>JAPXFQ010000644.1:3302500-3902500 GCA_028564705.1 Apricaphanius iberus | reverse complement strand
GATTTCATTAACTACTTCATACATTCTTTTTTCGATGGATTGATTTTAGAACATCAACCTAAATTATAAGATTAACTGCAACTACACATAGTCATATTTATCCATGCAGATTCAAATTTATTCATACCTTCACCTGAAGGTTTTTTAAGCTGTGCTGAAGTTTTTAGAGTATATTTCAGTTCGAGAAGGTTGGGTATGTTTGCTTTTGGTCAATGATCATGATTAATTACAGCTAGCAGTTTTTTTTTTGTTAATATATAAAGGATTTGTAAAACAGCCATCACTTCATTTACCAATTATTAATTCACCAACTCAATTAAGACCTGAAAAACGACAACTGTTTCTTTTGAAGTTGGGAATCCCATTTCAAGCCTTTTGTAAACAAATGGTTAGACGGATTGATGAATAATTCTTGATAAATTCTTTATATGTGTCAGTGCTTTATACAAGTCTGGAAGAAGACCTACAAATTTTCACTCAGGTCAAAGGAAATTGCTTAACAGTGCTGCCCAAATCCAGTTCTCAAAAGTTATTTCCTGCAACTTTTGGATGCATCCTTTCTCCAGCACACCTAAATCAAATGTCTGGATTCCCTGATCAGTATGTCAATGACCTCTGCAGAGGTCTTGATTCAGATATGTTGTAGTAGATTGCGTCTAAAACTTACAGGATACTAGCTCAGAAACTAAAAACTGCTGGAAACCTATGTTACTGTCGACAGGCAGGCCTTCTGAAGAACATTTGAAACAAAGATTAATCTGTTCAAACAGAATAACAAGAAAAAATCTTTAAAGAAATCAATCAGAAGCTTTCAACCTGGAAGGCACTGAACCAACAATCAAGCAAGGTGCTGCTAACATCTTGCTTTGGCAGTTGTTTTGCTCCCAAATGTAGTATACATTATAAAAGATGACTGGAAAAATGAAGTAGGAGAGCTCCTTACCATTTTTTCATATTTATTTTAGACTAAACTTAAACAAATTTAGGTGTTTTCAAATGAAAGTGATTCCAAATAAATTAAAATTGGTTCTGAAATGGAAAAAAAAGTAGTTATTATTGACTTTCTGGAATAGGCTTTCCACAGCCGTGGTCTCAACCCTCTTGTAGAAATTTCGGATGAAACTTGGTAGGAAGGATCAGTCGAAACACAGCTAACTCAAATGAACTTTTCAGTCAATGAGTGTCATCAGATTTCTCACCAGAATAATGCCAATAACTTGGTGCATTAGAAAAGTATAAATAAAGTGCAAACTACCTAACTAATATGATCTAAAATCTTAAATCTTCATGAGGATTTAGTATCATATTTGAGCATTATTTGCATAATTATGACCCTGGCTGTATTAAAGTACATCTACAATAAATTTAAACTTGTGAGCCAGCTTCCAGTTTTAAAATGATTGGAGTTTCATATGAACAATCATAAAACCCTGAAAAAAAAGACCTTTATACTGATGAATCTTATTATACTTTGATTAAAGAGCGAAAGCATCATTGCTTATTTTTCCAACTTACCTTGCCTTTCCACTTGTTGAAAATGACATTTACCAGTAATTTGATCTCTCCGATATTTTCATCTAATTTTTACTTGTACAGATAAAAATATTTTCAGTTTGACGGAAATTAAATCAACTAACTCCCAAATTAATAGGAAATTTTTGCCCATGCTGAGTGAATGTAAATGTCCAACTATAACTTTGTTAGTGCGATGGGTTTGTAATGACAGATTTATGACACATCTTTGCTTATTCTTTTATGCTTCAGGTTGAACTAGCGCAATATAACTTAACAGCCAATCCCAGAGGAGTTTGTGTTATTTTTGACTGTGTGGGTAAGGATGGAGGTGAGACAAAAACATTTTAAGGAAAACTTTTGCATTAAAATAGATCAATACATCAGCAGTACCCTAATTTCACACTTTTAACATTTGAATGAATCGAGGTCTTAATTATTAATTCATTTATTTAGTGGGAAAACAAATTTGCATGTTAAGAAGTGTTTTCTTTTACCTAAATCACTGGTGGCCTGATTACTAATACAGCTAGCAATCCCTTTATACAAATTAAAAAGGAGATTTTTAAAATTAATAATAAACTTTTTAAGTGGAATGTTCTGAATTTACTTGAAAATTCAAATTTTTACTCCAAGACTTCCTGTTTCAATGTGTTACAAATATGATGGGGAAACCCCTCTAATGCCCGTTGGTTGGTATCGTAGATGTGGTGTGATGCTGTGGGTTCTAGATTGACCATCTTTGGAAACCCCATGATATTTTAAATAGAAATTTGGTGAAGAGACATGGAAGGAAGATAGAACAACATAATAGAGAACCCAGGGCTCTGAATGGACAGTGCAAAGAAAAAATATTGAAGATTCTTCTCTCTTTATGAAATGTTACTGGAAAATAATAGATTCTATTTGTATGAAGGTTTTTCTTTTTACCGTCAATGGCAGGACTACCAGTAATTGTCCCAAAGGTGATTTTGTTATCAACAAATTTTTTGAGACATTCTTTTTCTCCACTCAATAAATGAAAAGCAAAAATCAAAGATTGCATTTAAAAAAATAATTATAGCGTCAGATTATGCTATCATAGAGTAATATTATTTAAGCAGTTTTTACAAATCTTTACCGCATCGGCAAAGATTTGCTCACATATATAAAAAGTGATATACATTATTTTTTGGAGATGTTGTCATAATGTTTTATAATTTCAAGTCATCTTTTTTTTTATTCCTCAGAAATGTTAGAAAAGACTTTTAAGGCTCTACACTTCAACGTTCTTCTCTATGCCATGATGGGTGCTGACGAGATTTTCCAAACTCTCAAAGAAATCTCTAGATGCAGAGAGAGCCGCGACTGGGATGCTTTCGTGTGCTGCATCATTAGCCGCAGCACGGCTAACAGTCTGCTGGGTACGAACATGCACGTCAGCGGCCTCTCTGTGGAAACAGTCAGAAGTCTCTTTATAGGTGATGCTTGCCCTTCACTAGCCGGCAAGCCAAAGCTCTTCTTCACCCAAAGCTACAGTGTTCCTGACTTTGGTCATTCGGCCAGAGGGGGGTACCCGGAGGGGAGCGTGGAGGCAGACGACTACCACAGCCAAACCATCCACCTCCCCATAGAAGCAGACGTATTCTGGAGTCAGTGCTGGACAGACGAATGCCAGCTGCAACAAGAGCAGCATCACTCTGTTTACCTGAAAGCACTCAGTGACGCCTTAAGCAAAGTCCAGAGGTGATGGCCGCAAACACTCACCACTAAACGTAACTTATGCTTGGCATTATGTTGTTCTGTTCATCTGAACTGTTTCTGCCGTTGTGTCTTCACAGGAGAAGGGGTCTGCTTGACCTTCATTTGGAGGTGAATGGGGCCATTTATGACCATAACAAAAACCATCCTGAAGCAAATTACCAATATGATTTGAAACATACTCTGAGGAAAAATCTCTATTTATAATAGAGATATTACAGAAACATCATTACTTTTATGAAGCAGCTAATACCTTGGCACTAAACTCACTATATGCCTTGTAAAGAACGTTTGTTTTCTGTGTTTAGACTGACCCCTAGTGGTTATAATGAAAGTAGACACACAGCAGGAGCGTAGTAATGAATTAGAATATAATCAAACGTGTATTTAATGATGTAATTCAGTTCAAAAAGTAATTATCATACAATATATAGATTTATTGCACACATTTTAAAATATTTACAATGTTTATTTAAGTTAATTAGGAAATTAGTGGCCTTACAGCAAAAGAAAACCCAAAATTCAGTTTCAGTTCTGAAAACTACACCACCTCTTGAAGACGATGTTTAAAACAGATGTATTAACTACTCAGTCACAATTTGGCTCAAGTTCATTTTCATGAATTACTGCTTTAGTGCATCGTGGCATGGGAATGATCAGTCTGTGGTTCTGCTGAGGTGTTCATGGAAAATCAGGTGGCTTTTATAGCAGCCTTCAGTTCTTTCAGTTCTGCGTTGTTGGTGTTCTCATCGTTCTGTTTATTAATGCTCCATGGATTTTCTGTGCGGGTTAAGTCAGGCCAGTTTGGTGACTATTCAACCACAGGGGTCAATGAATAAGTTATTGGTGCTTTGAGTAGTGTGGGCAGGTGCGAAGGTCAGCAGCAAAAGGGAGCATGAAGTGCTCTAAAATGTCCTAGTAGATAACTGCATAGCCTCTGGACTTCAGAAAACTCTGTGAACCAACATTAGCAGGTGACATGACTCCCCAAATCATCATTGACTGTGAAAAGATTAGTCCACACCTTGGCAACTTTGATTCTGTGCATAGTGTGGTTTTGAACCCTCTTAGAACAATGAATACAACAGGTGTAGCCCAAGTCCTGGAAATATCTGTATGTTGTGGGTTTTCAGGCTCTGACTTTTGCTGTGATTAGTGCATTGTGATTCAAATTGCCCTGACAGACCTTTTAATGCTTCATAGTCATCTGTTTAACATTTTACCACACTATTTTCTTCCACTAAGCTTTTCATTAGTCTATTTACATTGGATACAGCAACAAATGAACAGTCAGGTACATTAGCGATGGCAGTTGTGGTTTTCCTGTTGTTGCCCATTATGTCTGGTTGACATCTGTAAAGTCAGCAGCCTTCATCATTATCTAAACCATTCTAGGACGTTGAAAAAAAACAGATTAAGTTATAGTATATAATAATATAATTTTCGAAATTTGAAACCACAAAATGTCACTTTTTCACCTGAATTATTGAAAATAACCATCACTCATTTACAGTGAGGCACCTGTATAACACACTGTATTCTTATTTATGTGTTGTATTATTTATTTGTTATTTATTTATATTTATAAGAATTCAAAAGCTGCACATATATTACATGTATTCCATAACAGTCTGAAAACATCTCTTACTAAATAACATTAGAAATGCTATAGATTTATAAGGGTGCACTTTTTAAAAATATTTGACTTACATATTACGCTACTTTATATCATTTACAATTCTTAGATGTGTAAATATATATAAAAAAGTTCATGAAACATATACAAACTCGATTTTTGATGCGAGTGACATAACACGACACTCATAGTGATACTGTTTTAATTTTTAAGTTATACATATCCTTTCTAAACGAGGTATTCCAGTTTTATTAAACTGAAAAAGCTTTTTTTTAACCCACAAACGAAAAAAAATGCATTCAAATAATTTTTTTTTTTTATTATTTTGAGCAACTTCTCTGTTGGCAGCTCATGACGGGTCAAGAAGTAGTCTCCAAATTAAAAGTGAAAAACAGTGTACATTAAGCTAACATTATACCCTGTTGGGTTTTTTCCTTCAAGTGTGATAAAAAAAAAATATTTACCATGATATGCAGCTTCCTGAGATATCCAGTCATTCATTTTACGTTGTGGTTTGACTGTATATGTACCTAATGTTCTGAAGCTTTTTACGTCGTTTTCTATAAAAATGAAGTGTATTTCTATAAATTAATAAAAGAAATCTGTATGGCAGTTTGATTTATTGATTTGCGACTTTTAACAATAATTTCTAAGAGGTCAGAGAATTCAAAACCGCATTTACCTTGCTGTGTAATTTAGGCAGTTTGGGGTGTCAAATGTGGCATACCAAAAAGTCTGTGTCATCTCCAACCTGCTTTCCTGTACACATTGTAATTGATGCAGAAAAATGGGGGCAGTCTGGGGAAAGCTCCTAATAACACATCACTAACTATAGACACATCCTTTTATGATGTACATGTCCCCGCCCACTTCAATGTCACCAGTATGTAACTGTTGGTTATACAACTATTAACCTTGTCGTTATTAAGCCATCGATTTAAACCAGCCAATCATCAGTAAATGCCAATGTAAATGGCCTGAACAGTTTCAAATGCTAAATACAGGCTCAAAAAAAGTTTTCTGGATTAAATATTTTCTTAACATCATAACTTTAGCCTACCACTTTGCTATAGTGAGCAAGTGGCAATAGTGCTACTTATCTCCACTATAATCTCCACTGAACGTATCGTTTGTAACACTTAGCTAACAAGGTCAGTGATAAATGAATATTTTCACATATTTAATCCTCACAAACATGTTTCCAATCATTTTAGTGCCATTAACTCACAATGAGCTCTTTACTGAATGTGTAACATATGGTGACTCTTCATGCTAAATTGACGTAGAGCGGAGGAAGATGGACGTTAAAGGGAAATGGGATGTAAATTCGAGGTGGCCCAAACATGCAAAACAGTACATCACATGAAAAATCTCACCTAAAATCATTGGGCAAACAAAGCAAAACATTATAACCTTTTAGAAAACACACAGCAAGAACCTTTTCTTCTAGTTTTCGTGCTTTCTGTGCAGCTTGACTGTTCATTTTATCGTTTTACATGCTTTATTTTCTTCCCTCATTTTTGTGTGTAAAGGTTTTGTTTTATATGAGGTATAAAAGTTTTTGTTCTTATGTACATTCCTGAGAATTTGAGAAATATTTAGATTTGTTTATTATACATTTATTATTATGTTTTTGTGATCTGTGAGTGGAAAAAAAATCTTACCAGAGCAGGCTTTAAAATAGGAGTCCACTTGTAATTAATCTACATAATGTGTCTTCATTACAAATTCCCCAAAACCCCGAAGTGGGCCATGCCAAGTTTTAACCTAATATTGTGTATTAACTGCTTTTTTATACTGCAAGGCTTTACAAAAATCATATTTGAAAAATCGCATTAAAATCCTGTCCAAATTATGGAGCCAATATCAGTTTAGTCCGGACAAAGGTTTCTAATATCACATTTTACCCCTCTATGAGTCATAAAACCCAGTGTGGTTAAAATGTAATATATTATTTTAAAAAAACTTTTAGCTTATCAATGAATCTCTACAGGATATGTGATAGGTAAGCGGTGTGCTCCATGATCATCTAAAGATGCCCCAACATGTGTTCAACCTGCAGCTTAGGGCTCCAGCCCTATTGTGAATGAATGTCGTAGGTTTTGCTTTGTTGCTGTTTGATGGTTTTTATAACAGTGCACCAAATTCCATGAATACTCTAAAAAAAGGAAAATAGAATTATGTAAAAACACTGACCAGGTTTGATGGTCTACTGAATGCTGCAGTGGTACTGTAAGAATTTCTGCTTCTTGTGGGGTTACATTTCCAGCACTCTTAGCTGTTTACAAATATCTCTCAGCAAATAATTTAACATTTTCTGGAGGGGACTGTATGGAAACACTACAGTGGACGCGACTATGAGATCGGGTAAGAGTCACCCAAATCTCCATAATTTATTTCCATTTTTTATCTTCAAAAAACTTAACTTCCTCCATTCAGTGTATTCAACTTATTTACATTTACATTCGATTAGTTTATTTTATTATGAATGCATTCTGACCTTTCCTAAGTAAATTGATTTAACATTAAAGTTAGATAGATAAGAATTTATGGCCCACTTTCATAACATCTTGCATCATTAGTTTGTTTTTTTCCTACTGCAGTTTTCCTTCCACTCGACTTTCCTTCGATATGCAAAATAGCCTATGCCTAATTTTGTATATTTTTTACATATTTAGTTTTTAGTTTGTTTAGATGATTTTGTTTAAGTCTCAATGACGCGTATGAATGCTTTTATAAATCTGAGTGTTGTCAGTGCCTTAAAATTGTGACAGTAGGAGGCAGGCAAGTAGTATGAGGAGCTCTAGCAGAGAGTTCACGCCACACACACACACGAGCTACCGTCGTGAACGCGCACAGTGAGCACTGCTGTTGCTATGATGCAATGGCGACTGCGCCGTGGGAAGCAAGCGAGGAGTTGAATGAGTTTCCTCCACAGTTGAGGAGAAGCAGCCGCCGACAGTTCCTGAGGAGAGCAGACAGCCACGGACACGCCGACAGCAGCCTTCCCGGACTCTGTGCATGGGAACACTGAGCCAGATGTGTCCTCTAGCCTTGCAGCTAGTCGTGTCATGAAGGTTGGAGAGATTCTACACACCTCTGCGAGACGTAGCAGCAGCAGCAGCGAGGCAGGAGAGACACCAACACCCTGTTCGCTCTGAGCCAAAAACACCGCAGCCAGGAGTGCCTGTACACTCCCGGTGTATATATTTGTGTTCTTTCATTATTAGTCGTGGTTTCGTGGCATTGTCCTCATCGCCTCAGCGGACCATGGCTGAGAGAACCTCAGCCGGGTTGCTCTCAATGATGCTGGAGCCAACGCCGGCGGTCGCGATGACCCTCCCGGCGGAGGTCCGGGAGAAGCTGGCTGAACTGGAGCTGGAGCTGTCTGAAGGTAAGTGGAGCTCTGACTGCAGGGCCAGAGTCTCCTGGCTTGGGTCTCGTTTGAGGCATTACTCGTGCGCTTGACAGCTCTCAGGACCGCCGCCCATTAATTTGACTTTTTGTGTCCCCCGTTTAAAAAAATCATCCCAGCATGATTGTAGCCTCCTCATCTTCTTTTTCTTTATTTAATAAGCGAGGTCCCTAACACCTACCTTGTTGGTTCCTCTCATAGAGGTCAGGAGTTCAAGGTTCACAATTAATAGGACTGAAACTGTTCTTGTTCTGAAGTTTTACTATGGATCACCCACCAAACATATTGGATCAAAATGCTTTAACTCAACAACTACACTGACATGATACCGATGTTATGTTCCATAGAAGGGCTCCTCTGTTAGAAGATGATTATAAAGTATTTTTTGTTGAGAACAACCACCTTTTAATATTTTTTTAAAGCAACTGTCAGTTAATGCTATAATTAGACACTGATTATTTTTGTTAAGTGAAATGTTTTGATTGACAACCACCAGGCTGCTTTAGTATCTCTGAGAAGTGTTGCCAAATATCCAGGCGATAAATAAGGATCTGATCTCACTTGTTTACTTGTTTTTCTTTTCACTTCGCGAACAGTTGCATTTGGATATCATGCACAAAGCAAAAAATATGCAGGAATGTATTGTTTGTTAAATGGCTTTTATAAAACAGCATAAAATTGATGTACTCATTTAAGAACGCTATGAAAAACCTATAATTTGAATGAAAATCTTTTGATTTTCGGTTTCAGTTTTCATCAGACTTTATCGGCTCAAAAAATAATTCTCAGATATTTAAGGGTAAGCTGCACAAAGCAAACAAAAATAAATTATCTTTAACTCCTGTATTATTAACAGACACTTAACAGCAAGCAGCACTATCAAATTACACAAGGAAAATTATATCTAACATCAATTGAAATTCATGTAAAACAGGAATTTTACACTTTGGATATTTATTTATCCTAAAAAAAAACTCTTTAATACAATTAACCTTGGTGTTATTATTATTATATGAGGTATTAAATAAATTGGAATATGTTTTATATCGTTTTTAACTTTGTTAAGGAGTATAACAAACTTGGTGTTTTGATTTTTAAGTTAATTATATCTATATTGACAATAAATGCAAAATGTCTGATTTGCTCCATCATTATTAAGTATAAATATCTTAGGATTTTGTGAGAAGTTTGCAGCAATCTGAATCTGGAGTCTAAGGACACATTCTAAAAGTTACATGCAGACTCTGTATTTATTAAAAAATAGCAATAACATGATACACAATGTCTTCTATTTGTTTAATTTCAAAGCAACCTCAAAAGATCAAATTGAAAATAGAGCAGTTTCTTTTAATTAGTCTATTTATTGCCAACAGATTCGAAAGATTTCTAACTTGCAACATTTAGCAAATTACTCAAGTCAAAAAGTATTCGTGAACATCATGGATTTCAATCTGATACCTGTTGTTGATTTGCAGTTAAATATATCTTTTTTGCTTTATAACTGTGTAACCAAAAAATCCCTGCAAGATACAAAAATGTTGCTTAACATGAAAGCCACCTCATTTCCTGCATTATACCCACGTTCAAGGAGTTCTTCCTACTCGATCCTTCCAAAGATCAGAATTACATTTCTCCATCTTTGCTAATCGCAGGACTTAACGTTACATTGTTGTAAAGCGGCTCTTTACAGTGGGCTCAGTGGGTGCTGGTGAGCAGAAATCCTCAGAATTCACTAATCTGGTCCTCTTGAACAAAAAGAAAGAGGTGCTTGTTGTTGTTCACAAAGGGCCTCTGTTGTTTTTTTTTGGGGGTTAGTTCAGTAAGACTCGTTGTTAAACTCTTTCATTTTATCTGGTAAAATGAGCTTCGATGCCATAAACTTCTGCTAATTAAGGGCCTACATTCATTCTGATTAGATTTGTCATTTGACCCCTTTAGGCTTTCCCCCCCCCTTTTTATATGAGATCAACAGTCAAGGTCAGGCCCTGACTCACATTTTAGATTTCCGTTTTTCTTTCTGGAGTTAGAAGTAGGCCCAAAGTGTATACGCTTTGATAACTGCATTAGCTGCCGACAAAGCCTCTAATGGAATACACATGTTTTTCAAGAGTGGCGACCAAACTAATCTATATTGTCCAGTTTCCTCTTCCTGCTCTCCACATGTCATATCCTGCCTTGTTGCAGCTGAGATAGCACTATCTCCTAGCTTTTCTGCCCCTGACATACTAAGTTGTCCCTTTCCAAATCTTGTCTCCTGTTCACTGTTTGTCTCCGAGCCTCACTGCCTCCATGTTTCCTATATTTCTTCTCTGATCAAAGAGAGGAGTGTCATGTTCTGCAGGCTAAATAGATGACTTCTTATTTGCTGCTCCCTCGCTGACTATTCCTGTCTGCTGTTGTGAACTTTTCACCCCGTAATGATGCTCTTAAAATGCATCCCCCCCCCTCCTTGTGTTGTGTCTGAGAACCGAATATTTTAAGAAACTCATTTCATCAGAAGCGGATGAAAATCTGCAAGTCCTGCAGGATTTCTATCCTTCCAAATGAGCTCTTCTGCCTGAGATTTTAAATTAAGACACATCTGTGACTGAACCATTCAATGTGAGTGTCATGAAACACTTTATTCACAAATAGTGTTATGACACACTATCTTACGCTGTTTATCTGCAGGATTTGCCCGAGTAGTATCAGCTTGAGGCTATCCAGCAGCATAAATAGATAATTTTCCAGCATCAGCAGCTAAGGCCAGCTGATGTGTGAAATAAACAATCTGCACTATCTTATTAATGTATTAGTAAGCAGTTTTCCCCTTGGGTTTGCATTCGTTTTCAGATTCTAACATTTAGTTTATTTGTCATAGCATAAGTGTTTAAAAGATGGTTCAGAAGTCTGCTTAGCAGCTGTGCAGTAATTTATTTTAAATAATGCACCAGAATCTCAGCGAGGAAAGTTCCTGAAATGATCAATGTAACTCCAGATGAGAGAGTGCTTTATGTCTTTGGTGGTGTATTGTTATTGTCAAGATATTCAGCAAATTTCACTGGCTGAACTCTCAGCTTTGTGGCTATTAGAAAGAACCTGATATCTCTCAGATGACCTAAATGCAGATGATGGCCAAAAGATGGGGCACAAAGGAGGCCAAGAAGATGGATGATCCCCCATTATCTCCGGCAGGGAGGAAGACATGTCTGCTGAGTAATTCATAGAGCTTACTCTATCATTCCCTGGTTTTTCAATCCTCCTCCTCTATTTACTCTCCAAACCCTCTGATTACAAACTAATTTTTAATCCAGCGCTGCTGAAGTTTGGACGGGTAAAAGGCAAAGCTTTTATTCGTCATCGCGCTAGTTTTACAGTGCTCCCATTCAGCAAACATTTAGGCCTATAGTCGAGTTTCGCTGCTTTATGTGTTTTGTCTTGTTTATAGTCACCCGAATGCCCTGGAAATCTGTTAAGAAGGAATAACGTATTTAAAAAAAACTAAACTATAACTACATATTAAAATATTCTTTCTAATTTCTCAAGTTGTCCCGTTAAAGAGACAGCCTCTTGATTTTCAACTCTGACCTAGAATCTGCTGCTGGCTTGACCCTGTTTCCCCATGGAGATCAATTAGGTTTCACTCTTTAACTTATCAGCTACATAGCTTGGAGTGTAATTCACTGTAATCCAGCAGGTAAAGAGGTCTGTCATGGGGTAATAGTGCTTCAAGATGAGGCCAAATCACTTAATTAAAGTACAATGCAAAAGTATTCATATCACTTTTTGTAAAAGTGATTCAAATGTATTTGAGATTTTGTGTCAAAAATCAGTGCAAAGTTATTCTTATTTGTAAAGTAGAGGGTGAATGATACATGGTCTAATTAGTCCAGAGGTTAGATTCCAAAACATCTGAAACATTCACATACAGGCCGCTGTTAATCCGTCATGTGAAAGTAAACAAAGAGCGTGAAAGAACTGAAAAGAAGTCCATGGTATAACTCTGGAGGAGCTACTGATCGATGATTAGCTGATAATTCAAATAATCTTGTGGAAGAGCTGTAAGAAGAAAGCAATTATTGAAATCAAGCAATCAGAAGTCCCTTTTTTAGTTTGCCTCATATCATTTAGGGGAGCCGGTGAACATGTGGAGGAAGGCGCTCTGCTTAGATGAAATCAAACTTTACCTTTTTTTTTTGGTCAACAAAAAACAAAACAATAATGAAAGCCTTGTTTAGTATTTGAAATAAAAAGGAAGACAAAGTGAATGCTTGCAAAGCAGTCTACGTGTAAAACTTATATATGGATTGAAGCCAAGGTTGTATTTGTCTTTTTGTCAGGGTATGTTTTCCAGCTGTACCTGAATCCTGGTGCTTGTCCTGACAGGAGGGTGTGGTTAGTGGACAGCTTTGGTGGCCAGCTCTTTGTAAACCTTCTTCTTGGAAAGAATGACTGTTCAGGAAGCCCAGTGAGCTGGACTCCAGGGTTTGTTAAGGAAAGACTACTCTGTCGACCACTGTTTAGAGATACCAAATCGTTCTATCATCTCTCCTGTCCCACAGAATAAAAAGAAGGGGGAAAAAAGGTAATTGCTTTGTGAGTTTAGGCTATTGTGTGAGAATAAACCAGTAATATGAACATAGATTCTGTATTAAGAGCCTTGAATAACATTTTGAAGATTTAGGACAATTACTGAAGGAACTTTCAGCATTGCTGCTTTGCTCTGTAATAGCATTCAATGAGAGGAATGTTGAGTCTTGCAGCCTGCAATCTGGCTCAGCTGTAGCTGTTCTGAAGTCCAGGGATACAGAAGCAGCTATGCTTCGCCCCTCTCATAGGTTAGTGGAGGGAGCGTCATAAATATTTAAGGGTGTTCCTCAGATCCGCGTAAAGCTTTAGATTCTTGTTCCACTCTCAAACCAACCTTTGTCCTCTGCACAAGTAGTTGTGTTCATTTACCTTTTTGTTTGTGTCTCAGAGTGCTTTGCGGAGTCAGTCTTTCCCATTTCTTGGCTACATACAACATAGCTTTGTTTTCTTTTAACCCACCAATGACCTACAGTAAATGCTATTGTTTTTCCTGCTTGGCTTGCTCTCTTCTATGAGTCCTCACCTCCTGTTTTTTTAAGCACTCCTTTGCATCCTGTCTGTCTTTGTACTGTAGGAGCCATGAATATTTAAAGGACTGCAGTGTGTCAAAGTGATGTGTGAAATATATTTTTTCTCTCTATTTATTGAGCTCTTGCAGAGTCTACTTATGTTTGACATTGTATACGCATAAAACATCATCGTTTTTGCCTTTCTCTGTTTAAATTACATGTTTATGCTCTTTTTATGTGCTTTTGATGTCATTTGAACCAATAATTATTGTATTAACACATGAATAGTTGTTTGCAAGGTCTCCCTGTGAATGTGTGGGTTTCCTCTGGGTACTCCAGTTTCCTCCAGCACTCTAAAAACATGATTGTTCAGTTAATTGGTGTCTCTAAATTGCCCTTAGGTATGAGTATGTGCATAATTCTTTGTCTCTGTTTTGCCCTGTGACGGACTGATACATATTTCTCAGAGCATAGGCGTGTTTTGCTGACAAAGCAGGCTGCATTGACCACTTCAAGGGCAATCTGTAAATTTCATGCTCCATACTCCTGATTCTTTTTACTAGAAGGTTACCCTAGTGAGTGTACCAGAGTTACATGTTTATATCCCTTTCACTTTGACATGCAGAGATATAGTATCTTTGAAAACGGAATGTCCATGAAGCACCTAATGGCCTCCTCAGTGAGTTGAGAGGAAAAAAATGAAATACCTCATCCATATTGATCAGTGCTTTAATATAAAATCTGCGATTTCAGGATCTTTACTGCATCATGCAAGTAATTCATGACATATACAGTGCAGTGATACCAAGATGGGAAGCAAAATGATTGTGCAGGTGAAGGGCTGAGTGTATCTAGAAGGATGAAGAGGCATCATACTGTATAGATGTTCTTTATAGCTTTTTACTAAGTGTAATATTTGACATCCATTCTAAATTTCTGTGCATGATATTATATCTTTCTTCTGTTCCACTCTCTATATCTTAACACAAGTATACCAAGTAATTATTTTGTTCAAGGAATAGCGGGGGATTTTTCTGAATTTCAGAGAAGAACCGCCCTCTACACTTAAAAAAACAAACAAAACAAAAAGACACTGAAAGTTCCTGTTAAAGTCACCATATAGATGTAGATAACCTATTTTAGTAATAATCTGAAATGCATTTTTCCAAATAGCATGCCTAACTTACCATGGTGAAGTTAGTTGGATATTTGAAACCCATTCACTTCATTAAACGGAGACTCCTTCAAACGTCTAATAATAATAATAATTGATTGCATTTATATAGCGCTTTTCAAGACCTCGAAGCATGTTACAATTCATTATTCATTCACTCTCACATTCACACACTAGCGGAAAGCAAGCTACATTTGTAGCCACAGCTGCCCTGGGGCAGACTGACAGAAGCGAGGCTGCCATATCGCACCATCAGACCCTCTGGCCAAAACCAGTAGGCAGTGGGTGAAGTGTCTTGCCCAAGGACTCGACAGAATTTAGCATGCGGAAGCAGGAATCGAAAACCAGGCCGACAACTCTACCATTGAGCCACAGCTACCCCGCTGAGAACAGCTCTCATGGAGCGGATACATCGGCTCCTGAAGGCGGCGGTTTCGATTAGGGACCATTGTTAAATTTTCATACATCACAGAAAATAAATCAATACCTGTGTGAATCTCCTGACAAACCAAACTTTAGCCTATATGTCGAGTAGAAACTTTAAGGCTATTTGCGGGCTATTTAGAAACTTGGCGACAGATGAGTGGGAACCCAATTTATGCTGTCAGCACACGCCATCATTGAAAAGAAACTCCTAAAAACACTGGTCTTGTTTCTCTCTTGTGAGCCCTTTCTTTTCTTCTCTCACACATCAAAGACTCTCGCGACTCACAGCCATTTTAAAACTATCCGGTGAAAACTGTGAGGTAGATGAATGGATGATGATGTAGCGCTACAGATAAACGTGTGAAAGTGTGCATGCAGGCTCAGAATGATTGACAATTAGGAGGACCAATAGTGTAGATGATCCACCTTGAAGAAAAAGATCCTCCACCATACCTTTAATTAGTAAGGCTATCTGCTGGGGTAGCCTAAATTGCAGTCGGCATCTTAGGAAATCTGAAGCTTCTCAGCCGAACGTTTAAAAACACTAAGACTCCACATGGCCTGATCTAGCTTCCTTGCATTGGAAAGAAAGGGTAGTACCCTTTCTTCAGCCAGCTGACCAAACAGTGCACAGCAATATGTGGAGGACGGGGAAGCTCTGCAATTCTATACCCCATCCAGATATTGAAAACTATAATTTCTATCTTATTACAAGAAATGTAACATGTAGTTCTGAAACCAAGACTCATGGAACTCCTTAATGACATTAACCAGCCTATGCCTAGTGCCAAATGAAACATTTGTACTTTCTCAATCTTATGAAGAAATAAGATTATGGGAGAATGTGAACAAGGTGCATTTTCTTGTGTTTCACTGAATCTTTACCATGGATATTGTTATTTCCCCCCAAATCTGAGATCTTTTACCCTTTATTTACGTAAATTAATTCTTAAGTGTATTTCTTCATAGAAACATGCAACGTTTTTGTGCACACTAAGATTATTCAGATGACTATATAATATCTAGCCCTCACACTGAAGTATATTTTAGTATTTCTGTAATGGTCTCCCTTTTTGGCAGGAGCTAAAACGGGTGCATACTGTGGCCCCACCAAGATATGTTTATTTTCAAAATAATAGGGCCATATTAGTGTTTAGATGAAGAATTTGAACTTCATCTGTTCAGTTTTGGATTTGCGCCTTACCAACACAGGCCCTTCCAGGACATCTAATCAGCTGGGTGTGGTATACTGTATTCTTACCACTCAACGTTAACAAATAACCAATGCCTCTACACAGTTTCACCTTTGTAGCGTCAGTGTGATTACAAAACCAAGTCTGTTAAGTAGTATCATGAAAGCTTTTGTCAGTACTGCATGCCACTGCAGACTTATTACTGAAGCGTTTTGTGAGGAAGTAAGGAAATTGCTTATGATATGAGAATGTATTCTGAAAAAAGTCGAATTTTTGTGACAATGTTACTTCCATTTAATTATAGAGCTGCATGTATTGATCTTTTGCAGCATTTTCACTTTCCCACGGATAAAAATGGCTGGAGTTCATCCCAGTCTGATCAGAGCTGTTAAACTCTAAATGATTTTCTGTGACCTTTTTTTAGTCGGGCAGTTTGCAGAGTTTAACCTTCACAGCATGACTGCCACATGAAGAATCTTTTGAACACAGATGACCAATATATAAAGCTTTGTATAAAGGTATTCCAAAAAACATGCTTTCCTGACTGTCTTATACACTGTGGTTCATGTATTAGGCCAAGCAGATACTTACCTATACAACTTCCTCTAAAAACTACAGAAGGAGGCCAAACAGGTGCCTGACAACACTCAATCATGTTTTAACTTTCTGTTATTTTTTGTTGTTGTTTTGTTGCTTTGTTCGATCAATGTGAGAATCTGCACAGGTGTTATGGGCAGATCAGAGACAAATACTGCAGACTGGATGGGGAACCTTCCGGGTGGAAAAACAAACAGAAAGAAAATGCCTGGAATGTGCTGTGACCTATGAACTTAAACGTGAGCAGAGGGTGCTTTCCACTACCGGAGGGCACGGCAGAGTGCAACAAAATGGCAGATTTCTTATATGCGTTTTTTCTCTGCCTCTTAAAGAAAACAAGCTACTTCATTCCGTCCTTTTTACTTCATGCCCTTGGACGTCCCAGCAGATTATGGGAGGGAAGAACTGCATACGCTGGTTTCTTTTTTTGTAATTTTATTATTGCAGGTCCAAAGGCAGTTTTCTTCCTCTTTAGATGTAAAGCTTAACTTGGCAGACACAACTCGCATACCAGAAAATGTGCGTTCAGCCTGTACACTCAGTGCAGGCAGACAGCTTTATGTGAGCTGTACTGCTGTTGCTCTCCTGAGACTGCCCCTGGTGTGTTGTTCAACTCTCAGTGAGGAAGAAAAAAGGCAATGCAAAGCGAGGGCAAATCAGGATGGCATCTAAAGCTTTTAAAGCACCACAAAAAAAAACTCTGGAGACTATAAATTTCTGTAGACAGTTTTTAGCAAATCGTCTCAATTAACATTTATTTCTTTTTTATTCAGTTCGCTTGGAGAAAACTATCTTTTAAAACAAAATCCTGTCCCAATTAGAAGTAGTAGGCTTTAGGCAAATGAGAATGTGCAGCTGGAGTACCTTAATCAGGTAATTCTATCAAAAAAATGAATAATATGATTATAAAAGTTGCTGAAACAAGGTCTGTATCTCAGAAAAGGCGAGAACATAAAGCAGAGACAACATATAATCTCTGTTTGGTCTGATTCAGGAGATTTCACCCACAATATGTAGAGTAACATTCTGAAAATGAGACATTTATTTTTTGTGTGACAGGAGCTAGGGGCTGGTACTGATTAGGTTGTGCCTTTTAAGATTACTTCCTAAAATACTGATTTGATTATCTAATCAGTATACATACTGATGACGGTCTGTTTCTGTTTTTTCAATTATTATTTTTCTCCATCTTTAAAGTTTGTGACAGCATTTAACCCAGTCACAATGTCAAGTCAAACAAAACAATCTTTTCTTCCCGTCTAACATGATTTTAGACTAATTGTTTCCTGGTTTTATGGTAGTTATGATTAATAACATGATGTCTATTTGCAAAACATTAGAATAATGGGCAAAACAGTGATCTTCATTACTTTCTTTAAACATAGGTATTTCCATACACCCTGAATCATTGACTTTGTTTTCCTGAAGCCACTTTGTAACTAATGAGACGATAAGCTGGGTGAAATTGGAAGAGCTATTTTTGGCCAAGATGGAACTTCCTATCTGAGGTATTGAGGTGCTGCTACAATATTTCAAAGTAATTTTCTTTCCTTGGAACAATCATGCATTTTGTGAAGGGCACCTTAACATCTCCATTCCATCATGCTCCCATCCTCGTACCTCACAGGTGGGTTGGTGCGGTCAGGCTTCCTCCTTTTCCCCTCCAAATGTGATGGTTATTATGACCAAACAATTATATGTTTGTTTTATCAGAATACAGGACACAGTTAAAAAAAATATGGTCTTGACATTCTAGTCATATTTACAAACTTTGGCTTTTTTATATTGCTGTGTACTAATGGCTTCGTATTTACTGTGTGGCCTTTCAGCCCATTACTATGTATTTGCTCTGGCAACACCTAACTTTTAACCAACTGATATTCAGCTCCTAAATGAAAAAAAAACAAAAAAAACTTTTAACCATCGTCATCACCAGTCAGTACGTTTACATGCAGCAAGAGAAATTTGAATTATTGCCTTAATCCGACTTTTAAATGCATGTATACATCTTTGTCCGGCTGGAGTCAAACCGAACTGGAGTTTCAGAAGCTCGGCTTCTCTTGCTGGATAATGCGATTGAGAATCGGACTACTCTGCAACCAGCCGCCCCACCAGCACTCGCGCAACCCCTCGGGAAGTTATGAGAGCTGGAAATGCGACCCAGCAATAACAACAGTAGTGTTATAAGAGGCGACATGTAAATAGGACTCGGCTCGCTGAAGGCAGCAAGCCCTTAGTCCAATTACTCCAAAAAGCTTGATTTATATGTGCATGTAAATATACTGCAGATTTGATGTAATCTGTTGTATAATTTTTACTCTTCACTCCCTTTGGTAAATGACTGCTTTAGTTTTGAAATGAAAGCACAAACAAAGGTTGCAGTGGCTTGCGAAGATAAAACTTCCATCTCTCTAACATTTTTATCTGCTTTTCAAAAACTAATCATCTCCAACCTTCAGCAGCACACAGATTAAATAGAACTACCGCTCTTTTTTATCATTATTTTTGTGTAATATGGAAACATTGAGTTCCTATGGGTTGTTGGTAGACATTTAGGTCTACGGAGGCCCATCTCAGACTGACGCATTGGTTTATACTCCAAAGTCATCAACATCTCTGTCAAAGAGTGATGCAAGGGGCTTCTATTATGATCTGCATTTAACTGATAACTGAGATTTCATGTAATTTCAGTCATTTTTCCTGCTTCTATGATCAAAATGTTGACGCTCACGAGTTCATGCTGGAGAGTTTGAGTATTTTTTTTTTTCATTCTCTAAGTAAGGGTTTTCATGTGGAATCTCATGCAAGTCTGGACAAACAATGACACATTTAACTGACCAGTAATCTAATAAAACACACACGCATACTTTTACACACCCATGCCACGACTCTGGGCTCTTACTCACAGCATTCTTGACATAGAGATCAGAGTGCTGAGCAGCTTGTGGGTGATGTTCATGCCTGTGGTCACATACTCTCCTCATGGTGACCAGTGGAGCCCAGCTGTTGATTCAAGAAAGTTTCCCATCCATTGTCCCATCTGACCACTGGTCAAGGGATTCATTGAATAGTAAGGCAATAGATCCCACCACACCCATTAGTCCTGCCTTTTTAAATGAAGCATCTCAGGGAAATTAAGCTGGATCTGTACAAAAGAAAAAAACACCCACAATGAAAACTGAGACGGCTGTCTTCTCTTGCTCTCATTTGCACCAACTTCAGATCTTGTGGTTTCAGATTTTGAGCTGAGGGTGTTGCCCCCCCCCTTTTTTTAGCATTCCTGCATATATTCATATTTTTTTATCAGTTTAATAAAACATTTGTTTTAAAGTTCCTCACTTTAAGCGGCTGTTTCTCTCATTCACAGAAATGAAAACAGTTGCCAGGTCTCCTGTTGTATGACTCAACACTTCCAGAAAGTCTTGATAGCAACTGCATAGCCCACCAAAAATTGCCGCACCCTGCCTGTCATCACAATAGCCTGAAGTCACTAGCAAGTAACAGAGAGCTTTGTCATGCTGTGATGTCATGCTTTAGTGCATGAGACCCTCTGCTGCTGCTTGATTTCTCATATATGTGGAATGTGCTTGATGGTTAACCTTATTTCATGGAAAATAGAGTAACTCATGACACAGTTGCGTTGTCGTTCTCTACTTGTTATCTAATTTAACAAAAAGTTGGATTGTATTTTGTTGTTCACATGGTCAGGCTATACTTAAATTTATCCTCTAGGGTTGTTTTTACACCCCATTGTTCGTCTCGGTTTGATTGGATACCAAAATCGCAATATATATATATATTGAGAAACATATTTACCTCTTCTCCGGCTGTGGGGCTGAACCAAGAAGCGCTGTACACAGTGACACTTAAAATGGAGTGGCTTTAGAATTCCGTGTTTTTAGGATTGCTCTGTTGTCTTTAGCGAATTGTGAGTGACGAATACGTTGCACCATGAGCAGAGAATGAGACAGAGTTGTTGTAGCGCTGTTATTTTGGTTACCCAAAATGCCCTGCACCATAGTCCTCTTTCTGCATTTGAAGCGCCCCTGGTCTGCTTGGCATCCAGCTATGCATTCAAACTGCAAAAGAGTTCACTTTAGCCGAGCCGAGACCGGGGTTTAGGCCGAGCAGACTCTACAGGGCCATTTCCAAGTACATTGCCCACTGGTTAATCCATTGGTTCCAGAAATGGCCCCAAAAACTGACCTTTTGTGCCGGCCTGGTGTAGTGTAGACACTAATTTGGCAAGTTAAGATTACTTGCAGGCCACTTTTTTTTTATCACTGAAATAAAATGCTAACGTAAGTTCAATGGAATTTATTTTGTTGATCAGTTAACTTAGAATTAAATAAAAATAGCAAAGTTGTCTGACTTTGGTAGAGTTCTGTAAATACTTGTAAAACTGAAACATGAAAAGAGCCTTGCACTTTGTCTTATTAAATGAAGGGCATAAAATGCTCTACTTTTGGTGGGGATGAGTTGTGTTTTGTGTTGTGTAATTTTTGAACCATTCTTGAATTGTGGTCGGGGGTGTAAAATCATGTCAAGGCTATCCCTTCGGATACTTTTGATTTAAAGTAAACTATGTATGAAAACAATTTAGGAACTGAAGAAAAAATTATGTTTTGCAGTTAGGTCTGGTTTTGTGAAATTAAATCTGGACTATCCAAGGAAAAGCTATAAAGGGACTTGTATTAAATGACTTTGCTCAAAGGGCCAGCTGATAGAGGAGAAAAATGGGAGTAAGAATACAGGGGTGGGAGGAATAATGAGGCTTGGAATTAGATTCTCATGACAGACACAGCTGGACTATGTCAGAGCTTATGGAAATCAATCCCTTATATTTAATTTATTTTATTTTTACCTTGTTTATACAAGGCATGAATGATCTGGCACAGAAACCGACGGATTCCTCTCTCTGGTTATAGTTACACAGGACTTTATATGTGTCTCTGTTCTTTTTTTCACATCCACATACAATGATTTTTTTAATTTTTGTCATGTGGAACATAAAGAAAAACTAATTTGTGTAGTATGAGTGTCTGTTTTCTTGTCAAGCTATCATGTGTCAATACCACGTTTTTTGACTCAGATTTCTCTTTAGGAGATGTAGAAATAACACTCAAATCCAACTCTAGCCTTCCTGTAGGAAGTTTCCACCCATATTGGGCAGAAAAAAGATAATTGCCTTAGATTTTCAAAAGGCTTTTAACTTTTCCTAATCCACAATATTCCATGGTAAACTAAGGTTGGAAGCGATTCTCACTCTCTCTCTCACAACCTGAATCGCAGAAATACCTTAAAATGCTTTAAAACATACAGAGAGTAAATGCAACCATTAATCTGTTTGTTTTTTTTTTGGGGTAAACCGCCAGGATCCCCATCCCCACACTCACTGTTGGGCTTCTTCCCTTGGGCGAATGGGTCACGCAGCGACAAAATGTTGAGATGAACCACAATATAGGCAGCATTTGGAAGTAATTCGTCTTTGTCTCTCATGTGGAGTTGATCGGGCTCTTCCTATCTGCATTGGTTCAGGAGAGGGTTCCCTAGGGGACGACGGCTATCTGACAACTGCTAAGATTTGGAATCTGATTGGAAATTAAACATCATAGCTTTTGACTTAGACCTTTCTCTAGAGCGGTTATCTAGTTTAATAGCAAGCACTATAACAGGCTGAGAGCCATGCACGTCAGCTTCAGTCTGTGGAGATGTTTCTGTGGAGGTCATGTCTCTGCTCATACTTTCTCTGTTTACAAGGCTTACATTTACATATGCGTCTGCATTTCCTCCTTTTTTGCTTGTGTCACATAGCCTGTTGTTTCATTTTGACTGAGTTTGGTCTCTGCATACTTGTGTATGTGTGTGTGTGTGAGGCAATAAATGCTAAAGGAGATCTTGTGCTGACTGCCCAGTCTGCGTCTCTCTGAAACTGACCGTTTATTCTTGTTCCCCGTTTTTTTTTGTTATGTTTTTTTTCCCTGAAACCTATGGTAGAGGGCCTAAGCGCTGACTGCCTTTCTGCCGCTGTTGCAAGACTGCCTGGACAAGAGTTTGTTTTCGTCCTGGAAGCAACTCCACTTTTTTTTTGAAGTATCGGCTCCATAGTTCAACCCCACCCTTCGAAATCCAATACTGGCTCCATAAATAAGGGATATTGTGTCTGTTGCAAAGGACCGGTATTTAATAATTGCACTCAGAGCTGTTTATTTTAATACACAGTGTTTCAGATGGATTGTGCATTCCTGCAGAGTACAATTTGTTTTCCTTATGCTTAGGGAAGGGTCAGTAACATAAGACACTTAGATTCAAGGTTTTTAGCAGTACATGAAGAGGAGGAGATTCTGGAATCCAGAGCTCATGTGAAAAAAATCTGTTGACTGATTGCTTTAAAGAGGCATCGCCCTGCATATCAATCTGAAGTCACCTTGATCCTATTTAAACATGGTGCTGGCAGCATCATGCTGTCGGGACAGAAAAACTGGTCAATATTGGAACAAAACTCGTAAGAGGCTAAAGGACTGTGTTAGCTGCTAGTGTCTCAGGCTACTGTGATGAAGAGATTTTCATGTTTCCAGTCAAAATCCAATCCGAAATCAAAATTAACTGTGTAAAATTTGAGCCTCTAGATATGGGCATATGATAGAGGCATAGCAGAAAAGATTTGCAGACATATTTGCAGAAGAAAGGCGGCTTTTTTATACAGTATGTACTCAGGGATACAGTTGGATTCATAACTTTGAAGAGCTTTATTTCTAACAAAAATTGAAACCTTTTTTTTTTTCTCCTCCCACTTCAAAATATGCTCCTTACTGTGTTCACTGAAAGTCAATAAAATACATTGAAGTTTGGGTTGTTAACGCGACAAAATGTGCAAAGGTTTAATAGAGTATGATCACTTTCACATGAACAACTGCAGGTTTTGCCTAACTGAAGCCTTGTAACCTCGTTCTCATCTTTGCTGTGCAGCTCTTTCTCTGCCTGGTCAGAGGGCAGCCTCACTTACTGCTGTGGGTGTTTGGTAAATATGAAGCAGTTGAGACCTTTGAGGCATTTTACAGCAAACATATTATTTTGTTGTTTTCCCTGTGAGAACAGGCATATAGCTGGAAAAAGAAACTATAATAAACTTCATGTTACAGTGTGTTTGACAGAAACAAGTAAACAGGCTGCCGTACTGGACGGATTTCTGTTTTGACTTATCATTAATCTCACTTACATTTGTAGGCGTGTCTCCATGCAGAATGTACATTTTATCTCTGAAGATATACTTCAAAGCTTTGAGGTATCCCATTTGTCAGAAAGATGGTTTACATCCAATTTAACTTTGGGAGATACTGGGTTACTGCAGCGATTTGCAGCACTGACGTTACAGAGCTGTCTGCTGTTGATCTCTCTTTCCACCGTTTCGCTTTTAAGTTCACGTAGCTAACTTCAGCTCACCTCAGGCTGGAATTTCTCTTATTTTTATTTAATTATTTGTGTCTAGGATTTCAGTCCGTCTGGTTGGCTGTCAGATCTCTCATGGAGAGGCTCAGTCAGGGGTTTCAACACTGACAGTAATCCTAGAGGTTTCGGTGGGGAGGATATTGATCGAGGAGCTGGAGAATCGAAAAGATCAAATGAGGAAGGGGATGAAAAAAATGAGTAAGGAGAAAACAGAAAGGGGAGAGTAGAAGGAAAATTTGTGTATTGTCTTATGTAATGTTAGTATTTCTAGGCATTTTAAAACGCTGCAGATTGAGTTTGTTTTATTTTTCCATCTTTTATCTGTTAACAGCCTTGTAAACATTGAAGACCAGGCAGTGAATCTGGGTTTGGAGGGTCCTGAGGACAATAGCCAGGGCTGAAATGCAATCTGGCTGATTCAGATAGGAACAGACAGCTTTCAGACCAGCTGGTCTAACTGGTGTTAATAATCAGATCAGTTCTCAGTTACCTGCAAAATCAGCAATCTACAGATAATAAATACACTTACACTTGCCCTTGTTTATGTATTTTTATGTAAATTCTAGCTAACATAAATTACTTTGAATTCAGAAAGACCAGGGCTATTTGAGTTCACAGATTGTGTAAAAAATAATAAATAAATAAATATGCACGGCTGAAACCTGCAGGGGAACCCTACATAGACTTTAAAAAGCCTTGTTTCATTCATCAAGTAAAACTAACAGGATGTGATAAATCTCATGAAGAGACACGGTATTAAAAATTTGGGCAGTACATTTTATTATTATTATTTTTTTATCCCATGTTTTTTCCCATAACTAAGTTCAGTCCTGGGCATTGCTCTCCCTCTGCCAACCCCGAGAGGGCCCTGCACTAAAGCTCAAGGCTCATTCCTCCTTGAGGAGTGAACAGGCCCTTCTTTTCACCCGAAGGGACGGGATTTCCCCAGCTGTAAGTAGCAAGGGGCTGGGAAGGATCACTTTATTCCAGCCAGATCCTCCCCAGCCCCTTAGGTGCCCCAGTCAGCCAGGAGGAGGACTGATGCATGTTTTTGTGCAAGAAGCTCACGTTAGCTACTCAAGGAAACACGGGGAGAACATGCAAATTTCACACAGAAAGGCCCTTTCGCCTACCCCACCCAGGGTGTGGGTGCCAATGATATGGAGGAACACAGTGGGAATCGAACCCAAGACCTTCTAGCTGTGAGGTGAGCTGCACTACCAGCTGCACCACCATGCTCCCCAGGCAGTACATTTTATATGAAGTATGGACTATATATATATATATATACATATATATATATATATATATATATATATGTATATATATATATATATATGTATATATATGTATGTATATATATATGTAATATATATATATATTATATATATGTTATAATAGTGAAATAAAATTGGCCACATTCTCCTATGATTGATTTTCGTTTATTAAATTTTTGATTATGCCACGTGTCAGCTTTTTTCTGCGCAGTTTTATTCACACAAAGCCTAAGTGCCATGCAGAAGTGAGTAAACATGGGGACGGCTCAGATTATTCTATGATCGAATACAATGAGCACAGCAGGTGCAATTGGCTCTAAAAACAATCTGAACAAATATTAGAGTCTTGAATTCCATCCAGTTTAACACAAAGCAATCAGCGGCATGATTAAATGACTAAATCCTGGGTTGAGTTGTACTTTATGATCAGAAGAACTTAAGTTCGGTTTTCTTTCACATCTGGTGCAGCCAAACAATTTGCCTCAAACCAGACATTTTGAAACAGATCAGATATCAGTCTTTTGTTATATCAGCACAAGTACTGACATGAAGTATGAAATGAACTTAACATATCTGCTAGAAAAACAGATCCCACAACAGCTGAACAAAAAAAAAAAAATCAATTCACTCTTTAAGAAAAATCAGCTTTCAACACCCTTATTTAAATATAAAGTGTTATATTTCATCATCATTTAGACAAATACTGCTGGGAATTTTTCCTTATTAATCTTACCTTAAGTGATGTTTTCAAAATTGTCTTTAAAATGTAACACTGCATTTGTCCTTACTGGGACCAAGGAAGCAAATTCCAAGTAAGTTCAGAAAGTTGGACGTCAGCATCATTACAGTCTTACGATTTTCAATTTAATCTACTCTTTAGAAGGTGTTGTTGTTTTTTTCTTTTCATTGAATGGTCAGTTTAAAGTATCAGCCACTAAAAAGTCAGAATTAAAAAACACACACACATATGGAGTGTGATTGATTTCCAGTTATCTAAAAATTTCAAATGTATGGTCTTTTTTTTCCAAAGAAGATACTAATTAAAGTAATGGTTTTGTTTTAAAGTATTTTGCGCATGCTCAGTCTCATTGCCCAGTGTGATGAATCCCTCAGTACTTATTCAGCACTACATGAAATAAACCTTCAGGTCACAGGGGAGCACTGAAGTTCTCCACTTTCACTCCTGTGAAAAGTGGTTATTTGAGCAATTTGTGAGCTTCCCGTCTTCAGATAAGGGTGTCCGAGGCAGATTTATCTCAGTGTTTGTGATTGTGGTAAAGCAGCCAATCTTGCCTACTCTGAAATGTGTATCTGCTTTCTTCCCCCTGCTCACCTAGCTGCATGTGAGCTGTCTGAAATTTAAGCATGTGTGCAAGAATTTAAACGTGTCTGCCTGAGTGAATGAGGGTGATGTGTATCCTGTGATTGCGGCTGGAATGAATGCTGCAGCATTAAAGCATAGTCACGTGTCTGCAAGGGCCTTAGTTAGACACTTCCTCCATCCCATGCACCCTCAAGACTTTATCTATCCACGAACTGGAGAGCTTCACAATGGGCATGGCTTAGGATAATGACATGCTGTAAAAAGTTCCCATGTGTCCAAAGCTGATTTGCTGATGAGTCTCTGTTTTTGTATCTTTTTTTGTGGTGTTTTATCTTCATAAAAGAATTATGTGATATTTCAGTGTATTAGCGCAACAGGGAGAGGTATTATGCTAAATGATTTGCAACATCTAAAGCTCAGTCAAAAAGAATGAATGTCTGAGAATAGAAAGTTGCTGCATTTAGGTTTTCACTGGACCCTTCTAATATATGACTATGCTTTTTTCTAAACCACTCAATTGTAGCAGGGTATGATTACATTTGTCCTCTTGCAGGTCTTAAAGCTTAAAGCAGCTGTGCTTTATGCTTTATATTTTGGATGATGGATCAAGCTACATAAATGTGCAAAGGTTTTAGGCAGGTGTGGAAAAAATGTTGTAAATGTAGAAGCTTTCAGAAATATAAACAATGTAGTTTATTTTTATCAATTTACAAAATGCAAAGTGAACAAACAAAATATAAATCTAAATCAAGTCAACATTTATTGTTACTGCTTTTTGCTTTAAAACCAGCATCAATTCATATAGGTACACTTGCACAAAATCAGTGATTTTGTAGGATTATAGTCAGGTATATGATCAACCAATTGTACCAAACAGATGTTAATGGTCAGTTCAGAACTGCCAGAAACAAGTGGGACCCAGATTCACCCATCTACTGTCTGGAGACTTCTGGGCAGAAGTGGTCTTCCTGGAAGAGTTGCGGTCAAAAAGTTATACCTCCCAGGTGGAGTACAAACAATAACATAGGAACTCGGGTGCAGATAAATGGCAGCATGTTCTCTGGACTGATGAGTCAAAATGTTACATATTTGGCTGTAGTAAAAGACAGTTGGTTCATCGAAAGGCTGGAGAGCGGTACAGCAATGAGTGTCTGCAGACAACAGTGAAGCATGGTGGAGTTTTGGGCTGCATTCCTGCAAATAGAGTTGGAGATTAGGTTAGGATTAATGGTGTTTCAGTGCTGAAAAATACCATTGGGGCTGTATGATTTACCCAATATTCATTCTGCATCAGGACAATGACCCCCAAAATACAGCCAAAGTCATAAAGAACTATCTTCAGCTTACAGAAGATCATAAGTCCTGTAAGTGATAGTATGGCCCCCGTAGACCCCGATCTCAACTTTCATTGAGTGTGTCTGGGATAGGGCAGCAACTATCGAATAATTTTGGAACCGAGTATTCTGTCGATTTTTCCATCGATTAATCGAGTAATCGGATAAATTAGACTTTTGGGTTTTTAAATACTGTGATGTACTGTGGAAAATAAAATAAAATTGATTTATATGACAAATGCTCACCCAAAAGTAAATGTATATGCTAATGAATGTAGATTTGTCAATCTTTTTTATTTATTAAATCAACTAATTAAGTAAGGTAGCATTGCAATAATAAATGCAACTGATGGTCAAAGGTGTGTTTTTAGATGTAACCTATCTGTGCGTGTCTGCGCGTGTGTGCGCGCGCCTAACGTGCATGTGCCCGCAAGCAGAACTTGAGGTGAGGAGGGATAAATTATATGAATGAGATTTTGGTGCATTTCTCTGTTACTTGTCATGCCTTGTTGACCCTGTCAGTTCATGGCAGGCAATAAATAATTACAAACACTGCACTAATATTCTGACAGGCGATCGTGTTCATATCAGTTAGGAATCGTAAAAATACGTTACCTCGTGGAGGGGCCGACTCCGCTCGGAGAAGTACAGCTAACGTGCGGGTGTCTTCTATTCAGGTGCTGTAAATTAGATGACGTGCTGTTGTTTTGGTAGGCCAGGTCCGTTTTGCAGTAGGCTACACACACTGCACCATGTTGTCCGCTTTACAAAGCGTGAAATGGTTCCATACTTTGGACATTTTCTGTCTTTTATTTGCACTTTTTTCATTTTCTGCCATTGTTTGTAAAGGTAATAGTGAGTGATAGAGAGCAGTGCCGCTTGTGAAATGTGCGTCAGTGTTACACTCCGTGTGAAACATGGGGCAGCGCAGTGGTCTTCAAAGCGGGAGTGACGATGGTGACGTGAATTAAACGAAGCCTCGAGGCAAAAGAGGATATTTTTTAATTCAAGTTACTCGAGGAATCGTTTCAGCCCTAGTCTGGGATTACACGAAGAGACAGAAGGATGAGAGGAATCCTACATCCACAGAAGATCTGTGGGTAGTTCCCCAAGATGTCTAGAACAACCTACCGGTCGAGTTCCTTCAAAAACTGTGTGCAAGTGTAACTAGAAGAATCAATGGTGTTTTGAAGGCAAAGGGTGGTCATACCAAATATTAAGTTGATTTAGATTTCTCTTTTGTTCATTCACTGTAATTTTTTTCATTGGTTGAAAAATGATTAACACTTCAATTTTTGAAAGCATTCCTTGTTTACAGCATTTTTTCACCCCTGCCTAAAACATTTGCACAGTACTATGGATGTATTTACAATGCTGTTTGTTTATTAATGTTCTCTGACATCCCTCTGAGGCCATGTCCACACGTAGCCGGGTTTTTTAAAAGCAAAGATTTTCCTCTGCTCCTTGAAAAAAAAATCTCCATCCACACGTAACAGGATAAAAGCATTTTTCAGCACATTCATAGACGTGGCAAACCTGTAAGGGAGAGTAGTTCTCCCATATTGTTTCTGCTCAGAGTATCTTTCTATCCTCTATCTTCAGCATGCAGTGATAGAGCTTGTAAAAGTAAAAAAACAAAACGCGCTTTAACAATGGATGATGCCAACACAGCTCTGAAGGCCTAAATGCTTTTTTTGAGAGTAAACACAGGTCGCACAAGTGATGTTTGAGCATTTTTTGTCGTGGATAGTGATGTTACGGCTCTTAAAACTCCGTTTTCATCCGTCTACACGCAGATACTGAAAATGGAGAAAACGCAAATCTCCCCTTTGGCCGTAGTTTTTAAAAAGATTCGTTTTTGGTCCTGAAAATCTCTGGTTACGTGTGGATGATAGGCCAAACAATAGAAAAATATCTCTGTTTTGTGAGATACCCGGGTACGTGTGAACAGGGCCTGAGGCCCTTGCTGCTTTATTTATGCTAAGATTAAATGAGAAAAAAAAAACAAAGAACATACTATATTTACTAACTATATAATTTCCGTTTGGAGTGGATTTTAATTAGGGCGTCATTGAATACAAATAGATGAGACCCTCCAAATTACACCTAGTTTGTGAAAGTGCAAAAAATTAAAAAAACTGTAATGCACCTGAATACTTTTGGAAGGCCAAGTACTCCAAAGTGTTCTCTGTTTATCAATGTTTGACGTGTTTTTTTCCCCTCTGGCTCTGTTCTCAAATGATGGAGGATAATGCAAAGCACTTTTTCAGCACAGAGCTCTGTTTGGCATGTAGAGTTAGTAAAGCATAGAAACCGTCCCGAGGCCTAAACAATACCCTTAAGTGTCCTAATCAAATTCTAACTCCTTTAAATCTCCGTCATATGCTTGCATGTAAACTTTCTGCACTCTGAAGAGCAGCAGCTTTTTCTGCTCAGGTATGTTCAGCTGACAAAACTCCAGCGTCTGCTGTGGCCAGTATTATCTGATTTTATTGCATTAAAGATCTTTTTGCTTTGGAACATTTTCTGTGAAGTTACCAGTGTAAACATTGTTATCAGGCAGGATATGCACGATGAGTGAAGTAATATACAACAACACAGAATAACACAGGACATTTCGTAAGAACTGCATTGTTTGATTGGGTTAAACTTGTTTTTGCTACTTATTTGGTTGTTGTAATTCCTACTCCCGCCGTCTCATTCCTTCTCGAAGAAGAGCCCAGGCTCCCAAAAGCTCAGCTACTTACTATCATTTTTAAGCAGATAAATACATTTCCCAATTGAATGGTATGGGTACCATAGTCCAATTTCTCCAACTCCAGTTCGGTTTGACCTAAGTGGTCGGCAACTGTGGCTTGTTTTGTAATCGAGAGGGTTGACCTGTTCAAGCCCCTGCTCCGTCGGTCTCAGTTGTTGTTTCCTTGGGAAGGACGCTTCACCCACTTGCCCAGTGGTGGTAGTCACCGGGCCCATTAGCTCCAGTCAGTGTATTTATATGCAGAAAGAGAAAATCAAATCATTACCTTAGTCCGAAGTCAGTGAAAGCAGACTTTTGAAATGTTTGTATACACCTTAGTCCAACTTGAATTGAACTGAACTGGAGATGATAAATCGGACTGTTCTACCCAGAAAAAGAAGTGAACAGACACGGATGTGTGATTCAATAACAACACAGTAGTATATGTCAGAAGAATATGGAGGCTAATGGGCACGACACACGGGGAGCGACGTCGCTCCTTCTCCATTCATTTTCTATGGAACTTGCGCGATGAGGTGAAAATCGCCTGCCCTCCTCCAACCAAGCGACAGGCGACATTCGTGCCCGTGAGATTCCGCACTCATTCTCGTAGACGTGCACACGCGGGTTTGCTACGCGACACAAGAAAGTAGAAAAATGTTCAACTTCTGTCGCCATCGCATGGCGCTAAAACCAATCAGCAAATGTTTCATTGACTGACCAATAGGCTGAGAGAATGCTACTTCAAATTGCAACCGCTTCGACATGCAAGAACAGATCATTTTAGCTGTGTCCGATGTTCCTATATTTTATGACTATCATCCTTGAGGTCCATCATCAAATGATGATATTCTCCATGATGTTTCCTTGTTTCTAATATTGGATGAACCCAGAGTTGCCTTTTTCTTTTCTTAAGTAACGTGAACAGCAACATTTCTGTCAATTCCAGCAAAATATTCTTAATCTTCATCCTTGATGCTTTGTCTGTCACTGATCGCTTTTAAAAATGTCAGAATTGCCTCAAATTTAATAACCAATAGGATTTCTTGGAGACAATCGATCCTAGAGCGCGATGCCGCAATGCTGCTGTTTATCGCGTACCCATGTGTTCATTTTCACCTGGGTGGCGACGAGTTTCGCTTGTCGCTCCCCGTGTGTCGAGCCCATTAGACAAACCTACGCGGCCGATCAGAGCATTTTTGGACTGACAAAGAGATGGTGTGTTGTGTATGCTTCACTCCCATCAACCTCTGTTAACTGCCTGTGTGCCGCTCTAGGCTAACCAGTATAAGGCTAACATTTTCATGCAGGGGAGCATGTCGCCATCTGTTGTCACGGAGTTGAACACACTTCATTTAATATTTCTATTTTCTCTCAGACATGTAAACGTGGACTCGGCTCTCAACAGGGGGCAGACCTTTATGCTACGTTCACACACCCCCAAAACGGCAGCGTCAGTTGCAGCAAGATTACATGTAAATTCTAGGGTCGAGTCCTTCAGAGGTCCATCAGAGTCTCTGCGGTGCATTGTGTGTGTTGGCTCGGTCAACTTTTTAAGCGTTACTTGCGTGCAAGTGGTAACGTAGCAAACATAAGCAATGCAGATGTTGAGCTAGCGGAACTTTTGACTGACCTGACGCACTTGACGCAGCAGCGGCAACCAATCAAAGCATCTCACTGTAGTGACGTTGCCCGACGTTGTCGATGTCTAGCCAATCACAATACGCTATTGTTTACAGCATCCGACAGAGAAATTCCCGCCCACGTGTTTTGCAAGCTTCAGCTTAAAAATGTATATACGTCAGACTACATGCGGTGGGAGTGTTGCTTGACGCAGACAAAGTATGCGGTCTGAATGCACCATTAGTCTGATTACTCTAAAAAGCTCAATTTAGATATGCATGTAAATGTACTGAGTATCCGGCAGACTTGTCTCTGTCAGTGTGACCCAGAGGAGCTTTGGCTACAATGTCGCTTGCCATCACCAGTGTGTGAATGTGTGCGTGAATTAGTGAATGACTGAATGTAGTGTGAAACACTTTGGGGTCCGTAGGGACTAGGTAAAGCTCTAAACAAGTACAGGCCATTTAAGTCGTACTGAAGCATATACATGCCTTTTAAAATTCCAATTTCCATTTAACTAAGGCAGTAATTTGAATTTCTCTTGCCCCATCCAAACGCACTGACTGATGAGCTGGTGTAACTTTGCAGCGTAAGACATTTACCACAAGTCAGTGATTTCACACCTCTGGCAGGCACCAGACTTCATTTCTTGCTAGGTTGTGTGTCCAAAATGAACAGAAGGTCTGAAACCTTTGCAAGTCAAATCAAATTCTGAGTGAAGACTATATTAAAACAAATGTTTCATTGGCATTTGGACTGGAGAACTGTATTACTGTGTTCTGTACTTGCAAAAAATATTCTACCCCTTAAACCTTTTTGACATTTTGTCACAACCATAAACGTTGGGATTTTATCTGACATCCAACATAAATGTGTGTCTCATTGTGAAGTGGATAGGGAATGATTTATATTTTTCTAGATTTTTTTTCTTCAAATAAAATTTATGAAGTGTGGTGTGCATTTGTATTCTGACTCACTGACTCATCACTCTCTGACCACCTACATGGCTTGTAGTTAATGTAATTGATCCTAATTATGTCTTTCTTTCGAAACGGCCTTTTTGGCTTTCTTCCACTAATTCCCAGTTTGTGGAATTTAAGATTTGCAGTTGTCTTCCTGAAAGATTTTTCCTTCTGAGCTGTAGATTTCTGCAGCTCTTCCAGAGACCCTTTTCCTCACTTACCATAGTTTATTTAAAAAAAACTTTCATAGCCATCTGCTGTTTTTCTCCCACCTTATCATTTGTTTTTTTTTTTGTTTTAATGTGAGAAACTGTGAAAAAACTCAAGAGATAAGAATCACAATTACCGGTATTGGAATTGTGCAGCATCTTCTTAAATTTCTTCATTTTTATTTTGTCTAGCTTTTCTCTCAGGAGTCATATAACCCAAACAAAGGACAGTTTCTGTTTTCCCTCCTCTAGCTGAGGAGGCTGAGATGGAGGCTGGGAGATGAAACAGGCCTATGACATATCACCTCAGGGTACAATCAACAGTAGTTTTTCACCTGAGAAAGATGTAAAAGGTAAACACTAAGAAGGGCAATGAAAAGGGAAAATTAAGCTGGAAGATGGGTGAAAGGAAATACCAAACACAAAAGAGACATGTACAGAACTTCAGCATTCCTCGTCTTTTGTGTAAAGTTGTATGTGGCAGATCTCCAACCTGCTCTTTCCCTGATGTCATCCAACATATCTCCGATTTCACCTCACATCTTGACTTTTAGCGTTTGCGATATGGCAACCAGATGAGCGGCTCACAAAACTATCCAATGATGTAGTGTGTTTTTTTTATTCACAGAGCTATTTTCACCATACATGGTCACATTGAATTATGTGTTACTCAACAATAAAAGGTGGAAAAACAAGCATCTCAGATGTGTGCTTTAAATCAGACGTTCCAGATTTTCTCTGTTTTTCCTCCCGAGAAAAATCCAGTTTTAAGGGCTGCTTAAAAAAATAGAAAAAAAAAATAGAAAACACAATACAATTTGACATCTAATTGCAAAAATGATTGTTTTAATTCCGTGTCCAGAACATACAGGCTTTGTTTGTCACTTTATCTTATCAGTTTCATTCCCATCAAAAAAATAAATAAATACACATTTTCTCATGATGGCTTACAAGATGAAAGGATCTCCTTACCCAGGTTTTTTAAATACACCATCAAAGTGTGCAGCAAAACTTACTTTCATCTTGTGCTCTGTGATTTTATTTCAGCCACTACTCCAGCGAACCATACAGTGGCATTGTATTAGACAAGTTATTAAAAATCATGGCATATCTTAATAATGAAGGCTCACTGAACCATATCTTAGGCTGTGCACGTTGTTTATTTTGCATGATTGCTGGTTAAAAATCTGTTTTCACCTTTTACATTGATGGTAACAGTATAAGAAAAACTATATTGGCTGCTTCAGCTTCCTGTCTTGAGGGTATTATCAGATATCCCAACTGACCTACATAAAAGCCAGGTGAAACATTATTTATTGAATTTTAAGCCTTTCAAAGCACTGCACTTAGTACTTTTTGGCTGCACCTTTTTACCTTTGACCACAATAAAATATGTTACAATCAACAGATCGTATCAAAACAAGAGGTAACATACTAACATTAACCTAGCACTTTAGCAATCTACTCCACATGAAAACATTACGAGGAGCAAGTCAGTGCATTGAAGAATATAGCTGTTTGTGTGCAGTTTTATAGAAAAAATAAAATAAAGTAATGCCTTTTTCATGTGACTCATTGTAGGAACTTCATAGAAGCTTATTCAACCTAGCATACACTGTGTTGTAGGTGCATACAAAAACTGTTCTGCAGAAACTCAGGTTGGGAAAGAATGATTCTTCTGCATCTTGAATGTAAGGCAAGGCTATTTTGTTTGTAGCACACTTTTAACAACAAGGTAATTTAAGGTGTTTAACATGATATGGTAGTTGAGAAACAAAGAAAGCATGATAAAAACAACAATTTAGGAAAGACAAAAAGAGAAAAAAAGAGAAAAAGTACATAAAAAGATTAAAAATTAATTAAGTGTAAAAACAGAAATTAAGAATCAAGCGTAGGGCTGGGTATCGATTCAAATTTCAAGAATCGATTCGATTCTGATTCACAAAAGTTAGAATCGATTATCACGATCTGATCCAATTGATCCGATTCAATCTGATCCAGCTCGATGTTGATGTGGGTCAGTGCTAATAAATGTTTTTTTAAGCTGTTATTTTAATTATATGCCTAATATTCAATGACTTAACACTGGGTAAGTAACAATTCACCATGGAAAACTGTATTAACCCTTTCAGACACAAACTTAAAATGGCCGTCTGGACTTTTCCTTCCTATTTCAGTTTTTAAAAAGGCAAACTATTTTAAAAAATAGAATACATTTTTGAACTTGTGAATCGATTTGTTTCGATTTCTACAAGAATCGATTCAGAATCGATTTTTCAACACAGCTCTAATCAAGCGTAGCACACACATTATATAAAAACATTACTAACAGAGAGCTCTAAACAGATGGGTTTTAATCTTTGATTTAAAAGAGCTTAACGTTTCAGCAGCTTTGCAGTCGTCTGGAAGTTTGTTCCAGATAAGTGGAGCATAGAAACTGAAAGCTGCTTCTCCATGCTTGGTTCTAACTCTAGGGATGTTTAGAAAACTAGAGTTGGAGGACCTGAGTGGTCTCCTGGGTTGGTAGAGTGACAGCAGATCTTCAACATATTTTGGTGCTAAACCATTCAGTGATTTATAAACTAGTAAGAGCATTTTAAAGTCTACTCTCTGAGCTACAGTGTAAGGACTTAAGATCTGGGGTGATATGTTTTTCTTTCCTGGTCCTAGTGAGGACACGAGCAGAAGCATTCTGGATCAGCTGTTGCTGTCTGATTGTCTTTTTAGGTAGACCTAAGAGGATGTTGCAGTAATCAACCTGACGAAAGATGAAAGTATTAATGAGGTTTTCAACGTCCTGTTGTGACAATAGTCCTTTAATCCTAGAAAAGTTTTTCAGGTGATAGAAGGCTGACCTTGTTATTGTCTTTATGTGACCCTGTAGGTTCAGGTCTGAGTCTCTTATTACACCTAGATTACAGGACTGATCAGTAGTTTCTATCCGTCTTAATTTAAGCTGTGTGCTGACTCTTGACAGTTCCTCTTTTGGTCCAAAAATAATTACTTCAGATTTGTTTAGATTCAGCTGGAGAAACTTTTGACACATCCATCTATTAATTTGGTCAATGCATTTTATTAGCTTTACATTACAATGTCACTAGGTGACTATGTACCCATCCAAGGACTGAATATCATCTGCATATTTACGGTAACTAATCTTATTGGCTGTTCTAAACTGGGTAAGTGGGAGCATGTAGATTTTAAATAGAAGAGGTCCCAGGATGGATTCCTGGGGGACCCCACATGAGATTTCTGTTTGTTTTGATGAAAAGTTTTCTACTGAAACAAAGAATTTCCTGTTCTTCAGGTAAGACTCAAGGTTAGTGCTGCACAATGTAGCTAATTTATCACTGAAGAAATTCAGTGTATTTTTCAGCCTTAGGTCTTAAAAGTAACCCTGGCCAACTTTAGTATCTGACTGTCACTCTTTCTTGACTTATGCCTTTTCTTAAGCAACTTGTATTGGTATTGCGAACACAATGTCACGATCATAACATCCCTAGTTAAAGATAAATGTGCATCTCAGTCTCTGGTTAGTGATTTAAATTATCGTTGATGATGATTGGTTGATTACTTTGATTACTGTGCATAATGCTTAAATGTACAGTTAGCTTTCTTTTTCTGCATTGGAGTTGGTGTGATTTTAACAGAAAGTATACTGTCTAGCCAGGAATTACATAAATGTCCCTGGTTTCTTTTAAAAGCCCATTATCAGAATTCAGCTCCTTTGGTTTGACTTTCTCTTGGTGTGTTTTTTCTATGCAGTATTGCTGAACTCTCATTATTTATGCCACTGTCTTTACAATCTCCTCCCACATTTCCTTTTTATCTGTTGAATGTTGTGATCTGTTCTTTCCTTAGTTACATTTTCATTATCTCTTCGCTTTACTCATGACTGTTTTCCTTGCACCTCTTTCTTCATACCCCCTGTCATCGGACTAGATGCATCACTGCACTCCAAAATCATTCAAAATGCCTTTGCTATATTGAAGATTTGCTTAGTGGATGATTTATTGCAGTGCCTCCTTCTACTATCTTATCTTTAAGGATTTATTTTGTGACTGCATTTGAAATCTCCAAGTACTACTGTAACAGCTTGTGTATTTACTGACTGATTCAGTCTTAAACTGTAAATCAGAGCATATTGGATGGTGAATTGTTTCCAGATTAGCTAAAAAAACAAAATATATCAGTTAAACTTGTAAATATTGTCAAAGTTTATTAACAGAAAATGACAAAACATCAATATAATCAAGGTTATCAGTCAGGGCTGGGTGAGAAACTGAAAATTTACTATTATCGAAAAGTATAACTGTTACCAATGTCTTTTTGCCAATTTCGGTAAATTCAGAATTTAAAAAGTTGAAAAGATGATGCTCATGTTTCTTTAACATGCTGACTATACTACCTTACAGACTGGATAGGATAGAGTCACATAACTACGTACTGTTATGTGACTCCACCACATCCAGTCTGTAACAAGAAGGGAACAGTGTTACCAACGTAGCTATATTTATTGAGTTTATAGGCCCTCTAGTGACTCTTTTTTAAAAATGAGACCAGCAACAAATCTGGTGACTTTTTATGGTGTTTTTGGAGACATTTGGAGAAGGATATGAAGCATATAGCCATGTTACTCTTCTCACGGAGCAGCAGTGCTGCAGTGGGCCCAGAGTGGTAATAGCAGGCAGCCAGTCCACGTGCTGAAGCTCTGTCCACTGGCCCCGGTGCAGCCGGGAGAGAGCAGATATTTACTGAATCCAGAATGCTGGTAAATTGTGCATACTCGAAGCTGTCACTGGATGATTCAACCCGTGATTAGATTTACATGCAGAAATATTTCCGTCTAAAATAAATGACTGCACACTAAATAAATCACTGATTTCTCTCACAGCCCAAGTCTACACCCTGGACAGGTCGTCAGTCCATCACAGCAAAAAGTATACCACTCTGCTACAGCATCCATTACAATTCAAGGCAATAGTAGAGGCAACAAAGGGTTAGTGAATGTTTCTGGGTTGAATGGGGGTTGTAGAGCTGTTTGAGGAAGAAGAGAAGCAACAGCCGCAGTTGGTAGGGTACGTAGTTATTGTCCACTTATTGTTATGGAGATGAACTGCTCAATCTATTGTGACATTGATTTTAGAACATATCACCCGGCCCTACTATCAGTAGTGCTCCTAGATCTCTCTTATTAGACCTGGACATTGTTCTAGACAGGAGGTGATACCAGCTTAGTGCCAACAACGTAGGTTTATGATTAGAATCTGAGCACAGTGAGCTGCACATAATTTAGGTTATACCTGCCTATTCAGATTCATGGGAATCTGGGTGCTTAAGGAATAAGGAAAAGCAAAAGCCATATGCTTTTGCAAGTTCACAAGAACAACCCACACTGATACCATGACTCATTGAATAACTGCAAGGTATAAATGGCACACAGTGCTCATGTAATGTGTAAATAAAGGACGTAAGTTATGAGTCATTGTTCTACATTAGGATCAGGACAGGATATGTTTTGAAAACCTGGAACAAAGGATTAGGACTTCTTAAATATGTGTATTTGGGAGTTACATAAGGTGAGATAATGGGCGTTTACCTTTAATGCAGTCTTTCATTAGTGTGGAGTTTTGCCCAGATGCATACAGTGGATGATGGGGACTGTCCTCTTTGATGAAAAAGCTTTTCTGTGCTACACACGTCTGTTTAAAGGATCAAATTCAAGTTTTAATTTCAAACTTAACAGATATATAGCACCTTTCCCCCTCTGTAAACTATTTTTCCCTTATGTATGCATCTATTAAGCTCAGATAGAAGCTACTGCAGTGTGTGAGGTCCTAAGCAATGAGTGTTGATGGTCTTTTGAAGTGTTCATTTGGTAATCTTCCTTTATATCTCTGCAATGCTGAGGTGTTGCATGGTAAACAGCTATGCAAATAAAGTCTCAAAGTCAATGCTCAAAGTCTATGTAGATGTGTATTAAATGGTTTGCTTTCCTTTCCCACCGTGTGTTTAAAATGGATGTAAGCAGGCCACCATGGAGGAAGACATTTGTACAGTTGTGCTCCACATCATGTGTGTGTTTGTGCAGAAAACAGAGCGACATAGCCAGCGGTGCAGGTGTCAGGTGGGCTAACAGGTGGCAGCTGGGAAATCAGAGGATTTCCTTATTTTAACAATGACTGATTAACTCCCAAACCCTGCACTGGCAGTTCACACGGGCTATAGATTTCAGCTCCAGGACCCAGCTGGTAATTCTTAGCCTCTGGGAATTGAGTTTGAGGTCAATGGTGCAAAAATATGTTGGATAAATTTAAATAGATCAAAAGTACAATTCATTGTGTAGAGAAGGTGTTAATGACATTTCACTTTGGGATTCATGCCAGGATGAGCCAAGTTCACCAATATCTAAACTAAGCACGGGCTAATAACTGATTAAAAATATCAACATGTTAACACATACATTAGAAATTAATAACATAATGTATATTTGCTTTTCTTTATTCTTTACGAAAAAACTTGAGTCATTCCAGCACTTTCTTTGTCATCTCATTAGAAAGATTTTAAACTATAGGAACGGGAACATTTAGGAGATGATAGTAGACACTGACCCATATCTGACTGAGCAGAACAACCAGGACCCAATTCAATCATTAAACAATTAAAAGTAATTTCTAACTGATCAAATATAGTTTTTTGGCATCTACTTGCCCTGTAACAAAACTAAAATACATCTGTGTTGTAATGTAGTCCTGTGCAGCTTTACCAGTTCATTTAATAGTCTTATGGAAAAGTGACAACATGGAAAAATCCACAACATGGGCTTCCCTCAAACTGCAATAAAAGTTTACAGTTCACGTTGTTTGAGATGGTAAAGTATTGTTATTTTTGTGGCTGTGCTGTGCAGTGGTTAGCTCTACTCATCTGTCTGGTATCCTCCAAACAGCTCCAAAATGAAAACAAATTGACCGCTCATAAGTATTGCACACAATTACACTTTAAACAATTGACCTCTGCTTGTAGGCTGTCTAAACTGCATAAAAAATAACACAATGCTACAGTTTTAGGTACACTTGTAGCTTAAGAACACTGTTTTTGCGATCTACTTATTATAGGTGGACTTAAATGTATGTCATTATATAGAAGAATAAGTTAATTTTTCGTCATAGTTGATATCTGTAAAGTGTAATCCGTTATTCATATTAAGCAAAGCAAGTTGCTGGATTGATGCAGTTAATTTAACTGGAAAAGTAGTAAAGTTAATGATTAAGAGAAAAATCAACTGAGTACAGTTAAAAATGATCAAAACAATCAAAAATTTAAATGCTCAAATGTACTTATTTACAGAATGGAGACAGAATATAATTATTCAAATAGAGAAAAAGAGATGAAACACAGTAAATAAGACAAGGACTGGGTCGCTTTAGACCCGAACGGGACAACACGTTACGGCTTTGAACAGGTAGGTTGTGTTTCCATTACCATCTCAAAAGAACGGTAGAGGGTGAAGAAATAAACGGGCTTAGCTTAACAAAAACTCCAGCAAAAATCAGTCTCAAAGTCATCATGACAACACTGATCTTCTCAAAGGTTAAGACTTTTGTCTCACCTCACATCTCTCAGACATCGATCTGTTCATGCCTCCAGCTCCTGATCTGTGTTCATCATGCCAGTGGTGATCTAACCAGCGATCCTCCATTCTGTGGAGACTCAGAATCTGCAGCCTTGCAACCGACCCACCTCTCTGATCACCACGGAGAAATCCTGCCTGTCTGCTGCCAAACCGGCTTCTCCCTCCGGACACTGCACATCTCAAGACTATGGCTGTTAGAGAGTTAATTACACTTAGTCTAGAATATCTGCAAGTTATATTTACCGTTTGTAAGTTATAAACTTATGTTAAATCGTGGCGATGCAAAGTTTAGACATGCCTTTCAGAAGCGGTAGAAATAGACACTTAAACAGATGCCGCAAAGATTTTCATGTGATGAAACACACTGCACCTGAAACGCCTACTTACTTGCTTGTTCTACCAATATTTTGTGCCTTCTGACAAAAATGCCCACATTGCATATTCATCAAGGGCATAAGCACTAAATGGATTGCGTGTACCTTTTTGCAAGTTTAACAGGCGGAATCCTCTCTGTAAATCAGCAGCTGTATGTTGTTAACTCGCTGTGCAGGACGCACAACAAGCGCAAACCTTTGATAAATCCGTCCCTAAGAGTTAAATTAAGCTAACAGAGAGTGGAGATGTTAAGTATAGTCAGTTTCACACGTCAGTGCTGTCAGAATGGGTTTTGCCCGTGGGCAATGACTCACATATCTTCAGAGAAAAATCTGATACTCTGCAGCTATTACCGCTACCTGATTAATTCCTTTTCATCTATGCTTTTGTAAACTAAAGGTGATTGTTTTCTTCAGTTTTCGATGGCATGCTTTATCAGGACTCACCACGTTAGTTGCTGAACTGCTTTTACTTAGTTACAGATCGTTTTTCTCTTCTGCCAGGCTATCGTTTACAGAGAGCTTCTGTTCTTGCCTTTATGGTGCTTCCCAAACCACCCACACACACTCATGCTGCCTGTTTTTCTTCTCACGTTGACCCCAAGTCAATCAGGGTCACTTGACCTCCCGTGAGCTCCTCAGATTAGTTGCCTTTATTATCACTCTCAATTAAACTTCCACAAACGGGTTGGATAGCCAGAAGGTGAAGAGCCCAGCTGTCTCCACCAAAGGTGTAACCTGCGGCTCTTTGTCACTGAACTCTTCAGCCTCCTTTTTTAGTAAGAAAAAACATAAACTGACATAAACACACATGTAAGCAGTCCAAGCAGATCACCTTGCAGGTTAGGGCTGCAGTTGTTCATGAGCATAACAAAACCCCATATTCCTTCATGATTAAGTAATTTCTCATAAGAAGTGGCTCCTGACCACAGAATTTTCCTGAATGGACACATTTACTTTTCCTGCATTTAGATTTTAGTTTTTCCATTTATATTTGAATTCATCAACATGTAACATTTTACTGGCTAAAAGAACATTTAAGTATAATAATTGGTTCCATGAGTGCATTCTATTGTAGATTTACAGCATCCTCCACAATTATTGGTACATCTATTAAAAACGTGTTTAAAGCCTTGAATAAAATGGTTGTTATGGAGACTTGGTAAGCCAGGTGCCACTGTTTGCCCAAGTTCTGTAACAGCAAGCTTGTGGTATTATGTTTTACCTTCTTTACATTATTGCCTGGTGGGAAGATAAACATGGATCATCATCCAGCCTTGTTTGTCACAGTTCCTGTTTAATTCTTTCACAGACTATAGATATGGGGAGGTTTGACCAAGTAGTTTGGTTATTGTAGCCACAGCCTGACTCAGGAAGATCAGTGCACATCTGGATTGCCAAATGGCACTTATGCTTGTCTTTTCTATTTTGAGGAGCTAAATAACTGAATAGTAACACATTAATTAAAAACAGTAATGGTTTTGTTTTGTTGTTAAGAAAGTGTTGTCGCTGACAGCCTCGCCTATCCCCATTGTGTGAATGTGTGTGTGAATGAATGAATGACTGGATGTAGTGTAAAGTCATGTGAAGGTGATTTAATGAATTATTCATCCAATCTGGCTGATCTTGAGATAATTTTCCAAAATGAATGGGTAAAACTCTTTGCTGAAAAACATTAATTTTAAAATACTTGTAGCTGCATTGCAGGCATAGGTTGTTCCACATAGTACTCACTCAAAGGTCTGTTGATCTGTCACTTAAAATCCCACCTAAATAAATTGAGTTTTTGAGTTGTAGCGTCATGATAAAACGTTGAAAGTTTGAAGGGTTATGAATACTTTAGCAAGGTACTGTAAAAGCTCTACTCTACCTGAGCTCTACTTTTATGTGGTTTCCCAAACTTCAGAAAAACTTTAGTTTTAAACCCCTTAATCCAGAAAAAATTGCTGAAACTGACAGAGAACCCATCTCTCATGTTTTCTTTTGTTGCTTTACTGTGTTGAAGACTTGGTGCCTCTCTCTCTGTGTCCTTCCTCACTGCTACGTTTTGACGTGACAGATCCTCAAACTCACACAGACATCTGACAGAACAACATCACACTGACGGTTTCCTCTCACTGCCTCTTACGTCCCTCATCTCTTTTTTTGTTTTGTTTCTGTCCTCAGAGAAACCTACTATGCAGACTGAAACACACTCTCTCCCTGCTCTGGCAGCCATGTGAAACAAGGGTCTGATTGGATGATGCCCGGCTGTTGTTACTCTGCTCTCCTTAAATCAATCTTCCCAGCAGCTGCTGGTTCATTTTCTCTCTCTCTTGCTCTCTGGGCTCCACGCTCCTCTATCCTCTCCGCCTCTGTGCTGCTTCTTTCATTGACACGTCTGACCAGTAGAACCAGTTTCTTCTGTTGTTGGAGAGGGAAAATTTGTATGTGTTTTTATGTTTTATTGTATTTTGATTATAGAGGTTGCTTTGGAAAATGTCTGTGTGTTAGTCATGGATGCAAATGCCAAACTGCTGCAGATGCTGACAGTTGATGCATTATGAAGGCAAAAAATGGGCATATCACTGCAAGTCGTTTTTATTTATTTACTCATACACAGGGCAATACAAAGAGCTTTACAGAAGGCTGAGTAACAAAAATAAAAGTAATATTAAAGTGTAAATTTAAATTACAGTTTTAAAGCATTTAAAAAAAAATAAAAATCAATTCTTTGCTTTTGAATATCGATACAAAATCATGACATAAAATATCGCAATATATTGGCATATCGATATTTTCTTACATCCCTAGAAAATATATTATGGAAATTAAATTTTTTTGCCCCTAAATGAAGTGTGTTCTACATTTGAGTCCGAATGAATGCAAGTAGGAGGGGGAATTCCCCTTTTTTTCTCATTGAAGAGGGTTTAAAGTTAGGGAAGTTAGGGAGAGCTCCACGTTTCCAGTGGTGATTGTTTGGAAGTGAATCGATAAAGATCATTAATTGAAATTGGCATGACATGAAATATGCTGTTGTTGAAAGCCTGCCACTCATGATTGAGTCCGTTCCCCAAAGAGTCAATAAACTAATCAGATAATCTTCAGAGCTCAGGTGTCTAATCTTAGGAGAGTTAATGCTCTGGACTCTTTCTGCATGCCTGCCTGCACCAAATTTCTGTATCGCATCTGTGCATCTACAAAATCTACCCCCCTTTAAAAACAAATGGTATTATTTAAAGCACAGCCCCCCCCACTTTGCATCTACATCTGTGGGGTTTTTTTTTTAATTCAAAGGGTTTCCAGTGACAGGTCTTTCCTGGTTACTTGCAAACACGCAGTGTGTTGTCCTTCCCATTCAGATCCACACACTTTCCTCCCTTCGCTGCGATCGACACCAGCAGGAAGGAGAGAGGAAACAAAAGAGTCCACTTCCTGTACGCATACCCGAGCCTTTCACAATGGAGCAGGAAGCGTCTGGCAACTGTGAAGGAGGCCGGGGAAGATAAAGTGCTCGCTCTGTCCCATTAACTGCTGCGTCTTCCCTCTTCGTATGTCTTTTCCATCCAGCTATCAGGGCTCCTCACAATTGTGTGTATTTCCTCTTCGTAGCATCCCGTAACAGACTGAAGCACATCCCATTTCCTCTAGATTTGTTGATATATATATATATATATATATATATATATATCTATCTATCTATCTATCTATATATATATATATATATATATATATATATAGATATAGAGAGAGATAGATAGATATATAGATATATATACACAGTACAGACCAAAACTTTGGACACATCTTCTCATTTTGTGCATTTTCTTTATTTCATGACTATTTACATTGTAGATTCTCACTGAAGGCATCAAAACTATGAATGAACACATGGAATTATGTAGTACTTTTACAAAAAGGTGTGAAATAACCTGGCCTCCAAAGTCACTCCAAAGCCCAATCGAGATTTTTTGGGGTGAGCTGAACCGCAGAGTGAAGGCAAAAAGGCCAACAAGCACTAAGCGTCTCTGGGAACTCCTTTAATGTGATAGACCAACACTGTTGTTCATAGTGCTAATGTTTTTAGTTAAAGACAATCATATGTTGTTTTTTAATTTTTTTTTACAAATACAAATTGTGACATACATTTTTATTAATCCCCCTTCAACCCCCTAAAGACCTGAAAGTTGATGATCTCCATCCAATTTGACTGAGCTTCAGCTGTTTGGTAAGAGTGGGCCAAATGTTTGGTATCTAAGCTGGTAGAAGTGTGCATTAAGAGAGTGGCAATTAATTGCAAGTAAAAGGAAAGAAGCAAAGTATTGATTGGAAGAAAAAAAACGTTATTCGTTTTTTTTTTTTGTTTCCTTTTATATAATAATTATGTTTTGGTACATTGCATAACATCTCTGCATGATTCTTTTAAAGCTTGTGGTTTTTGTAGTGTCGAATGCTTTGTTCATGGGGTGAGAATAGTTTTGCAACATACTCTAGCTCAGTTGTTATGTTTATTTTGAGTCTCTGCATGTCAGAAGTCATAAGAGCACTGCTGCCACCATGGTGACCTTTGCTTGCGAGGGACAATGTTGGACAGCAGGGGACCAGAACCGCAGATGTTGGAAGCCTTTAAATCACCATGTCTGGTCTGGCTGAAGGCAACGGAGGGACCCATTTTCAGGAAATAAAACAAGAAAAAGGAGAAGTAATGCAGATGGTCAAGCAGCCGAATGACTGAAAATACATCAAAGAAGTAGGACTGGTTTTGACTTTGGTCCAGTTTTTTTGTTTGTTTTTTTAGTTCTGTATTTTTTTTGTGCAAAGACAAATGAGAGTCTGGGATTCCACTATGATTCTTGTCCAACATCCCAATCCATCAGCCCTCTTTTTTTCCCTTTAACGATCCACTCCTTATGATTTCAGGCTCCAAACCTCCCCTGCTGTTACTCATGGGAGACAGATCTGTGCTCAGCTCATAATATCAAAGTGTGTGCCCCCTCCTCTTTTTCTTCTCTACTTTCTTAATCCCTCCCTTCCTTTATTTCTATTTGCTCCTCTCTCTGTTTAGTCAATATTAGCCCCCCCACACACACACATATCCCATGTCTTCTCTTTGTCTTTCTCTGTCTCTCATCACCTTTGCTTTCTCTTGCTCCTTCCCTTTTCTTCTCACCAACATCTTTCTTCACATGCCTCCCACCAGTCCAGAGACATCAAAGGCATGTCTGCCCCTCTTGTTGCAGTCGTTTACCCAGATGGGCCTGTGGGCTTCATGCCATGGCCAGGTGTCCTTAGGGGAGTGACTAAAGTAAAACTCATTCTACTTTGTTTGATAAAGTGCCTATAAAGACGCCAAATTTAGATAGAAAATATATCACACATTGTCTTAAGAACTTTCTTACGTTTGTCAAATTACAAACCAAAATTTCCATTAAGTTTACTGAGAATATATGTGTTGGATCAAAAAAGAAAAAAAGTGAGGTGTGTATTTACTCTGATACTTGTGAATAAAAGCACTTTCTGGAATCAGATGTCACTCCAGAGGAGCTGCAGAGCTGTTAGTTTTTAACTTCACAAGCTTCACAACCCTAACCACCATTGTTTCATGAAATACCATAAGAATTCCCATCAGCAGTTTTCCCACAAGCCAAGTACGGGACACAGCAAACATGAGAAGATGTTTTAGGCCGTTTTCACATGTGTGGCCGTACCAGAAAACGGCCAGAGAAAATGCTAATTTTTTCTGTTCACATGGCACGGATCTCTGCCGTATTTGAATCCAGTGTTTTACTACAAATAAACAGCAGGTGGCGGTATACAAATAAGTCTGTTGTTCTCCAACAAACAAGGGAGTGAGAAGTACCGACGTCATAAAACGAGCGACAGGCTAGAATGTAAACAAACTGGTCTACTGGTCAGCTGCTACCTGAAGCCATCTACAGGGTGAGTGTTGTAGTAAACCCGCCGTTTTGTAACCTGCTGTGTTGCTGTGGGATGCTTGAATCGCGTTGTTTTGGTATTTGTATGGTCGCGAGGTGATTCTGTAATTTCGGCCGGCGGTGTCGTCATTTCCGCGTGGAGCGCGTCTATTGTCTTGAGTACGGCCAGAGTACGGGTTGTGTTCACATGATACGTGGCCGCCCGTACCTGGACTCGGATACTACCTCCAAGGCAGGTCTCTCTGGCCGTATCCTGGCACGTTACAGTCTGTGTTCACATGGTACGAAATAAGTGGATTTTGACCAAATACCGTACCCGAGTACGGACTCCCGTACCATGTGAAAGCACCCTTAGGCAAATCAGACCAAAACGGGAACTGTTTTGCCTACTTCCGAAATACCGGCTGAGGCTAAAACCCAACACTGCGCATTACCTTTTATACATAATATACCCATTAGGTCTGGACGTTGACTGGGCCATTCCAACACATGAATTTGCTTTCATTTAACCATCCTTTTGAATCACTGGCTTACTGTTTAGATTCCTGCATGAAGGTAGTTCTTGGTCGCTGTGACAGAGAGTCAACATTATATTTGTAGATTGTGTTTTAATTGACTTTTTGTTTTTGTATAATTTTCAATTGACATTGTGTTAAAAGAGTCTGAAAATAAACAGACATTTATTGAGTATTGGTTTGAATCTTTATTTGTGGCTTGTTGTTTGGTTGAGTTGGGCAGACATTTGTTTGTTTGTGCCTGCTTTGCACGGCGTCCGCCTGTGCCCCCTCATGGCAGCCCGCGGCTGACACCCACAATACTATAACAGAACACAGATCATGGTTATGTTAAAGTCATTGAAAAATATACATGGTAGTTAATTATAGACAGAAAAGGAATGATTGTTGCTGCAGCCATTTACTCACCTCTGCCTCTCCCTGGTCTTTGGTCGTGCGCAGGGAAATTGTGTCCTGGGACCTGCAATCAATTTATTAGTTCCACCTGGGAAGGCAGGAGGTGAAAGGGGCTGGAGAAACCATTTTTGTTTGTCAATGAAAAATGTAAATTAAATATATTAAATTTGAGGCTTGAAAAATGTTAGTGAATGTTTTAAAACATAAATTTGTTGTATTTTGTCTGAATTTTTAAGTCTTGTGCAGGATGGTTTGTTCCAATTAGTCAATTTTGTCCGGGGTATATATCTCTCTGTGTCAGTCAGTCATTGTTGGTAAAAAAGAAATAGGGTTGTGAGTGTGGGGATAAACCTATTGTCTAACCCACACTCCAGAGCAGAAGGGGGCGGTAATGCACCTAAAGCTGGATGCCAACCGCCTCAAAACTCGAAGAAGAAGAAGAAGTCATTGTTGGTGGTACGATAAGGCATGTGGGAGCACAAGTGAGCACCAAAAATAAAATCATTTAAAAGTAATGCCTTCTTGACTCCTGGCCCTTCTTCTGGGATGTTTGTCTCCACGGGCGCTCGACCAAACTGACAGTCGCCATTAGCAGCTTTTCTAGCAGGGTTGCCCTTCATTTATCTACATCCATATTATTAACCTTGTTTTCTCTCAGTGTATTTGTCTCCAAAGAATCGCCACCTGGTCTGGTATCCTCCTCAGCTACAACGCCCTGCTGAATGGGGAGCATTTGTTCAGATGATGCTCTCAGTGACCGAACATCCTCCATGTCCAGTTGTCAACATTTTACTTTCTTCACTATATAAAGTACTCTTACATCAGTTCTTTTGTTCTTCTTGTGTATCTTCTCTTTCTTTTCAAAACCCGAGACGTTCTTGGGAGATGAATGCTTGTACTTAGCCAGGTTCTGCTGGAGGTTTCTTTCTGTTAAAGGAGAGTTTTTCCTCTCTATTGTCGCTATATGCTTGCTCAATATGAGGCATTGCTGTGGTTGGAGTCTGCATGTTCAGGGCACAACCTCATGTCAGTGACTCAATGCAATCTGCTGGGATTCCTTACATAGAAAACGTTTAACTTATTGGAATGTTTCTATAATTGTATTTAAATGACTTTTCTTGTAAAGCGCCTTGAGTACCACCAAACCTCTTTTTCAAATGTCTGTTAATTATTGTTCTCATCGCCCATCCCTTCAATTTTACAGCCATATCGTGTTAGGCATGCGGCTCTGCCATTCTCTTTAAGTTGTCTGGGTTGAGCAGTAAATTTTGAGATGCTTAGAGCTTCTTATATTGCCGTATTAACCAAACCCTGCTTTAAATGTCTTCACCACATATTTAAACCTTTCTTCAAGAAGCTATGAGGCCTTTACAGAACAGCTGCATCTATAGTAAAATTAGATTACAGACAGGTTGAATCTATTTTCTAATTATGCGACATCTACAGCTCAGTTGATTATATTCAGTTGATTGGAATATATTTAAGGGTATCTGGGGTATTATAAGCACAAGTTTCAAATACATTTTTGTGTTTCTTTGTGTTAATATTAATCAATTTTAATCTTTTGTTGAAATGTGACAAAACCTTAAGGTTTAAGGAATATGTACTCCTACTTTTGGGATACTGTGCTTAGCCAGACATGCATAAGGCTGTATGCCAAGGCCAGCTGCCCTCAGGGGAGTGTCTAGAACAAACATTGCCCTTAATCTGATTTAAAAAAACAAATAGCTAGAAAAAATGTAAAAAAAAAATCCATACTCAAAACTAAATCATATGTAAAGGAATGTACAAACAAAAGGTGGTGCAGAACAAACAATGAAGTGTTTAACTGCAAGGAAGATTATTTACCCATTCTTTCTGTTTCTAACTTTCCATCTTGTTGTTTATTTTTAGAAGGAGGTTCCTTTTTAAGGAAATACCATGAAGACATTTGTTAAACCTCAAACTGTACACAAAAAGCTCTGAGAGACATCTATTTTAATCTCTTATTTAAAAATCTTAACCTTGGGTGTTTGCTATGACATGGCACTATTATCATATTTCCTGTTCTGCTACTCATTCGCCTTTTTCACACTTTCCTCAAGTTTAAACAAGTGGAACTGTTCAGAAGCCAAAGGGGACCGCTTTTCGCATGTGCGTCTTTCTTTTTTCTTTAAAAAAAGATTCTCGTTTTAGGTATAACCTAAAATAAACCGTAAACTGGTACAGTAATTGTATACTGTTGCGCCTAACTACATGTAATTTTGTCAATTTCTATGGTGTGCATTGGTTCAGTGATGACAGCACTGAAACAGTCATAGAATATGTTAGGAAACCTCCTTACACATGCAATGATGGTGCAGCGCTCTTTTCCATGCTCAGTTAGTTTTGACCTCCAGTCACAACTAACTTATACAACTTTCCGCTGCTTTCCTCTCACAAAACTCCCCTTATTTACCCCTTCTTATTTTTCACATCTGCATTCTCAGTACTCTTTTAGCGTATAAAGAGATATGGCTCATTTCTTGAGAACTGCTTAACCAGCTTTGCTATCAGCAATGGCTCCAGGTGGACGGCATTTTTTTTCCCGGTCTTACCATCTGTTTTAGCCTTTTAAATCATTGTCAGCTGAAGTAGCTGAAACAGAATAACATTTTCAAAATGATCTGGATGTAATTTGAACTGGTTGTTCACCTTTGCACAAAATTATCTACCCTCTGCCTTCTTCAGATTACCAATGCATTAACCCATTATGTCTTTGAAATTATAGACTGTTATCATATTTAAGTGCAACCCAGCTGTAAATACACATATCATGTCTTCCACTACTTTCCAGGTCAAGAGTCTGTTATTTAGTGTAAGAACTGCTCTTTGCTTCTGCAGCTGGGTAAAAATGATTGCGTGTATTTTTTTTTCCTTTTTTTTCTGTTGGCCTTTGCTGAGTAGAGCAGATTACACAGAGCTCAGCGTCATTAAGGGCGCTTTCACATGGTACGGGAGTCCGTACTCGGGTACGGTATTTGGTCAAAATCCACTTATTTCGTACCATGTGAACACAGACTGTACCGTGCCAGAATACGGCCAGAGAGACCTGCTTTGGAGGTAGTATCCGAGTCCAGGTACGAGCGGCCACGTATCATGTGAACACAACCCGTACTCTGGCCGTACTCAAGACAATAGACGCGCTCCACGCGGAAATGACGACACCGCCGGCCGAAATTACAGAATCACCTCGCGACCATAAAAATACCAAAACAACGCGATTCAAGCATCCCACAGCAACACAGCAGATTACAAAACGGCGAGTTTACTACAACACTCACCCTGTAGATGGCTTCAGGTAGCAGCTGACCAGTAGACCAGTTTGTTTACATTCTAGCCTGTCGCTCGTTTTATGAAGTCGGTACTTCTCACTCCCTTGTTTGTTGGAGAACTACAGACTTATTTGTATACCGCCACCTGCTGTTTATTTGTAGTAAAACACTGGATTCAAATACGGGCAAAGATCCGTGACATGTGAACAGAAAAAATTAGCATTTTCTCTGGCCGTTTTCTGGTACGGCCACACATGTGAAAACGGCCTAAAAGCACACTCATTACCACACACGCAGGCCAAACCTCTGTGATCAATGAGCACCGGCCAAGTCCTGCCACTTTGCACGTGAGCCCTGACAATTTTCCCAAAACCAGGTTTACTCTGTGATACAGCTCAACCTTTCTGTGTCTGTCTGCAAGCTGCAGAGCATTGGACAATGTCCCCTCTATCTCAGACCATCATTAATGAGACTAAATTTGCCCCAGGCTACAGTAGAAATCTGCTGTTAACAGGCAGAAAAAATGGTCTAATGGGTTATTATTCCTCAGAGTTTCACAGCTAGTCTCTGGTAACTGAGAAGTGATTTTTATTTTTAACTCAGAGGGCTAACTTGATATTCAGTGAGATGACAAAATGTAAAAGAATAACCTCATAAAGACAAGCCAAACAAAAACTGATTTAGTTAGTCTCAGCAACTAGCTTCTATAATAAAAAGAAGAGGAACGGAGGAGATAAAGATAATTAGTTGGATAAAAAAAATGTTTACAAAATTATGTTAGTTCATCAAGCTGCGCACCTCTACAGCTCCCTCTGTTGGACAGATCGATTACAAGCCTGAGTGTTTGACACTATGTGCATGATGCTATCATGTAGCATGATAAACCCGTCTGACAGGAACGCTGCCCTCTCTTTTTTCCAGCTGAGTGCTGTATCAGTTCATCAAAGCACATCTGATTTTCCATGTTACTGTGGGTCTTATTGTGTCCGAGGGGCAGAGCATTTGAATAGTGTTTAAACGTGCGTTGGTGTGTGTGCTTGTGTGTGTTTCATGTACGAGTACAGCAGCTCGTGCGTGCGCGGCTGTGTGCGGTAGCAGTTATGGGCCGTTTTGCCTCTGACTAATGGACTCATTAGAACAGGAACTGTGCACATGTGCTCCAGCTGGGCTGTCTTCTTGCAGCCTCTGCTCTCATTAATGTTCAGCTCACTGCGTGCGTAGGTAGGTGACTGCATGAGCTTCTCTGCTAATTTGGTTGAGTTTTAATGTCAGTGTGCCAACGGTGTGCTGTGCTTGTGTGAGATGAATTTCACTCTCACTTTCCAACTTATTTAATTTACATAAAGTGGAAATATAGTTTGTAAAAACTTGGCTGATATAAAACCAAACTTTATTTACAGTAAATATGCATCATAGGCAAAATCTTTTGCTTTTCTTTAACCAGATGTTTTCTTGCCAACTTTTAGCCTTATAAACATAATCTGAATCAGGGATGCACCATGTTGTTGGAATTTTAAAGATGTCTGGCCTTGAGAGCACCATCCCTACCCCTTCTAATTGATTAAGAGTAGCTGGAGGAGGAGAGTTCAGCTGGTTCTGCAGAGGAAGAAAAAAAACCATGTCATATCATAGATGAGATATAGAAGGCGGATGGTGCAATGTGTTTAAGTATCAAGTATTAAGTAGCAATGGTTTTTTTGAGAGCTGGAGCTTTGCATTCAGTTTTACCTGCAAATGGATTGTTTGGTAGTCACCCCTGAAGCAACAGAAACTGATTCTTAAAATCATTTAGTGAGATAAAACAATGACAGACAGAACGATTTGCGGGACAAAACAATGAACAATACAACTGATAAAGGTTCATCTTGCAGATAGTTTCATTTAGATTCAGATAAGTGGTCAAGTGCTTTGCAAAAAGTATCTGTACAACTTGAACTATATATATATATATATATATATATATAGTTTTGTCAAGTTTTAGCGATAAGCTTAAATGTATTTAATAAGATCTGATACACCAACAACAATTAGTGCATAATAGTGAAAAAAATTGTTAACTGGGTAAAAAGAGAGAAAAAAAATCCATACGTTGTTTATCCGTTGTCCATACGTATGGTCCCGGAAGACCTGGTGCCTGTCTCCAGCAGACATTGGGCAGGGGGCGGGATACAACAAGCACATGATAGCTATCATATCACGTAGATGCACAGAATAAACAACCATACAGACACTTATACCTAAATAACTTAAAGAGACAAATTAACAGAAGCAGGATTACTTGGAGAGAACTCCTGCATGCACAAGAAGAAGATGCAAACTCTATAAAGAAAGAATCTGTGCCAACAGCTGTGCCATCATCATGCCCTCTGTTAAAAATAAAAATGGCACGAATTTATGTTCAAACCACTCAAGTTGATATTTTATAGAGCCACATTTCAATGAAATTACAGCTATGAGTATTTGGAGGTAAATTCTACCTTTTAGACTTGATTGATTTTTACTTCAGCCTTTTTTTGTGTGAAAATAGCTTAAAATCAGATTACAGATCAGATCAGATGGCATTTTTATCATATATTACTATGGCACTTGTGTTCAGATGATGGTGTAAGTAATAATTAAAAAAAATAAAAAGCACTGTACTCAGTTTTGCTAAAAATGTAACATGGTTCGAATCTGATTGCCAGCTTGGAACCTGAAGCATAAAAATAAACAAATACAAGCCTGAAATGTGACTTTAAAGTTAATAAATCCTCATTTACATAAGTGTTTGTGATACCTTTTAGTATATCTTTATAGGTGTCAGAATAACAGCGTTATGATTCAGAGAGGACAGGACACGTAAAGTGTGGAACAGATGGTCTGTGAAATGAGGTGAAGCTTGTAGTCATCCTGTCCAGCAGCCTGGAGAGATCAGGCTGATGAACTGTTTGGACTAAAGAGAGTAAATCTTGGAGGAAACACACGATAACATACTGGTGGTTTAATGGAAATGCAGTAATGCAAGTCATTTATTGAAAAAAAGAATGACAACTGGAGGCGGTAAATTTTTAACAGCAAGGAATTTATGTTGGGATTATGGATCTAAAGGCATTACAAATATCTTTACTATTATCTTTAGATTTGTCAAATTAGAAGAAAAACCTAGTAGATATTTATTAGTCTCTATAAAAAAGCAACATATTAGAAATGGAGGATATGGAGAATGGCTCAGTAGATGCAGGCTGCAGAGTCTCATAATGGCTATGTGGGCTTAGATTCCCAGCCAATTTTTCGTGCATATCCGCCCCTTGTCCCTCATCTTTTAAATGCCACTGGTGCCACACAAACAAATATACAAAAAAGTGAACATTTGTGGTGCTGTCACACTAATTCTGTGCTCTCCACCCAGATCCAGCCACGACAAATCATAGACTAGGAACAAAAAAAAAGGCTTTGCTTTATTCCTTGAAACACTTCGAACGTAGCTCATTAGTTCTGGTCCTTAACAGCTATACGGACACACACATACACGTTTACTACTGCAACCCTAATGTATTATGTGTATCTCTGTTTGCATCCGTTAACAGAAATATCACGGTACAGATGTTCAGTGTTTTGTTTGTGCATACAACCCCCCCCCCCCCCCCCCCCCCCCTCCACACACACACACACAAACACCTTGCTGTCCCTCAGTAAAGCAGAAATAATACTTGTTTGTGAGTATATATATATCTGCAAGCAGCTTAATGGCTGAGCTTATGTCAAGCTGGTGAAACATGACCATTCATATGGTAATAACCAGAGGGGAAAAAAGAAGACAATAAATTGCTTCATGTCCTCTGAGACTGCACAGAGGAGCCAGCAGAAGCCACAGATCTGGAAGCTTTAGATGGGTCACCATCTGACTGGTATCTCTCAGTCCAGGGAAGCTTCTGTTCATTGAGGCTCATGCTGGAGCTGCTGCAAGGTGCCTCTGCCAAGAGGGTGGGAGATCAAAATGCTTCTGTCTTAGGAAAGCGGACTAAAATCAGGTTAGCTAGCTTCTTATTTTCTTGAATATTTATGTTCAGACAGTGATTCCCTAAGTGGAAACATGATTATTATTGTTTTTTAGGAGCCCCAATACATAGTGTAGTGTCCGAATCTGCAAACTGAGTCCTTAAGTATTGCCGCAGGATATTTGGTCTTTTTCTGGGATGACCAGAAAAATACCAAAGTTGACCTAAGTTGAAGCTACCTGAAGGTTCCACATTGTGCTCATTTTTGTTTTATAGTCTCTGCTTCAGGAGCATAAACAGCATTAGTGGAAATGCGCAGGCCTGGACAATTTTCTGCAGCTTAACGTGATCCTGGTGGCTGTCTCCACTCTCAGGGTTGATTCATAAGCATTACTGGATGTCTGAAAGGCTCTGCAGGTCTCAACGAGTAGAGTAAGTTATTTTATTCCAGCGCGGCTGAGGACTGAACGCTGCTCTCTGGCTTTGAGTGTTTACTCTTATTTCAGGGCAATGTGTTAACGCTGAGGCTCCTGCACTGGTCATGCTTGTCACACAGATGCCTCGCTCCACAAATCACACACATGAACACACATTAACCCCACAGGCAGCGTGAAAAGGCTCAAACAATGAGACAGTATGTTTATTTAATAGTGTTTTTTTCACTATCTGCTTTTAATTTCTATTAGAATGAAAATAAGTTTGCCCTGTAGATATCATAAAGATTTTTTTATTTAATAGTATTTAAATGAGTGTGAAATTAAGGTCTGCATTGCTCCTGCGGTTTCTGAGAACCCATAGTTGTGCTGTGTAATGTTGTTTAGCGCCAATCTCTGCTGCTGCTGTTCCTGTAGGTGAGACACGTGTTCGTGAAGTCCTGGCTGAGGGCCAGAATAGCAGCACAGCTCAGTTACTCTGCAGCTCTCTGCATTCTGGGAAACGTATGTGTCAATGGAGCTGAGATGAATGTGGTTGGACTGGAGCCAGACCAGTGCGACTCTTGTATATGCACAAACGGTTTACCTCATTTGCATTCTTGAGGACACTCTAGGACACCTCCACTGTACTGTTCTTCCAGCCTCTTTTACTACAAGCTTGACTCTATACCTTTTAAAAGAGTGGCTTTATCTTAAACTAAATATTTCCTTGTTTACTTTACTTTTGGTTTAACCTTGAACCTTTTGTTACATTACAACCCCCTCTTTAGAAATACTTTATTTCAGCAACAAAAATAACTGTAGGGTGAATAAAAAAAATGAGACAAAGTATTCAACATCTATTAAAAATACTACTCTGGCATCCATTTCCTTGTTAAATCTTTTTTTTGTTGTTGCTTGAATTGCAACTGCAAGTCCTTTGCATCCTATCAGTTTTGGTCATGAAATGACTGAATTTATTCCACATTCTTTGTAAAAAGAATGAAAAAAAACAAGTGTTAGACGTCTTGCCTCAGAGCCTCAGTTGAAATTAGGTCTGGAATTTTAGGCAATACTAATACATGAAGATAATTTGATCTAAACCATTCCACTTTCTGCATTTTAAGTCTGCTGCATCCTCAGACACAGGGAGGACCAGCTTCAGTCCTCGGGAGCTACAGTCCTGCGTCTTTTAAATGCGTCGCTGCTCCACCACAGCTGAATCAGATGAATGGCTCGTTAGCAGGCATCTGCAGAGCTGAATGACTGCTGATGAGGAAATCCAGCCAATGCATTCAGGTGTGTTGAAGAACACACCTGAATGCATTGGCTGGATTCAGGTGTGTTGGAGAAGGGATACGTCTAAAAGTTGCAGTGTAGTGTCTCTGGAGGACTGGAGCTGCACACTGCTGCAGAGGCTAACATTTTTCCTCTAGGATGGCCCCGATTTTTACCTAAATTCATGTAATAGTAAACTCTGACCAGCTTTCCTGCCCAAGAATGAAAGGATTTCTTTCCATTGTTCATAATATCTTAGGAAAATACATTGAGGTGAGGAAGAATGAATGGGGAATGAATACTTTTGCAAGTCCCTATAAAATGCAAATAATGACTGAGGTCAATGGTTTTTCTTATACCTTAAAGCATTAATACTTTTTCAAAAATACGGTTTTCCAGTTTTTGCACTTGTTTCTATGTGGTCTTGCCTCTTTGTCTCTCTCTCTGAACCGATGTAAGTAGTGTGTGTTTCTCTGTTGTGTATGTATACAGTAATAGTGTTGATTTGCGACTGTTAATTATGGCCGCCCCTCTTGTGTGCTCCCTGAAACAGTGCACAGCTGCAGGCTCCCCAGTGTAAAGCAGCGCTGCATCTAATGTCTTATTATTCACGCTGTCTGTCTGCTCACCAGCCATACCGAGCCTCAGGGACGAAGGGGGGATTTTGGTCTGTGTGTGAGTGTGTGCGCGTTTGATGAGGGGGTTATGTATTAACAAAGTGGTAATGGAGGGTTAGTTCACTCCCCTAATTGGTTGGCACTACTTAATTAAAAGCGATGTGGCGCTGTGATTGGAGCTTTTGATGGATGGAGGCTGAGGGAGGCCAATGTGCTTTAGGATCAGGGTTATCCGATAATACGTGTGTGTGTAAGCAGCACGTGCGTCTATTGAGAGGGGGAGAAAGTCAATACCTTTTAATCATGTCCTCTGTTCTTCATTTTTCTCGCTTTCCTCTTTTTTTTCTAATTTCTTTCTTTTGTGCCTGAAATTCTCCAGTTTCCTCCACCTCCTGATGTTTCTCCAGCTGGCTCCAAGTTTCAGTCTCACCATTAGCTTCAATCAACTCCTCTTTTCTGCAACACTTACCCTTCTTCCTCCTCAGCTTGACTGACTGTCAGCCTTTTTGTTGGGTGTTTGTTGCTTAAATGATCCATCGATGCACATACATGTCACTCTATTTGACTGAAGCAATAACAGACGTTTTTTTTATAGCCTTTTGCTTATAGTCGTTGGGCCATTTTTGAAAAGCACCGCATTTCTTTGTGCAGCAGAACGCTACATTCAGTGTGCGCTCTAAAAGGATTCGGCCTTGCATCAAGTACTGGATTGCTATAAACTCCTTAGTGAATGATGAAACATTGCTGATGCACTTTTTTTAGCTCCAAAATATTTTCAAGGCTCTGTTACTTTTCTTTGTTTCTTTTCCTTTTCAATGAATGAAGTCCAAAACTGGAAAAACTTTTCACAGGGCACACCATGAATCCATGTGATTCTTCTAGCCTTAGTAGTGTATTTTCGTTAAAGTAAATTTAACACTATTGAGCGCACCTAAATATAAACCACACCGTTTCATTTTGTAATATGAGATATTGACCCCGGGCTTTCCAGTGGACTTGTCAGCAGCATCTTACAGGAGCAGCACGTTTAACTCACGTATTCTGCTGCTTGGCCCTTTCCACCGGGGCCGTCAGCAGCACCTAGCAGCAGAGAAGCAGCTGTCACCGAGAGAGCCCGAAATCATGCAAGATCAGCAAAATCACGCGTGGTTTCGTCAGTAAACACAACGACAAGCAGGAAAACGACTACAATGTGGCTCCAAATAGTCTGTGTTCTATGTTCTGTCCGTTTTACATTCGCCAATAAGTTTATGTTATGTCATATATATACGAAATCCCTTGAAGTGCAAAAGAATAATGTTAGTGGCGATCCGAGGTAGTGTAGACATTTAATGACCCTCCCGTGACCTGCTGACTTCTCACGGGGCCACACATGTAGTAAAGTGAAGCTACGGGAAAGAAGAACCTTGGTTTATTTTGAAAATTTCCGGATGCTGAGCCGTCTGATTTCCTGTCTTCCCCTAGAAGAAGAAAAAAATTGAAAATAGGACTGCTGCGTATATTTAGAAAAGTGCTGCGACATGACGCTCCTGTGACGGGGCAAACTTGTGCTGCTTTCGCATCCAGTGGAAAGGATTATATTTATTACAGCGCTGGCTAACAGCCTTGTATGACGTGCTGCTCCTGTAACATGCTGCTGATGCATCCGGTGGAAAGGAGGGGTTAGGGCAGAAACATATATATAGAAGATTTTTTTAAATTACCTCCAAGACAAGGTAATGTTTTCATGCCCATCTGACTGTTAGTGACATAACTCAAAAAGTTATGGACGGATTTCCATGAAATTTTCAGGTAACGTCAGGAATGGGACCAGGAACAACTAGTCTTAGGGTGGCATGTATCCACCCACCGATCGGTAGTGCTAACCCCTGCTGTTGAAGTGCTCTCTGGCGTCAGAGAGCTCTCAAGCGTCTCCCCTCGCACAGGGACCGTGAATCTACTCTCTCCGGTGCAATAGCCCAGTGACACCACGAACATTGCCTCGCATCTCATTAAGAGACGTTTCATTGGAAAACAACCAAAAGTTAGAGATATGTGCTCTCCCAGTGCTTTTCTAGTTTTAATTTAAGACGTCCCCTTTTTTTTTTCAAACTGTGCCTGAAAATCGGCGGTAGGGTCGACCAATTAACAATGAGTTTTGAAGCTAAACAGTTTGGGAAACTTAAGGTTGTGTGTGTCTTCTTTACCAGGGAGCTGTAACATTTCAGTCCATGACAGCGTAGAGTTTTACCAATGGTGTACTGCTGACTGCGTTCCCAGCTGCCATGGGAACATTAACAGAGGCCTGAGGATCGATTCGTTGTCTTTGCTAAGACCATTCTCACCATAGGAGTCAAGACTTTGACTGGAGCTCTTGACTGATGAATGGTGGTAATTCTGATGATGAATAACTGCATCAGTGTTTGTCAACTTCCCCACAGCTTGATGCCCTTTCCAGGCTTGTGTAGATCTACAATCTTTTGACAGCTCCTAGATTTTGCAAATGTTTAGAGAGAGGTTTGGGGAATTTGACAAGTTGGAGGTCAAGAGAATCTGGTGTTAACTAAATGATTGTTTTATATGTCGTAGTGAAAAATGTTATTTCTTTGAGCTAAAGCATGATTCTTTTTTCCTTCATGTTTTTTTAAAGTGGTATGACCTGCTTTCAAATCTGTAAATGTAAGAATCAGAATTTACTGTTAACCAATTCAATACGTTTGTGCTTGAAATCTTTCTAGATGAGGATATATGAATATAACCAACCAGTAAAAAGGTGCCAGAATCTTTCTGGAAATAACTCAAAATAAATATTTCCAAATTGGTGAGGCCGGCGTTGCGGCTAAAACTGGTGTGTTTTTTTTGTTTTGTCTTTTGGATGTCTGATTTCGTTGCTGAACATACCTGAGGTGCTTTGGGCAAAGTCAGGAAATCGACATCAATTGTAGGCGCCTTCCTGACAGCTCCAATGACATGTCTAACTCTGCACAGCTCCATCACCCTCTAAAGGATGTACTTGAGCAATTTACAGGCAGCGTTGTACAAAATATTTTCATCACAACATCAACATGTGCAACACCCTATTGCAAAATCGAATGACTAATTGAATGCAGTATTTTAAGTGTATAATTTAAAGTGCCTTGCATTCAGGCTCTGTATGCAATAATTAATTTGATCAGTTGGATGGACTTTTTATGCCGTTGATCCCTCAAAATCAATAGATATCATTATCTACATGCTATTGGTCATGCATGTGCTCAGTACAACATAGTTAAGATAGGATTCAAGGAAATGTATTAGTTGCCACCTTAGTTGCCATCAATTATTATTACATAAAACAATGCAGCAATGTTCTCTTTCTACTTATTATCAATATAGCCATTAATGGACAAAGTCTTTCCTATATTTCCCACTGATAGTATGTGCTTAATTAATTTGAGAGAAGGGGAGGTACAAATTTAGGTGATGGCGACTTTAAGCTCATCACTAAAGATGAGCAGTAAAGTATGCAAAAGGCTGCTCAGGATTTATAGAATAGTGGGATTACTGGCAATTTCAAGCCATTTTCAACATTTTTAGTAAAGTATTAATGAACATGTTATTTGTTTCAAAACAATGATCCCTCTTGTGCATTTTCTATTCATCGTTTGCGAGATGTCTGCATAATTTCCTGTCAGAAACTATGAATGAAAATATCAAAATCTGCCAGGAGCATTAAAATTTTTGCCTGAAAATCCATGAAAAACTGGTCTTTTGATCCATAAAAGCGACACTGGTTATTAATTTACCTCACATATTGAACTCAATGACACTGCACAGGATTTTCCCCATAAACCTCCTCAGAGAAGGTGATTAACCCAGCAGTAAAAGGCCTGAAGAAGCAGACAGGATGTTATTTTCTCTCCAAGTGTTTGGCTATATTCATTAGCATTTGTACTACCAAACATTAATTAGCTTAATCATATGCAGGTATTCACTGAAAGTGTCTGCCACAGGGCAAATAGGTGGCAAATATCTAAAATGAAATACAGATGCACAGACGTTCAAACCCATCCCCTCCTGCTGAGGAAACCTGTGAGACTCCTGGAGTACTCTATCTCCAGCCAGTCTAAATACAGGGGAGGATTTTCCTCAACATCAAAGGTAGACTTATCTCACCCTTCCGTGGCTTCCTCTGGCTGATTTTTATTTCTCGCTAAGCAGTTTGTAGTCACACATTTCTGGAGAAATACAGCAATAATCTTAAAGTTATCAATCTCATCCCTCACTTGATATATCAGATTTTTTTTTCTATCTTCAGTTTTGTTGTTTTGTTGTTGCTCTGCTCTGAAGCAAGCCATCTTCACGCTGTGAAACTTGATTTGCGTGAAACGTGTCGTAACAAGCTAATGAAGGCTCTTCACAGTTGTTGTACAGTGTAAAAAGTGCTGTGTGGGATCGGTATGTGGGAAAGGTGGGGGGCAGGGGTCTGCTTTGACACCCTAATCCTGCAGCCAAGCTTGGCTTTGTGGGGACCTTTGCTGGGAGCAGAGCGAACAAGGGGCGGATGGAAATGCCTAAAAGAAGAGAGAGGTGGGGGGATGTGTGTGTGTGTGTGCGGGGGGGTGATAGTAGAGGGGGTACTGCGAGTGGAGGGTTAAAGAGAGAGAGAGAGGGGAATGAAAGGACAGCAGGATGAGGGAGATGGGGTTCGTTCATTCTCCTGCTCTGACTTTGAAAGGAAACAAAGAATGCAGAGTGGCCTGATTTGTGACAGCAAGGCTTGTTAGACTGTTTTAGCTGGTTAGCCTCAGCTGACCTGATAGCCTCTCATTCTGAACCTTCTTCCATCACTGCTGGGTTTGCTGAAGACATCTCTCATCACCGCTCTGCAGCCTCCTTTGGCTTCTGTGAGTGCCTCTGCCTATCTTACAGGTCTTAAGATAGGTTTGTTATTTGTAGAAATTTCAAATATTAACAAAGCATTTTAGTTCATAGATAGACTTAAAAGCTTTCCAGTGGTGATTTGCTCTTTTCTCTTATGTTTTTTTGTTTTCTGCTTTTCTTTCCTATCGGATGTGAATGTGCAGAATATCCAGTTGAAGTTGGATCAGAGAAATACTTTATATCCTAAAATTAGACCACTTTGTATCTTTGAATTCCTTTCCTGCAAATATGTACCTAAAAAAATCAAAGATTCAAATGACAGTAGCATAAAGCCTAAGCCAAATGTGCAGTAGAGCTACTGTTGACAGACAGCTGGTCACATCTGCTTTTCTGCTGCAATTAATGCACAAGGCCAGAGAGTGGTTTGTCCCCTGCCTAAATATTTAGTTGTGGTTTTCTGTGTCTGAAGGGCAGACAGTTTGATTGCTGGCTCAGCAGTGTAGTTGGCATGTTTGTGGGTCAGACTGGCACAGGATCTGACATTGTGGAACGGGTGGGGCCATCTTTCTGGCTGCTGGTCATTCAAGAGGAGGGGGCTGGAGTCTGCTGCAGACAGGAAGGTTTTATTTCAGGAGTTTTAAGGATTTTGGGGCAGCTGGTTGCAGAGAACCAACAAATTTATGATGCAATAATTGCAACAATATTTTTTCAAAAAATATTAGATAGATTTTTGAAGAGGAATTGGTGTTACCACAAACAGACCACATTTGATTTTATTTGACTAATTGTTGCTTTTAGTAGAGAAAGAGAACCTAAATATATAGATCTCACAGGAGATTGAGAGCAGAATATCCAGAGCATCCGAATGACCAGTTGTCAAAAATTGTGAATTTGAAACTGCACAATCTTTCTCACAAGCTGGGAAGTTGATGAGAAATAAATCTGTGAGTGGTAATTGGTAACAAATCAAGCACAAAACAGATATAAAAGATTAATTACAAGTAATATGTAGTACTAGACTTCCAAATACAACCAGAATATGTGAAAATACTGTCTGAACATAAAGCTGGAAACAAAGTTAGAACAAATAAAAGGATTAAATGTCAAAGAACCTGGTGAACTCAAGCAAATGAAGAAAGAAAAGAACAAAACCACTCCCGGATAATACCAATATCAATTTGTGGGAAAAGAATTAGCTTTATATATATATATTTTTTTCTCTCCTTTAAATGAATAATAAAGGTTGCTTCTTTTTTATGAAATTTGGATCATTGATCAATCACAGCCGCTGCTTGGAAATTTTACTTTTTCTGGAAATTAGTAGAGATGCACCAATCAGAATGTTGTGGCTAATTTCTGATCTCAGTACCAAAGTTTGCTGACTCTAATTTCTCCTGAATGACAATAAAAGAAAAAGGTTTGGGAATATTACCCAAAAACTGTATTTAAAGCTTCACTGTCATGAGCAGAGTTGTTGTCCCACTGTATGAGAGAGAGCATTTTAAAGATTAAATTATTCTGAGGTTTAAATTTTAAACCTTCTTTTAACACGCTTTATTAGGAAGGATTGTGGGTAGCATAGCTAGCATTGCTGAAACCTCAATCCAGATCCATCATGTTTCATGACAGACAGGGGTCAAAGGCTCAAAGGGATCTTTGTTTTCCTAGGAGTCTTCCTGTTATCTTCTAAAAGTCTTGCTCTCTCTTGCTCTCTTGCACCCTCAGTGAACGTCACATGTCTCACAGTGTCAATGAAAATACTGTTTTTTGTACATTCCTTTACACCATCTGACATCATTAGCAACATCTTAATGACAGTAAAAACGGCTAAGCTTGGCTCTTCTTCAGCAGCTGGAGCGTTATTACTGATCGGAAAGAGATTTTTGACTTTCACTGTTTTTATTCATGTCAAACAGACTTTTAATTACACACTTGTTAATAGTAACTATGGCCTGTTTAAAAAAAAAACAAATGTGCCACTTTGCTGCGAAGCAGAGTTGGCACCAGGGAGCCTTTGGTTATTCATAAGTGGTAAATTCTGACATTGCGGTAAATACTGTTGCTATCTATTGATTGATCAATAAAACAAATAAAAAAAAAATTCTAGCTTTTGCCTGTCTGCTATGCACTTAACCCCAAGTTGCTTACCATATCACTGTTCAAATTTGTTCCCATTTAGTGAATGTAAAGTGCTTTGCGTGATCAGTATGAAGATTTAGCAGTTGAACAAACTTACAAAAATAAGGCAACCAGCTTCAAAGCATAATTGCGAAAAAGGCTTGTGTTGAGTCAGTCTACATCAGGAGGGGCAGATCAAAGTTAAAATACTGAGTTATGCAAACTATACTTTTTAGACTTATTCACATAGTTAAGTTAAGCCAATTTTGTGTTGGCTCAAGTTTATCCAATATATTTTTTAACTTCACATAAGTCGTGTCAGCTCAAAGGCATGAGTGGACTCGACTATCTTAAGTTTGTTTAATTTAAGTTTCCACTTTGATTTACCCTCTTTATTCAGATACACGCAATGCAAATGTCCTTTGGTCATATAATTTCTGGAGAATTTGAGTTTTATTAATTTTTGGAAAAAAAATATTTATTTACAAAACATTATTATCTTTCTTGATCTTTCTTGATCTTTTTTGTAGTCATTGCCAAGCTCAGACGAATTAATTGAGTTTTAAAAACGGGATGTTTACTCATTTGGTCAGCGACGTTACGGAAAACAGCCTAAAAGTTTTAACTTTTAACATAACAGACATTTAAAAAAAATAATTACTCTTGGAGGAATATGTGTCTATTTACCTACCTTTTGTCATACTTTGAGGCTCAAACTCAGGCGCAGACAAGCAAGTTTGTAGTGAAGGTATTTTTAATAATAAATTGCAGCAGAAGAGCAGTTACAGCAGGGTAATAAACAGGACGGAAGGATGACTGGGAGAGAAGATAAAGACGTGGGGAGCGATGACGATGAGATGACAGACGACAGCAGAAACACTGGGGTTTTTAAAGGGCAGGCAAAAAAAACAACTATCAAGTTTGGCGGCACCATTGTTGCAACATGGCGCATTCAAAGGACACACCATGGCGGCAGTATTACCCATGATATGACGCCACTGTGTATCTTTTAAAATAGGCTTAGGAAAAAAAAATCTATTCAACACTTGGAATGCAGCCAGGATAATAATTTTGACAACATCACAGGATTATTTCTCATCATGTATAACAACCTTGATCTGTTGCTGCCACTCAGATGAACAGACCGAGCTTCACACACTTCTGCATGCAGATCCACTCTGCCTGAGAATTCAGATTTTTTTAAATAGCCCACAAGTGCAAGAGGGCACACCCACACTACCACAGATTTATGCTGATTTGAGCGGAGAAGCATGTGGTGCTAATGGAGAAAGCACAGTCTCAATTTGGTTCTGTGTTACAGGTAAACATTGCACCATGTAGTCTTTACCTTTCAGTAATGTGTTTGTGCCAACCTGTAAAGGAATGTAGTGTGTTTCAGTTTCTGACCAATGATTGACATTTTGTATTTAGTTTAATCACGCAATGGACGTCATTGGAAGAACAACGTCTGTCAGTAAAGCAGCACGTTCCCAACGGCCTTCAGTCAGGGTCAATAGCACAAAGAAAAGACGGAAGAATTTTCGGCTGTCACAAAAATTACCTTCATGTTTAGGACATTTGACAGGACACAAGTTTGAGGTCACAACATAAAATAATGGATTTTTCCCCCAGCCTCTGGTAAATAAAATGTTTTCACTTCAGATGGTTAGGGTGGAAGTGGAAATTTGACAGGAGATTTCTCTTTTGTTCTTGCTTTCCCTGCTCAGAAGACTGAAGGTGATTGAAAAGAGAGAAAGTGTCTGGAAGTCAGGAGTTGGCAGGAGGGCTTCCATGTGTCGTCAGCGAGGACTTAGTGGTCGGGATGATAGTGGAAGGGGTTTGAGTGAAAGGATAAAGGGAACAAAGGAGCAGGCTTATGATTAAGGTGTATGCTGACAGAGAGAAGATGCACTCCGTCAGCTGAGCCTTTTCCGTTAATTATCTCTGACGACATGAGAAAGTCAACTAGCTCTCTGTCAAGCTTTTGTTTATCTCCTTTCTGACGCTTTTACTCTCAGTTTTGTTTTATCGCGTTTCCAATCTTCTAAAGTGCGCGATTTGAAGACTTTTCTGTACATGGCTCAGGGCTGAAGGGGGTCAAATGCTGTAAATTACCTGCAGGCGCCAGAACCCCCATTCTCACTGTGCAATTTACCATAGTTGCAAAGCTGTCCTCTATCTTTCTTTCCATATGTGTCCCCCCCACTATTCCCATCACCCCTCACGTCCCTCTGTTATTCCCCAGTCGGCAGGGCGCAGATTGACCTTTGAATCCTCCTGTTTTTCTCCTATGGAGGTACTTAAAGCTCAAAGAGAGAGAGGAAATGGATTCAGTAAGCAAGTAATGCAGATATACACCATGTATATGATCACAGTTTTACAGGAATGTACATTGTTCAAAGGGAAATTTTTGCAACCTATGTAGGTCCTGTCCATATTAAGATAGTTATTAAAATCCAAATCAGATTTATTGGCCAAGATGATGTGCACAAACAAGGATTTTGACTTTGGTTATCATGCACTGAGAAAGTATACATTTTCACACTTAAAATGACAAAGAATCAGTATTTGCAGTCATTTTTGCAATATAAGATAGAAAACAGGATTGCTGAGACTGAAACTGTGTGTGGTCAAGGGTTTTTGCAAATAGCATTCCTTCACCTATAGCTAAAAGCTTTAACACTTTGTTTCCACGATGTGTTGGGTTTACCGACATTTTAGCTGCTCTATTCCTGACCATATACCTGAACAAGTCCTGGATGGAGGAAAGGTAACCCCCTGTAGACCTAATTGTTTGGCATATTTTGGGAGACAGATTTTTCTTCTGGGTTTTCTCCTTAAAAGTTTATTGTGATAAAATCTAAAAAAGGGGTTTGGTTTTTTACTTAGTCTATTCAAATTTGGAAACATCCAAAATACCTGAAAAGAATTACTCCAACTTTGCTACTAATTTGTATTCTGTTTAAGTTTTAATGAATCTGATTTTGGTTTTAACCTCATAAATTACGACAACAATCCAATCCTGATTCAATTTTAATCTGGTGGCAGTAACATCTCTTGCTCTGACTGTAGTCGGGACGGACTGCTGGATGAGGACTGGGAGGGTTTTTAGCTTGAGTAGCGTCTAATGGCATCACCCAACGCTTACTAAGAAAGAGCTGGAACAGCTCATGCTTTCACACCACAGTCTCCAAAAGTCTCCAGCTACACTCTCAAAAAGTTGCCAGATTCATTGCGATTTTCTTTTACTGTTGCTAGACAGGCTTGAAATTTACTTGAATGTTGGTGACAAGTTGCCAAATTGGCAAAACTGGCATTTTTATGTTACTCATGTCATTAGCTTCTGGCACAGAATATGTATGACTACCTGAACCTTTGTTTCTGTATAAAAATAGTTGGAAAAAAAAGCTCTGTTGGGAGGAGGGTAGCCAGGTGCTCAGATTAAAGGGTGAACATTATATAAGGTTCAAATCTATTCCATAATATTTTGTGACAAAGCGGTTTGTTCTCGGATCAGAAGATTAGTTTTACTGAGACATAGCTTAATGGATCAGGGTGTATTCCGGGCGGCCCGGCCTCGCAGGCCGCGGGCCAGTATTTGGAGCTGTCGCAGAGAATAGTGGTCCTCTATTGTGAGTTTTTTAAACTGACTGGCTGCTGCGGTGTGCAAACAAGCACGCTGGCACGCAAAGAGACGTTCACTGATGTTCACGCACATGGACACAGAGAATTTATCACCCGAACGAGTCTGTGTCAGGTCAGCCGGCTTAGCCTGTGGACAGCATTGCATTGTTGCTGGCCTCCATCCCTCTTGGACATTTAACAGTGCAGGCATTCAGTTGTTACTGGTGACTCAGGAGCAGTGGGCCGGGCTGCAAACAACACCTGCCTTCACATTGTCACACTGTTGCGTTCAAGAGGCTTAAAAGGCAGCATACAGACTGAAAGAAAAAAAATATGATGTACAATCATTGACAGTGGCTTGGAAAATTATTCGTTAAGCTTAAAAGTTTCATATTTTGTAACGATACCATTGTTTATAATTCTACCTCACAAAAATTGCAATGAATTGGAAGACAGGTTTCATTTTCTTTTCTACTTGTTACAACAAATGATGGGGAATTAGCTAAAAGAAAATACAATATTAATAAATATGACCACAAAACAAAATTTCAAATAAAAAAGAAACATCAAAAATTTCATATTTGCGAAGTGTAAGGAAAATGATACAGACTTAAATGTGATACCTTTACTCTGAAACCTCTAAATTAAATGCATTGGAGCCACCTGCCTTCAGAAATCATCCAGTCAGTGGACCCATAGCTCAATAAGCAGTAAGAATGTGGATTTTTAGGTTGATATGATATGATGAAATATTTTGGCCTACATGGATTAAAATATTGTAGCAGCATCAAACTGTGCAGATGTGTTAGTCCTTAGACATCCAAAGCTAGTAGAGAGATACCCCAGTAGACTTGCAGCTGTTTTCTATTTAAATAATGCATTTTTTTTTGGTTCATTTAAAAAATACCCCCCAATGCTTTAATCATTCACTTTATAAAAAGTATGTTGAAAAAATGTGATTGATTAATATGACAACTCTCAGTTTGACAAGCTTTCTGGTACAGTTACCAATAAAAGTGCTAGCAGGGATTGATTGAGACAAAGGAAAAAGTTGACAGAAAGTTAATCAAATCTTCAAATAAATTTATTTTCTATTGTCTGGGCCCCCATAACGGAACATAATAAATGCTGGATTTCATGACATTGATTTAAAACTTTTCCAATAAGTTGAAACTGACACTGAGGTCTGCATCAAGTGGCGGATTCTCCTAAAAGCCGAAGGAGGGTACTACTTAGAAAATAAAGTATGCTCACATTTTGGCTTTAAAAAAAGGTTCAAAATGAAAACTACTTTTCCATCAGACTGATTCACATTGGTGTCTTTAATAGAAAAGGAAAGACCCATGATGCATTCCCCAGTTATATAGGATTAGCTAATCTTTATCAAACTGAACTTCTTGTCTTCTGAACCGACCTGGAGTTCAACGTTTTTTATGTCCTTTTAAGTCATTGTGTAAACTTTTCAATTATAAGTAAGTAAGTAAGTAAGTAAAATTTATTTATACAGCGCCCTTCACAGACCATGGTCACAGAGCGCTTCACAGTTACAATAAAAACACAGTAAGAGATACATACAAGTTAAAAGCTCAAGACAACACATTTACAATCATAACAGCCCCAAAACAATTAGGCAAAAGCCTGTACAAATAAAAAGGTCTTTAGTTGCCTTTTGAAGGAGTCAACAGACTCCATGGAACGCAGAGAGAGCGGAAGATCGTTCCAAAGCCTGGGGGCAACGGCCTGGAAGGATCGGTCTCCTCTGGTCCGGAAGCGAGTACGAGGAACCATCAGCAGATTCTGATCCACAGACCTCAGCGCCCGAGCTGGGGTGTACGGCTGGATCAGATCGCTGATGTAGGGTGGGGCCTGACCATGCAAAGCTCTAAAAGTTAAAACCAGAATTTTAAAATTGATCCTAAAAGAAACTGGCAGCCAATGAAAAGCTTTGAGAATAGGGGTTATGTGTGACCTCCTATTAGAGTGGGTCAGAATTCTTGCTGCGGAGTTTTGCACCAGCTGCAGGCGAGACAGCTCCTTCTTGTTTAGACAAGAGAACAAACTATTACAATAGTCCAAACGCGAAGACACAAATGCGTGAATGACCAGCTCCAAATCATTATACTCACAACTCTGTTTCTACCTCAGTTATTTTAGTCAAGATGTCTCTATTTGAGATGTCTCTTGAATTTATTTTACACAAATTCTCAAAGAATTTGCCGGATCTTATTCAAATCATTTGCTTTTATTCACATATTGGGAAAAAACTACGTCACACTTACATTTGTACTTCTACTTTGGGATATTGTTCCAGGCACAGAAGATAAATGACCTCTTAAACTCCACTTGCTTAGCTGACTTATTAAAAATATATTTCTTTTTAAAGCTGGTCAATACACCATAGGCAAATGAAAAGTTTCACAACCTGTTTGTATGCATATATAAGACATTTAGGTTTCCCTAACCAGAACCTGGATCTGGTACCCTCTGGTGCCAGTCTAACCAGCCTGGCAGCGTGATCCTGATCCACTAACACACACAGAACACCCAGCCTCGGCTGAGCTAATGACTCATTTCTCTCTCTCTCTCTCTCTCGCTCTCTCTCTCTCTCTGTCTCTCTCTCTCTCTCTCACTGCCCACCTCCCTGTCTCCTTCTCTCTTTTCTCTCTCTGTCTGTTCCTCTATTTGTCTGTCTCTGTCTGTACAGGAGACATCACTCAGAAGGGCTATGAGAAAAAAAGAAGCAAGCTGCTGGCGCCTTACATCCCACAGATACAAGGTAAGCCTCACTGGCCTGTTGGATCGATTCTGTCTGGAGAAGATTTGACTTAACTCTGGCTGCAAATGTGAATAACAGGTGGGACGTTGGGATCAATGAAATTTGAGAAAATAAAACTCCCTTTTACAATTTTTTTTTAATTTTAAGGGTATTTTAACACCTTTATACTTTACTTGATTGTTTTATTTTTTTAAACAATAACAGAATGCTGCACAGTTAGTTAAAATTTGGGTAAAGGTTTTGGTAAATAAAATATACATTTTTAAAAGCCTACTTAGTTTGCAATTAAACTGTTCGTCAATTTCTTTTTGTCCACTTCATTGGCATTAAGGTTTTTAATAACTCTGTGATTTTAAGTGGTTGCAGAAAACCCATACACTTTCTGTTGTCATCAGCAAGCTTTTTGAGTATTCAACCTCTCTTTTTTAATGAAGGAAACAATAGACTTCATTTAACTTTTAAGTATAATCTATTCATTTTCAGTAGAGTCGAGGTTAGGATCATTCATGAAGCTTACAGATGGGGTGACTGACCAAACGTTCTCTCATGTCCGGGGGGGATTCATTGATTGATGAAACTGTCCAAGTTTTCATTATTTTTCAGGGGACCAATAAGCATGCATAAACCGACTGCTGCGGTGCTTGGAATACAACAGCCTTTCTCTCATATGATGTCCTCCAAGAACTGCTACCTTGTGGGTGGTTTTTCTTATCTATTCATAGACGGTGTGCTGCGCCCCGCCGTGTTTTGCCACACTGCGCAGCGCTGCACCACTAATAAGCTGGTATATCTTTCTGTATGTGACAATAGTGGCAAACATCTCATTGGTCACATGGACACAAAAAAACTATAAAAATGCTGTGGAAAGAGTCCATCTATAAATTGAAGCTAATGACTAGAATATGCAGTTTTTTGATTGTGTTATCGAGTCTGCCACCATGCTTCTCTGTTGTTTCAGTTTTCTTGTTCTAAAACATCACTTTAGGTCCTCTAAAGAAATGTATAATCATTCTGGGCAAATAGTCAAATCTTTGTCTCAGTTGACCATCTAAACTTTATCCAGATTTCCTTTATGGCGACAATGTGCATTTTGTTGAACAAACTATAGGTGCTGGTGCCTATCTCCAACGGGCGAGAGGCGGGGTACACCCTGGACAGGTCGCCAGTCCATCACAGAGCTCCCATATACTTTGATGGATTTATTTTAAATCATCTTTTATTTTTGAGATTTGACAGTATACCTAATGTTAGTTTCCTAAACTTATTTAAGATTATTGATTTGAAATGTAGTGTCACTCGACCAGCCAGTGATGTATGTTTGATTCATATGGAATCTTGAGCCATGGTGTCATATAGACAGTATTATGTGGTGTATTGATATTATCTGGTCTATTTAGAATGTCACTGAAGGCCGATGGATGAAACTTACGGCCCCCCACTGTTTGAATGTAATTTGTGCTTGGATGTGTTGATTTTTGGAGCAGGGGACTCATTGCTTCACTGTGGACAATATCATCCGCGTTCAAAAAGCTTCTAGCTTCTAATGGACTTGAGTCTGGGTAATCTTTTATGCTTCTAAGCATGTCTCTTCATGTTATATCAGCAGGGTGGGTAGATGGTTAAAACTGGATAGACAAATCAGGCTCATCTGGCCTCTCCAGAGTCCTAAAACCCCACAGAAAGAACCTGTGATGCATTCTTAAATGTAAAGTTCGATGCAGGAAACTAATTTATTCAGACATTACTGTTTCAATTAGGGGGTATCAAAAATCCAGGTAGACCAATGTCAGAAGCTTGTTGATGGCTACAAAAAGATTGTTGTTTTGTTTGCAACTTGCTAAGGGAAGCTTACAGAATATTGCAAAATATCACTTGCTTAAATATTACTGGGAGTGTAGGTATATATTTGATCATTTTATGTTGAATGTGAAGCCTGGATGGATTACAGAAAAATCCTTAGAAAAGATCAAATCCTTTATGAATTCAGATTCAATCATCTGAACTTTTCAAAACATTTGTTGCATAATCTTTCAAGCCTAAAAATGTAAAAGCCATATAGGTCATTAAAAGTTTAGAACTATTAATAATTTAAGTCAAATCCAAATTAAGTTAATATTTTCAGTCTTCATCAGCCTCTAGAAGCTCTGTGCTAGAGTTTTAATTTGTGCTTAGCTTTTAAACATTTAAATATTTGGCACATGGGATGGACTTTCATTGTGTTTAATCAGACTGAAGCTCCAGAGCCACATGTGGATCTTTGGCCTTGTGGCATTGTGGCTCTAATTAAATCAATGTTTTTTTTTTCTAAAAGCAACAAGAAAAGTTGGTCTTACCAATTCTGCTGTATGTTTTTATGCAATATCTACATAGAAAATCTACAACAGAAAGACACCACACTTTAAATTATGTGCTTTATATTTTTAATTGGTGTTCTTATCTTTCTTTGTTTCCCATATTGAGAGGAAGGTTTGAATCAGCTGGCCTCATCCTACAAAACAGTTTTTCTTCCTTTGTGAAAGTTAGACGATTGATTTTCTGAAGCACTGGGGACAAAAGTGGCTTTCTAAGCTAAAAAGGTTGCTCACCCCTGTCTTAGATGCACAGAGCTTTCAGGCCTAGAAAGAAGGCATGGTAAGTAAAGTCAGTATTAGACAGAGAGTGTTTTTCTGTCATGACTAACATAATCGAATTTATATGTTTAAAGGAATTTCAGCCAGCTCTTATAATATAATAGTTAAAGATTTTAGATATTAATTGTACCTCAATCTGTAAGTCATGTTATCCTGCAGATTGCTGAGAGAAGTTCAATTGGAGAGAGTTGGTAGAAATGGGGTTTGTGTTGAATATCTGATTAGAAGCCACAGTTAATATATATATGCACAGTATTTATTTGTCACTGAGATGTATTTATCCTCCCTGCTGGAGGCAGATTCAGCCAGCACTTGAAGTGAATGTCAAGGAAGTTGCCGCTGCTCCATCTTCTAGCTGCTCTCTTTGGTTTTCTGTTCAGCCTACTCCCACAGGCCTGAGTGGAAACCAGAGTTTACTGTGGGCTTCTAGCTCCAGGCTTTCCACTGGAATTAGCTGGAACTGTTATTTAGCTTGGGCGGATCATTTCCGTTATTCTCTCTATCCATCTCTTTTTGTTATTTTTTTAGTGTGATTCTTTATTTAATCTTTTTGAGTCCAAACCCAAATTGTTTGATTTAAAGCCAGGAGCATGTGTTCTAAAACTTAGCACACAGGTTTCAGATTTCATGAGAAATACTTTCAGCACAATTAATCTTGCCAAGAACAGAAGCAGAGTGAGAACTACAGGTAATAAGAATATTGTAGGGTTCTAAAATCTCATACGCGTTTCTGCTCTACCCTGGGATTGTTGTATTTTTTTTTTCTCAATATTTCAATGTTTTGAGTTTTTTGTGTGTAAATAGCTGCTGTTTGTCACACTTCTGAAATTTGTCCATATAAATGATTTCTTTTTTAATAAGATATGCAAGTTATTTAGAAAAACAACTTTCAACTAAAGAAGAATGCCATTGTTTAAAAAAAGGAGGGCCATCTTAAACAAATTGAAAGACTATTATGAAAAGAAATATGAAAAGTTTTAAAAGTCTAAAGTTTTATTTCTTTGCACCTTGGTAAAAAACAGAAAAACATAAGAGTTTATAAGCTAAACTGTTAGAATAAGATAACTGAGATGATTTTGAAAAGTGAAAATGAAATGAATCTAGTAATATAAAACTATAACATGTATTTCGCACCCTACAGATTTGCTCTGTTTTGTAATTTTTTTGTTATATGGAAATGTTTATGTCGGAACTGATAGATGCAGCGCCACTATGCGTTGATGCAGGGGCACTTCGTCACCTTACGCAAAGATTTGCGGAGTAGAGCCCAATTTTGTAACGACCCATCAAACGAAACAGAGAGGGTATGCCTTTGATTGGTCATCTCAACAACAGCCAGCTATCATAGTCAATGTAATCAGTAGTCAATGCAGCAGTTGGGCACTAGATGCTTTATATTGAGGATGCTTTATATGAAAGCACATTTTATCTAATATGGTCTTTCGGTGTTTTAGAACCCCAGGAGGTGTGGAGAACAACTAATGAGACTGCTTTATTTGTTCAAATGTGTTGATTTTTGTCATAAACCAGTCATATATTTGTTTAAATGTGTTTTTAGGCTATTATATTAGCTGCACTTCTAGTAAATAGCTTTCCAGCTCAGTCAAAACTTACTTTTAGTTGGCCATTTCTCAGTTTACATGTCACTCAGAAAATTGAATCATTAAAAGAACTACGTACGACTCTGCGATTAAAGGTGGCGTAACGAACCCCTTTGTGCTAGCATTCTACCGCTTGGCCTCAAGCAGCACAGAGGCAGTTAACCTAAGCTGGCGGGAGTGAAGCAGACAGAGTAAAAGCAGGATACGCACAATCACAATCCACTGCCTCTTCGTCAGTCCAAAAGTGCACTGATCGGTCACTTATGTTTGTCTCAGCCGCCATATTCTTCTTACACTACTACTGTGTTGTTGTTGCTTTGCGCTTCTGTGTCTCGTCACTTCCCGAGGGGGCGTACGAGTACGGGCGGGGGTAGCAGAAAAAATTTGATTTCCAATGGCATTTTCTGGGTAGCTTAACCGATTTGAGAGACTCATGTATGGTATGATTTAAGTCAGACTAAGGTGATAATTAGTTTTTCTCTTGCCACAGGTGAACACACTGACTGTCTCAGCACTTTGGTTAATAAGGTGCACAGGTGGAGTTTTATAGATCTACTTCAGTGAATGAACTGATTTGATATTGTTCTTTATGTTTTTACAAATGGGCTACAGGTTGAGCTAGATCTTTTAGAATATAGATAGATTTATTTTGATATCTAACAATGTAAACTACTAAACGGGCAGCCGCTTTTGTTAGATTGACACGTTCTGCTGACCTCACCAACACACTGCAGGACCTTCCTGTTCTTTCCTGTGCAGCAGCGGAACCAAACTGCAGTTGGTCAGGACGCCCCTTTGTTGCTGACCATTAGAAGTACGTCAGCAAACGATACGGGCTGTGGGCATGTTTAACTTCCTGAGGAAGCTGAGCTTCTGTTGCCGCTTTCCCAGCTGGTGTGGACATACACCCAGATTTGTAGACTATCTTTTCTGTCTTCTTTTATGTGCAGATAGGTGATGTTTTTTTGGATTTCTAAAAATTATGGATTTTCTATACGGTAAAATCTATTCTGTTAGAAGTATGCAGCTGTTCAGTGTTCTACCGAATCTCAAGTTGCTTTGTGAACATTGACAAAGTAGAACTTAGTTTCAGAAAATATCAAAAAAGCTGATACTGTATACAAGTCATTCTCTTTAAAATGTGACATTCTGTGACCAGAAGAAATACATCACATTATTTTGGTTAAAAACAAAAAGTCCATAAATGAAAGTATAACCTACATACAGAGAACATAGTAACATGGTAAATGGCCTGCATTTATATAGCACTTTTTTTAGTGAGCAGTCAGAGGACCACAAAGTGCTTTACACTACATTCAGTCATTCAGCCCTTCATGCAAACATTCACACGTTGGTAGTGTTGAGCTGCATTGTCCTGGGGCAGCTCAGTGACGTCACCAGGTCCTCTGATCACCACCAGTAGGCAGGGTGGGTAAAGTGTCTTTCCCAAAGACACATCGACCAAGACGGAGGGAGCTGTGGGTTCGGACCAGCAACCTGCCGGTTACAGAATGAACTCCTACTACCTGAGCCACAGACCATGACAACTTATGTAAAGAAAACTATAAAAACAAAAATTGGTCAGAAGTGGTCAGTGAGTGACACATTATTTAATTGTAAAAAATGTTGGAAGAACTGGAACCTACATAAAAACTATAAAAATCTACTGTGTTGTTAATAAAATAAAGCTTTAAAGCACTACCAACTCTTGCTCTCGGGGTCCCCCTACAGTTGGGAAAAAGGTGTTGTCTTCTACTGTCGTAAAATCTGTTATGGTTACACCAGGGGATTCACTTGCATTGACAAGCGATACCCTCGAACGTTGCAGATTTTCACGTCTTGGGCAGCCTTAGTTGATTGACAATTGTCTTCATCCCAGGTATTTTGTTGTTTATGTGAGCATCTCATACATACGGCGGCGTATATATAATACTTACTAGTCCAAGAGAATGACGGCCACATCGGTCGAGCACCCCTCATCCTCCTTTAGCTCACGCCAGCGAGTAAACGCTCCACCAATATTGATTCTCGCCCGGCTCTTTAGTTTGTCACTCTCTCTTTTTCGTTTTAGAGTCTCCTCCGACTTCGCCTTATTCGGTTTGGTTGCTGCTTCGGACATTACAACTTGCTCACTCAAACGCGGTAGCAGCCGGCAAACAAATGCTTGTTGGGCTCACGTTGGTTGCGGAAGTGAGCTATGCCGTAAAGCAGCAGTTGAGTTTTGTAGTTCTTTTTGTGCACAGGTAGCTACCCGCACCCGAAGTTACAACAGTGCCAGTGAAAGCGATACAGACCCCGTAGGGCTATGGCATGCGTGTCATTCAACCTATTGTAAGTCGATGTATCATCACAAGGGAATTGGAAATGTATTATTAATGTTGAAAACTACATAGTGTTGCTTTAAAATTAAATACTGTTTCACTTGGCAAAAAAAAAACTCTCCTGTGGAAACTTTTAAATGGCTCAAAAAACATCTGAAGACCTTTTTTATCCATAAAAAATTCTAACAGATATGGACTGGTTTATATTGATCTGAGAAGATGCTTTTAATTCAGCTCTTCCACTTCATAGATGTGAGTACCTCCAGACACTGCCTTGAATAAAGCTGAATAATTCATGTTATTACAGAGGAATAAACTTTAATGAGCATAAATTCCCTTTATGACTCACAATGCATCTCCAGCATGTTTTAAGAGCTGTCACCTTGCAGTTAGCTACATAAACCACTTGAGATTTCATCAATGTACTTTTTTAATGAATGCAACTTTTTATTTGATTTTTGTCATAAACGAGTCATATTTGTTAAGTTGGATAGCGAAAACACAGACATCCATCATCATGACTCACAGCAGTAACCAAGCGTTGGATTCAGACAGGTGATACAAATTCATCAGGGTGCGCTGCGAGCCAATAAAGACATCTGTTGTGACAGAGCAGGCTCCTGATTGGTTGAGTGTTGTGTTTCTGGGTGGCGTTTTCTGCCCAGCAACCCGGTCTACCATCCTGGCTTGCTTTATAGACCTGTTTTCCTTCGGGAGCTGTGGAAAGGCTGTCGTGTGACCGGACTGTCAGAGAAATGAATGGGACCGGCATATTAATATGTGAAGGCATGCGGTGAATGGCAAACCAAAAAATACTCGTCCATAAATGTTTTATGGTTTGTCTTGTTTTCCGTCCTGTACCTGATATGTTTATTTGCTCTTTTGCAGAAATCAGAGATGTGGTCGATTTAATTGAATTATGCAAATGTTTGTCAGTACAGCTGTGTGTTTGCTTCTGCTCCCAGAGAGTTGCTGACTGTGTAAAAATCATTGATTCTCACTAAGCTCCCCCTGAAAAGCCTGGCTGTTATTTAGCTGGCTGGACAGGCCAGCCAGGTGGTTTACCAGAAAACTGCCAATGCTAATTGTGACATAATTTGTATACTTGCATGAAGCGAAACACTGTGCTGTAAAGGTATCACAAAAATAAGTCCTGAAAAAGCTCGGGAGAAGTTAAAAGCAGGTTTAGTTCATAGAACCGTATCCCAAGCTTGGGGTATCTCACAGGGAACAGTTTGATCCATTATCTGAATTAGGAAAGAGTAAGGAATAACTGCAAACCCCAAGAGATTTTCAATTAATCAGAGAAACAGCCTAGACACTATTGGCAACTCTAGATCCATAGTTTAGGTGGGAAAATCTGTCAATAACACAGCTACTAATTTTTAACTTCACAAATGGGAGCTTTAGGGAAAAGAAAGTACGTGGAAGTCAAGTTTTTCACAGACTGTATAGAGGATTTTGCAAACACGGGGAAGGGTGATACCAAAACTAAGCTTTGTAGGCTATATGCAAAATGTTATGTGTGGCTTAAAACTAATGACACACCTAACGCTAAAACACGTCAGTGAAATTGTCAAACATGCAGATGGCAGCCCCATGCTGTGTGGACATTTATATTCAGGAAGCTGGACAGATGATGGAAAGATGAATGTAGTAACAGGAAAGACAACAGGAAAGATCATCCTGGAGGAGAAACTGTTAGTGATCGTTTAAGACTTCAGACTGGCGTGAAGGTAAACATACAGCGAGAGCTGCAATGAAACAGTTTAAGTCAAAACATATCCATGTTTTAGATTGGCCTAATCGAAGCCCAGACCTAAATCCGATCAAGAATCTGTTTCAAAACTTAAAAGTTGATGGTTACCGACAATCTGCATCCTAGCTGACTGAACTTGAGAGCTATTTAGCAAAAAGTCCCCAGATGTAAAAACCTGGTAGAGGCATGCCTCACAAGACTAGCAGAAATTACAGTGGGTGGGTCAACATAGATTCAAGTCACACTTTTCAGATTTTTATTTATGTAAAAAAAAAAAACAGTAGAAACCTTGTATCATAACACTTTACTGTAGTGTAAATATTCACATAAAGGTAAAATCACTGTTAAAATACCCCTAAGTTAATTTATTCTAGTGTGGCAAAAGGTTCAAGGAGTGTGAGTACGGTACGGGATCAAAGGAACACTTGAAGCCACTGGTTGGAGGACTGCTGGTAGTTTTGAAGTGTTGGGTTGCTCTTCTGATGCTAATTACTAAATAATTAAATGTCCCCATCTTCTTGACACTCATGACGCCTAATCACCTCTTTTCAGTAATGTCTGAATTTAGCATTTGCTTCATTTAGAATACTTGGATGAAGTTGGAAAGCTATAAGGGAGGCTGGTTAAATTAAAGTGAATACACTCTCTTTTATAAGTTGCTCGACTCAAAGAGAGCAGGCTAAGTATTAGAGGACTACATTCATATTGTGAAAACTAGATCTGGTTGAGCAATAATTACACATTCTGTAAAGAGTTGTGTTCCACTGAATAATGCAACTATACATTATGCAATCTTTGTTTTTGTTTTGTTTCTTCTCTTAAACTTTAGTTCTGTTTTGTCTGCAGGTGTAGATCCATCTTTGCAAATCGACAACAGGATCCAGGCGTCCTCCCAGGCTGTTCTTCCAATTACCAAACACAACAAGTCCCGGGCCGGCAATGCCCGCGATGAACGCTTCAGATCTGGTAGGAACCAGCTACTTCTCGTAGAAAGTTTTAAAAGGTTGACTTCTCCTCTTCTGCAATGACCTAAAGCAAGCCCGTTTTCCTCAGATTTGCACACAGAGGCCGTCCAAGCTGCTTTGGCAAAGTACAAAGAGAGGAAGATGCCAATGCCCTCAAAGAGACGATCTGTGTTAGTTCAGTCTTCAGTCGAGGCTTGCACTCCGCCAGGTGAGTCTCCTCCTCCAACTTTACCTGACCCAAAGCTTTCTCCCCATGTCTGAGATCCATATTCCCACTGGAGTTGCTTTCCTCAAACATTCCCATGAGCTCAAGAGTGTGGGATGGTGACTCTGATGTGCTCAGTGATTATTAAAGATGTTGCCAAGCATTTGCCTCTGGAAAGAAAGTGTGTAGTTTAATGAATGTGTTCATTCTTTGTGACTATAAAGGAGTCAGTTCTTGAAGTTTTGTTCCCAGGCAGACCTACCCACATGCGCAGCATCGTGGAGGCGTTATCAGATTTTTAACTTAGTCTCCAAACGTTGACCTTTGCCTGCTTTTATAACGGTTTGAGTTGTGTTGGCCAGTTCATTTGAGTTTTAAATATTTAATTTTATTAGTAGCGCTTTCAAGGCCCAGCTAGGCGCTTTTATATTTCTTCTCATTCTTCACTGAATTATTATTTTTTGATTTCATTACAATGTCTCAATCACTGTGGTGCCTTTTAATATTAGCGTTTGGGTGAAGGGAGTGAGGGACAGCTGGAATCACAACGTTTGAATTAAAAGAGAGGACACAGCAGTGGAGCAAATAACCAGATTAAGAGATTCAGCATTGAAGATTCCATGTAAAGAAAGAGAGAATGTCCTCAAAGTTTCTTTAGCTCTAGCGTTTTTTGTTATGCACTGTGGTGAGGTCTGTGAGTTTGGCTATATAACTAGTAGTGTACAAGAAGGGTGTTCTTGAAAAGTACTACAATACCTCAATATTTTCTTTAATACTTTCCCCTGTAGTGGCACAGTCTGAAGGCTTCACGAGTGAGACTTGTATCAAACCAGAGGCTCTTTCACAAGACAATACCGGCATTGATGCCAGCATCAGTGAGCCTTTGGTCACTCATAAGAACTCAGCCAGTGAAGGCAAACTGCTGCGATCAGGTGTTTTTCACAAACAATTACGCCATGCTGGGATAAAGGGGCATATGGGAGTGTTGTTCGGGCTGCGATGCACAGGGTTGCATATAAAGCGAGAAACAGAAGAGTCTGTGGTAAACCGAAAAAATCATTGGACATAACTTGTTCTTATCCTGATAGAGGTCCTGCTCTTCAAGTCTTTTTGCGAGCCGCTCCAAAAGGTGGATGTCTTTCACAGTCCCCGTGAACTGTCTGGGGATCCGATGTTCAGCTCTGAAAGCCAGAAGCTCCCAGATCTTGGTGGTGGATCACTCCACTATACTATCTCGGTTTAAATAGTTTACAAATGCTAAATGAACTCACCATGTTTACTTGCATTTCACATGATGTTGCCAGCTAGGGCTCAGCGCACATTCAACACATCGTGATATCACCCTCAAGCCATTATGGCTTCATTCATAAGACCATCGTTGCAGCAATATAGCAGTAATATTAGTATCAAGCTTGCCTGCATGAATGCCACAAAATTCTCGGAACACCAGGCTACAAATGCACTTTCATAAGACACACCGTGCAAGGAATTTTACCCCAATATGCCAGCATGGTATGTGAGAGCATTGGATGAGTGCTCCCACTCTGTTCAATCATATAAGCAGTTGTCTTCCTTTTGACTGGATTTGTTTATGCTGAACTAAATTGTGGCTGGATAATTGTACTTATTTAATTGTTAATTTATATAATTGTACTCACATATATAAAAAGTGAGATGTCTTTTTTCTCCGTAAAGCATTTGTTTAGATGGTCATATGAAACAATGAAACAAAAGACGTACACATGCATGTTTCTTGAAGCCACAGAGAATGTTGTTTGGCCCCAGTTTATTCTTTGAAGGCTTTATTGAATTGTTATTCCAGTGTTATGGCAGGAAATGCTGAAGCATTGTTTTGTATTGATATTAGCATTCAGAACTATTTAGACTTTTACTGTTCAGTAGTATTTGTTTTCTGACCAATCGGCAGCATTGTGAACAGTGAGCATACAAAGAATAGACATATGAACCTACAATAAATGTGTTTGATATACTTTGAGAGTAATTTGAGTTTCAAAAAAGTATGGGAAAGTCGTCTAATGCCCTGCCTAATGTTTAGTGCACAACTTTTTTGGCGTACCATTGAGAATTAAACCAATCCCACGTGGCTACCTAAGGAAATAGAAAATCCACTTCAGTGGATTTCCGTAATTGTGCAGCATGATGTCATTTACAATGAGTCTTCGAAGAAACGTTTCTACATTTAATTCTACAGTCTTTTCTTCTACATTAACTTTCCGGTTGGGAATAATAACATACTTTTTAATTTTAATTTAGCTTAATGTTTCTTCTTTTAAAGTGGGCTTAAACATACAGCTTAAAAATATCATTTTTACAATAATTTCAGAAATAAAAGCACGAACGAAATATTCTAATTGACCCTATCTATACCTAGGGTAGGAGGGGTATATTCCCTAGCTGCACAACTCCTATCCTTAGTTCATATATGGAAAATAATCATGCCATATTATATATTTTTTCTTCTCCATCTAACCATTTGCAATCAGATTTAGTAGAATTCAAATTATTTTAATTATTTAATTATTTAATTATTTATTATTTATTAATTATTTAATTATTGTAATAATTATACATAATATTTAATGTTAATTTTTTACATTGGGTTTTCAAGTAGCTCTCACTTTCTTAAGGTTTTGTAGGGATTTTATGTCTCTCTGGCATTGTTCACCACCAGATAGAAATATATTATATTATTGTTTGTTTGCTAAAAGACATATACCACGGTCGTAATAACTGAGGTCCCAGTTATTGTTAGCTTTTAACTCCTTTTTTATCTGATGTACTTTTGTCTGCTTCTGCAACCCTGTCTACCTGATCCAGACTCAGTTTTCTGTCTGTACATAATATTGGCTCTTGGTGATATATATGCCTTCTTCTTTCTGCCTCGCTGTTTCTCTTTTAAATTTATTCACTGACCCTCTCCTCCCCTCGCTCCCCCGCCTAACCGTGTCAAAGTTACTGGAGACTGAGAGAGAGTGGAGACGGGCAGAGGGATTACAAACAGAATCATAAATGTGAGATAACCCACATGAGCCCCACAATCTTACTGACATCAAATTGGTTCATTTTAATTCCACCCCCTCCGTCCCTCCTCTGACAGCCTCTACAAAACCAAATATCAGCTTAAAGGAAGTAGCAGCAGTTAATAATATTATCAGCTGGTGGACTGCTCTTGTTAATATATTCTTTGGGTGATTAGAAAGAATTATCATCTGAAGACATTTTAGTTGAAGAAACATCTATCAGGCATGTGCTGATCACACACAGTGTCGGAAATCCGTCTTTTAAATCTCTTTGGTCTCCTAATGCCTGTCTCCAGCTCTCTGTGGTTAGTTTTAAAACTCATTAAGGCTTTGTTATGCACAGCAAGCTGAAAATACTTGGTCTAATATTTCAAGATGTTTTAGGCATTTTTGTATTTGTCCTTAAAGCCTGTCACCTTTCTCACAGTAAAAGAGGAATAGTTGGAAAAGCTCTGAGCTTTATTTTAAATCTTGTTTCCTTCATTGCTTATTCTTCTAGTTGAACTCGGGTCTCACTTATATAACTTTGCGTAGAATCCTTACTAAAACCATACTCAAGGTCAGCCAAAAAAATGGCTTACTCCTAGTACTGTAAGTTGTAGATCTATTTAACTCGGCGTACGCACAACTGCATACAATCTCCACTTTATAAATCACACCCTCCCTAGAAATGTACTCAGAATTTGGATCATATCCTGCCTCCTAAACACCTACTTTCTGCCGTAGACAGTCAATGCAAAGTGTCTTGTGAATATTCTGCCTCGACTTAAGTTGGCTGATATTGGGTGTTTCACTGGTAACCATGGCAACTGAGAGTTGAGAAAGTGAATGTGAACTGACTGAAAACAGTTTTTATTTTAATCAGTGTTAATCTATGAAGAGCTTTACTCAACCAAAAGGTGATCAAAGTGCTTCACATTAAAAGACAAAAATATAGTTAGTTAGAAAGCCTGTGTTAGACATTTAAAGCCTGACAGAAAAGATGCGTTTTAAGTCTACATTTTAAACATTATCATCCGTGCAAAATATACATTTTCGCTCACAGATAAATTGAAGAGCTGCAACAGACACATCCTTGATGCAGCAGTGTGCATGACATAAACAAGAAGATGGGAAGGTGCACAGTTACAGTCGGTCAGTTTAGCACATAGATCATAAATTGGACTACTTTAGGGAATCTACATCAGCTCCCCCAGCCAGATGCTGCCAGTGGCTGATCTTTAATGAGCACCAGCGCAACCATTGTGCAGCATTATGCAGAAACGTCACTGTTGTATTTACATTTGTACTTCAGATAATTAATGCACCAATAAGTATTTTGAAATATACCTTCAGTTCAGAGATGGGGATGGGGCTGACTGTTGGTTGTGTGTTTGTGCGTGCGAAGCTCTACAAGTCTGAAAATATTGCTTAAGTTCAGAATTTTGCCATTTCACCGACTGTGCTGTTGGTTTGCTCCGTCTCAAATAAGTGCATAAGCAAGTTTATTAATATGCTTAAAGTTGCACACGTTTGTTTTGTTTCTGGAAATCCCAACCTTGGCGTAGAAAGTGACTTCCGCAGTTTTCAGACTCCCTGCGTAAGCAAGCTTAATAAATTAAACCCCAGGTCTCCACAGGACATCAGGGAAAGAAAGACTTTCGCTTTTTTAAATCTAGATGATGACTGTTTGAAATATAGAAATGTTTGGAAGATTAAAATGATTACATTGATACTGAATTATCCTGATGTAGCTTTGAAGGTTTTTCCTGTTTGGTTTATTCTTGATGAAACCTATGGTTCACTGCCTGTGCCCCTAAACACTCATTGGCTTTGATTTAACTCAATTTATGTTCTATTCTATTATGTTATATTTTTTTCAAGCTGAACTCAAATATATCATATATATAAATAAATCAATGTATATATATAAATGTATGATAAACTAATATAATGTTAGATTTTTGTTTCATTTTTTTCCCATCATGAGGTAAAGCCCATTCCTAGCTGAAAGCTAGTTCTGAAAATCTTAAAACACGTGTTTTTCCAGGTGTTTTTTTATCTTTCACTGAAGCTGATGCCCATTTATTAATTTATTCTACTGATAATGTTATAATGATGGATCTTTTAGAGAAAATCTAACCAAAACGTTTCGTCCATTTGACAAGCCTTTCAATTTCTAAATTGAGCACTCTCCATTACTGACAAGGGTTGAAAGCTCAGGTATAAACCTCTAAAGAACACACTAGTATGTCTCACGCTTGTTGTAAGCACGTGAGGTTTTCAGTCCTACAGTCAGTGGCCTGTTGTTGTGACGCATTAAAAGTAATGCGTTACTGTAATCCAATTCGTTTTTTCGAGTAACGGGTAGTGTAAGAGATTAAATTAGCAAAAAAGTAATTAAACTGCCATTACTTCTGCGCAAGCAGGCTGTGTTACTGCATTAGTTAGTTGTGCAGAGCACATCTCATGACAGTGACATATAAGCATGCGATGTCTGCAATAGAAAACAACAGACAACAATGGAGCGCAGGACAGAGTGAGAGCATTCAGCGTTTCATTGTTGGAAGTATCGGCACTACTTTCAATTTGATTCTGTAACAACAACAAAAATATTAGTGTCTGCTGAGCACCCTGCGTTGGAAGGAAACTTTTATCTACAGTGAAAAACTCAACTTCCAACCTGAGCAAGCACCTAGCTAACCGGGGGAATGTGAAGCTCACAGAGAGCCCGACTAACATCACAGCTGCAGCTGTTAAAGTGGATTCTACGTCAGACGACCCTACTGCTGCTAAACCGCTGAAAGCAGAATTAAAAGCCCCCGGACTTGGTGCCACTGAACTGAAAAAGCTTGTTGTTGGCTATACAGTGGCTGTTGCATCCATTTATTTACAGTTTTCTCTTTTTCTCAATGTTCATAAAGGAAAAAAATGTAAAACAATAAAAAAAAAATTAAGAATAGACTGTTTCATATGATTGAATTTTATATGATGGAACATACTTATGACATAATCAGGTTGTGTTTCATGTTTTTGAAAAGTAATTATGTTATAAATTTACTAATTACTTTTGAAAATAAGTAATCAGTAAAGTAGTGGGATTACTTTTTTGGGGAAGTAATCAGTTATTAGTAATTAATTACTATTTCCAAGTAACTTGACCAACAACGGACGCCAATAACTCCACCCTATTTGTACCATACTATTGTGCTAATGACCTACAACTGATGGGGGCCAAGGAACAGTGCGCTACGGGTCAGTTTCACAAGCTGCTTTTACAGTAGAAACAGACATAAAGTCGTATCGTAGCGAACTGATCTGTGCCGTATTGCCACGAAGCATTATGTGAAACATCATCCTGATGTTGAAACTGAGTGTTTTTTTACGCAGTTACAACACTCAACACCAAAGGTTCTTAACAGAACTCATCAAGGCAAGAAAAAAAATATTCTTGGAGATTTTTTGGGCACCAGTCGCCTTTACTCACAGCTTCTGCACAGTTCCTGCTCTACTCACTATACCACATGGAGACCAAAAAATCCAATATTTTATTATTTTTTGATAATTTTAACTAAAACTCATTAGATTCCGGGCTGCATTTCTTTTCTTGCCCATTCTTCTGACTCTACCCTGTTTTTACCTCTTCAACACAGACACCTCTTCAGCCTCAGAAGATGAGGGCTCGCTGCGACGGCAGGGACGTCTAGCTACATCCACGCCCTATCAGGGCCACAGCCACCCAGCAGTCGAGCACTGGTTCAACCGTGTCATCCAGGGCTCGTCCACCTCTTCCTCCGCCTCATCCACCTCCTCCCACCCAGGAGGCAGATCCATCACCAACAGCGCTGCCCACGCTGCCCTCAACGCCAACGCCGCGGCGACCGCACTGGCAGACTTCATGGCACACACCCAGCTAGGTTAGTCTCTGATGGCATCACATATGCTTTTGAATTCATTTCTGCTGATGCAGCGATTCTTACATATAATGCCTTGCAAAAGTAAGGCATTTCTACGCATTGAAACTTTAATTTTTTTTATTCGGATTTCATGTGATAGACAAACACTATGCAGACCATCATTCTGAATGAAATATGTCTTTTTAACAAAGTAAGTACTTTGTAGAACCAGATTTTGCTGCAATTACATGTCCAAGTCTTTTGGGTTTTCTCTACACATGAACATTTTTGCCCGTTCTTCCTTTACAACTAGATTCTTCACCGCAAATAACGTTTAGTATGTAGATCAGAAAGTTGGGAGACTAGTATAGTTCCTAATATCCCAATGAACTACATTTAATTTTGTGGTTATAATCAGAATGCAGAAAGGAGTATCAATATGTTTGTAAGCATTGCATACACAACAGAAGATTTTCTGCTGTCCTTCATTTGCTGCTTTCAGTCAATGTTTATTGAGTAACTTAGCACTTTAAAAAAATTTTTTTTCTAGAGCTCCTCTGCATCCAAATACACATAACCTTTTGATTTAATTTCTAACAACAGGAATCAGTGACAGGTTTATTTCACATTTTTCAAATTAGTAGCCACTATCTGCCATCTCACTATTAGTCATGTGAGGAAACTCTTCACCGAATCTCAGGCAGATCTGTTTGTTCCGGTTTCCATAACAGTCAAAAGCTATTTAATAGGATTCACTTTATTTATCACTATCAGTGTCTCATCGCGATCTGGTTTCTTTTGACCTCGTCTGTGTGTTTGCTAACGTGAACCTGTGCACAACCGTACCCTATCAGGATAGAGCCGTCTTCTCCCTACTCACCGTTGCTTTTGTCAAAAAGTAGCCCCACTGACTGCTGCTGTATGAAGCCATAAATAAATTTCCAATGTTACCATGCTCCTTGCCTCCCTTAAACATTTGGTGTGTGCATATTTCACCTTTGCAGGAGACAGTTAGTGCTAGTATACTGTCACAAGAAGGCAGCAGCTGAAAGTTGTGTGGATGGTAATGAACAAGCAACAGGATTTGTGGGTTTAAGGGCACACCTTGCAGGAGAAATGCTGATGTTTGCAGTTGTTTCGGACAAGAAAAAAATCGATGCACACCATCAATTTATTTTCATTTTTATTTTATTACACCACACTTTAACAATTTTTATTTATTTAATACCTCACTTCAACCCTCAAAATATGTCTTCTTATTGTTTTTCAAGCCATTTTATTGTGACCTCAATTCAACAACATTTTTATGCTATTTTTCCTTAGAAAACCACAAGATATGTGCTTTTTGTGCAGTGGTTGGCCACACATGCGTTTAATAGCTGGATGTTTCCTTCTTGAGACCCCTCACAAAGGCAGAAATATGTATAAGAGACTGAACAAGATTCTAATACCACAATTTGGAAACTTCTTTATTTTAATCAAAATATGGAAGTAGGCTCATTACTATTTTTCACAACGGATTATATAGGTCAGCAGATAAAAGCCTGAAGCTGTGACTATTACCAGCATGCGCTGTTCCTAACATACAGTAAATTCTTCTGAAGATTTCCTGCTATGTTTGGAAGCATTCTCACCCACCCTCATCTTCCACACATTTTTCTATGTGGTTGGGTGGAAAATACCAACAAGAGGCTTGGAGCCAGTCCCGCAGCCACGTGAATTTCCACATGCCACCCCTGTGGATCATCTCGATGTCTCAGGACTGCAGTGTATGTGTAGGGGGAAAAAAGGTTTTAAGATGCAGCACTTACTCAGGGATGTGAACAGACAAAAGGCATGTCCATGGGAGTGGGTCCACATATCCCTTTGTTCCAGAATGTATTCAGTGGGATTCGAGAAAATATAATGCTTATTCTCTACCCTTAATCCTCTTAGATTCTAATGGCGGTCCATACCTGAGGATCGTATTACCATCTTAGGCTGAAAGTTCAATATTCTATATACAGTGTATTAATGCCTTCAGGAATGTAATTTTTTCTCAGCTGAGTTAATCAAAAAATGGATCATACCCACTGCCATGCCAGCTAAGCTAAGCATACTGCATGCTAAGGTTGGCGAACCTTCTTCAGTGCAGACAGAGCTTCTGCATAGTATAGCAGGAAATTACCGTACTACCGTGCATACTCTACTGAAATGCAGATATGCAATATTGGAATTATAAAAGAGTGATATACATATCATGAATTTCTTTTTAAGTACTATATTACATAAAATATAATTGGTGTTGGGTGAGTAAGAATTCAGTAATGGAATGTAACAAATATTGGCCATACAATAGCTAAAATTTGCTTCCTATTCCACGATAGAGGCAGCCCTGTTTATGCATCAAAGTATTTCTCTCTAACCTTCATTTTAGTTTTATGTCTGTGCATCAGAAAACATGTTGATCTGTTTGAAGCTCAAAAAAGTAGGATGAAAAAAAGTAGTTTTATGTTTTGATGCCTCTAGTTGAAACATAAATAGAATTTACAGGATTTTAGGAAGGAAAGATAGGAATATGTCAATCACTGACTGACATTTTCATCTTCTTTGTGTTTAGCCTAAATGTTCAGTTAAGCTATCGTTCAGTAAATCTGTTATTCCTCCTGGTCTTCTTTGAAGTTGCATCTTAAAATGAATCATCATTACAGCTTCTAGGCTCTGTCAAAACCCAAACATGTTAGGATAGAGTGTGTCAAGACGACAGCCCAAAGTAAGGCCTGACCTTTTAACCCCAGACACCCCACTCATCACAGATAACCACTCAGCGCCCCCCGACGTGACGGGGCTGTCCGAGCGCTCCTCGATTCACCTGGAGCGGCCCCAGGTGGGCTCAGTGCGAGGCCTTTCCCGCAGCTACAACCACCATGCCAGCATGATGGAGACCGCAGATGGTGAGTTTCCTCATCCTCAGCCACACACACGCACACACAAAGCACTTCCTCCCTGCCGTCTGTCCCCGTGTCCAGTTCTCAGTCCGTCGGCTTTTCCTTACAGGCACAACTGACCCAGCTAACTGAACCTCTCATTGTACCGTGGTAACAGCCTCTCCAACCCCTCTGAAAAAGTCACAACGATTTTATTTGCAAACGTTACTATTCTCTCCACAAGGATAATTATGATTATTAAAGGGAGGAAATGATTTATTTAAAAAAAAGAAAATTTGGGGAATTTGTGCAGGCTTTGTCAGTTGCTACTGAGTCAACGCTTTAAATAGAAAATAATAATGTGATATACAGTACAGACCAAAAGTTAGGATACACCTCCTCATTTAATGAGTTCCTTTCTTTTCATGACTACATTGTAGATTCACACTGAAGGCATTAAAACTATGAATGAACACATATGGAATTATGTAGTACTTTTACAAAAACAGTGAAATAACCTGGCCTCCAAAGTCACCGGACCTGAACCCAATCAAGATGATTTGGTGGGAGCTGAACCGCAGAGTGAAGGCAAAAGGGCCAACAAGAACTAAGAATCTCTGGGAACTTTTTCAAGACTGTTGGAAAACCATTTCGGGTGACTACCTCTTGAAGCTCAAGAGAATGCAAAGCTGTAATCAGAGCATAGGGTGGCTACTTTGAGGAATCTAAAATATAACACATGTTTTCAGTTATTTCACCCTTTTTGCTTAATTACATACAGTAAATCCATACATTATGTGTTCATCAATTGTTTTGATGCCCTTAATTGAGAATCTACAATGTAGTGATGAAAATAAAGAAAACACATTGAATGAGAAGGTGTGTCCAAACTATTGGTCTGTACTGTAAGAGGAGTTAATTAGTCAGATTAGTCTTGTCTGCCTAAAGTACTTTTAATGTGAATCTTCACGTGTTGATTACATAAACGGTGCTTTGCAAAAGCATTCATAGCTTTTCATTTCTTCCACATTTGGTCACCCTACAACCACATTTGTTATGTTTTGTTGGGATTTTATGTGATAGACCAACACATTGTAGAGCATAATTGTGAAGTGAAAGGACAATTATAGTTATTTAGTTATTTCAAAGGCAGATGCACTTCATTTGGTGTATACCTCGACCAGCCTAACCCATGTAGAAAGTAAACAGGATCACAATGGGCATGGCTCATGTACCCAACTCCATTGTCTTTCTTTCTAATAACCCTTTAACCAGACAAGAGATTTAAAGAGCGACAAAAGCAAATGAGGTGGATTAGCAGTGCTTGCCAATAACTGATTGCTTCATCCAGGGCATGTTCCTCCAGAATATTATCCCCCCTGTGCGACTATTGAGCTGTTAGCATGTAATAAAAGTCATGAGATTGCCATACAATAAACAATGTCTTCAGTCAGAGTCAGAGTCCGACTACTGCTGGAGATCATTCTTGCCCACAGCATCACCATCCACTACGACTCTTTAGAAATATTTTTCTATATAAGTTTTGGCAGCTTTTAATATCCCTTGGGAAAAATAAAGTGTTTTTGAATTGAATTGGATTAAAATAAATTACAGCAAAACGCAGGTAAGAGTTATAATGGCTTTCTCTCAACAATAGCTTTATCCTTTCCACTCCTCCATAAAGACCAGATTTGTTGAGAACCCAACTAATACTGCTGGATTACCCAACATAAGCTGTGGATCTCTGCAGCTCCTCCAGAGTTACTATGAGCCTAGTAAGTATTAAAGTGACTTGTGAAAGGAACTAGTTGTATAACATTTTCTTTAAGGTTAAATGAGTAAAAGAGGCTGAATACAGATATGACTCATTTTCAGATTTTTATTTTTTTTAAATTCTTACAAACTGTATAATTTATTTATAATAATCAACTTCCCAATTATTTACTCATTTCTGTTGATCTATCAAATACAATCAAACTAAAAACCATTAAGAGTTGTGTTTGTAATGTGACAGAGTGTGAAAATAAAATTCAAAGGTTTTGAACACTTTTTGAAGGCACTCATAGGAATGACCATGCTATACATAGAGGATGATTATGCTTGTATGATGGATAAAACATCTTTATTTGCAAGTTGTGTAGAAATTGTTATTTCAGTTTGTTTAGGTTTTGTTTTAATATTACATAACAAGATGTCTTTCAAAAGAAAAGCAGGAAAATAATAATTAAAGTAAAACAATGCTTTCTTTAGAAAATGACAACCCTATCAAAATGTAAAAGTTGCTTCATCACCCTCCTGTCATTCTTTTCTTTTTTTCTGTTAGTCATTCGTCAACATTTTAATACCATGGCAACCTTAAAACCACAGCACAGACTCAGCAGAGCCCAACTTTGCTGATGTAGAATATCTGCTAACAAATACTAATACGTCTATGCTTATCAGTAAAGGATCTTGTTCAGTCAGTGGATTTATAAATGTATTCAGTGCCATGTTTTCTCCTTCTGTTGTTTGGTAACTCAGTCTGATCTAATTGTGAAACAGGCGGTAGATTTTTCACACATTGGAACACTGAAGCTGGGTTGGTTTCATTGACGCACTGATATGTCTCTCCTCCAGGCTGTGTGTGGGGAGGTGAAGGATCCCTGCCTTTAATTCATGGTATTTATAATTGATTCTACAGCTCTGTGGTAGTCTGGTGTTTGTGCACTATGCTGCGTGTGCATTTATGTGTGTATGTGTTTCTGTGGTTCTGCCTCCGCCTCTGCTGTTAGGTCGCTACTTTATTTTGTGAAAGTACTTGAGAAGCTGCAGTGATGTCAGGTATACAGTGTGCCCGCTTGACAGTGTTTTCAGCCGTCTTCTAACCCGACTGCTCTCAGAACTGATTTCTGTTGCAGAAGACATTGTAAACATGTGCAACTCCTCATCTGGCCCTGTGAATATTTAACATGTCAACATTCTAGTTTCTAATCACAGAGAGGGAAAAGTCAGAGCTGTCAGTCTGTGTTTCTCACTGCTTTGTGTGACACAAGTTGCTTAGCCTGTAGCTTCTAAGATGGCGGCTGTCAATCACTACTTCCATTTTTAAAACTGACTCATTCACCAGCCACACAGTGAGTTGAACTGCAATAGCATCATCTGAAACAAAAAAACAATTGTGAGTGGGAAATGTATAGACTCACAGGCCACTGTATTAGGTACATCTTGCTTGTACTGGGTTGGACCCCCTTTTGCCTTCAGGACTGCCTTCATCCTCCGTGGCTTTTGGAGGTTTTGGTCCATATATACACGATATCACCCCACAGTTGCTGCATATTTGTCGGCTGCACAATTATGATGCGAATATCCCGTTCCACCACATCCCAAAGGTGCTCAACTGGATTAAGATCTGGTGACTGTAGAGGCCATTTGAGAACAGTCATGTCATGTTCAAGAAACTAGTCTGAGATGATTCGAGCTTTATCACATGGTGAATTATCCTGCTGGAAGTAGTCATAAGAAGATGGGTACTCTGTGGTCATAAAGGGATGGTCATGGTCAGCAACAATACTCAGGTTGGATGTGGTGTTGCAATGATGATCAATTAGTACTAAGGGGCCCAAAGTGTGCCAAGAAAATGTCCCCCACACCATTACAGCACCAGCCTGAGCCATTGATACAAAGCATGCTGGATCCATGCTTTCATGTTGTTGACACCAAATTCTTACCCTACCATCCGAATGTCGCTCAGAAATCGGGACTCATCAGAAGAGGCAACATCTTTCCAATCTTCTATCATCCAATTTTGGTGAGCCTGTGTGAATTGTACCCTCAGTTTCCTGTTCTTAGCTGACAGGAGTGGCAGTCGATGTGGTCTTCTGCTGCTGTAGCCCATCTGCCTCAAGGTTCAACGTGTTAAGCGTTCAGAGATGCTCTTCTACATACCTTGGTTGTAACGAGTGATTATTTGAGTTACTGTTGCCTTCCCATCAGCTCAAACCAGTCTGGTCATTCTGCTCTGACCTCTGGCATCAACAACGCATTTTCGCCCACAGAATTGCCACTCACTGGATATTTTCCCTTTTTGGGACCATTCTCTGTAAACCCTAGAGATGGTTGTGTGTGAAAAATCCCAGTAGATCAGCAGTTTCTGAAATACTCAGACCAGCCCATCTGACACCAACAACCATGCCTAGTTCAAAGTTGCTTAAATCACCTTTCTTCCCGAATCTGATGCTCGGTTTGAACTGGAGCAAAGTGTATTGACCGTGTCCACATACCTAAATGAATTGAGTTGCCGAGTTGCTGCCATGTGATTGGCTGATTAGAAATTTCCGTGTGACAGGTGTGCCTAATTAAGTGGCCAGTGAGTGTATATTAGATATTCATTGAGAAGCATTAAGTCTTTTTTTTCAGTAGCTCTCAGTGCTTCTTTGGTCTAAATGTGACCAATTTCTGATAACCTCTATCCTGGATGAGGAGGACCCATATTTCTGTGTCCACCAAATACAGTGCACAGGATGGTAAGAGAGGTAAATAAAAAAGCAGTGAGAGGTAAATTTCTCTTATCAATCAGAGAACAGCAGAAAAGAGAAGCATGTTTGGATCACCAAGCCTCCATAATGCTCTTTACATGCTGTTTGAGTCAAATGATAAATTGAGCCATTTGCTCAGTTCTACTGGACTATTTATTTTAGACACATGACCATAAAGCCTTGTTTATGTTTCTCCGTTTTGAAGGAGACGGATTGACACAGCGCCATTATCCGTCACATACGCAAGGAGGCACGGAGTAGAGGCCCGACTATCCGTCTCCATCAACGGAGAGCCTGTGATTGTTGAATTCAGCAATTTATCTAATCTGTTCTTTTGGCGATTTTAGAACACAAGGAGGTGTAGGAAAAAAAAAAAGCTGCTCTGTTTGTTTCAATGTGTTTTTAGAGTATTCAATGAGCTGCACTTCTAGTAAAAAGCTTTACAGCTTAATTAAAACTTACTTTCTGTTGTTCATTTCTCCTTGAGGGAGAAAGCCTAGGAAAACGCTGTGATAGCAGGCAGAGACGCCATGAAAAGTTAGCACCCTCTGCTGTCCCGGTCAAGCAACATTGAAAAAAACAACAAAGAATGGAATAGAAGAGCGGAGTGCTATAAATGGAAAGCGTGTCTGTCAATACGTCTGTGTCTGAGTGAAAATTTGCAGCATAAACTAGGCTTAACTCTCTTTATACCCAGAAATCTGATTTCCCCACATCTCAGTCATAAGTAAAGCTCCTCAAAGTTGGAATGCCAATTAGGGCTCAGAATCCAAAGTGGGTCTTGTGCATATAAAAACATACTGAACGTTGCAAGAATAAACTATTACCATAATTAGCACTTTTGACAGTTTGTTTTTAATTAAAACCAGTGGTGCATAGTACTTTACATATTCTAACAAATAATATTGAGAGAAATATTTTATCTCTATGCCACAATCAGCTTTTATTGCAAATAATGCTTAGTACAACAACAAATAGCATATTCTTCTGCATTTTCAACTTGGTACTAGAACAGGTTTAACTCGGGTGTGACGTCTTTCATAGATCAGAGCTCTGACTGCCAGGATAAATTAGGCACACCAGGAGTTTGAGCTTTTTAGCAACAAAGATAAAACCAGATGGGTTGGCCTGAAACAACAAAGGATGTTGCTTTGTGGAAATGTGTTTCTTGCCGTTTGTTAGTTATGGCTTAAGTGGTATAATGCTATGGTCCGGTTTGTCTTCAAATATGCTGCAAACCTAGTAAGAATGGATAGTAATGTAAACTCTTTGAAATTCTGGGACATTTTAGATATCAATTTGATGTACTCTAACCGGAAACAGAAAATGTATTTACGTTTCTTCTTTCGGTATAATAATGCTCCAAAACATTTTACCAATTCAACAGAAAAAATGGTTCACTAAGAGCAAATTCAAACTTCCTACATGTCTATCTTAGGCCTCCGACCTAATTCCTTGGGAAAACCTCTGGGATGTGCTGAAGTGAGGAGAGCAAAGGACAAGACCAAGGATTGTGGATCATTCAACAAAACAAAACCTAAGATTGACTTTAAGTTTTTTATGTCAAGTAGTTGCTTTAAGTAACTTTTAAGATATTTGGTTACTCAGGCTCACATACTAAGTAATCAAGTATCTTAACAATTACTTAAAGCAGCTATGTGAAATCACTTGAAATAACATTGTTTAAGTAATCTGAGGCTTCTTGTTTGAGTGATTGCTTAGAACAGTGGTCACCAACCCTGGTGCTCAGGATCTACCATGCTGCATATTGATGCATCCCTGCTCTAACAATGCTGATTCACAAGAACGGCTTGTTTCCAGGTATTTTTCGAACATGATGGCATGCTAAAGAGGTCATTCAATCAGTTGATTCAGCCATGTTGGACCAGGGATGTGTCTAATACTTGCAAGACAGTTGATCTCAATGACTAGGGTTAGTAACAACTGGCCTAGACTGACTGCATAAAGAAAAAGTCAAATAACCCTCTCTCTGTGAACCAACCTTGTGTAAATTATGTGTTTGGGACAAGCAAGTGGTATAAGTTACTGACAGAAGGGGTGCCAGACTTTTGTCACCAATTATTTTGTAAAAAGAAAAAGAAAAAAGAAAAAAAGTGGAGAGGAAATTATTTTTTTCTATTAGTTTAAGGAATCTTTACCAGTGGTGCCAACAAATGTGTTGATTTTGATCATGTTTCCCTTTTCTCTTTGATAGAAATGCTGCACATATGGGCTTATTTTTGCTTTTGTTCTGATTTGCAGCAGGAAAGAACAAAAAAACAACAACAACCAAATACTCAATTATTCTTGCAATTTTTACCACTGACCTCAGTTGAAACCATAATCAACATTTCATAATTAGAACAGTGCTACATTGTAGTTCCAACCTGGGGCACTGCAGTTATTCTAATATGTACCACTTCCTATTATAATTATCCTATAATGATCCTTGGCTTAAAATAGTCTGCATGAAATACATCTACACAAATACGACGAATTCTGTCTGGGGTTAGACTGTGAAAACTGGAAAACCTAACTGCAGCAGCAAATATAGGGAAAATTAAACTATGTGTTTATGAGCCAGTTTTGTGTCAGAAGTGGTTGGAACCGTCTTGTGGCTCAGACCCACAGACACGGTCAGGAACTTGAAAAATGTTTGATGGATGGAAGTAACACATGGTTTAGGTTGGATTTGTTCATATTAATTGAAATATAGCAGAGCACATGGTTTATTCTATAAAATGGTTGTTTTTATTACTTGGGTTTGTTAGCTTATACAATAAAATGTCTTTCTCTTAAACCAATCCAGTCTTTAAGGTGTAACTTACAAGGGTGGTATACAGATTAATTACCGTGCTTTAATAGATGGGTCCTGGTTGACTGTGATATTAGTGATCAGGGCTCATTAATTAATAGGATTTATGTCCCATGAGTGTCGAGACGGGGGCTGCTGACCCCCACACATTAGCTCCCAGTACATCTATGACCCCATAAGGAGGTAGCATCTGTCTTACTCAGGGCTTTTATTTAAAGATAGATGTAGCATGCTGCGTACAGCTGTGGCTTTCAGCTTCTGTGTCTGTCTGGAATGTCTTACAAAGTCCCCCTTTTCATAATTTAAGGGTGAAATTAAGTGGGGAATGTATTGTCTGATAAATCTAATCTAAAATTAAGCAGTATATGAAGGAAATTTAACCGGACATCAGTCTTCATTTGTATTCAGAGTCTGTTGGTTCTATGCTTTTTTTTTGTTCTTTCATTTGGTTGCAAAGTCCTGTCATTTACCCAGTACAAAAAGTAAACGTGCATTTATTTATTTATTTATTTATTCATACACATTGAAGGTTGTGATCTTATCCTCTACATATCTGATCAGTTTCAGTGTGCGTGATAAGGACACCTTCACAGATATTTTATAATTTACTTGCCGCAGAGAGGACATCTTTGTTGCTAGGCAGCAGGCGAAGTGGCTCGCGGGTTTCAACATTCATTTTTGTGAGGTTTGTTTGTGATTTTTAGAGAATCCTGGCTGAATGTCTGACCTCCAGGTGTCTATAAACGACCTTGTGGTCCGCTGTTCTGTTGTCATGCCGCAGTGTGACAGCTCATTGTCCTCTAAATTGCCCCATGTCACCAGGCTGACCTTTTCTCCCATCTGCGCACTTCTCATTACCTCATCAATCTCCCTATCTACACATGCCTCCATTGCAATGTCCCTCCTTGTTTATGTATTTCATGCTCGTTTTCCCTTACATTTCTGTTTTGCCTTGTTTCTGTCTCCCCTTGCTTCTTACCTTTCACTCCCCTCAAACTCATTTTATAGGTGTTCCTGTCAACAGTCGTGTCTCCAACAAAATCCAGCAGCTGCTCAATACATTAAAGAGACCAAAGCGTCCACCATTACGTGAATTCTTTGTTGACGACTTCGAGGAGCTGTTAGATGGTAAGATGGCCTAAAAGTAATTGTTCTCCAGTACTAACTACTGTAATATATCTTGAAAAACTTTCCAGACTAAAATTTTAACACTTGATGTATAATTTTATAATTCCGTTTTCCATTACTAGTCCAGTTGCCTCACTTAATAAGGTTTATTTCCATTATGCTTCCCTGAAATTATATTCTTCAGAGCTTTTAGTAATATTTAACCTTCTGGACATTGTGTTTTATGGATTTCCACTGTCATTCAGAACCAGTTACTCTGAGAGGCTTGTTCCTCCTATACTGCTAGCAGAAACGTGTAAAAAGATTAATGGAAAAAAAGTACAGATCATCTTAACAATTCAATCAGTAGTTGTGAGTCAGTAACAATGTTTTTTTTTTGTAACAATGAATTGGGAAATGTAAAAAAAAACAATGTCCACATGGGAGACAAAAGTAGTGGGAGTATAGTTTCCATCTTGAATCCAAGTTAATGGATTAAAAAATTAAATTGTGATCTATTTATTTTTCAGTGAGGAGGGGGAAGTGTTGACAAAAGTTGCCTTAAAACTGTAGCTTAGAGATCTAAACCCAGTCACTGTAATTCACCACAGAGGCGATTTCTAACACAAAAACTCTAGCACGGTTTGCATAGACATATTGATGTTCCAGTTCTGACCAGCATTTTTGCTCAGATGTAACGATAGAATGCATCCCCTCGTTCCTCTCTTACACTTTTTTCAAAATTCTGATTGTCAGATTGCAGCTGCCATGATGCACACCCTTCTTTAATTGGTTCTGACAAAGAAAAATAGACCTTGCAGCTGAAGCAAACTATTGTGGCAAAAATGCAACATGACCACCTGGAGAGAGGGGGTACTAATTCAACGCTTTCTGGACATCAGCAGATGTAAAAAAAAAAAGAAGCTGTCAAACAAAGCATTTTCTGCAACCTTGTAAACTTACAAACAGCTCCTCTGTTTGATCTGGCTCATTACCCCTTGATCGAGTTACATCTCTCTCCTAGTAGTGGCATTAACCATCTTGTGTCACCCTCCCTCAGCTTTGTGTTGTTCCTCCCCTTAAATCCAAGATTTAAGTTGTTTTTTGTTATATTCCGGAAAAAACAAACAAAAAAACTACAACAACAAAATAGAATGTTTTTGTTGGTTGAGAAATCCGTCCGCATCACCTGTTTACTTCCACATTTCCTTCAGAGATTATCTTTTGTGCAAACTCCATTCTTTTTATGTGTTGCCAAAAAGCATCCATGCATACATTTGATATATTCCTATTAAAAATATTGTTTTTTTTGCCAAAGAAGTAATTACCATATTCCTCTGGTTATCGTCAGAGATTTCCAGACTGTCGTTTCAGACTATATGTGGCCTTCTGCTTTTGTGGTTGTAATAAAAAGGGTATTTTGTCCTCATGGAAAAACAGTTGGGTGGTTGACTGTGATTTGTTTATGCCTGAAAGGTTTTTACTTTTTTGTCTCTTAAAGTGATATATGCCCCTTAAAGATATGACTTCAGACCAGTTTAAACTTGTATTACTGAAATATAATGCATACAATATTCAACTAGTCTCTTGGTTTGGCATACTCTTCTTAACACAGGAGATTGAGAGGTAAATTTCTATCTTGTATTATGTTTTTTTCCTGTTGGATGCAGTGGAAGCAAAGGGTTTGGAGTTTAAGGATGCCTCAGATTTCTGGAAAAGCTTTCTAAAGTAGGGTCATTCCTTAAGAGTCTCACATTCGAGTACAGGATTCACTTTCTGATCAGTCATTTGACTATTTGCAGTTTAGGTGACTCTGTATGAAGGTTATATCAGGCAAAAAATGAGTGAAGATAGCCGCCCAGCCCTGTCCAACTATTTCCTACATTCCACCCTGGCATGGTGTATTTTGGGTGGTCCTCTGCCACCTTGAATAAACATTGTCTAAATGAAAATCTGGCGGGAACAGCAACTCATCAGCTGATATTCGTAAAGCCTGGCTGGTTCTGGCATGGAGGCTGTGGTGGTCGGCTTGCTGCGAGCAGAAAACACACAGAGAGATGAAGCAGCAGCAGATTGAACGTGTTTTGTTCCGTACTTGCCAGTAAAATTGAATTTAACTGGTATTAGGATTTTTTTAATTAGGCAGTCCTTCTGGTAAAAAGCTTAGAAAGATAAAAAAATGGTCAGGAAACCTTCTCAACCTCCGTTCTCTTTTCACATTGTCACTTAATCCCATCTGTTTCTGTGTCACTTTCTCCTAACATGGTTGTTAAATTTGAAAACATCTCAGGGCCCAGTTCTGCTCTGATACCCGGAATACCCACTAATCCACCCACTCAGAAAGATGCTCTTCTCTCTGTTTTCAGTCCAGCAGCCAGATCCCAACCAGCCCAGGCCAGAGGGCCAGCAGATGAGCCCCCTGGAAGGAGAGCCTCTCGGGGTGGTCACCAACTGGCCTCCTTGTTTGCCAGCTGCCCTGCAAAGGTGGGGCACCACTCATCCAAAGAGCCCCTGTCTGACAGCACTAGACAACGCCGGCAAGCCGGTCTACACACTCACCTACGGTAGGTCTAATCCTGTGGAGAATGAGCTCAGCGATGGAACAATGAATGTGAAACTGTATCAGCTCTTCTTATAAAATTGTGTGCTCTAATGTCTGCAGGTAAACTGTGGACCCGCAGTCAGAAACTGGCCTACACTTTGCTAAACAAGCTGAGCAGCAGAAATGAGTCTTTGCTAATGCCTGGAGACAGAGTAAGTCATTGGATCCAGCTGTGGTCTTATTTCTGATAAGAAGTGAAGATAGTTCACCCAACACATCAACTTGAAATAACTAATGTATTGAAAATGCTAAAGCTAATCTTTGCAGTCAGAGAAATAATAATCTATATTAATGATATCTTTGTGTATCATTTATGTACATTTCAGCCTCTATAAAACTCCATAGTGATAGCATTTAAAGGGCAGAATTTGATACCAAACCTAGAACAAACGCTGGTTTGTTGTTTCCGATTTTTGTGTTTAACTAAGCAGATCAGCTGCCAACTGTAACCTAATATTTTGTTATATTTTTATAATGTTAGCTATTTTTGAGTGAGAAAATTTTAGTGCAATTCAAAAACTGTTTAATACAGCTGAAATGTCAGTGCTCTACAGTGTCATGCAAAAGTAATCTTCTTCCTTTAAATTTCTCAAATTTTGACATATTACAACCACAAACCTGAGCGGGGTTTATTGGGATTTAGGTGACAGATGAGTAAAAAGATCGGACCTGACTGAGTTTAAATCTGTCATTCAGCAGGTTCCTGTTCTGCAGAACATACAACTCAGACAATTATAAATATTGAGACAGAACAATTATACAGTCACATAAAATACAAAGAGAAGCATCATGAGGGGAAGTTTATGAAGGTCCCTTCTTCCGTGGTTGCAGGTGTATCTGTCCATTAAATGAAGCTTATTTATTTGTTAGCATACTCACGTTAAATTTCTGACACAATTTGAAATCTGAGCTAAAGAAATTAAGAATAAATTGTTCGCAGACACTCCACGTCCAATCTGAGGGAACATGAGCTGCAAAGAATAATACAATTTCAGCCTCTAGATGTTCAAGGCTGGTAGAGAGAAACCTAAAAAGACTTGTAGCTGTAATGTGCAGCAGAAGGTGGCTCTGCAAAGTACTGACTTAAGGCTGACACAGCACCATTATCCGTCAACTCAAGAGCTCTCCATCACCTACGCAAGGACGGATGGAGTAGAGCTCCATTTTCCAACTGTCCGTCTCCGTCAACGGAGAGCGTATGCCTGTGATTGGTCAGCTCAGTAACAGCCAGAGATCATTTCACCAGAACGATGCTCTTTAGTTGCTGTAATGAGTAGTCAATGTAGGGTTTGGGCATTACATGCTTTATATTGAAAAGACATTTTTTTTATCTGGTCTTTTGGTGATTTTGAGCACAATGAGGTGTAGAAAACAACAAAACTGGCTGCTGTGTTTGTTTCCATGCGTTTTTAGAGTGTTTTAGGAGTTGCACTTCTAGTAAAAAGCTTTACAGCCGAATCAAAACATACTGTCTGTCATCTGTTGCTCATTGAGGGGGAATGCGTTCACAAGCTGAAGAAAAAAACTAGTTAACCAGGACACTAAAATGATAGGCAGACCTACCATGAAAAGTTTGCACCCCCTGCTGTCCTGGTGGGGAATCTCTTTCCAACACTGAAAATCAACAGAGAATAATAAACGAAAAACATCTTTGTCTATATGTTTGAATGCAAACTTGCTGACTGAGAAGTATAAACTAGGCTTTGGGTGGGATTAAGAGGAATGTAATCCACTTTTTGAAATCGTGAAAAAAAGAAAGCCATGTATCATTTTCCTTCCACACAAAAAAATTATCCACAGCTTTGTGCTGGTCTGTCGAGTAGAATCCAATAAAAAACATTCTGATTAATGATTGTGATGTGACAGAACATGAACGCGTTGTGAATACTTTTGAGAGCCACTGTGATACTGATGTGGTGGTACTGGTAAGCGCTTTACATTCAAGTCCTAACCCCCCCATGTTGTTTTTAACACCATGTTTTTAACTATCCTCCAGGTTGCGCTCGTTTTCCCCAACAATGACCCCGTGATGTTCATGGTTGCTTTCTACGGCTGTCTTCTGGCAGAGCTGGTCCCTGTGCCTATTGAAGTACCGCTGACCAGAAAGGTAAAAAAAAAAAAAAAACACAATCTTTTGAGATTCTGATTTGATTTTTTTCTGTCTTTCTTTACAAATCAACACTGGCTCGCTGTACATGAATAAGTTTGAACGTGCCCTTTAGTTGGAGTATATCACAGCATGTCTGTTTTACATGATTATGAAATACGGCTAAATAGCGTGTAGTATATAGTCGTGTCATTATCTCAACACAGCAGCAGCGCCGTGTCTGTCATGTTTGCTTACAGATTGCCACGATGCCCTGCCATTTCAGCACATTCATCAGCACATTCCTCTCTAAATTCATCCACATTAGCTACGCATGCTGAATAGTCATTGGTGTTCTTGATTGCCTTCATGAGAATTCTGTTGGCGCACACTGTGCTGTAATCAATAAAAGGTGCGTGGGGTAAAAAGAAGAGCAATTATATAGTCAGAATATTAGATCATGGGGCCAACTGTTCTCAGGAGTCAGAACCTCATTGCCTCATTTTGACAGCACTAATCACTCTTCCTCCTCTCTTTGTATCCCTCTGTCATCTTTCTTTTGCGATTATTGTCCTCCACTGTCTTTCTTTTCTTCCTGTCTCCCACTTTTGTACCTCCTCTGAGCTGTGTGGTCTCCCCAGAATGAGTCTTGCTCTAAAATAATTTGCAGACCCAATCTAATATGTGTGTGTATGAGATTATGGGTTTTGTTCTTGTCACACTCTGGCTGATGATCTGCAGAGGAGTTGTTTTGGTGGCGGCTGGCTGTCACTCAGGTTTCTTCTTTATGAATTATTGTCCCTACGTCAGTAACATTCTGCATCCTACTTATCACTATACAATTATGTGTGTTTAGTGAAAGTATTCATTTCCCTTGAATCTTTTTTTTTTTTTGCTATAGAACATCCACACATTTTATTGTGGTGTTGGGATATTATTTGATGGACCAACAAAAGAGGTGCATAATTGTATAGTGATAAGAAAAGAGCGGGTTGCGCTCGTTTCCTGCCTGTGTGAATCAATACTTTAGATGTAAAAACATCTTTCTTCTCTATTAGAGCCACGGTCTTTTGAGATTTATCTCTACCAACTCTGCACATCTAGGGAATGGAAAGCTTTTTCTCATTCTTTGCAAAATAGCTCAAACTCAGTCAGATTAAACACTGAGCTTCTGTGAACATCACTTTCTGAATCTCTGCCACTGATTCTGTGTTGGATTAAGGCCTTGCCTTTGGCTTGGTAATTCAAACATGTGAATATGTTTTGATCTAAGCCACTTCATATGCTATATGTTTGGGGTTGTTGTCTGGCTGGAGAGTAGAAATTCACTCAGTTTCAAGTCTTTTGCAGCCTCTAAAAGTTTTTTTCTTTCCCCAGGAATTGTCATGTATTTATTTCCTTTTATCTTCCCATGAACTTTGACCAACTTTTCTGCTTCTCCTGAAAAAACAACAACAACATCTCCACAGCATGATGCTGCCACATTCCATGACTTGAAATAAAGAGTAAATGGGATTTTCATGACTTTCTTCATACTATAACTTTTATCTTGACATTGTTAGTAAGTACTGTTAAAGTAAGTTTAGGAGGTTACCAATTAGTATTTTTCCTCTCGACAGATTCTACAGCCTGAGCTGCAAATGTTTGCAGCTCCTCCACAGTTACTGTGAGCCTCTTGGCTGCTTCTCTGATTCATGCTTGCCTTGTCCAGCCTGTAAGTTAAGATCTGTGCTCTGTGAGAGGTTGAACATTTAGGACAATGACTAAAGCTTCTCTGAACATCCCCACAGCTTCATCCCTACCCTGTTTGCTCTGTTTCATTGTATTCATGATGCTGTTTGCCCGCTAGGGTTCTCTGATCACATCTGATACCTTCAGTAAACAGTTACGTTTATTCTGAGATCAAATTACACACATAGGACTCTGCTTACCAGTTGTGTGACTTCACATGACACTCTTATGCACTAGACTGTACCGAATAGTAATACAGCAAAGGGGCTTTAATACCAATGCACACCACTCTTTGTTTTTTATTTGTATTCCTTTATTTTTATTACATATCAAAATGGTAGAAATAAAGATTAAAGCTAAAATAATTTAAGTCTTACACAAACAAATGTTAAATTATCTTTCTGGAATTGTATTTTTTGTTTTTCTGGTTCATTCAACAAACATTTGTAACAAATGTAATAGCTGCTGTGTTATACATTTTAATGCTCTTCTTGGTAAATTTTGCATGGTCTAAACACTAAAACTGATGAATGTATCATTTATAATCTGCATCTGTCCAGCCCAGGAAGGACTTGTTTATATCTAAAGTCAGTGTAATCTAGACCTTCTAATTTATTGCATTATGTAAATGTATATTGAATTCAGTATGGGGTAGTGATTAATAAGCTAATTGCTTCACCCTACTCCTTTTTTAAGCATCCACAACTGTATAAGTTTTGAAAGACAAAATTAATGTAAAAAAAAGAATGTAACATTTATTTAGTTTTGTGTTGATCTGTCATGTAAAATGCCATTAAAATGCTTTGAATATTCCTGTTTTAGTTTACAAATTGTTCAAATATGCTGCATTTGATCAAAAGTTGAGCTGCATTAAAGACCCTGATTGTTTATTGCAGTGTTAACTAGAGTTTACCTCTCAGAATAAACTCTCTCTTTGTTATCCCAGGATGCAGGCAGTCAGCAGATTGGCTTTCTGTTGGGCAGCTGCGGGGTCACGTTGGCACTGACCACTGATGCTTGTCAGAAAGGCCTACCTAAAGCACAAACCGGGGAGGTGGTCACTTTCAAAGGTACAGCTTGTTTGGCTTGTTTCTGTTTGCTTTGCGACTGTAGTTTCATTTGGCTGTAAAGGGTTTTTGTGACTCCGTCTCTGCAGGCTGGCCACGGCTGCTTTGGTTTGTGACAGATGGGAAGCATGTTGTGAAGCCTCCAAAAGACTGGCACCCTCCAATACGGGAAGCCAGCAATGATATCGCTTATATAGAAGTAAGTTTAGGTTAAAAACATAATACAGAGCCATTGCATCTTTAAAAATAGATTTTATAACTCTCATTTCTTGTATTTAGTATACTAGTTTTTGCTAACATTTTAATATATTCACATTTTGTTTTGTAGCGTGAGAAGTACAATTTTTGAATCAGCTTTGCTTTTTAAATGTCAACACATTTCTGCACGTTTCTGTTTTTTTTTAAACCAGTACAAGACAAGCAAAGAGGGAAGCACCATGGGAATAACCGTGTCCCATTCAGCAATGCTGGCTCACTGTCAGGCCCTCACACAGGCCTGCGGCTACACAGAAGGTGGGGATTTACTCTCTTTTATTGGTTCCTATTTTTTTCTTATCATTTATTCATCACCGTGACATGGATATTTTAGGGGGATAGGCAAGTCTGTAGGTGGAGAGGCATGCCATAAAATCATTTCCAGTGATTCTTAATATTGTAAAGTAAAAATTAATTACTGTAGGAAGGAAACTGGCTGTGACTGCTCTACTTTTTCTTAAAGACACAGCAGGTCCAATATAACCTTATCTTGATATTTGGTATCATAAAACTTCTCCTTCCCCATACAGCAGCTCACATACCCTCTGTGGTGTAATTACCGTTTGATTTATGCCACTGTTTCACGCTGTCAGACCTGGATCAGGTCTGCTTGAAAAGAACATAAAGTACTTCCTTTCTTCCAGTGTCCCAGTTTTTCTCTAAATAACTCCAAACTGCACTAGTAGCCTGAAGTCACTCTCCAGATTTGTTTCTAAAAGTTAATTTTCGCAGCTCGTTCAGCTCTTTTCTGCTTCAATAGTTGCTCTTTATTGCAGCACCTTTTTTGCTTTTGAATGAAAGTGAAGAGTGAGCATGTTGGACGAAATGTCACAAATATTGCTTATCCTTATAAGTTAGAGTTAATATTTTCTGATCTGTCTGACTCCTAGGTGAAACCATTACCAATGTTCTGGACTTTAAACGCGAAGCAGGATTATGGCATGGTGTCCTCACGGTAAGGTTTTTCCAAAATGTCTGGTACAGCCCAATAAATGTATAAATGTATTTGTTTTATTTGAATCAAGAAATGAAACTCCTTACATACAGTGATATAGTCTAGGTATTTATTTATGTTAATTTTGATTATTACGACTACAGCTAATAAAAACACAAAATCTGTTTCCTATAAAATAAAATATTAAATCAGACAATAAAAAAAAAAGATTTTAATACAGCGTCGGCATGCTATGAATTACACATTCATGCCCAAGACTGCTGATTTGATAGTTGTCCATCAGACAGTCACTGTCTATCTGTTTTTTGTTTTTTACAAAGGAAAGCTGTAATTTTAAGGGTTGTCTACATGTTTATGTGAGTTAAAGGGGACATATTTGCAAACAAAGTTTTTTTTCACCCTTTTGTCTTGCCATTTAGGGCTCCATGCCTCTACAAACACTCTAAATATGAATGAAAACCACTCATTCGTTTTTTTTTGCAAATTTCTGCCGTCAGAAATCTTTTACTTCTACAAAAGTACCTTTTTGTGACGTCAGACTAAGCAGGATCCATACCATTCTCATGCCAGGGGTAACCAGATGAGTGGGTGTGGTTTGCAACCGCTAATTTGCATAACAATGACAGCCCTGTAAACATTTCGTTCTAAACGGACCGAATTAGTCAAGAGTTGATCTGGTGAGATGCCTTTATGTGAGCATGATTTATGCTAAGAACTTCATTAACATGTTTCGTACTGACTTTAGACCTATTATAACTTGTTTAAAAAGAGGCACAATATATCCCGTGTAAAGCTTGGGTCAGTAGGAATGTACCTGCTCCAATATCATTTTTAGGCATGTAAATAGATCAGGAATAAAAGTTATTGTAAGATTTTTAAAAAAGAGGTACTTTATGTTCTCGGATTGCTGATATAAGCTGTGATATATTTCACTTGAGTGCCCTGCGAGAACCTTATCAGCTTTAATCTGCTCCAAACATGCCAAGTATTTAACACTCTATTTATAGTCGACTTGCTGTTACATGTTTGGATTCCTTCTCCGACGCGGCACAATCACCAGCACATAACTTCTCTCCTCTGGTTGATAAAATCTTGTTTACAGTGACATCACGTTCAGTCATTCTGATGCTGTTGGTACATGTGTTGTAGCTTATCTGATGCCTTTCTGCTCTCCTGGCAGAGCGTCATGAATCGGATGCATGTCATCAGCATTCCCTACTCCCTGATGAAAGTCAACCCTCTGTCCTGGATACAGAAGGTCCACATGTACAAAGGTGAGCGAATTATCTCACACAAATTTTCTCTTAAATCCTTCTCCTAGGACAAGTCATTATACAGTTACTGTTGTTTATTTTAGCCTGAGTAAAGTGTTTTGCTGTAGTTTTATCCTCTCGAAAATGATGGATGAGAGAAAAAAACACTTTATTGAGTTGAATAAAATTTCCTGCTGTGTGAGTTGACCTTTGCTGGGTTACCTGTTGGCATCAGACCTGTCAGATTTTATGATATGTGATTGGCTGTCAGGCTGGATGAAAGAGAGGCTTGCATCAGTGATTCTCTTTGTGTTTGCATAACCTGTGCAGCGCGAGTGGCTGTGGTGAAGTCGAGGGACATGCACTGGTCTCTGCTGGCCCAGAGAGACCAGAGAGACATCAGTCTGAGCTCACTGCGGATGCTGATCGTGGCTGATGGAGCTAACCCATGTGAGTGCATCTGCTATCTAACTTGTCCCAGAGTAACGAGACAATAATGTTGGTTAGAGTTGTTTGGTTGTGTAAAGCGTCAGACTGACTGCGTGTGGATTACTGTAGGGTCCATATCCTCCTGCGACGCCTTCCTCAATGTGTTTCAAGCACGTGGGCTGCGACCTGAGGTGATCTGCCCATGTGCCAGCTCCTTGGAAGCAATGACTGTCGCCATCCGGAGGTGAATCTCTGCTACTGCATAAATAAATCAATTCAACTTTGTCTTTGGCATCAGCTTTATCCTGCTGGAAGAGAATCAAATCGTATTTATTCCTCTTTAAAATCACAGACTTCATTCACAGCTTACTGATTATGAAGCTCAGTTAAAGACAAAAATGAGACACAGACTAAACAAACAAGATTTGAATAGAGACACCATTTTCTTTTACAATGAAAATGTTACTTTCATTACATTAGAGTCTAGAGTCAATACAATTATGAGAGTCTAGATTGGGGTCTGCGACTCCAGTCCTCTAGGACCAGTGTCCTGCAACTTCTAGATGGGTTTCAGCTTCAACACACCTATGTAAAATAGAGACCACTTAACCCTAACCATGAATTGAAACTTATAATTTTTTTCTTCACTTGTAAATTTTTTGGATTATGTCCGTACGAACTTTGCACATCTAGAGGCTTAAAATATAACTTGTTCTTTAATGTAAAATAGCTTAAACATACATTTACAAATATTCCCACAGATTCCCATTTAGATTAAATTACATTGTATCTGTGGCTGGATGTTCTGTTGAATATACACCTGCCCCATGTCTTCTGCAGCCTGTAAAAGGTTTTCTTCAATTTACTCCCATCATCGTTAGTCTCCCGCCTGGAGATGAGTATTCCCACATTTCCCACATTGTCACAGTTTAACATGTTCACCACCGTGTTAAACTGTGGGGATTATGTGTTCAGGATTCACGAATAACATATCTTGCACGTAGGCCAACAATTTCAATTCTGGTCTCATCTGAGTAAAGCACCTTCTCCCACATGTTGGCTGGGTGTACTATAAGGCTTATGGCAAAGTTGTTACAGCCTCTGTTTAATAATGACTCTCTTCCTGCCATTCCTGCTAATATTCACTTGCAAACCTCAGAGGCCTTCAGAGAGCACCTGTGTTTGAGATTAAATGTATGTCTGGAATATGAACAAAGCAGAGATTTGTACATCACACTTGGAAATTTTTACTTCTAAAAAAAGTGACAACAAATCATATCTAATTGTCCATCCACTTCGTAATGTTTCTTTGTGTTTGTCTGTCATATTAAATCCCAGGAGAAGAATTAAAAGTTCTAGATACTCATAATAGGAAATTGTGGAAAGGTTTGAGGGGAGCATTTTGGCAAGGTATTGTGAATGAACTGAGAACTGATCGTGTTCGTCTGTAACAATTTTGGATGTCCTTGTTGCTCTTTAAGTCTCTCCATGCGTGTCTATGATAGTCAAAAGCATTTATTATTTTGCTTTAGTCACGTCTGTTTCTGTGTGTGTGTGTGTCCTACAGACCTCCAGAGATGGGTGTTCCTCCTCCAGGCAAAGCGGTGCTGTCCATGAGTGGGCTGAGTCACAGTGTGATCCGAGTGGACACGGAGGAGAAACTCTCTGTCCTCACAGTGCAAGATGTGGGACAGGTCATGCCTGGAGGTATTCTGGAGACATTTAATCTAACATAAAAAATACTTTCTTCTTTACTTATCAAACAAATGGAGCTTTGACATTAGAGGTTAAAGCATGAAAAATTGTGCTCTTAAATCTGTTTCCATTTTGTGTTGCCAGCCGTTGTTTGCGTGGTGCAAGTGGAGGGAACGCCTTTTCTCTGTCAGACAGACGAGGTTGGAGAGATCTGCGTGAGCTCAGGTAGCTCTGGTTTAGCGTACTACGGTCTCCCAGGCATGACCAAGAACATCTTTGAGGTTAGAAGCTACCATTTAAATTCTCTGCTGAAATTTATTTTGTTGTAATTCTGCTTTTAAAATCCTTTTAGGAGTATTGAATACACTTGAAATGTTTCAATAAAAGTTAAAACTCAAACGGTTTCCCAGGAATTCATCAGATTTACTGATTTCTGTTGTTTTGCTGATGACTCCTCTTGTGTGTTTGTGTTTCACTTAAAGCATTAACATTGTTGTCTCTTTTTGCAGACTGTTCCGGTAAAACCATCCGGAGTTCCCATCAGTGACAGACCTTTCACCAGAACCTCACTGCTGGGCTTTGTGGGACCAGTGAGTTCTGCCTCATTAAACTGGGGCATTTTTATAGCTTTTATACTATTATCTTTAAAGTTTTGTCTGAAATCTTTTAACATAACTAAAACAGAATAGTTGTCATAATTAATCCATTATCTAAAAAAGAAGTAGGTCACAGGAAAAAAACTCCTGCATTTTTACATAAATAGGCTTCTTGTAATTTGGCTGAAAGATGCCTAAAGTCAAATATCTTAAAATATATCATCATTAACTAATTTGATTTTAGTCTTAAAATATGTTTTATTAATATGAGAAAAAACAGTTAACTATTGACCTTGTTGTGGGAAGTTAGTTTATTTGCTACTTAGTTTGAAAAAACTGCAAATAGGAAGCTCATTTTACACTCTATTTTTTACTTATAATTATAGTATGCATTTAGAAACAGAAATAATAGGAGTTTTATTTAAACTGTAACAAACCAGTGATTATTTATTTCCCGATCATAAAGCAACAATATTGATTGATATGTAAAGTTATGATTCATTTTCTCAATCTAAAATTCAACTTTTTTCCCCCTCCATTCTGGAAATTTTTTTTTACTGCATTTTTCCTAATGTCATACATTTTGTAATACATGTAAAAAATGTAATATATTTTTTGCCAAACTCCCTGTTGTATGAAAGCCATTCTCAGTTGCTGTCCACTTAATTATATTAACTTGATTTTCCTTTTAAGGACAACCTTGTGTTTGTTGTTGGGAAGATGGATGGCCTCATGGTCGTCAGTGGGCGGAGACACAATGCAGATGATGTGGTTGCCACGGCGCTGGCTGTAGAGCCGATGAAGTTTGTGTACAGGGGAAGGTAAAGTAGGAAACACTTTAAAAAAGAACTTCACTTCCTACTTCTGTATTGACTGTGGTACTTGATTGTGTCCTGCATCATTTATTCCATCAACAGTTGGATTTTGTCCTTTTGGCTGCAGGATAGCAGTATTTTCAGTGTCGGTTCTGCATGATGAGAGAATCGTTGTGGTGGCCGAGCAGAGGCCAGACGCCTCAGAGGAAGACAGCTTCCAGTGGATGAGCCGTGTCCTACAGGTGCAGACGTCATCCGTTTAAAGAACCTAACTTTTGTATGAGCTAGTCAAAAAGACGTTTTAGTTTTAAAGTTTGGACATCAAGCTACATACAAAGCTCACATCTTGTTTGGCAGCTGATGTTTTGAAAAATGTATATACCACACAAGACAATACTCTACAAATATAGATTTCTTTGTTTTATTCGCTAAAAGAATTGCTTAAGTGACCATAAAAATAGTTTGCCAATCAAGTTGTTTTTTATGTTCAGTAATTAAAGTTTAACTTGAGGTCCATCTTCATTTTGGAATACATATACATAGGATTTTTGTGTAGTTTTCTTTTTTATGTATTTAACCAGTCCTCGTGTGTTTTCCAGGCTATCGACAGCATCCACCAAGTTGGGGTGTACTGCCTGGCTCTGGTTCCTGCCAACACACTTCCTAAAGCTCCTTTGGGTGGCATCCACATATCTGAGACCAAACAGCGCTTTCTGGAGGGCGCCCTGCATCCCTGCAACGTCCTCATGTGTCCTCACACATGTGTCACCAACCTGCCCAAACCGAGACAAAAACAACCAGGTACATCATAATTTCCTCTGAATGTTGTCAACCTTGATGCTCCTTCTTAATTCTGTGTGTTTTATACTTGTGTGGTAACTAATGCTGAACTCGCTGACGTGTTATGATTGGCTGTTTGTGTTGGACAGAGGTTGGTCCTGCTTCTATGATAGTGGGCAACTTGGTGGCGGGCAAGAGGATAGCACAAGCCTGTGGGAGAGACCTGGGGCAGCTCGAGGACAATGACCAGGCACGTAAGGTAGATAGTCATCCTCATTTCATTCTTGCTGCTCATCACACAGGTAAGGACCCATATCTGAGGAAATGAAATCAGAGAAACAAATGCACACAAATCCCTCTAATCTTTTACATCATGACCAGTTAAAATAATAAAAACAAATAAGAAAAGAAAAAGACAAGTATTGCATTCTCTCATAACTTCAAAGAAGAATTTCTCCACTGCTATCACCTGCTTTTCTACGTTTTCTACAGAGCATCATATTCAGTCTTTTCTGGAATATCAAAGTTTTGATTTTCTTCTTCTCAAGCAAACATTACAAATTGCAATGAAGTAGCTGCAGTTTGGAGTCCTGGGACAATTAAAATCTTATGTTTCTGCCTGCTTGAGTTCAGATCTTTATCTGCTGCAATGAAGAAGTAGTATTTATCCTTGGGGCTCAAATGTGAAGTTATTCCTCAGCTGTAAGCTTCTGCAAATGAATATTTGATTGGATGCAAACCTACAGCAATGATGATGCTACCTTAATAAAACACAAGCAATATACTGCGTATCTCTTAGTTTTTTTCCTGCCGTCACCCATTCCCATCATCCACCCCTTTTGGTTTTGTCATTTTGTGAACCCAAACAACCATTTTATTTTAGTTTTTCTTTGAGTCTAAATGGAACAATGTTACTGTGTTTTACCAACAGTTCCTCTACATCCAGGATGTGCTACAGTGGAGAGCTCAGGCCACTCCGGATCATCCTCTGTTCCTCGTTCTTAATTCAAAGGTATAGATCCAACATCACAGAAACTAATTTTATGGTATGATTTCTGACAGTGACATAAATTCATATTTAACGACTAAAAAAATCTATCTCAGTAACTTAATTCACTGAATGGAACAGGTTATATAGATAAGTTACACTCAAGTTGATCATTTTAAGCCTTTATCTCTGTTAATTCTGATGAGTTTCTTTCTTTCTTTCTTTCCTTCCTTCCTTCTTTCTTTCTTTGCAGGCTCTGTACTCTGTATTGAAATATTCCTCCATTTCTTTTCTTGCCCACTTCTGTTCTCCGGTCTATACATTGTCCAGTTGTTATTTGCGTATTTACTGTTTTATTAATGTTCTGTATATGAAGTTTGCCCCTTGTAGAAATGTTCCTCATAGATGTTTTGTTAACTTTAGTATTTTACGATTGAAAATGAATATTATTTTGCATTTTTAAAACAAAGAATGTGTAGGAGCCCTTGTTATATACTATTGTCAGATTCAGTTTATTTTATCAAGCTAAACGCAAATATTATGGAGGCACAGTTGTATAGTGCTTTACTTTGAAACCTGCAGAGCGTAAGACTTTTTTGAAACATGAGCTGATTTTTTTTAGTATTGTTTTTCTCTTAATGTTATATAGTTACATTTAATAGAAATTCAATAAAACTCATTTTGAGTTAGTTAATTTCACCATCTGTATTTTTTTAGCTCAACTTTAAAAAAAAATCAGGGTCCATTAAAGTTTTCACTTTAACTAAATATAGTGCTAATTGTGATTTTCCTTCAGGGTACAGTAGCCAGCACAGCTTCCTGCCTGCAGCTGCACAAGCGAGCAGAGCGAGTGGCAGCAGCTCTGATGGGGCGCCTCAACACTGGGGACCATGTGGCCCTCGTCTATCCACCGGGTAAAATGTCCTGATAATTACCGTTTCTGTTCAGTTGATATAAGTTTTGTGGATGTTTCCTCTCTGTTTCTTCAGCATCTAATCATTTCATTAACGTGTTGATGTGTGCAGGTATCGACCTCATTGCAACCTTTTATGGCTGCCTTTATGCTGGTTGTGTCCCCGTCACTGTTAGGCCTCCACACCCACAGAACCTGGCCACCACCCTGCCTACAGTCAAAATGATTGTTGAGGTAATTTGTATTAAGATAAATCACAGAATGGGTTAATTTTTCCTTGCATGTTTTTTTTTGTATCTAAATTAATATATGCAATTAGTTTTAGTAGTGTTGTATGGTTTTTCAGGTGCAAACTATTTTTTGTGTGTGTCGCAGGTCAGTAAGTCTGTGTGCATCCTGACAACCCAAGCAATAATGAAGCTACTGAAATCCAAAGAGGCTACAGCAGCTGTGGACATCAAGAGCTGGCCCACAGTGATGGACACGGGTAAATATAAAAAAAAAAAACATTTATCATAGTGGTTGTTACAAAGCAGTTTTCCCTGCAGTAAGATTTGTGTTTGGGTTCTGCAGATGACCTCCCCAGAAAGAAGTGTCTTCAGACATACAAGCCCCCCACACCAGAGATGTTGGCTTACCTGGACTTCAGTGTCTCCACAACTGGGATCCTGGCAGGGGTCAAAGTATGTTGAAGCACAAAAACTGTCCCAGATTTAACTTACGGTACAGATGCCAGGCTTGTTTTGATGTTCAACCCTTGTTTTTTCTAGATGTCTCATTCTGCCACCAGTGCCTTGTGTCGCTCCATCAAGCTGCAGTGTGAGCTCTACCCTTCCAGGCAGATCGCCATCTGTCTGGACCCCTACTGCGGCCTAGGCTTGGCTCTCTGGTGTCTGTGCAGGTAAACCAGCAGCTCTTACCAGCTGAATGACAGAGAAATCTATTCACCTGTGTCACCCCACTCAGTTTAGCATCATGTGTCTGTTTTAGTGTTTACTCCGGCCACCAGTCGATCCTGGTTCCTCCTCTGGAGTTGGAGAGTAATGCATCTCTGTGGCTCTCCGCTGTCAGCCAGTACAAAGTCCGCGTCACCTTCTGCTCGTATTCGGTCATGGAGATGTGCACCAAAGGTCTGGGCTCACAGACAGAAGCTCTGCGGGTCAGTTCACTCCACTAACTGCTCAGACATCATCTCCCGTTTACTCTTGCATTGCTCATGATTCAAACATGACTTGTTTATAATGTAGAGGGTACATGTTTTCAACGATAAATACTGTGCACATTATTCATTGCTTAAGTTAACTTGCAAGATCTGTCCTTGTTAAATACTTTCAGTTACATAATTGTATCATAAAATATTCAAATCTGTGTGAAACTTAGTGCAGCTTTGCAAGGATGAAATTAAATATTTATTAAAAAAAGGCCTACTGAGGCATAAAAAAGGTCAGTTTAATAAAATATTTGAGTGTATAAAGACTATATTTTTTTCTATGAAATTCAAATTTATATCCACTTCCTGCTGTATAGTTGAAATATCAAGTAGATTGCTGGTAATGATCTAACTCCTCTTTTCTTTTCTTCATCCAGTTGCGAAATGTGAATCTGTCCTGTGTGCGAACATGCATGGTGGTGGCGGAGGAGAGGCCTCGTATAACACTCACTCAGTCCTTCTCAAAGATCTTCAAAGACCTGGGGCTCTCACCCCGAGCTGTCAGCACCACCTTCGGCTGCAGAGTGAACATAGCAATCTGTTTACAGGTAAGCAGCAGCTTCCAAAGTGCATGAAAAGCAATATTCCTCCTGTTGGTGTCTGTAACAGTTAAATTAAATTGATGCACTGGTGGGTTTTTAACTGTGCATAATGGTTGTTTTTCGTCAGAGTTTGTGGTCTTCAGTGTACAGCAAAAGGGTAAACTGGAGCAAAGTGCTGTGGGGAGTGCTGAAATGTCAGTAACTTATAAAATATCATAAACTTGGTGTCAGAAAATAGTAAAAAATAAGATTGAATAAAACTTAAGTCTGTTATTTAGTTTACTGATCTAATTTTTGCTATGATGTCAGAATATCAGTGATCAAAGAATGTATTGTCACTATTTAATTCATTTAATGTAAAATGTAACAAGACTGTAACATGTTACTTACAAGTCTTGAAAAAAGTGAATTATAAGTTAGTCATTTTACAGGTTTAGACAAGTCTGAGAAACAATGTAGATAAATGTAAAATTTAAATGCCTGATAGGCAGTAGGCTTTGTTTGTTTGATGCTAAAACTTTACTTTTAACAGTGATATATATTTCAGTAAATATAACCCTAGCCTGCTAAATTCATTGATTTTTTAATTTTTTCAAATATAAATAAGGACCTTTTCACAGTTTTGATCCCCTGAGATCCTGGTTTTCATGGTTTTCAACTGGACCTGTGTTTTCTCTAGTGGGATAGTTTGACAAAATCCACATTTCTGGGTTTTTATACAAACATAATATTAGTACCAAAGAGAATTACCTCTGTCTTAAAGAATCTTTATTTAATTTTGGATAATAATTCAGCTTTTACAAGAAACTGAGCTGATCTAAGTTTGTTCAGATTCCAAAAAACAATTAAATTGACTTGTTACCACACTGCCAAAGCTGAAGCTTTTGGTTATTTTATGATAATGATAAGTAAACAAGTCAATCTTTTTTATTTAATTGTCCAGAATTTACAAGAAACCAAGAAATATCTGAAATTATCTGAATGAGGGAAAACTTATAGAAAACCTTGTAATATATATATATTACTTGCCCTTAAAAAAGTTTTATGTCTGTCAGTGACAAAAAAATAGAGCCTCATAATTTTTTTATCAAATCTAAAGATCTAAACAACATTTTGAGTTTTTAATATATTATTTTCGTAAAGGGAGATAAATGACTTCTTAATAAGGCATAAACTCCATGCACTTAGTCCGTCTTCGTGAGGTTGCCGATTTAAATTTTCTTTCCAAATCCTTGTAATTCTTTCCTGTTTTCCCTTTTTGTTTCGTGCACAAGTTTATTTGTGTCTGTCCAACTTTTATATAATTATATATGAACACATACATCTATATCTCTATCTGTCCTGCCCTGTCCTGTCAGCCCAACAGGTTAGGGAAACTGGCTGAGCAGGTACTGTGGGATGAGAGTGGCTGTTTGCTCTGCAGCTCAGTCTGTGTCTTTATGTGACCATTTGTTGTTTCTCTTGCATGATGTTTGAACATGCTTTGCTTCAGTTCACATTTATTTTTATTTGCATTTATTTTTAATTCAATGAGGCTTGGCTTCATTTAGCTTCATTTTTGTTTTAGCCAGTTTTTTTCTTGTATAATTGGATTGTCACTCATCCTTTGACTGGATTTATTAGATGTGATTCATCATGTTATACTGATTGAGAGCAGGACTTACTGTTATTTCTCACATTGTGGTAAAATGTTTTTATTAAAACATATTGTGTACATTTTTACAATGAACGGATGTTTACCTTTTTAAGCATATTTTATTAAAAAATATTCTCAATAAGAAAGTATAACTTGTATAGATACAAATATAATCTGGAATGTATCTTTTTATAGTGTTAACATTATTTTGTTTCCTGGCACACACTAATTGAGTCTTGTTGACATTTCCCAACAACAATCTGCTGCTGAAACTGCTGCTATGCTTCATGGATTGGCATCAACAACTCACTGAGCTAAATCTGCCTTTTCTGCCTTTTCCTCACAGACCACAACGTCTGCTAGCTTCTTTGCTGTCCTTACATTGGCAAAGGAGTATTTGAAAACATCATTTGTTGTGGCTGGTTTCACAGCTTCTAAAATAACAAATCTGACCACAGACGGGATCGATTTCTGCTTGAGGAATGGTTCAGTTGGAATTCAGCTGCACGGCGGGCTTTTTTAATCGCAAAAAATCAGTGTTTTAGATTATTTTATAATTTTTTGGGAAGGAGGAAACTGTCACTGATTTACACTGTAGATTTGTTGGCCCTTCCTACACTAGGTGGTGTCAGAGGATGTGATGGAGGGGAATATCTTTTTTACATGGTTCAGTCCTAACTCCTGTAGCCTGGCTTCTGTTCGGCTTTGGCTGCCCCCTGCTTTTTCAGCAGCTGTTTCATAACCAGCTTCCTCCTCCTCCTCACACAGACAGCACAAAGAGGTCAGATCAGGACTTAACAGGCTTGGTAATGTCCAGTTCTGCTTGTTTTATTCCAGGGAACATCTGGACCAGACCCCACCACTGTTTATGTGGATATGCGAGCTCTACGACATGATAGGTAGGGGGCACTGTTGCAACAGCCAGCACAAGCAAATTGTTTTTTGTTTTGTTTTTTTCATTTAACATGAAGTTCAGTATAATATGATGTCGTAGTTATTTATCTGCTAATTATTTAATGTAGGTTACTGTTTATTTGCCTCTCCAGGGTTCGCCTTGTTGAGAGAGGATCCCCTCACAGTCTGCCCCTGATGGAGTCTGGGAAGGTAAAATAAAATAATTAATATGCATAAGAGAAACAAAGTCAGTCTTTGCGGTATCAGAAGGATTTACCTTTCTTTATCAGTTAATGTATTAATCTGAGGCATGGCTGTCGGCTTGTGTAGATCCTTCCTGGAGTGAAAGTGGTCATTGCCAACACAGAGACTAAAGGACCTTTAGGAGACTCACATTTAGGAGAGGTAAGTCCCAGACTTATACAGAAAATAACAACAGGCAAGGAAAGATATACCAAACAATTATAAATGTCTGGTGAATGAATAATTACCCTGAATACTTGAATTAAGAGTCAACTTAAAGGTAGTTTACTAAAGCGTAGGGGAAAAAAATCTACTTGGATATAAAGTTTACTTTTTAAAATTTTGTTACATAAAGTCATTCTTTTAAACAGTATTATATTACCAACACTGCTGCTTATACATTGCACAACAAAGTTTCTAATCAGCTTTCAGGGAATAAAAGGAACTGCTTTTGAAAATTGTGCCTACAGCTAATGCAACTTCCCCACCACCATGATAATTTGGAATCAGCCTCATTGGTTTTTTTATTACACAATAGAACCTAAATAACTTTTTCAAATCCTCTATTCTGTATCATTCTTACAGTACTGTGTTTTTGTATAGAGCTTAAAGTGATTTGATTTGTGAAAATACATAGCTAAGCGGCTGTGATCTGGAAAAGTCTAAACAACCCTGCAAACTAAAAAGATGAAAAATGTTCACAAAATACTGCTAATAACTAGGCTGTGTTCTCTGGTCAAATGGATTTTATACATTGTGAAGCCACTGCCTAATGAATGAGACGATGCTGTTAACCTAAACAATCTGCCTTTGTATCAAAAATACAAAAATATAATTACCTGATATAGTATTTTCTTAAAAGTTAAGAAATAATTTTGCTGTTCTTAGCGGTCTAAATATGTGCATATACGGACAATTTAAGGTAGATTTCATTACCCTTTGAACATATTTTGGACATTAAATATACTTAGTTCTTCAGCCTCAGAAAGATAGATACTTTACGTTAACATAAAACCTGTTTAAACATAAAACAAGAGCTCCATCTTTAGCTGTACATTCAAGAATCAACATATTTTAACAGTATAATTAGTTGCACAGCTAATTAATTAAAATCCCTTAATAAAGTGGTCCTTGTATTTTATGTATGCGTTTGAGCTTAAACTTCCACCATAAGCATGTGCAATCTTAAGTGTAACCATCGTCATTTATCCGTGTGACAGATCTGGGTGAGCAGTCCTCACAACGCCACAGGCTACTACACGGTTTATGGGGAGGAGGCGCTGCACGCCGACCACTTTAACACCAAACTTAGCTTCGGAGACACCCAGACGGTGTGGGCGAGGACCGGGTATCTGGGCTTCCTGCGACGCACTGACCTCACTGACGCCAGTGGAGGTGAGTGTGATTAGTACTATCTTGATGTGTTTCACTATGGGAAAGCTTAGTAAGTGTACAACATTAGGTCTATAAATATGAATTCTTAAATTCTATATGTGTTTTATATTTTTTATGCGTCAGAGCGGCATGACGCGCTCTATGTGGTGGGCTCTCTTGATGAGACTCTGGAGCTTAGGGGAATGAGGTATCACCCCATCGACATTGAGACCTCTGTTATCCGTTCCCATAAGAGCATAGCTGAATGGTGAGAAACCAGCAACAGCTTTAAACACTTTTTTTTTTTTTTACATTCAAATATTGAACATGGAGTGAAGTGATTTCTCTTCCTCCTTCCTCGACCCTTTAGTGCTGTGTTCACATGGACCAACCTCCTGGTTGTGGTGGTGGAGCTGGAGGGATCCGAGCAGGAAGCACTGGACCTGGTGGCCTTGGTAACAAACGTTGTCCTGGAGGAGCACTACCTCATTGTGGGAGTGGTGGTTGTGGTGGACCCTGGCGTGATCCCCATCAACTCCAGAGGAGAGAAGCAGCGGATGCATCTCAGAGATGGTTTCTTGGCTGACCAGCTGGACCCCATATATGTGGCGTACAACATGTGAGGGGCACCGTCTTCTTACCCCTACTAATGGGGTAACCCTTTTTTTAACCCTTGAGACAGTGATACAGGAATACCTTGTGTGACCAAGACCTTGATTGAAACACTTTTTCTCTTCAACACAAGACCAAAACATAGAATAAATTTTTTTTTTGATTAATCCCAGCTGGTTATGAGACTGCCACAAACCTCGCATCTGCTTCTCATGTGGATTTTTTTTGCATCAGCAAATAATGTTTTAAAGGGCATTTTTATTTTACTGATGTGTGTTTCGGATGGATGACATAACTCTGGACTCTTCAAACCAAGGTGCAGCATAGCGGGAGGGTTATGGTGTGATACTACAGTGTGCCAATAAATGTAATTTATTTTGTTATGCTCACAATGAATGAATGTTCAGAGTGCGGTTCTGCCAGTACACAAACAACATGATCAGGGTTTTGCGTGTTACAGGTCCAACACTTTTCATGGAAAACACGTCCAGACATTACAGCAGCATCCTTAATTTCCGTCCACATCGTATTTATGCATCAATGAAAAAACACACAGCTATGGTAAGATGAATTAAGATTGTTTTTTTTTGGGCTTGCTGTTATTATATGATGGGACTAAAACAAACAAAATGTGACTAGTGCTGGAGGCTTCACACACTCCTCCCTACTCATGTATGGAGATGTGGAAAACTTAGACCAAATATTCAAATAAAAACATATACACCGTTTTGACCCGAATATAGGGCTAGGTTTTTTCTGTTAAAAACAATGTAAAAATGTGGGGTCGTCTTACAATCTGGTCTAAGCATTGACACATGCTGATAGCTGACTGCAATACCAGAGGCCGCCAGAATGGCTTCTATCCTGTGATCATGCACTCACACCATCTGGAAAAATTCAAAAAACGGCTGTATGTCGGCTTTCTAAATGGATCCTCCAGGCATGTGATGAAGTAGCACCAGAGAGTATCATCAATGGCTGTAAAAAGTGCTGCATCTCTAATAAATTGGGTGGTAGTGAGGATGACGTTTTGTGGGAGGAGACAGGGCCGCAGCATGACAGTGACAGTGAGCACAGCAAGGCAGATGACATCTGTGAGTAAAAACCTCATGCAGACTTTTGACGTGTCATGTGACTTTTGATTTGACATATAATGAGCAAAGTTCTGACAGTTTGGATTACAATGTTTGTTTGTTTTTTTGCTCAGTTTTGTTCAGTATCCCTAGTATATTTTCCGAGGGAACCCCACACATGCTAGAATATGCACTACAGATCTTAGTGATTGCATTAATGGGATAATATTAAAGCAGTCTGTCATTATTATTTAAATTATTTTCTTAAAATTGTAATAAAAATTGTTTCTTTAAAAAGTGAATTTAGTCTTTTTCTGAAGATTACTCTTGGAAATAGGGGGTTCATCTTATAATCAGGGTCTTCATATATTTGGGTCAATACGGTACGTTATTGAGGTAAATTAAGTAATAAAGTTTGCAAGTCATTTCATTAGATCATGGTACATAAAAACACACTTAGGTTCATTTTTAACAATTGAAAGTATCATAGAAAAGTTTTAAATTATAAAATGAGTAATAGGGAGGCCACAGCTCTTCCTTGTGGTGGCTGATGGACATAGAAGCTCACCTGAAACTGCACAGGAAAAAAACCCAGCAGCAAAGATCATCTTCTGTTTAAATAAGAAAATATCCTAAAAGTTGATTTTTAAAATAGCTTTCTTACAGAAGATGTGTGACATGTGGAGGTCAGAATGGAGTCAGACTTGAGTCACAAATGTATGACTTTTTTACTTGATTTGATCAAATCACTTGAGACTTGGGCTTCAATTGGACTCTCACATCAATGACCTGTGCCTTAGACTGTAGCTGTTTGATTTGAAAATGTTAACATGCTTTACATTTGAACCGTACCTGAGGTGTAAGCCAGCCAGCTGTGCATTTTGAACATTTCCTCATTAGTTTCTGCCATGGGTTTGCTGTAACTTGCATACAGTTCTCTACTTCTCTTCTGGATTGCAGAAGAGAATTTTTCGGGGTAAAGAAGCTGTTCAAACAAAACTTCACTCGAGGCACATTTAGTAACATTTTAACTTTAGGCAGATGTAAGTGTCAAAGTACCTCCTTCCGCCTAATTTCTAGCTTGAGACTGAAATGTAAATTTGAAAATATGATGGTCCAAGGGTTATGGGTTCTCACTTAAATGTAAAGGAGAGGAAGTTGACAAATCTGCTTTTAAATAAGACTGTCAGGCCTGCAATCTGCTGAGGTCCCACTAGTAAAGTTACACCACCAGTTTTTACTTTATGACCACAGTACACCCATCTTCTGATGGCTATCTCCAGCAGGGTAATACAATATGCCAGGAAGCTCAAACATGTCAAACTGGATAAAAAGAACTAACAAGAACTAAACACAACAGAGGGCCTTTGAATGATCAAATCTGTAGTAATTGTGTGATGCTGTCATGTAAATATGTACCAAACTCTGAGAAATTGTTAAGGCCCTTTGTTGACTATGCCACACAGAATTAAGGCAGTTCTGAGGTCCAAAGGGATCATGGTGTACCTTACAAATTGACCAGTGCGTACATTTCTATGTGCCAAACTTAGTGTACTATTAAACATTCTGTTGTGGATGTATGATTCACATCAGGGGATACATGGGTTGTGCCATTAGCCTTCAAATAATGTTGAGTGTCAATGTTTATTCCATCTCATAGTTTTCTTAATCTTGATGTGTAAAATAGTAACTGCTTAGTTTAAGGATGCGATACAATGCGATGTGAAAGATGTCGCTTTGAATGACTTCATACTCTAAGTGTTGATCGGTTTATCTCAAGCGATGGACAGGAAAAGTATTATAATGTTGATTTCTGTTAGCTGTGAGCTAAAGGTTATAAATTAAGCCGTGTTTTTAACATTCTGTTTTCTGTTCAGTTTGCTCCCAGTGTGATGGAGCGTGAATATACAGCTTGAAGTTTGGTTTGATTACAAGTGTTTCACGTTTTAGGTTATCAAAAATATACTAGATACAGACAACAGCCTTGTCTTAGCCTAATTATCTGTGCCATAAGGTTGAATTCGAGTTGAGTTGCAAATGTTCATTATAAATTCAGTGTCTAATGTCCTCATATCACCCTCTTTTTGTTTGTTGCTTCTTTTATTTTAAAAATCCCTTCAGAGGCAAACTCCAGCCTTGTAAGTATGTAAAGATTTTGTGTAAATTATTTTTGATGAAGAGACAAAAGGAAACTTAAAATAAAGACTAATTCTGCTATATCTGTGAATTTCTCACTGATGTACAAAGATGGTTTCTCACGTGAAACCTTGTAAAGATTTCTATGGTGGGAATGGACACTTTCAAGATGAGATTAATAAAACCCCAGCACAAAAAGAAGGCAGTTGTACTCTGAGACTGCAGGGATGTTGCATTAGTCAGAGTAAAGTTTTGTGGTAATGTACATAAAGATAAAAATGTCTAAGATGATGGTTAGTTTTCATTATTTTCATAACATGATTTGATAATAAAATACCAAAAAAGACTTAGAACTTAAAATGTCTGTTGATTCTGTTCTCTAAACATATCTGTGTGCCTCTAAACGGACCAGTAAGAATTAAAGGTAGAACATGAGCACGATAGTGACCTCTAGTGTGTCTAGGTTGTAGTTACAACAATAAAACCCAGCTGTTCGGGCTGTTGGGTTGCCTGGTTCTCTGCCGATACGCCCAGTGACCAACCTAAACTGTGTTCAGTGAGTAATGTATTTTAAAAGAGTTTAACTTACAGCTAAAGTTAGCAAACTTAGCAAGTGAGTTAGCTTACCGATCCAGGAGAAAAGTCGCCATTTCCGCGTGTTTGATTCCAAGGAAATGTTTTATGTCAGCCCATCTAGTGTAGTCCTCCCCTAAAACTGCTCTTGTTTCTGTTTAACTATAAAGATAACTCAGGATAACCGTAGCCATTATAACTATTACGTTTACCAGAAAGGAAGGTCTTAAGCCTGGTCTTAAAGGTAGGCAGAATATCTGTTTCACTGACTAAAACTGGGAGCTGGTTCCACAGGAGAGGAGCCTGATAACTAAAAGATCTGCCTCCCATTTTACTTTTAGAAATCCAAGGAACTACCAGTAAACCTCTGAGAGCGAAGTGCTCTGTTAGGAACATATGGAAAAATCAGATATCTGATTTATGATGGAGCCTGATTATTAAGGGCTTTATACATAAGGAGGAGGATATTTAACTTTATTCTGGATTTAACAGGGAGACAATGGAGAGAAACTAAAACAAGAGAAATGTGATCTCTCTTTTTAATATTCATCACAACTCTTGCTGCAGAATTTTGGATAAATCTGAAGGCTTTTAATTGCAGTTTGTGGAATTCTTTATAGTGAAGAATTACAGTAGACCAGCCTTGAAGAAAAAAAAAATCCATGGACTAGTTTCTCAAAATCACTTCTGGACAGGATGTTTCTAATTTTAGCAATATTCCAGAGTTGAAATCCTGGAAACCTCTTTAATATGGGATTTAAATATCATGTCTTGGTCAAAAATTACACCAATGTTCTTTACTTTTTTACCAAAGGCAAACTTAATGCCATCCAGATTAAGTGATTGACTAAGCAGTTTCTTTTTTAGAGCGTGTAAAAGATAAAAAGATTACATTGCTAAACATTTCCAGACAACATTTTTTTAAAGATCAGTTCACAGATCATGGAGTCAGAGAGAGGTCCACAAAAAAGGCCCATATTATGCTACTTTTTATGCTTTGAGTTCCTGTCACTACTTCCGAGCATTTTCTGTCTTCACTTTATGAAAAAATTCTCGAAACAATGTAAGAGTAAGTGTTAAAGACAGATAAGGGAAATCACACACAGCAATTAATTCTGGCATTTAAGATATGAGAAGCCACCACTATCAACTAGATTTAGGTTGAATCTGACAATGTGACCATTGCTCAAACAAAGTCAATAACAAACAAACAAAACAAATAATCTGAAATAAAATTAAAAATAATTTGTGCTCAGTTCATTTGCAAATCACACAGTAACATATTGTATTTTACAGACAGCCAGTGTGTCAAAAGAATGGATTTTAATAGTTTGTTCTGCTTGAAAACAGACACTTCTCAGAATTAAATTAAAGCAGTGTCACGGAAAGATATTTCAATGTTATTTCAATTGATTGATTAAGTAATTATTAGTAAAGGTATCTGGGAATATGGCATAATAACATATCATTAGAAATTAATGAAGAGGCCTTGACCTACTCTACTCTAATCGAGAGGCTCCTCATAGTTTAATTAAGTTTGCACGGAAGTCACAACATTTGACACAAAAGCCTGTGAATATTCTCAAACATCCAGGTCATGGTTATCTCAAGGAAATTTCAATCGAATGCAACTGGACTTTGTAATTTGTCTTGGAAGACGTTTCACCTCTTATCCAAGAGGCTTCATCAGTTCATGCTCGCCATCTTCCAAGACAAATTACCAAGTCCAGTTGCGTTCGATTGAAATTTCCTTGAGATTTGACACAAAAGGCTCTAGCAGCTCACACAGACAGACAGAAATGGCTTGATAGAGGTGAAAGAGGTGTGGCCCAAAAAGGGGCTCTTGTATTAGGGTCTGGCCATAATAAACATTACAAAAATTCCAAACCAGCCTTATCCTTATAGAAAATACAAGATAACAAGATATATCTTCCATGAAAACAGCCACCTAAAAAAGTGTTTCCATTTGCCGCATAACACAGGAAGTAATTTACGATCCCTTGTATCTAGGATGTTTTTCTTTTGGTCACAATCCTCATCTCATTACCAGATGGAAGGTTGTTTTTTACCACAACACACCACAGCAGTGTCTATATGATCATAGACAAAGCTCAAATCTCTCATTTCTCTCCCACCAGCACAATGAACAAAAGCCCAAGATTCTTTAACTCCTCTGGTGGAGGGAGGAACTGACCCCTGACTAGGAGTGGGCATCCACCTTTTACAACTGGAGAACTATAGCCTCAGACTGAAGGAATATTCCATGTTATTTTACTCTAAATGTCAGTAAAACACAACTTAGCCAAGCTGATGAATATTCAGTCACTTTCAAAGTAACAGCAATGAAAAATCACCCTTTTCCACAAGGGTTAGAATGGTTTTAAACGGGTAGATTCAGGCAAAGGCAATTTTGTTTATGTAGCACACTTTCAACACAAGGCAATTCAAGGTGCTTTACATGATTCAGTGATAATGATACCAAATATATGATTACAGAAGCATGATTAGAGAAAAACAGAAACATATTGGTTTAACAGATAGACACAATCAATCAACAAGAAAAAATGATGTACGAAAAAAATGTATACAATATAGATTAAAAACAGATAAAACACAATTCGTTAAAAGGGAAATAAAAAAAGAATAAAAGGTAAACCATGAGAATCAAATAGTGATCAGAAAGCGCAATTTAGGGCTCAAAGGAAGCTCTGAATAGTAGAGTTTTAATCTTTGATTTAAAAGAGCCTAACGATTCAGCATTTTTGCATTCTTCCTGAAGTTTGTTCCAGATTTGTGGAGCATAGAAGCTGAAAGCTGCCTCTCCTTGTTTAGTTCTAATTTTAGGAATGTTAAGTAAGCTCGAGTTGGAGGACCTGAGTGGTCTGCTGGGTTGGTATAGTGACAGCAGATCTCCAACATACTTTGGTGCTAAACTGTTCAGTGATTTATAAACTAGTAGGAGTATTTTAGAGTCTATTATCTGGGCTATTGGGAGCCAGTGTAAGGACTTAAGAACTGGGGCAATGTGTTCTACTTTCCTAGTTCTAGTGAGAATACAGGCAGCAGCATTCTGGATCAGCTGCAGTTGTCTGATTGCTTTTTTAGGTAGACCTGTGAGGACACTGTTGCAGTAATCGATCCGACTAAAGATAAACGCATGGATCAGTTTTTCAAGGTCCTTCTGTGACATCAGTCCTTTAATCCTAGAAATGTTCTTCAGATGATAGAAAGCTGACCTTGTTATTGCCTTTATGTGACCCTTTAAGTTCAGGTCTGAGTCCATTATTACACCTAGATTACAGGCCTAATGAGTCGTTTTTAGTTGTATTAGCTGAAGCTGTGTGCTGACTCTGTATCATTCCTCCTTAGGTCCAAAAATAATTACTTCTGTTTTGTTTCTGTTTAGCTGGAGAAAGTTACGCGACATCCAGTTGTTGATTTGTTCAATGCATTCATTTAAGGTCTGGATAGAATCAAAGTGACCTGGTGACAATGTAATGTATAGCTGTGTGTCGTGTGTATAGTTATGATAACTTATCTGATTGGCTGCTATAATCTTGGTTAGTGGGAGCATATAAATATTGAACAGGAGGGGTCCCGGGATGGAGCCCTGGGGGACCCCACATGTGATTTCTGTTTGTTCTGATGATAAATTTCCAATGGGCACAAAGAACTTCCTATTCTTGAGGTAAGATTCGAACCACTGAAGAGCTGTACCAGTGAGTCCGATCCAGCTCTCCAATCGTTCCAGTAATATTTTGTGATCAACTTTGTCAAACGCTGCACTGAGGTACAACAGAACCAGAATTGTGGTTCTGCCGCCATGTGTATTTATGAAGATGTCATTGAAAACTTTGATGAGGGCAGTCTCAGTGCTGTGATGAGCATGGAAACCAGATCGAAAATTAGATAAGCAGACATTCATTGTCAGGAATGTAGTTAGCTGCTGAGATACAGCTTTTTCAATAATCTTACTGATGAATGGGAGATTAGAAATTGGCCTATAATTCTTCATCAATGTATTATCTAGGTTGTTTTTCTTTAATAGGAGTTTGATAACTGCTGTTTTGAGGGCCTGGGAGAAGACACCTGACTGGAGGGATGCGTTAACTATTTGCATCAGATTGGACTTAATGACAGGGAGAACTTTCTTTAAAAAAGGCGTGGGTAAGTTATGGAGGCAGCCATAGGAGGAGTTTAGCTGTTTAATAATTTCATCAAGATATGATTGAGTTTTGTTAAAAATTTGACATTTTACCTGAATTATTTTTACATGGGAATGAAAATGGTGGTGGGTTGGGTGCTGCTTTACAGATTGATCTTCTAATTTCTAGAATATTTTCAGAGAAGAAGTTGGCAAATTCACTACAGGCCCTAGTGGAGTGTAGCTCAGGAGCTGCTGTCTCTGGATGATTGGTTAGTCTTTCAACTGTTGCGAATAGAGTCCAAGTGTTATTAATGTCTCTGCTTATAATTTCAGAAAATAATGTTTCTCTTGCAGTTTTCAAAGTTAAGTCATATTCCTTCAGCTTGTTTTTTTAGATCTCATAGTGACCCTGGAGTTGAGTTTTCCTCCATTTTCTTTCGGCCTGACGGCACTCCCTTTTTCCACTATGTACTATAGGATTGTCCATGGAGACTTGTGTCTACCTGAGACTACTTTAACTTCAGTTGGAGCAATGATATTGATGATGTCTGAGACTTTAGGGAAAAAGTTATATACCAGCTTGTTAACAGAGTGTTTTAACAGAGATTTAGAACCATTCTGGCGTGTTTCCATTACCTTTTTCCAATCCGGGCAAACCCCTTTTCTTGGACTACCTCTGCCCTGGTCTAAAGCGACCCAACATGGCCAGGTATGGACTGATTGGTCCAGTTAAGTGATGTCACGTAATGGTGAGGCATGGCTGCCAGCTTGTTCAAAACATGGCTGAGGGAAACTAAAGAAATCAAAGCGCGAATAACGGGTCGTGAAAGACCACGACGGCAGGAGTGGGACAGACTGCAAGCACTGGAAATGCTATGTAGAAAGGGAGAGCATGTATGGTGAAAGGCCAGCAAGCAGTGGGAGAGAGAATGGCCAAGATACCGGTTGCAGATTCTGCATTTGGAATGTCGGAAAACAGTGAATGGCTGATTTTTTAGTGTCACCAAAAGGAATGGAGCTGCGATTGGGGCTGCAGTTATTGCTTGTTGACAGCTCTGCTGAAATGTTTAAACAAATTTACTGCTCTACCTCACCCCCCCAAGACCCACCACCCCCACAACCCAACAAACACTCTGTTGACAACCTGGTAGATAACTTGTCTCTAAAGTCTCAGACATCATTAATACCATTGCTCCAATTAAAGTAAAAGTAGTCTCATGAAGATACAAGTCTCCATTGACCAGCAATCCTCTAGTACGCAGTGGAAAAAGGGAGTGCCGTCAGGCCGGAGGAAAATGGAGGAAAACTTAACTCTAGGTTCACTATGAGATCTACAAAAACAGGTTGAACATATATAACTTAACCTAGAAAACTGCAAGGGAATCATTCTTCTCTGAAATCATTAACAAAAACGGCCCTCGAAACAGCAGTTATCATACCCCTAATAAAGAAAAACAACCTAGATAATACCTTGATGCAGAATTATAGGCCAATCTCTAATCTCCCATTCATCAGTAAGATTATTGTAAAAGCTGTATCTCAACATTTGAACACATTCCTGACAACGAACAACTCCTTAGATCATTTTCAATCTGGTTTCCGTGCTCATCACAGCACTGAGACTGACCTCGTCAAAGTTTTCAATGACATCTGGATAAATACAGACAGCGGTAAAACTACAGTGTTGGTTCTGTTGGACCTCAGTGCAACGTTTGACACTGTTGATCATACAATATTACTGGAATGATTAGAGAGCTGGGTCGGACTCACTGGTAGAGCTTTTCAATGGTTCGAATCTTACCTCAAGAATAGGAAGTTCTTTATGTCCATCGGAAATTTCTCATCAGAACAAACAGAAATCACATGTGGGGTCCCCCAGGGCTCCATCCCGGGCCCCCTCCTGTTCAATATTTATATGCTCCCGCTAACCAAGATTATAGCAGCCAATCACATTAGCTACCATAACTATGCAGACGATACACAGCTATACATTACATTATCACCAGGTGACTTTGATTCTATCCAGGCTTAAATGAATGCATTGTACAAATCAATGACTGGATGTCGCGTAACTTTCTCCAGCTAAACAGAAACAAAACAGAAGTAATTATGTTTGGACCTAAGGAGGAATGATCCAGAGTCAGCACACAGCTTCAGCTAATACAACTAAAAACGACTCATTAGGCCCGTAATCTAGGTGTAATAATGGACTCAGACCTGAACCTCCAGGGTCACATAAAGGCATTAACAAAGTCAGCTTTCTATCACAGGGCTACCTAAAAAATCAATCAGAAAGCTGCAGCTGATCCAGAACGCTGCTGCTCGTGTTCTCACTGGAACCAGGAAAGTAGAACACATCACCCCAGTTCTAAAGTCCTTATACTGGCTCCCTTTAGCGCAGAGAATAGATTTTAAAATACTCCTACTTGTTTATTACTAATTGAACGGTTTAGCACCAAAGTACATTGAAGACATGCTGTCACTATATCAACCCAGCAGACCACTCAGGTCCTCCAACTTGAGCTTACTTAACATTCCTAAAGTTAGAACTAAACAAGGAGAGGCAGCTTTCAGCTTCTATGCTCCACAAATGTGTAATAAACTTCCAGACGAATGCAAAAATGCTGAAGCGCTAGGCTCTTTTAAATCAAAAATAAAAACTCTACTATTCAGAGCTGCATTTGAATCTTAAAGTGCGCTTTCTGATCACTTTTTGTTTTGTTTACCCGATTGTGTTTTATTTGTTGTCTTTCATAGCATTCGTTTTGTGTCTCACTATGGGGAACGCCTCCTGCGTGACCTCATCAGAAGCTTGAATTTCACTACGCCAGCCCCAATTGGCTGGCTTTGTTGACGTCTATGTCAGACAGACCCATCCACCCTATAAAGGGGGCTGACATAGCTTACGTCGTCATTCAAAACCCTCTTCTTGCTTCTCACAGAAGTACGAGACAACTGTTAACTGGGTGCTAGGCTAAACTGTCCATCGATCGGGTGCACAACTCGGTCATCGGGCGCTTATTACCTTACACAGTTGTGTGCTAGCTACTGGAGAGTAGCAATACTCCTGAGTCCGTGCCGGTAGCAATACCCGTACGTACTTAAACCGAGTAGCAATACTCTACATAAAGGTAGCAATACCTCGGAGTAGCAATACTTCAACTCGAAGTAGCAATACTTCACCTCGCCCTAGCTCAAAGAATAAAATGAACCCGATTCTTTGTCGCGGTCTGTCACCTAGCTGCACAAGCTATATAAGGCCCGAGTGCTAGCGCGAACCACACTGTTAGCTAACCATGGGAACAGCAGCAGCAAGCTCCGGCGTAGCCGAAAACGCCACGAAACTCTGCCCCTGCGGCGGTAAAATCTCCACCTGGGACACTCATCCCGTATGTGCGGCCTGCCTGGGATTAGCCCACGCTCAGGCGGCCCTGGCATCCACGGACGAGTGCATTAAGGTCCTTCGGCGCAGACTAGCACGCCAAGCTAGCATGTCGGGCGGGGACCCTGTATTGGGTGGGACAGCAACACCTGAAGGTGAGGCAGAGATATTCGAGGGCCCGCTCGCTGCGCCTGCTTTGAGCTGGGCGGACCACGTCCCCCAGCCTGCAGCCCCGTCCTCTCCCCTCCTGGAACCGGTCGATGTTGGTGAACAACTCCCCGGGTCTCATGCCAGTTTCGAGGGCGATGGAGATGGGGCAGATTCCGATGATTCGGAACTATTGATGTCCGATGACGAAGAGGAGGACGACTCCTTTTTTCGTCTTCGCTCAGAGGCCACCAGGCCAGCAGCGACAGTGGACGGCGCCAACCCCGCTCAGTCATCCCCCCTGGACCTGGACATGCAGGAAATGTGTAAACGTGCAGCCGCAAGGCTCTGATTCATCTGGCCTGCTGTTCAGACTGAGGTAGTGAGGTCTCGGTTTGATGGGAAGAAACTCCCTAAGGCAAAGAAGACGGCAAAACTCGTCCTGCCTGTTTTTCCCGAGCTCCTGGATGAAATAGCGGTGACCTGGAAGTCCAAGCCTTACAGCGAGAAACATCCCATCGCGGGTGCCTCTCTGCTGGATTGCGAGGGGATGGAGGGACACGGAATGCGTCATATTCCTCCAACTAAGGCGTTGGTGGCAAGCCATCTTCACCCAAAGTTCTCGCTGTCATCATCTGCTGCTTCTCTCCCCGCCAAGACGGACCGTTTCCAGTCAAGCCTCACTGACAAGTGCTATGAGGCGGCCGCCCTGTCAGCCAGAGCCCTCAACGCTTCATCCATCCTCATGGCTTATCAGGCCGAGTTGGAAGAGGACATGACGGCCAAACCTGAAACCGCCCTCTGGGAGGAAATCTGTGTCATCACGGACCACGTCCTCCGCCTCCACAAGGTTGCAATCCAAGCCACGGGGAGAGCTATGGGCCTGATGGTTCTTCAGGAGAGAGCGCGCTGGCTTGGGCTCACAAATCTTTCAACGAAAGAAAAGGAGGAGCTCCTCAACACCCCGGTCGTTCCTCACGGCCTCTTTGGTGCAGCGGTCACATCCATGCAGAAGAGTTGTGAGGAGAAAAAGCGGAATGATGAGGTGCTGAAGATCTGTTTGCCCAGGAAGCTTCATCCTCCTCCCGCAGCCCCGCGTGCGTCCTACGCTCAGGCCGCATCACATCCAGCTCCCGGTTTCAGGACCCCCAAGGTGCAAAAAGCACAGGTCACTCAAGCAGCCCCTGGCGGCCAGAAAACAGGCTCCTCAGGCGAGACCCCCATCCTCCCAACCTCCTCCATCCGCCACCACGAGCGGACGGAAGAAGAAGCGGACAGCCTGACGGCCGCCTTCCTCGAGGACATCGAGCCCAGTGTGCCCCCCTCACTGGCGGTTCAGTCCTCCCGATGCTCAGTTCCAGAGCAGGTTCAGTGGGACGTGTTCCGCACAGCGTGCTCACCCCGAGTTCAGGGGAAATTAAGTGTGTTAAGACGCTCAGTTTATTGTCGTTCAAACACTGTTTTGCACTCTGTAATAAAAATGTCCCAAAGAGCGCATCCAAGCTGTTTGCCAAGGGCGCTAAGCCATGTGTCAAAAACACAAAATATAAAAAACATGAAAATGACCCTGCCCGTCATAACACAGCCGTTAAAGACACAAATCTTTACGGCTGTGAGGGCAGAAACTCAGCTACCGTCGGTGACGGCGCACGCTGTGTGTTTCGCCCCTCCACCACAAGAGGGCGCAATTGCTCCATTTTTGACAAACTGGCCTGTCAGCAGACTGTCTCCCCACAAAGAGCGCTGGGCAGCTTGCACTCGCTCAGAATGGGTGCTGCGGACGATCGAACGGGGTTACAGACTTCAATTCAGAGTTGCCCCACCCCAGTTCAAAGAAATAATTTTTTCCCAGGCACATGGGGATTATGCCAAAGCCCTTCTGGAAGAAATTTCCAATTTGAAGGAGAAAGGAGCAATAAGAGTTGTCCCTCATTCAGAGACCCATCATGGGATTTATTCAAGGTATTTTCTGGTTCCAAAGAAAGGGGGGCGTGGCCTGAGGGCTATTCTGGACCTCCGTGCCTTAAACCGCCATCTCAGAAAATACAAATTCAGAATGCTGACGCATACATCCCTGTTGCGTTTTGTGCAGAAAGGCGACTGGTTCACCTCGGTCGACCTGAGGGATGCGTATTTCCACATACCCATTTATCCTCCTCACCGGAAGTACCTGCGTTTCGCATTCCAGGGGACAGTTTACGAGTTTCTGGTCCTGCCCTTTGGGCTCTCTCTCAGCCCGAGGGTTTTTGTGAAGTGCACAGAAGCAGCGGTAGCCCCGCTCAGAGAGAGAGGCATCAGGGTGGCCACGTATATAGACGACTGGCTTGTGGTTGCTCCCTCTGCTCAGAAGGTGGCTCATCACACAGGGCTGATAATGAGGCACCTAGAGGATCTTGGGTTTCAGATAAACCGGGAAAAAAGTGTGCTGATCCCCTCTCAGCGCATTTCCTTCATAGGCCTCACTTTAGACTCCCTCCAGTTCAAAGCCTTTCTCTCCCAGGAAAGGATGGAGGCTCTGCGATCCTGTCTGGCTATGTTTCGCAGAGGCAACATGGTGTCCTGAGGCAGTGTCAAAGGCTCTTGGGCCTGATGGCTTCCTCTGTAGTGAACATGAGAGGATTCCAGCGCTGGGTAGCCTCTCTGGGCTTGGACCCCCATCGCGACGGATCCCGCCGTGTCAGAGTCTACCCCCAATGTTCTCTGGCTCTCCATCAGTGGAGGAGACCGGGATTCCTGGCCCAGGGCATGATAATGGGAACAGTACCAGCTCAGAAGGTCATCACCACAGACGCCTCTCTGGCTGGCTGGGGGGCTACTCACGAGGGGTGGTCAGTGAACGGGAGATGGGGCCCAAACATGCGCTCCACTCACATAAATGGCTTGGAGCTGCTGGCTGTCCATCTGGCTCTGAAACATTTCCTGCCCTGGCTGAGAGGCTGCCATGTTCTGGTGAGAACAGACGACTCCACAGTGGTGGTGTATATCAACAGGCAGGCAGGGAGGTCTGAGGTCTCCCAGCTTACACATGTTAGCACACAAACTGATCATATGGAGCACTGTGAACTTGTTGTCGCTAAAAGCTACACATTTACCAGGGGTACTGAATCACGGAGCAGATCTGCTGTCAAGGGGCGACCCGCTTTATGCAGATTGGAAGCTTCACCCCGGGGTAGTAAATCAGATTTGGGAGAGGTTCGGCAGAGCGGAGGTGGATGTGTATGCATCTGTGGAGAATGCACAGTGTCCCCTCTTTTTCTCTCTAAAAGATCCGAGTGCTCCGCTAAGAGTGGATGCTCTGGCTCACAAGTGGCCGAAATCCCTCCTGTACGCCTTCACACCAGTATCCCTGATTCCTCCCACCCTGGCCAGGGTGAGGGGGGAGGGACTGTCTCTGAATCTCATAGCCCCTCGCTGGCCAGGAAAACACTGGCTGGCTGAGATTTTTCAGCTCCTTTGTGGGCCCCCATGGCAGCTTCCCCTCCGCAGGGACCTTCTGTCTCAGGCCCAGGGGGAGATTTTTCATCCACACCCAGAGAGGCTGGCCCTCTGGGCCTGGCCCCTGAATGGTTCAACCTGACTGCAGTAGGTCTCCCCCGTGGTGTTATTGACACGAGGTCTCTCTATGAGCAGAAATGGCGTGTGTTTGAGAGCTGGTGTTCAGACTCTCAGGACCCCCCCTTTCAGTGCTCTGTAACAGTGATCTTGTCTTTTCTGCAGGACCTTCTTGAGAAAGGTAAAGCCTTTTCGACGATCAAAGTGTACCTGGCAGCCATTTCTGCCTGCCATGTTGGCTTTGAGGGAAAGACTGTTGGCCAGCATCCCCTAATTTGCCGCTTTATGAAGGTGCACGCCGGAAATTACCCATTTCCAGGCACCTGCCCCCCCACCCCCCCCCCCACCCCTGGGACCTGCCTACTGTGCTTGATGCCCTCTCAGGTCCTCCTTTTGAACCTCTGGAACATGTCGACCTTAAAACGTTATCTCTAAAAACTGCTTTGCTCCTTGCCCTGGCATCAGCTAAGCAGGTGGGTGAGATTCATGCTCTGCCTGTTCATAAGGCGTGTCTTAAATTTTCTGCTGATGGCACAAAAGTGTGGCTCCAACCTAACCCAGCTTTTATCCCAAAAGTAATGGTTCTTGCTCCCCTATTGCGCTGTCTGCCTTCTATCCTCCCCCTTTTCCCTCAGAGGAACAGAGGCGCCTTAATAACTTGTGTCCAGTCTGTGCACTACAGATATATGTGACCAGGACACAGAATTGTAGGAAAGCTGATCAGCTCTTTGTATCTTGGGCTAAGCCTAATATTGGAAAGCCTGTGTCGAAACAGCGACTTTCACACTGGATTGTGGGGGCCATTGCTCTGGCATATTCCAGCAATGGTCTCCAGGGTCCCCCTGGCCTTTGTGCACACTCAACCAGGGGCCTGGCCACATCATGGGCCCTGTTTAAGGGCGTTTCAATTCAGGAAGTGTGCTCAGCTGCGTCTTGGCCGTCTCCTCATACATTCTCCAGGTTTTACAGTATGGATGTCACTGCTCCACCTCTGGCGCATTCAGTCCTCCAGGTAGGATCTGGGGATGTTGCCCTCCCCTCGGGGTACTGAAGAACAGTTGTCTTCATATCAGGCTTGTCTGGCAATCCGGGAGTTAGTATTTCTCCCCATAGTGAGACACGAAACGAATGCTATGAAAGAGAACTTTAGGTTATGAACATAACACCGGTTCTCTGATCTCACCAGACCACCCTCCTTGCTTCCGAAGCGAGGAAGAGGTGAGCTTGTTTTGAATGACGACGTAAGCTATGTCAGCCCCCTTTATAGGGTGGATGGGGCTGTCTGACATAGACGTCAACAAAGCCAGCCAATTGGGGCTGGCGTAGTGAAATTCAAGCTTTTGATGAGGTCACGCAGGAGGCGTTCCCCATAGTGAGACACAAAACGAATGCTAATCAGAGAACCGGGGTTATGTTCATAACCTAAAGTTTTAACACACATTTTCTCCTCAAATTATTGTTTATTGTTGTGGTTTAATTTATATTCTTACTGTTTTATTTCTTTTTTAAGTGATTGTATATTAATTACATAAATTTGTTCCTTACATTATCTTTTCTTACTGATTGATTACTGTTAAACTTATATGTTTTGTTTGTAATTGTAATGGCATTTAAGACTCTTAATAAAGATGAGAGAGATTCCTTTAAGCGTTTGGAGGTTTTAATAAAAGTTGAATCGATCATACAGGAGAACAGCACAGATCACAGTGAATGCTGAATGCTGCCCCACTCCTACTCCTACTCCTACTCCTACTCCTAACTACCCCCCTACGTCCCAACTACCTAACAAGCTCATATGAAAATAAGTATTTATAAAGTTCAGCAACCTTGCCTCTATCACTTTGAAGACAAAACTATTAACCTCAGGGTGGGGATATCTCCGGATGAAGACATCTGGCTCTTTAGCTGTGAATAAGTGACTTTTGACATATACAAAACAATGGCAATAGCTTGGGTTATATGTAACACAATAAGAGAAACTCTCAAAACTAAGTTTGTAAGAAGAATCAATATTTTCTCAGGCAGTGATGTCTGGCTCCTCTGCTCTCAGTGTTAATAATACTAAAAGATTAATCATAATAATACATTTTTCGATCACAGTAATCATGTGGTTTCATTATCACTGAATCATTTAAAGCACCTTGAATTGCCTTGTGTTGAAAGTGTGCTATACAAATAAAATTGCCTTGCCTTGCCTTTCCACATCTGGATTGGAGCAGGCTCAGGTCAGGTAGAGGTGGAGCAGGCAAAGTCGGCATCTGACAGAATGGAGACGCTGTGACTAGCCTGGGTGTCGGGGAGGAAGAAGGCTGGTAGTTGTCGGTAACAGCAGAGAAACAAGAGGTCTCTGCAGTGATCAGAGAGCAGGAGTCGGGTGGATTGGGCCGTAAGACTGTAGAGTTGGAGTCTAACCAGACTGGATGATTTCTGGCTAGATAAGTACAGGTTTGAGGAACACAGATCAGGATAGGGAGCCAGGAACAGATTTCTGAGTGATGTGAGCTGAGTCAAACGAATGACGCAGCGCCATTTTCCGTTGATGCAAGGGCTCTCCTTTACCTACGCAAGGACGGACTGGGTCGAGCCCCACTTTCTAACTATCCGCCTCCATCAACGGACAGCGTATGCCTGTGATTGGTCAGTTAAGCAACAGAGGGAGATCGTTTTACCAGAACGGGGATCTACAGTTGCTGTAATCAGTAGTTAATGCAGTGTTTGGGCACTACATGCTTTATGTTGAAAGCATAATTTATCTAATCTGTTCTTTTGGTCATTTTGAGCACAATGAAGTGTAGAGAAAAACAAAAAAGGCTGCTTTGTTTACATGTGTTTTTAGAGTATTATATGAGCTGCACTTTCAGTAAAGAGCTTAACAGCTTAATCAAAACTTACTTTATGTCGTCCATTGCTCCTTTAGGGAGGAATTAGTTCACTAGCTGAAGAAAAAACCACAGAAAAAAAATCAACAGAAAACAGAGAGAACGACACGGAGTAGGCTACTACAAACGAAAAATGCCTCGTCAATACGTCTGCTTTTAGGTTAAATATAAAGCTGACACAACAATAGAGGAAAAAGGGATTGAAAAACCCCCCAAAAACTTCTAACGCATTCTTTTAACACAGATTTTAATGTGCTCTGTAGATGACCACCCCAGTTCAGTGTTTAACAGTAAAAGCTAAATTAACATAAGAATATACACAGAAAAACGGTTTCATTCGAACCTGCTTACTGATCTTTACAATCTAGGTCCACAAAACCATCCTCCACTAAAATGTTTTGAAAGACATGGGGTCAGAATTATGCCACAAAAGAGGCCTGCATTTTGCTGCTTCTTTTTGAATCAGTTCTTGACATTGCTCCACTGCATTTATTCTATAGCTCTCAGCGAGGACGGTCGCTTTCCCCCCCCCCTTCCTCCTCCTGTGTCTTATCCCACAGCTCTCTGTCTCCTGTGGCTCTATCTGGAGTATCTTTTGGCAATTTTCTCCGAAACCAAACTGAATAAGCGAAGATGGAAATGGTCAGCTGGTCTCTGAATGCTATTGATAAAATCTACTCAACTCTACGAAGCACCGGCAAGGGTCAACCGGGGTGTCCTGCGGAGACGTATCCGGCGGGACGCTTGGACAAAGTTTCAGCCCCTGTGTCTGTCAATACTCTCCCAAGAGAGTGCTGAAGATATATATCTATTCGCAATCATGGTGATCGGGTTTCTGCTGATTGGAATGGGCAGTTACTGGAACTACCGAAAAATGGAGCAACAAAGATCTGAAACACGGTCAAGATTGGTCACTGTTCTGGAAGCGATTGGACGGCTGAAGGAACAGCTGGATGCGTTGATTCGTACTGATGGGACTCAGAACCAAATGCTGGGGGAGCTGGGACGCAGAACAGACTCTGTAAGAGGCGATCTGGCCGGCGCTCTGGGACTCATCCGCAATTTGTCATCGGACTTGGAGAAACTGTCGGTGCGGATTGGGGCAACTGGAAATTAATTGGATTTGGAACTATTAATCTGGGAATTAATTTGGATTTGGAACTTTAATTTGAACTACAATTTGGCTGAATTAGACTAAAAAAGAAACCACTGACAGACTGAAGGGACAGAGAGGAATATTTGATCTCTCCCTGAAATCCAAACAATTTATATTTTGGCTCCCATGAAGACCTTCAACCTGGTTCTTATCAAATGTCCCTGAGAAGAATGTCAACAGAGTCTCCTCTCCCCCGTACACCTGCATCTACTGACGCACACACTGACATGGTTACACACACTCACATTCACACACACCGTCTCGCTGTCTCCTCATTTTCTCTCCTGCAACAGGAAGCTGGATAACAGCGCGCCTCGATGGCAGCGCGTTACCCTGTGGACTGGAGCTCATACCTGCCCATCCTTCCTGATGTGTCATTGTTAATGTCTGAATATGTGCTTAAATGTTTGTTGGTGTGGTTTTTTCTATTACCTGCGTTGTGAGTGCTGTACGGACCCACAACACAGTTGAGCGTTTTTTCCCCCTCACCGTGGAACCCTCCCCTACCAGATGTTTACTTCTCTATGTTTCATAAACGGGAGCGCCGCTCGGTGGCTGCATGCCCAACAGTGACCTGGATCTGTTTGTTGTTGTTGTTGTTTGTAATGATCTTGGACAGGTTGTACTGTATCTGTAAATTCCTTGTATGCATCGTACTTGTATGTGTCATACTTGGCCATTAAAGCTGATTCTGATTCTGATTCTGATTCTACTTCTGTTTCATTGAACAAGATACATTGCAACCAGAAAGTATTCAGACCCTTTCAAGTTTTCCACATTTTGTCATATTCCAGACTCATTTTGAAATGGATTCAATTTGTTTGTTTTTCTCATTAATCTACACACAATACTCCAACACTCCACAAAAAATCAGGTGTTTGGAGTGTTTTGTGAATGTATTAAAAATAAAAGTCTGAAATATCCAATTTACATAAGTATTCAGGCCCTTTGTTATCACACTTGCAATTGACCTCTGGTGCATCCATATTCTATCAATGGTCCTTGAGATGCTTCCTTCATTTGATCCACCTGGGCCTAATTGAATTCATTAGACTAAATTAGAAAAAAGGCAGACACCTGTCTATATAATGTCTCACAATTGATGGTGTATGTCAGAGTGAAAACAAGCGATGAAGTCAACAGAATGGTCCACAGATCTCAGAGACAGGATTGTGTCAAGACACAAATATGGGGAGGGGTACAAATAAGTTTCTGCTGCGCTAAAAGTGCCCAGGAGTACGGTAGCATCCATCATCCTGAAATGGAAAAAATTTGGAACCACAAACAATCTTCCTCGATCCGGCCGCCCACCCAAACTGACAAGTCAGGGACGAAGGGCTTTGATCAGACAGGTAACCACAGACACAACGATCACTGTGAGAGACATCCAGAGTTCCTTGGAGGAGATGGGAGAACCTTCCAGAAGGTCAACCATCAGTGCAGCACTTAACCAATCAGGCCTTTATGGTAGAGCGGCCAGACGGAAGCCTTTCATCACTAAAAGGCACATGACAACCCGCCGGGAGTTTGCCATAAAGCACCTAAAATACTCCAAGACTATGAAAAGCAAAATCCTCTGGTCTGATGAAACAAAGATTGAGCTATTTGGCCACAAAGTCCAACGACGTGTGTGGAGGAAACCAGGCACTGAGCATCACCTTATTAATACCATCCCTACAGTCAAACACGGTGGTGGGAACATCATGCTTTGGGGATGATTTTCTGCATCAGGGACTGGGAGACTGGTCAGGGTAGAATGAAAGATGGATGCAGAAAAATATAGAGCAATCCTGAGTGAAAACCTTTTCCAGAGTGCTCTGGATCTCCGACTGGGGAGACGGTTTACTTTTCAACATGACAACGACCCGAAGCATACGGCCAAGAAGACACAGGATTGGCTTTGGGAAAACTCTGTGAAAGTCCTTGAGTGGCCCAGCCAGAGTCCAGACCTGAACCCAATCGAGCATCTCCGGAGGGACCTGAAGATGGCCGTGCACCGGCGCTGCCCATCCAACCCAGTTGAGCTTGAACGATTCTCCCAAGAAGAAAGAGCAAAACTTCCAAAAGAAAGGTATGCGAAGCTTGTGGGCTCATTCCCAAGAGCTGCTAAAGGTGCTTTAACCAAGTACTAAAAGAAGGGTCTGAATACTTATGTAAATGATTTATTTCTGTCTTTTGTTTTTAATGAATTTACAAAACACTACAAACCCCTGCTTTTTTGTGGATTATAAGAGCATTGTGTGTAGATTGATAAGGAAAAAATGAATTGAATCCATTTTAAGATGAGTCTGAAACATAACAAAATGTCAAAAACTTGAAAGGGTCTGAATACTTTCTGGTTGCACTGTACATTGTTAAAAATAAATAGAGCAAAATAAAACATACTTGAAGAGTATTTCTGGAGTCCAACACCATCAACCAGTTTCCATGTAATCTGATAATGTGATATTGGCTGTAACACAGAAATTAACAAGGAAGTTTGATAAAAGTAAGATATGGAGTTTATGGCTTTTATTTAGGGTTATGGAAATATGAACTGAGATGACCAAGCACATTTATTCATGCTGAAAAAGAAGAAAGTGTCCTGTTAATGTTAACTGTTTTTTTTTATATTATACAAGCTAACTTCCACAAACAAGATGTTGGTGTACATCTCAGGGTGGCTGAGAGAACCTGCAGAAGAAACTGTTGAGGCTATTCAGGGGGAAATCACTGGGTAGGGGAACGGGGCCCTGTAATAAGTGATTTTACAGAATCCTCCAAACTGATGTCAGGTCATCTGCTGAGAAGCAGCTTTTATCTGGGATCTTGCTCCTTAGGACAAAAAGCTATGGATACATTTTTATAGCGATGTGTTTTCAGAGGCAGTAGAAACAAAAAACTGGTGATCCTCCACTTACATGTCTTAAATTAAATGACCACCATTTGATCATTTTCACATTACACAGTAACACTGTATTGTAGTTTTATATATATTTTTCACTTAACCCGGCTGGTTTATTGATTTGTTTTATAACACAAACAGTGTTACAGACAAAGCTGTCACATTGATAATTCTACTTTTATTTTGCGATACCATACCATACAGATTTATTTATAAAGCACATTTCTACACAGCCGAGGCCGACCAAAGTAACATAAGACCACACAAGAAATATTAAAATAGCACGCTGCAGCGTATTTGTACTTTACAAATGCACCAGTACGTACAATTGCTATGTAATCTGAAGACATCCTTATGAACATAATTCTTAAATGCAACATATTTTTAGTTAGATTCTCATTTTCATTCTCAGTTCATAGAGGGGACAGGGGAGGGGTGTGTGTGTTGGTTGTGTGTTCGTCTGTGCGCGCACTGCTCTACAAGTCTAAAATTGAAGCTTGAATTCACAATTTTGCTATCTCTCCTGCTGCACTGTCAGTGCCCTCCAAGTCCAAAAAGTGCATAAGCAAGATCCTTAGGGCCCGATTTATCAAGAATCCTTATAATGACTGCAAAACTGTGTGCAGCACTAAAAAATTGCGCGAGTGTGTTGTCCTTAATTTAAAGGGTTCTCATTTACAAACCTTGCTTACTCACAAAACTGGGTCTGAAAACTACGTAAGCAACTTTATACGCAAAGTTTGGGATGTATAGAAAAAAAGTGGCAGAAAAATGTGCCCAACTTTGAACAAACTAAGGAGCTTGCTTACGCACTTCTTGGACACGGACGACAATGACAGCGCAGCAGGAGGGATACCAAAATTGTGAATTCAAGCCACATTTTCAGACCCCTCCCCCATCCCGTCTATAGGAATTGAGAATAAAAATGAGAATTTGACAAAAAATATGTTGCATGTAAGAGTTATATTCATATGTAGGTAATATCTTCAGATTTTATATCAATTGCGCGTATTGGTGCATGTGTGAAGAACAAATATGCTGCAGCGTCCCAGCAAAATTCTGCACAATGGATGCGCTGGCACTCATTGAAGATTCTTGTTTTTATGTCATGCACGCTGCTGCATCAATCATGCTGTCACCTTCAGCTCTTCCATTTATTTTTATGACCCCAAATCAATATTTTGCATGGATTATTCTTTTTAAAAGTAGTTTTGAAGCGCTCCTTTTCGCCAGGCTTTAAATGTCTCAAAGTGCTTATATTTATCATGTTCTATTGTGATTTAGTTTTATTTGTTTTAATTTGCTGTGATTCCACTCTTACTGTTGCTACAATAATCATAGCCTATAATTGAAACTTTATATTTAATGTTCTTATTTGTTTCATCTCTTGTTCTGCTGCTCTTATTTTATTTTTGTTTTTATTTTTTACTTTTGTCTTCTAACAAGTTTTTTGTAACTATATTTTTGTCTTTTTATATGAAGCCTTTGGCTGAGTAAAGCTCTATATATATCAACATTGATTGATTGATTCATTGATTGATTAAAATAAAACAGATTTCTCTGCCTCTGCATGCCTGCAGCTGTGTCTTTCTATGCCTCTTGGTTGCCATGGTTGCCCTGAAACGCCCCATATTAGCCGTCTTAAGTAGATGTAGAATATTCAGTAGACACTTTGCATTGACAGTTTATGGCAGAATGTGGGTTTATAGGAGGTGGGATATGATCCAAACACAGATCAGCACAAGTCTAATTTATAAAGAGGAGATAGCATCTGTGCGTACTCAAAAGTTGATAGATCAGAAACCTATGCATAAGTCAAAAAAAGTTGCTGAACTTAAGTAAGGATTCTACGCAAAATTTTAAAAATGAGACCCCAGGGGATTGACTAAGATTGCCTAAGCAATTCTTAACAGGGGCAAGGTATAGTATTCTAATTAGCATTTTGCCACTGAGCTGCCCTATGGCTTGAGAGAAGAGAAATATGCACATGGATTCATAGTGCGTCTTTGGCAAAAACAAAAAAGGGGAAAAATGGGGGAGAGATGACATACGTATCAATTCTATGGCTGTTACAGAATTAATTACTATTAGGCTATAATGATGTGAGATATGTTTTTCGTTTGTCAGTAATAAATGCAACACATGTACACCATGACTAGTGGTGTACACGTGCATGATTACTGCGCATGATTACTACATTTTATTAATTGGACACCAGGAAGGTTAACCACTACAGGGGAAACTAATGAGAATCATAACTCACTGTGCGCCAAATGCATCTTCAGCAGGTGCAGACGCACTGAGAGCACAGTGAGTTATGATGCCTCTTTGTGGGAAAAACAGATAAATATTTACATAACTGTCAGGTTTTGCGCAAGTCGGCTGTCCTTAATTTGTGGGTGATTTACTACGATTATGTGAGCAATTCAAAACAGGCACCAGTATAAGTATTAAAATGAGCAGTTTGCAGCCGCTGATGTGACCTGCACCACAGCTAGAGAGATGAGGAATAATGCACATGGATCCATGATGCGTCTTTGGAAAAAAAAGGGGGGGAACGCTACATAAGTATCAATTCTATGGGTGTTACAGAGTTAATAATAATAATGGAATGTTATAAATTAAGTTTCTCATTTTTCGGTAATAAACATAATGAATGCGTTGATGCGTTGCTTTCTGCCTCATCGTAATCCAGAGTCAGATTTATTAAAGCTGCATGTCCAGAACATGGTCGCTAAGATGTCCATATTTTGCTAATGTTTTTGAAATGTACCGCACCTTAGCATTGCCTCTATTTAATATCAAGTTAAAGTAGAAAAAAAAAATTATCTTGAAAATACGTAATCCGAAATGTCTGAATTTTGTTTTTAAAATGCCATATATATAGCCCATTGTCATTTTGGTATTGTACATGATACTACATTCCAATAACTGGAACACGGAAAGATTATAATTTACCCATGAGGATCATAACTCACTGCGCGGCTCAGCGTGTCTCCACCTGGTGACGCTAAAATAGCCGGCGAAAACATTTTTATGCTTAGTAAATCACACTGCGCCTGGAACGTCTACTTATTTGCTTAATCTCCCCCCAATATTTTGCGTCTTCTTACAGAAACGCCCATATTGAATGTTCAGATTAGGGAAACGCGCTAAATGGATTGCATGCGTCTTGCTGCGGGTTTAACAGGGGCAATGCTCTGTGTCACGTAAGTAAATCAGGTACAGCGTGTTTTTTGCGACACTGTGCTGTTTGCGCTGGTTTTAACAGCACAAACCATTAATAAAGAAGGCCCTCAATGTGTTTAAAGTTGCGCACATTTTTCCCCCATGTTTTTTTTCAATAAATTCAAAACTTGGTGTAGAAAGTTGCTAACGTAGTTTTCAGACCCAGTTTTGTGCGTAAGAAAGCTTAATAATGAGACCCCAGATCAGCAGTTTGTGAAATTCTCAGCCCAGGTTGTTCACCAACAAATAAGATTGAACTTTTAAATAAGTCTCTTAAATCAAATTTTTTCTTAATTTTTCATTATCTAACATCAGTAAGTCATCTTCATCCAGTCCTGATTTCTGAAGGTATTTAAATACTGAATTCTCGTTCAGTAACAAGTGTAACAAACTTTATTTAGTAGTAAACATTATATTATCACTGCAAACCTGACGATTAAGAAAAATAATGATTTGGGAATGTATTTATGTTGTTAAAACAGAAATAAATTATTAATCACTTATTTAAAGTATTTATCACTTAATGAAAATGTTGCCTGAAACATCCACAGTAATCTATTGGAAGGAAACACATTTAAACTAAGTTTATGTAATTGTTAAACTAGGAAAGAGTTAGGCTTTTATAACCTTAGAAAACATAGGTTTAAATCTAAAAGTTCTAGTTGTTTGGAACTATAAATTGTTAGAAATCATAAATTTCTGCCACAAACTGTCACTCATAAAAAGTGAACCTCAGTCTCCATTTGATAATCAGACCTTCATCATGGAAACCGGTCCACCGTTCTCCCAAAAACTCAGTTTTGTCTAAAACATGAAATATAATTAACCAAAAGAGTCTAATTTCTATTTTAGCATGATTTTTCATCCAAACCAGCTGATGCTTTAGTAAAGATAGTTTACATTCACGTTTTACATTAACTAAAGCAGCTATCCAAAGATACTTCAAGTTAACATAAAAAAATGTATTTCTAAACAACCTGCAAGAAATCAAAAATGTTCCTTTTAGTTTATGTCAGAAGTACATTTAATTTAGCCAAAGGTGGTGTCAAAACAAATGAATTATTCTTGGCTAAAAAGAGTAAAGCCTACATTTGGTTTAATCTTTGGTTGGAAAAAGAAGAGCAAACATTTAATTAAACTAAAAAAATTAGATCTTCAAATCCTTGACGTACTTTTTATTACAACTACAACAAAGGAAAGAGAAATGTTTATCATTGTAGATGCCACTCCCAAATTTAGCTCAATATCATATAGGACAATGTGATGAAATATGAAATAAAATTTAGCTAAGATAAATGTTAGCAATGATGGTGTCTAACATAAATGTCTGATTTAACTGTTAATAAACCTACTGAAGAAAAAAATACTTGAAATTCAAAGCTGTAGTTGTATAGACCACAAGTGGACCTTTTTCATGTGTAAATGTAAATATTTATTTAACTCAACAGCCCAATAATTTCGTTATGGCTCAGTTAGCAGTATCTAAAATCCATGTGAGGAAAAAAGATTCCAGTTAGGCTGCAATAGTAACCTTGCATTTCTGAAACAAAACAGTTCATAGATTGTATACTAACCACTGTTTAAAGGGTTAAAAATTTCAAAGATTAACAAGCAGGAGTGCATTTCTTATAGATCAATTGACATATTTGTTCTCAATAAAAGGATATAAATGTGTACATTGGTTAGAAAATGTCATGTATATTCAGCATTACACCATCATACTTATGATAAAAAATAAACTAAGGAACATGTTCCAAGAGGTAAAATAAATGCAATACAAGTAGAGACTAAAATCAATTAAGTTGTAACAATTAAGTTCACAATAAAATGAAAACTATGTGAAACATTATACAGTAAATATCTTTAGTCTTAGTCATTAAAGGTTTTTTAAGCATCAAATTAAAGCAAAAAAACAAAATCCACTAGGAATTTTCTATTATAAAATAATAAAAATGAAATGAAGTTAAGATTAAAATAAATGGAATAACTCTGAATAAAAGTGAAACAATACAATAATTTTAAATACAAAAAATACAGTGTACATTATTGCTTCAGTCTGGCTTGTCATAGAAACAGCATATGGTCCGTAGCCAGTATTTGAAAGCATAACACCAGTATAGTGAGTCAATATTTTGATTCAATATAAAATGCAATTATATAAAACAAAGGATTACTTCTAACCTCTATACACCACATACCTTACATTTTAAAACATGGCATCAATTTCAGAATTCCATACAGTTATTTAAATTGCATTTCTGTGATTAACTAAAATGTACAATAAGATTAGAAGTTTTTTACTGTTAGTTTAGTTTCTTGATAGTATTTCAGTATTAAAACACTAATAAAGGGTTTACAAAAGGAAAATGCATAATATTTAGCAGAGATCAATAAAAAACAGAAAAATGATTACACTAACTGCAGAATCTAATTTACATATGCTCCAACTTTGTTGAGTATCTCAGAGGCCTTTTCTGCTGCTAATTTTCCATTTTCAGACTTGAACCGCTCATTAGGAATGTGGGGATATGGATGATAGTTTGGATATTGAGTCTTTTTGCCGTCCACTCCCAGTAACTTCAGATCCTCTACAATCTGAAGTAGGTCTCTGAGTAGAGGGTGGTATTGGGAAACCTTTGCTGCAGTGGCGGAAATCGAGCAGCTGTTGGTGTGTTTACCATTATGTTTATATTCTGCTGCAATTAGTGCCTTTTCCACTGCCTGATGGACTTTGAACAGACACCATTCAGTGCTACCTCCACCTGTGTCTTTATGAGCTGCGTCAAGATCACAGCGAGCCTGTTTATACCAGCGTTTGGCCTCTGCTTTATTTGGCCTTGGAATATTTGTATTATGGGTCCAAAAGTTATAGAAGTGGGAGCCTCTAGATCCAAAGAATCTTTCTCGACCGCTTCTGTGACGCCTGGCCTCTTGGTTCCAGTGCTGGTAGAAGTCTCTGTAATTTGAAGTTCTCCTTGAATTGGATGGATTACTGAGCTCTTCAATTCTATTCAGCAAATATTTAAAAGCCTCTGTAGCGAGGAACTGGCAGTCAGGATTTTTGTCAGGATGCCATCTAAGGTAAAGTCTGCTGATTGCTTTCTTTCTCTCCTCCTCAGAAAGTGCCCAGATCTCAGCCAAACATTTGTCAATTTCTTTTTTAGCTTCATCAAGCGAGGTTGGTAAGGATCTTGGTGAAGGCTGGGATGAAGGTGACACATTCTTCACAACCAGCTCCAAAGAGGAAGTACAGGTCATTGCTTCTGCTTTTACCATCTTTTCTCTTTTAAATTGGTACAGGTCAAGATGGCTGACTTCTACTGGTTCATCCTCTCCAATATCTATTTTGTATTTTGAGGAACATCTTCCAAAGTGGCCAGGAAGCTCTTCGACAATAACAGCATAGATGTACTTGTTGTTGGTGCTGTAGCCAACATATTCCCCTTCTTCAAAGTTGTTCAGGAAGCTCATGTCTAATGAATCATGCCATTCATCTGGAATATCTGCCCCAGGGTCTGGAGGACTGAGAGTTTTCCTTTCAGTCTTAACACTGTCATGGATGTCATTATCAGCCAGAGTTTGCTGCACATCTTCCAGATCATCACACATTAGAAGTTGTCCGAGCACTGGGAGGTGAACTGATACTATTCTGTGGCCTAAAAGAGCATTAATCCCCTTTGTTAAAATCATGTTAACTTTATTTATTACCTTAGGAGCCATGTCACTGTTGTGTTTTAAGAACAAGATAAGACCTTGTTGTTGTTTGACAAAAACATCAGTTTCTCTGGCAGTTTTGTGTAGCGGCTCTTCCTCCAGCCACAGCATCGTTTTCAGGGTTTTGCAGCAGACAATTCTAATGCTGCTAAATGTCTTTTCACACATCTCTGTTGCCTCTTGTTGTGATAGTTTACCCTCAGTTTGTTCTCTGAGGAGACAAATGAGTCCATGTTTGAATGCCTCAGAGGTGAGATGTTTATCAAACCATCCACTGAACTCACAACCATTCCCAAGCTCGCAAAGCTGCAGGTTTGAGTCCACAGCTTTCTCTTCAGTGATCAGAGACAGCATTTTCGGCTGAAGTTCCTTAGGCAACATTTTCACCAGTCGGTGCTGTTCATAGATGTCAATGCCCAGATGACATTCACTGAGTTTCTCAAGCAACAGGAACTCATCCTCCAGTCCTTCTTCCAACCGTTTGATCTCAAACACTGTGTCATTGTAGTAGAGTGAACTTGATGCATGCAACTTCCCATCAACTGCTGGAAGATACAGTGTCTGATCATCACCATTGAGGGCTTGTTCTCCTTGAGTTTTGATTAAGATGAAAAGTTGATGAACTGCTCGTTTTACAGTACTCAGCTGGTTTCCATTCAGCTGTAGTTTATCAGAGGAATCAGCATAAACAGCTGCCAGGACATTACAGTAATGCTCTGCAGTAGCTTCTTCTTTCACACCAACTTTCTTAAAGAACTCTGCATATAAAGCGTCCTGTGAAGAAACTGTGTACAAGTATGGTCTGAACTCAAAATCATGAGGAAGCGAGAGACACACACAATCAGTTTTAAAAAGCACAGTGTCTTTTTCAACCAAGACAATAGGAAGACCAGACAAAGACTGTCCATCAAACCCATTGGCTTGCAGGTAGCCATATGCACGTCGAAACACATCTGCACGGGTTTTAATCAACTGCTCAGTTTTACATGGAGACTGACAGATGTTTCCCATATTTCTGGTCACTTTCTCTGAAGGTGGCTTTTCATAAGCTCCTGCATTTTTCATCGTTTGTGAGAGATTCTGTGAGATATTAACTGGCAAGTGTATAATCGGCATTGAGGACCAAATCAAGTTCTGGTGTTCAGGATCTTTATCAATCAAAGATCCTCTGATTTGAACAGTGGTATTCTCTGAAGCAAATGGTTGATGATAGTTGCAGAGATCTTCCTTTATCTTAACTGGATAGACAAATTTGATATTAGCAATTTTTCTCAGCAACTTTTCATCTGTGGCATTGCTCACTTTTTTCAAGACTTCACTGAAAAGACGTTTTGAATTCTGTTTCAAGTTTTCAATGTTTCTGTTTTCTTCTGCCTGTGATTCCAGTTGGTATGCAAAGCGGATTATTTCCTCTTCAGTCACTTCATGTTTCATTCCAAGTTCTCTGACCAGATCTTTAGCTTTACGTTTATCTTCCTTGTTGAAGTATGTCCAAAATATCTCTGGCACAAATTTCTCTTGAGGAATCATGTTCCTGTAAAGGTCCACACTGTCATCATAGTAGTAGGAGGCATTCTCCATTCGACCCTGAGAGCTCCGAATCAGCTTTACAGACTTCAGCGAGATGATAATATTTTCTTTCTGCTTGGAAAAGTCAAACTCAAAATGTAATAATAATATCAACTTTAGGCAGTCAAGAGTCTCTTTCTCTGTGAGTGTTTGTACACATGGTAGAATGAACTTCATAAAATACTCCAGATCATTCAGGATTTTAATCTTCAGCGATTCTGACAGACCAAGATTTTCGGAGTTGTACTTTAGAAAGGCGTTGTTTCTGTTGCACAGGGCGAACAAATTTGGAAATGTCTGAGATTGTTTGCTGTTGAGGACAAATACCTCGTTGGGTCCATCAATCGTTACTCGTTCACCAAGTGTTGTTTCAAATATTGGTAATGATTTAAGCTTCCTCTCGTATTCTTGACGGTTTTTAGACATGGATACTCCTGACTGCAGGAAGTTCTGAAGCACCTTCATTTCATCACTTGACAAGGACTTGAACTCTGACTGGTTGATTTTACAGACTTCATCCAGCACTGAGCTTTTATCATTCATGTCCATGAGTTCCTGGTGAAGGGTTTGGTTAAACTGTGCATGCACTTTTACAAAGAAAGACGTATCTAGTTTTAGAAAACCAAGCTTGCAGAGGATGTGGGATATGTCTTCCTTTGAGACATATGGGATGACACTTGACATGTCTTTCATTGTCTGCAGGAGGTTCTTGTTGTTTCCTCTTGAATGCACAACAGGTAGAATGCAGCAGTCACTGAGGAGTTCCTTCACATCCCTTAATGTCAGAATTTCTTTCTCAGCACTGGATGTATCAGTTGTAATTTCACTTGCTATGAACCACCAAAGTGGTTCCAGCCACTTCAGCATCTTATTATTTGGGGTATATAGTCCATTTTCAGGACCTACTTTACAACCTTGAAGAAGACGTTGAATTATTGTTTTCAAGTATTTTGTTGCACTTCGAAGAGTCAGCTTCTTGATAAGGTTACAAGTTTTTAGTACACTGTGTTTTTCATTGATTGTATGATCTGCAAATTGGTGTTCGAAGCAAAAAAAAAGCCTTTCATATCTTGAAATCAGTCTTGGAGATTCAGAGTTAAATTTTCTCAAAAACTTATCTTTTGTGAGAAGAAGTGGAAGCCCATCCAGTAAAGTGGTATCATTCTCTGCTTCTTCTTTCAATTTGGAATCATTTAAACAAAATTCCAGGAGCTCTGAGCAATGTTTCTCATTTGTGATCAAAGTGGCAGTTACAAGCAAGGGTAAATCTTCATCTGTCTGGGCTGGATCATTGAGGGGCTTAGCTTTCAAAAACGTACGCACAGTTGCTGGACTGACTTCTTTCACTTCAATCCCCACAGACTGAATGTTTTCCCAAATGCTGGGCATGTTTGCAAAAGCGGGAACAAGTTTCATTCCAAGAGCTTCCAAAATGAGATTGATCTTTTCATTTTCTGAATCTGTTAGGTAAGGTGCTTTAATGGAATCTATGTCTGTGAGGCTACACCAGTCAAGATGGTATTCTTTAAGTTTCTGAATCAGAGTTTTGCTTGTCAAGCTCTTCAGCACTGGAATTATATCCAAACCCTTTTGTTTAATGGACCTGTATACTTCAAGTATCATTTCATGCCACTCAGGATCAACATTTGTTGATATAGTTGGCCAAAAACGCAAGTATGACTCACTGAAATGGAGACCAAGACTATGAAGAAAGCCTTTCTTGACTTTAACTTTATCTCTAAAGTAATGCAAAAGATCTGCATAAAGTGGAGCAATGATTAGCTGTTTCAAACTGTCATTCCAGTTTGACTTCACACTTTGGCCATCTTCTTTCCAAAAATGTTTCCTATTTGTATCCACCTCAAAGTTTCCGTTCACATGTACTGGTAGTCCAGTTTTTCCAGGCAATGGAAGTGAACAGAAGGCCACACCTTGGAAACTGTTTTCATGCAACAGAAATGAGAGGGAATCTTTTTTGTTTACATGTGCAGCGATTGCCCCCTGGGGAAGTTGGTTAGCTAGTTTTTGTTCATCGTTGTTTTTGAATGAGCCAAACTGTTCAGCAATAATCCATTCACTTTGTCTTTTTGTCTTTGTCTCTGAGGTAGAAATGGAGATTTCATAGAAGGTCTTGCAGGGAGTTGCAGCCTTCTCAAAACGCAGTGCAATCTGAAGTTGGTTTTCAAAGGCATCCTTTTTTACTCTGCTTTCTTCTTGCAGAGTTTTTTCGACAACTAGGATGGTTTTAAGCTTTCTGGATGTGTTATTAATTTCATGAACATTAATCTTGTGGATATTTTTCAGGAACAGAATGAGTCCTTCTGGATCTTCAGACAGGGCGACGAACAGTTCATTTATGTCATGCTCAGTGACTTCCTGCTGAGATATCTTTGAGCTTTCTGCTGCTGTATTTGTCCTCAGTGGTAATCTGAACATGGTGCCTTCTTTAAGAGTGAAATTCTCAGGAAGAAAGGATTTGTAGATGTCAGTGTAAATCTCCTTGAAACCACTTCCTACATTATATCCAATACCAGCTGGAGGTTTTTCTGAATGACTTTCAATGTAATTCTGATTGGGATCAGAAATACACAGTAATTCATCTCCAGTGAGGATGGAGGGACAGTCAGTCAGGTGGTAAACAGAATTGAAACCAATTCCATATTTTCCAATCTTTCCTTTTAAGTTTTGTTTTCCTCCTTCTCCCAGTTGCTGAATGCCTTTCAAGTCATCATCAGAAAACACTTTGTTGTTGAACACACAGAGGGCTGGACCCTGCAGATTGTTCCATCTTTTCCCAAATGTTCTTTCCTTGCCATGATGCAGTTTGTCCCAAATGAAATGAATTTCTGTTGCCTCAGCATCATCAGCATTTTGGATCAGCTCTTTAAGGATGTCCTTCTTTGATGGATAAGCTGAAATTATGCTTTTAATTCGGACAGTTAGTTGTTCCTGTTGTTCAAAATGAAAGGAAAATGGAGAAAAATTGTCAACTGTGTAGTTTTCCAGAGTGTAATGCCTGGTTGTTTTGATCCCAAAGTGGATAGCCATAGCACGAGGGATTTGTTCATGACACAATGTAATACCTGAAGAAACTGGCATCCATGGAGAGTCATTGTAAAACAGTTCTTTGGCAGGCTGCAAAACTCCATGCTCATTTGGTATCAAACAGTCTTCAGTTGTTTTTCCTTTTCTCTCAAATATCCCTTTTGTTAAAATTGCAAGGCAAAGGTATAAATCACTTTTTGGCAGGGCTTTGTTTCCATGTTGGGAGTGAATTTTTTGAAGCACAGCAAGAAACTGAGTGATGCTGAATTCTTTTCCAACACCAACAGTCTCCCAAAGATTTCGGAAACCAGTGAAGTCACGTGGAAGTACATGAAGATAAGGTTTAGCTTCAAACTGCTCATTTTCAGCAACAGAGTTGACATTAAAAAATCTGTCACCAATGAGGATGAAGGGGAAAGAAATTGCCTGCTGTGAAATGAAATTTGTGTTCTCACACCCACTGATCCACTGATCTAGAAACTTATAGCACTCAAATGCTATCTTGTGAAGCATAGATGTGTCAGTTGACTGTGAATGCTTAGAGGATTCTTGTAGCTGTTGAAGGACGGTCTCTGGCTCTGGACTGCTTCGAACTCCTAAAAGGTCTAAGACAGGATTTGCATTGTGTATTTTAAGCCCAATGTGATCCAACACAGGATGAATCATGTTCACAAGCAGGGAGGCTATGTCACTGAAAACTGTTGTGGGTTGTTGCAGCGTTGTGTTTCTTTTCATCTTTATGTCACCGGGGGAAAATGCTGGGAGAAAGGGAGTCCTTTTTAAGGTTTTCCAGTGTGGAGAGTCTTTGTCATTCAGATGGGTTTTCATAAGTTCAAGAAGGCACTTTATATTCTCGTATGTTTTCTTTTTGTCAACACTCCAGTTTTTGGTCATTGTACATGCTTTATGCGTGATCTCCTCCAGTGAAAGATGATCACTAGCCATTCCAAGTTCTAACAAACGCAGAATCTTTCTAGGTGAACAGAAGTCCTCTTTGGTTCCACCCAGCAAACGTCCTTCCTCTGGCTCAAAAAGACAAGCCACTCTCCCCGTGGGATTTACAAGTTTGCTGATATACTGGAGTTGTCCATCTGTTGTGGGCATGCAAGGATAAGATATCAATAGATGGTCAATTTCTTTCATGTTGAGGTCAACTGCATGCAGCACAAGTGTATCTCTGGTGTTTGGGTCCATGGTACCAAGGTTTTTGAACACCACTTCTTGATAAAACTTCTCCCAGCTCCATGTCCTGTTTTGAAAAACCTTTTCCAAACCAGCCTGTTTTAAACTCTTTCTTAACCACAGTGGAAGAGAAACAACACAGTTGGGTGCTTTTATATATTTTTTACACAACTGAGCAGCAAGTTGACTGATTTCTGTGTTTTCTTCAATGCTCTCATGTAGAAAGATTGCATCATCCATTGAACACCAGTGTTCCCCATCAAAAAAAAGCTCCAGACCACTGGATGACTGAGCAAGGTTAGAGTAAAACGCATCCACCAAAGGTTTAAAAGTATCACTCACTTTTTCTCTCTCAGGCCAAAAGGTGTGATAGTAGTAATCCTCAAGTTGCTTGTTTTTAGACATTTCCTTTAGCGCCAAAAGTGCAGTAACATATGCGGTTACCAAAGGATCCTCTAGAAGAGCCTTGTTCCACTCATGTTTCACTCCTCTTTCCCACAGACCTTTTCTGTTGCTCATCACAGCAAATGTACCATTTGCATTTACAGGAAGACCAGTGTGAATAGGAAGAGGAAGGAAGCAAAAAGCCTGTCCAACAAAATCACTTTGTAGAGGAGAAAATTTTCCAGTTTCTGAAGCTTTTTGCAAAGGCAGAGCAACCCCTCCAATGGGCAAAGAATATGCAGTTTTCTCCTTTGCCTTAAGAACCATTTTCAAAGACTGACCAGTCCCATAGCAGTTGTAAATGAGCCAAGACTGCTGTTCACTTTCACCAGAATGCTGGCTAATTATCTGGACAGTTTTTATTGTGGAGCTGTCAATGATCTTTGTGTATTTAATTCCAGCTTCCATCAATGATTTCTCTGCTTGTTGCTGCTTTATGGCAATAATTTCATGTGGGATCCTCATTGTTTTATCAACAGTTTTAAAGATGTTTAAAAGGGTTGGGATTTCTTCATCTTTCAGTGATGCTGATGCATTGCTTGAGATACTTTTTAGAGATAACACATTGATATTTCTGAGAAAAAGCAGATAGGTTTGTGAGTTATTTGTAAAGGTCTGCTGTAAGGCAAGGATATCCTGTTTGTGGTACACTTTTTCGCTTATTTCTGACCTCAGAGCCTCTTCCTTATTCCGAAATGGTAGTTTAATTAGAGTACCATCATAAGGTTCTAGTGGACATTTCTGGGAGAAATTACAGTCAAAAATACCTTCATATGGTCCAAACAGACCAGGAAAGCAATTGAAAAGTCTCTTTTGAGAGAGATCCAATTTGATTCCAGGATTTGTCTTCTGCTGGATGTGCTTTTTCAGGTGAGTCACATTCGGGTCAAGTATGAGAAGTTTGTTACCACTCAGGATGGAGGGAACATCTGTCACGTGATAGACAGTATTGAATCCAAGTCCAAACTTTCCAATCTTTTCTATTTTGCTTTCCTTTGAGGCTGCGCCGACTCTGACTATATTTTCCCAATCCTCATCTGTGAACTGCTCATTGTTAAAGGCCCAAAGACACGGTCCCTGACAAAGGGCCATGTCAGGATCAATAAGACTTTCAGCGGGATCTTTGTGTTCTCTGAAATCTATCAAGAATTTACAGGTATTAGCTCCAGCATCCTCTGCATTCTGAATGAGTTCTTTGAAGACGTCACAATCTTCATCATACTCTTTGAGGATGTTTCTAATCCGCATAGTTATCGGTTCACATTGGCCACACTGTTCAATGCCTATTAACTCTGGAGCAAGGATGTAGTTACTCAGAAATCTTATTTTCAGCCATTCAGCTGTAGCTATTGGGATTTCTTCATGTAGAAGATACATTTTATCCTCAATAAATAGTTCGTTCAGTTTGCTTTTGCTTACATCACAAAGGAGTGCTTCTGATTGTGGTTTAAGGGTGAACTGTTCATTTTCTGTAATGACTGGCACTGGGACGTCACCCTTAACTGTTTGCTTTGTTTTCCACAACCAGTTTAGAATCTCTATGGATACTTTTACCTCAGCTGGACTTGCAAATGCCTGTTGTCTCGCTTCAATATTTCGCTGGATAGAATGGAGAATTCCAACAATTTCTTCATTTGAAAGGGATGTTCTCAAACCAAACTTCAGAAGCAGCTGCTTGTAGGGTAAAAATTCATTTGGTACCTTCTCAATGTAGGAGCTTAAATCCAGATCCACAGGGTAGTTAAGGACCAAGTCCTTGGGGGAAACAAACCGGCGGTGGGCCCACAGCCATTTTTGATCCATAATCTGGAACTTTTCAAATGCAAGGATGTTTTGCTGCATGTGCCTGTAAATACTATGGAGTTTTCTTTTGAAATCTACATTGGTATCAGGATCATTCATGTCCCGTATGTTTGATTTCAATATGGACAAGTTTTCAATGACTTTTTCAGGTGGAGGCAGATATTTTAGGCCGAGCTTGTCGTTGACTTTGTCACTAAGATTCCCCATCAAAGGCATCACCTCTCCAACAATGTCCTCATATATAATGTGTCTTATTTCGTCTGGGCTGTAGAAACAGGTTTTCATAGATTTATCAAGGAGCTCTTGTGTTTCACTACTGGGTTGGTCACATGGGACCCATTTGATAGTCTTAAGATGATGGAGTTGCTGATTGGAAAACTTTGAGAGTAGATTATAACCGTCAAGCATTTCCAAGATGACCGTAGCTCTTTTAAGCGCCTCACTGTCAGAGCTTGTTTTATGTTTTTCAATCATTCTGATGGCATGTAGCAAATGTTTAGGTGTCAAATCTACCTCTTTGTGTATCAATCCAAGATCTGTCAGATTTTTCAGCATCTGTGGTGTTTCTGTGTATACAGGTGGGGGGAAGAAGTCTGACTCAAATATGATTTTGAATGTTTCACTTGCTGGATTAAGAAAGTCTGAAGCCTTGTTCAGCTCTCCCTTTACCTCAATGAATCTCAGTTCCGTACACTTGGATTTAAGGGACTGGTTTTGAGAGAAAAGAATGTGACCATGCTGCAAAATCCAAGTCATTATTTTCTCAGTTTTTTGACTGTTGCAGGCACCCTTCTTAATGCTGTCAATGAGAATAACGCCAACTTCTGCTGGGCTCAAAAGTCTCACTTTCAGCAGTTGTAAAAGTCTCCGATCAGCCTCAGTAGCAGACTGGATAATTGAATCAGGTACAGGCAGTGTCAAGGGCATATCCAGTCCAGACGTCACAACCAAAGCCTGTTTTGACTGAGCTGGGACCCATGATCCTGTCATAGTTTGAAACAGGGGGAGTGTAATGAGGAAATCTTTCTCTTGATCTGAGAGAGAATTTAGATTGGACAAAAATTTCTTTAGTTCTTCCCGTGATGTCCGACTTTCAGATTTACAATCTCTGATGATTTGTTGAGAGTCTAAGTTCATCATCACCTTCATGACACTTTGTGGAGATGGGTTTAGGACATAAGTTTCAAGGTCATCATGCTTAAGCCATTCATTTCCTCTCACCACTGTGCCACCAGCTTTATTTAACAGCTTAGATATTTGGTCAGGTAAACTGCTCCATCCTGCTTTCTGAAAAATGAGGGTTGTCTTCTGTTGCAGTTTTGCCAGTGAAACAGGCCGACTGTCAGAGAGAGGACTGACAGGTATCAGAGGTATTTCCATGAAACGGCTTAACTCACTAAAGTGAGAGTTCAGAAACCTCCAAAATTCCTGAAGCCAATCTAGTGGTGGATGGTCATTCTTGCTGGTGTCCCAAGAAACAAGCCTTTTCTCCATCTTTCTCCAGTCCTGTGGCAGATGTTTTTTTGTATACTGCTCAACATGTTTTTTTTGTATGTTGATGACTCTGAATACCTCTGAAAAAAGATAAATGACAAACTAATGTTAAAAAGCATTGTGAAAAATTTGAGAAAAAAAAAAACTATTGTTGTGTAACAAGTAAACTTTTTTTTATAAAAGCCAAAATTAACCTAACATACCTAGTTTGGCCAGTTCTTTCAGGTGTTTTCTACAGGTTGAACTGAGCTCGTAGGGGATGAAGAGGTGTTTGCAGTATGGCAGTAGCGTTCTGCAAAAAGATACATTGGTTTATCACTATTGATATGTGACATGATGCATTTATAGTTACAAGCAGGATATTGTTCTAGAAAAAAATTTATATCCAAAGTAAAAAAAAAAAAACAATGTTGAGTTGAGATTGAAAGCCAAAACTAATTTATTTGAATAACAGTGAATAATAAAACTTGATGAAGTCTAATAATTAAACGTAACTTTTAGGGAAGACTTGAAAATCTAATAATGTAGACTATATTTCCATGTGCATTGATTAGTATTGTGTGCATAATAACCAAATTGCAGACTAACATTAAGGAATGAATAATCCCCGATCCAATGCGAGTATCTTTTTGGGAACCAGATCAAGAAAAAAAAGTGTTTGAGTACAATGGAGTTTTAGGGCCATTGTAGAAAAAAAAAGAATTGGAGTATATTTCCATCCCAAAAAATTCAGAAATTCAGTGATGTTTGAAATTTGCAGGAAAACCAACGTTTAACTTAGAAAAGAATAGGGCTGGCTGGTATACAGAGAGTTTACAGAAATTAATGTGCAGTGTTGCTACAGTGGACCCAAAACGCCTACAGCTTATAGCACCGCCCACCCAGGTTCTAATCAGTCAGTGCAGATATTTACCCTGCTGACTCTAGAATGCTGATAAATCCTGCAAGCTTGAATCAGCCGCTGGCTGTTGATACCCATGCTTAGATGTAAATGAAAAAGTGTTTCTGTCTAAAATACTCAATTGAACACTAAATAAATCACTGATTTCACTCTAGTCCCAGCCACGTCTGTGTTGTCGGCTTGCTCTGTGACAAATTTGAAAGAGTCTTGTGCCTTGGTCTAAAACTATACTCTGAAACTTAAAGGGGTGGGAATCGAACCCTAAATTAAAAAATCTGGTTGAAGCCATTTATTGTAGATGCTACTCGGGCCTACTGCCTGCATTGTAAGGCTAATTTTATACCAAAATTAGTGGTATAAAAAAACAAGACAACTCAAAAAACATATTCAAAAGGCAAAATCTTATAACAGTTCCACCCCAGCATACAGCCATTAATGGTTTAAAAAAAACAGTTATGCAAAAACATTTTTGTTTTTTTCAATTGGGGGTATTTATTGTCCATTAACCGTTATCAAAGTAAACTGCTCAATATATAAAAATATTGTTTTAAGTTCATATTGCCCAGCCCTAGAACAGAACCTGAGAATGTTACTGACATTTTTTAAAATCTTAAACAAGTAGTCATTATGCTTCAGTAACACTTCAGCTACTTGATGCATCCATGGTTCAGCTTTTTCATTACAATCTCAAGAGGATCAGCTTAAAGGCTTTAATATCCCTGTCTGCACCCAAGAAGTCTTTCTGATCTGGCAAAAAGAGCAACATGATACGCTTACACTTTTAAAAACACCCTGATGTGCTGAAAAACTGTTAACTGATGATGTGTTGAAAAACAGGGGTCGGGGCTGACTGTTTGTTTTTAAGTCTGAAAACATGTCTTAAATTCAAAAAAGACATTTTATCTCACCAGCTGCATTGTTGTTTCTGGTGTCCAAAATTTGCATAAGCAAAGCTGATGAATTCAGTTTTTTTTAACCATTATCACGGTTTGCAAAGGACATGATTCACTCAATTTTCCAGACCACTTTTGTGTGTAATAAAGCTGTATAAATAAGGTCCCTGATTACTGCCAAATCTAAAGAATCGAGAAATTGCCAAAATAGAACCTGTCTTACTACATAACTATATTAAAACCTAAAAAGGAATGCAGAATGCCACAATCAAAATTAATACGGGAGCAGATGAGAATAATTCAGAACTGCCAGTCTGAATTGGGCTATATAGCCATATACATTATAGGGCATTTAAAAAAATGGCCTAAAATGGCCACAAAAACTCTGGTTGGTGTAGCTCCTCTGCAAATGGGTCACCCTGTGGCTTTTCAAAGGGAAAATGATCCAAGAAAAATGGCAAAATCAAAACTCAAGTGATCGACTAGGTGCAAAATGAACCTTCTTCCAGAAACATTTTACTGTCCAGACCTATATATTATAGCCTGGAAAAATCCAGACCGCAATCTATTAAGATTAAGAGTCTGGCAACAAGTAATGATAAGGGCCTAACTACAAGGGTGGGACCAAGCATACATTTGAAACTTTCAGTGCACGCAATTGGATAACGCCATGACCCATCACAACAATACACAGTGTGACGTATCCAGAGCTACAAGTGTAGTTAACTGGTAAATTAAACTCTTGCCGTATCCAGTCAGCAAAACGCCAAAACATCCTTCTTGCAAAGGCACGACTTGAGCATGGTTTTCTGTTCATCTTTTAGATGAAAAGCCAACTAACTCGTTCATTGTAGTGGACAAAGCCATTTCAAACAATTGGTGTTCATCTGTAGCCATCTTTCAAATGTTTACTAAATGATTCCAGACGATGCAGTGCTGTCATCATCAGCTTAGCTCATTTCTGGCCCGCCTACATCAGATACACCGATTTGATTGGTTCTCCTAACTGCTCACATAATGCAGTAACGTGGATCATTGCTTGATGCCCGAGCGACTTGCAGAGGCAATTCAAATTGTGCTCTCACGTGACTTCTAGATTTCCAGGGTACATATATTATACATTAAGTAGGAATCCAATGATACCGCTTCTTTTCAAACCGATATGATACCGATACTTAGATAGGAGTACTTACCGATACTTCTACCACACAAAAAGATGCAATGAACTGGAAGGCAGGTTTTATTGTCTTATCTGCTTGTTACAACAAATGATGGTGATTTAGATAAAAAATAAAATATTAATAAAAATGTCCACACCAAAAAAATTCAAATGAAAAATCTATGTTTTCTGTTAAATTATTGCAGAGTTTTCACATTTTAGGTATTGACTCATGATATCTGTTAACTTTAAACAATAACGACACAACTACATTAGAACGGTATCAGCCCGATACAAAATACCAGTATCGTTGCATCCTGAATATTATCATAAAGACCCTTTTTCTTTTCTAAAGACCTTGGGGACCATGTCTATGTGCATGGCTTCATGAAATCTTCGAAAGGACATTTTCAAATAAAAATCTGGTATGAAACAGTTCTAACCACTGAACAGACACCTTTTGTGCCAAGTCCAGAAATTAAAATATAATGAAATATATATATACAGTACAGGCCAGAAGCTTGGAGACACCTTCTCATTCAGTGCGTTTTCTTTATTTTCATGACTATTTAGATTGTAGATACTCACTGAAGGCATCAAAACTAAGAATGAACACATATGAAATGATGTAGTACATTTACTCAAAATTGTGAAATAACCTGGCATCCAAAGTCAAACTCCTTCAAAACTTTTGGAAAAACATTTAGGGTGACTACCTCTTGAGGCTCAAGAGAATGCAAAGCAGTAATCTAAAATATAACACATATATTCAGTTATTTCACCTTTTTTGTTTAAGCACATACAGTAATTCCATATATTAAGTGTTCATTCATAGCTTTCATGCCCTTAATTGAGAATCTACAATGTAGTCATGAAAATAAAGAAAATGCATTGAATGAGAAGGTGTGTCCGAACTTTTGGCCTGTACTGTATAACAACATAAAAAGCAACAGGCACATCAGACAAACTATAATGTTACCTTGGAAATTCTTCGCTGTCAATCAAAGCTGTGTCCTCCTCTTTGTTCGTGAAAGCTCTGAAAGATCCGTCACTGAGTGGAAGTAGTTGAAGACCCTCCAGTTCTTTGTACTTTCCATCACTCAGTATGTACTCCAAAATACACAGTTTATCTTCCTTACTGATGTTGTGAACAACAGACCTGTGGAGAACCTCTCTGAGGAAGCTGGGAGTCACATATTTTGGGTTAGTGCTTGGATGGGCCTCGATGGCTCTCACTACAGAAGCTGGTAAACTCACAAGGTTTTCCCTGCAGGAAACCAAAGTCCTTTTAATGGCAGATAATGTCTCAGCTCTTGTTGGACCATTACAGGGTAGAACAGCTTCTGATAGAGGGATAAACTGTGTTTCATCTCTGGCAAGAGAGAGAACAGGCATGTTCTCACTCAGTAAGCGATAAAAAACATTCTCTGCAACATCGAGCCATTTGTCTTTCTGCTGCATTTGAGAAACATCAGGCCACAAGCTGTACACAGAAGACAAAGGAAGAGCAGATCCTTGACAAACTTTGATGGCATCTTGAATGATCTTTACATATGCTTGTGGGAGAACTTCCTTCACTAGCAACTCATTCCACAAAGCATGTTCATCGTGTTTCTGGTCTTCTTCTTGCCACTTGATGTGTCGTCTGTTGTCCGTGAGGCCAAAGCAGGCATTGACAGAAACTGGGAGACCAGTTTTGTTGGATTCATTGTTTGGGAGAGGGAGAAAGCAGCTAAGTCTGCCCTGACCACACTCTATCTGCTCATCAAGGGGGAATGCCAAGTCAACTCTTGGTAAAAAACTCAACTTTTTGGCAAGGACGTCAAGGTCAGGTACTTTACCCTCTTTCATGGTGCATGTTGTTACAAGCCATTTTGTTTCTGTCAGCACTTCTGAATTTAGCATGATACTTTTGAATCTTGTCAAACCTTCAATGTCTGACTCATCTTCTTGCTTCAGAAGAATGTCTGTTGATTCTGAGGATTTAATTTCAAGCCTGGTGTTAACAGCCCCATCCTCACTAATATGAATCAAGGACACAAAGCTCACATTTTTCAAAAATAGGAGGCTTAGGTCTGCATCTGCAATGAAGCTATCAAAAAGCTCAACCACCTTATCTGAATCATAGAGATTGTCTGAAATTTCTGATGCCTGGTTGCGTAGTGGGAATCTGAAAAGTGTCCCAGAGAAGTACTGATCCTCTATGACCTTTGACCATTCTTGTTTTCCTACAACTGAAACTATGTCTCTGTAGGGTTGGAACTGGTCATGCATTGTCATCAAAGCTTCCTGGTCTTCAGGGTCATTCAAAAACCATCGAAACCCTTTATCGCCAAATATTTCTTCTTGAGGGTCCATCAATCCAAGATGTCCTGAGCTGAAAATACTAGGCACATCTGTTGATAAATTGAAAATAACAATTTTCCATACTTTGTGGTTTGCTATTTATGATGTTCTATTTTCAAAATGGCATTTTAATAAAAATTATTAAATGGCAAAATTCTAAATGGCCTTTCCTTGTACAGTGCTTTATATACTCCTGAATGAATATACAATATAGAATAAACTTTACCTGTGATGTGATAAACAGAGTTGAAGCCAATTCCAAATCTTCCGATTTTGTTTGGGTCATTGATCTTGCCACTTCTTCCTGCCTTCTGAATTCTTTCCCAGTCGTCATCAGTAAACACTGCATTGTTGTAGGCATAAAGAGCAGGGCCTATGCAAAAAAAAATGAAATAAGAGTTCTTAGTGATTGTTGGGAATTTTCAGCTTGAATTAAGGAAAATTTAACTGCTTTATTATGCTGTAAAGACTCAAATGCATAAGAGTGTTTCTGTTTAAAAGATTTGAAGTAGAGTGGCTGTACTTTTGCAACATTATATTAAAAATATATATTTTTGTTTATTATAAACATTTTAGCTTTTTTAAATGTATGAAATAAATATATACTTAAAAAACAATGTTGAGTAATAGAAATGACAACTGATGTTCTAAAAAAGTCATCTTTGGATGAAGCAGTGACTCTCAGTTATTTTCTGCCATTCCACTCCTAAGGAACATAAATGTTTTGAGCCCTCCCCGAATTGAAATACGATTGAAAATCTGAAAATATTTAATAAAATATCAATACAAACCACTGGCACCAGCTCTTTGCATACAACATACAGTATACTGACTATCAAAAAAGATTAATTAAATGAGCTGCATTTACCCGACCAATGTCGGCCGATATGGGGTCATGGATATTATTGGCTATCAGTAAAAAAATTCATAATATACATATGTATACATATATTTTTGGAGCGGAAACTGCAAATTATACAATTGGGCTACTTATTTTCATTATTTCTAAACAATTACACTGCCTTGCTAACGGTTAGTCTCGGGTTATTGACGTAGGCTTGGAATAGTGACGATAGCACTCCGGCCGTGGTGGGGTATATAACATGAGCGGTCTCGGCCACACCTCTGTAGCGAGGTGCCATGAACTGCCTGCCGCACAATAAGCTCATAACCTGGGTGCTCCGTTATGCAGGAGGTTACACCTACTTGCTGACACATTTGCTCATTACCTATCACAAAGGGAATAACTGAAATATCAGTAAATGGAAAATAAATTCTGGGCTAAGAGTTCATTTTTAGTGGAATAATTGTGATGGTGTGTGTTGTTGTTTTTTTTTGCACATTCCTGAATGTTTCTTATCATGCTTGGATACATCTGTCTGCAACACACATTTTCTGTTGCGGACAATGACGTACAGTAGCCGCAGGTGTTCCTGTCGAGGCAGAGTCACAAAATTACTCGAGCTAATCTATATTTAGCATTAGATTTAGCCAATAACAATGTACCAATCAGAGACGGCGGTCATTCTATGCCGCGATGTCGCTACAGGCTCGGCATCTGCTACTGCTCCGGGCAGAGAACGGGACAACGGCTCGTAACGATATGGCGCTGCTCCCCTCTTCCACAGAACCTATCTCTCTGTACTCTGTTCCCTTTGGAGAAGGAAGATGAGGAAAAAAAACTCAACCTCCAGATTATTTCTAGGCAAAGGAGCTCACGTTACCACGGCTCTCTCCAGCTTTCTGGCTGCCTGTGACTCTACGCTGCGCTGCTGCCTGTATGTCAGCCCAGACCACGCCCAGCCCATCATCCCCCCCGTTTTTTCTAGTCCACCAGGCAACGCCTCCTTTTGAGACGTTTTTAAAAAATAAATGTGGGTGGGTCATATTCTGGTAGGGGGGTGAGCTACTCTTTAAGGACATAGTGACAAAAACAGAGTACTGTGCAGTTATTATGATAAAAAATACAGATAAAGTGGAAAACATAGATTGCAATGTGCAACAGAGCAGGATATTTAAAAATGTTTTGATAATTTTTTAACTGGAGCGGAATTTATCGGCCATTATATCGGCTATTGGCCTTTCCTACTGTTTTATATCAGTGTCGGACCCCAAAAATCCATATCGGTCGGGCCCCCTATATTCTCACAATCTGCCATTTTTAAAGAACTAAAACATCCTATGTCCTATTTAAGAAGTAATTGCCTAAAGTAGATTAAAACTTGTTTTTTGGCAGTAAACAGTGATGAAAGCAAATGTAACTTCCAAAATATGCTTTATCAACATACAAAATGAACTATTTAGAAAACAGCATGTATACCTTGGTATTGTTCAAGATTGGCACTCCAGAGACTCTCAGTACCATAGCTCCTCTCATCGTGGATGAAAATCACTTCTGTTGCTTGAGCATCGTCAGCATTTTGGATCAGTTCCTGTTTTAAAATAAGATCTATACTTAATAAATGCCATGCAACGTCAACAGGATGAAACTTTACAAATTTTAAATGAGGATTTAATAAACTTAGACCAGATGCAAAAGAATGTGAAATATTAAATAAATAATAGTTTTGAAACATTAAATGGGAAGTTCATTTTTTTTTCAAACATGCAACTTCTTTTAAGGATGCATTATGTTCATTTACTCAACCAGACAAGTTTCGTCCGCTTGAAGGGCTTCGGGGGATGTTTAGATCACTTCACGATCAGTATATATCCATCTAATGGGAGTTGTTGGGGCAACCAAAGTGCAGCCTCTTAAAAAGGGAATTATCTGCCACAAAACTCAATTTTACGAAAGTTTTTTATGAATCACTAGCACTATTCCCCTGTGGTTTGGAGAGTCTCGGAGGTGCTTTGCTGTTGTCTTCCAGGGCGTTTTACAGCTGTTTATTCCAACTGGTTCAAACTTAGAGTAAACAGCGATTTCAATGACGTCACTGCCCTCTGCCATTGCAGTTGCAGTCTGAGCAGGAAGCAGAAAGGGAGCCTGTGGAAACTGAACTTAATCCACTTTGTCTGTGCAATTTGGAAACACACAAACGCAAATGATGTAGATGTTGGCAGTAGCAAGTTTTGTTTAACTGACCACTGTTGTCGAGTGAAATAGCAGTTTGTTATAAATTGGAATAAACACCAATAAAAACCTCCAGAAGACAAAAATAAAGCACCCCTGAGACACTCCAAACTCACAGGGGAATAGCACCGGTGATTCATAGCAAAACGTTGGAGAAATGAGGGAGTTTAGTGGCAGATAATAATCATGCCTTATTTAGAGGCTACACTTTGCGTGGCCCCACAACTCCCATTATATGATATATGCTGATCGCGAATGGATCTAAACATCTCCCAAAGGACTTCAAGTGGTATCAAACTTGTCTGGTTGAGTGAATGAATGTAATGCGGGCAGATTGGCTTGTCCATTTGGTGCTTAACAGTAACAGAGGAGAAATGTTCTGGAAAACAGCCTCCACACTCCTTCCCTCACCATCCTCAACAAGGGATGTCTTGATCCAATTCGATTGTATAACAATCGGCCTGATTGCCGATCATGTGATTGTCAAACAATCGGAATTGGGTGGAATAGATGAAATATAACCAGACCAAGCGCCAGAGGGCAGGCATGGCCAACCCATTTAGGTATTAGGCACAGATTACCACCGTTGTGTAATTCAAGTTTCAACCCTTCCAACACTTAGTAGTCATTGCTCAGATCATCAGCATGCCTGTTTGTACTAACTCAACCTTGCCTTCCTCTTTAGTAAAAACAATTTACATAGTGTATACTAGGGCTGAACGATTTTGGAAAATAATCTAATTGCGATTTTTTTTCTTCAATATTGCGATTGCGATTTAATGTGCAATTATTTTTGTGGGGCTTTTGTCATGCATTTTTTAATTAATGCAATCAAAAATATTGTGTATTATAAACAGATTTTTATACATAATTTATTCTATTCCATAAGATTATTTACTTATTTTAAGACAAAGGCAAATATTAACAACTTTATCTACTTTTAATCATCACACTCGATGGTCATCGGCGTCGTTCTGCAATCAAGGTTTTCTTCCTTTTGATCCCAGCTAATAATTCCCTCCGGCTGCAATGTTTTCCTCCGTGTGGTTATCCAGGAAGTAGGATGCTTGAAGGAACAAGCTCTGATTTTTAATTCTCCATCGATCTAATGCACTTTCAGACTCTGGTATGGCTCCGTAGAGCGGTTTGATCTCAGGTCAGTTGTTGCGAAATACTCCGCTGTTTTCGGTGCGGCTTTACCCATCTGTCGGCATTTTTTATACAGCGCAGGTAAAATGTGGCTAAAATGTGTGCGTGAGATTGAATCCTAGCTTATTCAAATGGTTAACAAAGCATACTTTTGGCTATAAAACCCGTTATAGCACGAATTATTTCAGTGTGCCGTTTTTTTATGTTCGTAAGGAGCGATTCTTTCAAACAGCTCGGTCCCTGTCGCCTCGAAGTTTATTTACTGGAAATTTAAACACTGGTGGCGGTCAGTTTAGCCGTGCAACTCTTATATATGGTGGTATGATGTTCTTGGGGTTGATAAAGGTTCGTACTGTAGCCTACCTCGTGAGGCAGCAACAATACCAAGCGGGGTTCTGCATAATACCTGGCGTTGCGCAGCATCAACGTTTTCATAGCAGATATAATTTCTCACAACTGATGTACTGTTCCTCTTAGGTACCAACTATTGTGTAGTGTTGGATTCTGTTAAGCTTTTGGTCATTTTATAACTGGTTAATGTGCAGCGTTTCCTTCTCTCTCTGCATTGTTTGCAAGTCACGTGACTTTAGCAGATATGTTTACATCAATTCAAATCACAGCCTTTGCGATTAGGAAACCGCATTTTACCAAATTGCGATTTAATTGCATATGCAATTAATCGTTCAGTCCTAGTGTATACTGACTAAAAAACAATTTCCTTTAAATTATTTGTATATATTTAAATTTAAATATCTTCCTGGAGAAAAAATGGAACCAAAATTGTATACATGATACTGTTCTATTTACATATGGAAGAAATCTGAATAAATGGAGTGCAATGTGGAAGTTGCAGGCTGGAAATCCACCCTATGGTTGATGTCTGCAATGTTTTTTTTACTGTATTTTAGATATTTAGCTTCTCTTGTACTCTGTTCTAGTAATAGCTATGGTTATAATCATAATGTGAACACCATACTGACCTTCAAAATTTGCCCACCATCAGGATATCGACGAAGAATATCTTTCAGGTAGTCAAGGAAGGGTGGTGCTGTAGCCCCAAAAGACCTCCTAAAGAAAATAAGAGAGAGAAACTAAACATTAAAATTCAAATAATTGATATAAGGTATCTTTTATCTGCATTTACTGTTTTACCTCATGGATTTTCATTTGAGTTATGGTACATGGCCTATACTTGTAAAGCGCTTTATCTAGTCCAGAGGACCCCACAGCATTTCACACTACAGTCAGCTATTCACCTAATCATTTACAAACACAGTGGTGATGGTAAGCTACATTGTAGCCATAGCTGCACATAGGAGCACAATGAAATGACAGAAGCACTTGGCGCCACCAAAACCTCGGACCAGGACAGGTTTTACCTCCAGAGAGAGGGTGACCCTGAGTAATCGTAAACAGTATGAAGTAACATAAAGTTTTTTAACATTATGGTTTAAAACGGCAAAAACGTACTGTCTAACCTTGTCTTATGTTTAAAGTGCTTTTAAGGAGATGCCCAAAAAGCGCCAAAGTGCAAGCCATTTTGTGCTTGTGAAGCACAGAAAAACACATCACTGCTTCACTGAAATGTGTCGCTGTGCAAGAACCACACATTCAACCATTTGGAAGTATTTTCATCATTAAAAACACAGACATTGCTAGTATGAAAATACAAGGAGCACACTACATAGTTCTTAACAAGGTTGCCATTTTGTAAAGACACCAAATAGCATGTTGTTTAATTCATTAACTTCAGAGTCCCTACCGCAGCAGATATCCCAACAAGTTCCAGAGAACTGAATTGAAATATCACTGCACTATGACCTGGACGAAAACAGAAAACTTTGACTTCATTTGTTTCAATCAACTGTAAAAAAAAACACTTGGTACTTCCTTGTTTCTTTAGTTGTGGCATGGGTTTTTTAAAACCTTAACGACCTTAAAAAGCTTGCTTCATCAATTCAAATACCTCTCTTTTGAATATCCCTTTTCAGTGTTGGGCATCTGACATAAAAAAAATGATAAGTTGTAGCTACAAATTAATTAATTTTGGTGCCTATCTCCAGCTGTCAACGGGCGAGAGGCGGGGTACACCCTGGACAGGTCGCCAGTCCATCACAGGGCCACATAGAGACAGACAGGACAAACAACCATGCATGCACCCACACCTAAGGACAATTTAGAGTGATCAATTAACCTGACAGTCATGTTTTTATTTTATTTTATTTCAACCCTGTGATAATATTTCTACTTTTGTGTCTGTAAACTTCTGACCAGCACAGTAAACCTCATTTCACCTAATATGTTACACAAGCAATACACGTAGTAGCCAAATATTGTAGTTAAATTATATTAATTTAGTGTGCTTACAATCAACCTTTATAATTAAGACTTTTAATGAATGCCAAGACTTATTTTAATACATCAAATAGTTAAAAAATAGATAGACACAACAGGAAACTGATTGTGTCATGGTGAAAGGCCTGCATGTATGATGCTGGTAGTCCAGAAAAAACAAAACAAGGTATATGATTTAAAACATGTGATGAAACCCAGTGGCAGCTGGCCAATAAATGGCGCTAGGGCGCCACCCCACCACTCACAACTTGCCATATTACCTTGAATAAAATATGGTAAATAATTTTTTAGCATAGCATAAAAATATTTTGTGTTTTCTTTCACATGTGTAAGATAAACATTTTATAGTTTAAGTGGAGTTGTTTGTGGTTGTCTGATTGAGGATTTATTTCCGCATTGGGGCGCAAATCTTTAGTCCTAATCATTAGCGGAAGTAGCGGTGTAGACAGTCAACAGCAATAATATAAGTTAATAAACTAAACAGTCCGTCCACTTTTTTGTGAAAAAGCTTTTGTGAAAAGTTGCAATGTTTTTGTCATTTTCTTCTTCGCCAATCACTTAAATTGTTTGAAAAGCAAGCAGAGTTTGAGACAACATTGTCACATAAACCGTAGTAAAATAAAATGACTTTAAATCTCCTTTTAACAGTTGAAAACTCTCAAATTTGACCAGCTCAGATTGGGTCCCCACTAGAAGAACATCTTTACTTTGATTGTGGTGCTATAGTCCCAGACCCACTCTGGGCCCCTTTAGCCCCTCTTTATTCACCTCCTGGATACGCCCCTCCTCAGCAGCACTGAATGTTTAGGAATAATCACTTATTAATTATTCTAAACACTCACAGGAGTCTCTGTGTCAGGAGAGAGTGAGAAAATATGTATTTTTTCTTACATTGGTTTGGCAATTTCTGACGCTGTTACTACGATGTCGGAACATTTGTAGTCGCAAATAGTGACGTTGAAGCACTTAAAACTCTGTTCTCATCTATCCACACGCAGATACTGAAAACAGAGAAAACGCAGTTCTACACTTTGGCTAGAGTTTTTTTTTTTTTTTTAAAGATTCGTTTTTTGTGCTTAAAATCTGAATTTACGTGTGGATGATAGGCCAAGCCGTAGAAAAATATCTCCGTTTTGTGTATGTGTGGTCAAGGCTCTCTTGCGATGGAACGTGAATAAGTTTACTACTTAAAAACATCAAAGCCAAACATACATAATAGCTAAAAATACAGTATTAAAATTAGTGAACATCAACGTGTACCGGTTTGGGTTACGTTACCTTGTTTCTGCTACACTTTGTGAAAAATCATGTGGATGTTTTCTGATGCTGGATCATTAAGCTCGTACTGCGGTGGTACTCCAGGTCTATTTTGCAGTAAATACACTGTAGGCTACTTTGTTCTCTTCTTTTTTTAGAATGTACCCACTAAACATTAGACGTCATATGGACGTACAGATCATGTCTATATTGCGTCGGTCGGTCCAAGACCAATTCTGGACTACTAAATGACGTGTAAATTAGGTCCACTATTTGGACGTCTAGTCATGACACCATTTGGACGTCAATATACAGTTTAACATTTTAACCGTGAACTATGTGAATGTTTTCAACGTCATGGAGACGTCTTCACACAGGTACAGGAAAATGGTGTTGACACTTTTTATTCATATGTCAGGAGGTATTAATTCCTATATCAAGATATTATAATTGTTAATATTTAATAATAATTTGGTTTCTTTGACTAATTATTTGTTTGAGTAAATGCTGGTTTGCTATTTGTTTAAGTTTAGTTTAGTTGTTGTAGTCCGCAAAGACTTATGGGTAATGTGTTCATGTTAATTGTAGAATTCCTCCATTTCACATTATAATTTATGTTCCAAATGTAGTCATGTTCTTTATATATATATTTTGAGTTATGTTCTTGTCAGTGTTTGGTTGCGTTTTTCCCCGCACCATCTATGAGATGGTAGTTTACGGGAGTTATATGACTGCATCGAGTGACTGTTAAAGTAGGCTAATGGATACTGCAAGTGCATAAAACTCTGCCCCTAGTGGGTGTACAAAGTGAGCGATGACAGAAGTCATGTTTCAAGTTTACTTGTTCAAACTGTCTTCCAGTCTCTTGAAAGTTATATAAATGAAACAAAACAATGTCTAAAATTTGTCTCAACTTGGTGTTGAAAAGACGTCTAAAATAAACACATTTGCACTATAAAAAGCCTTTGAACAGATGTCCCATAGACGTGAACATTAGACATGCAGTAGACGTCCAAAAAAGACGTCACCTGGCGTTACAAAACAACCCCTTCAGTAGACCAAAATTGGAAGTCCAAAAATGACATAAAAAAGACGTCACTCTGAGGTCTCATTGCTAAGTGGGTAGCGATCCCACACTTTGCACATTTTCTGCCGTTTATGGGCATCTTTACTCCCATAGCGGCAACTAAATTCAAACTGTATCACGCGCTACTGTTGTGCTTCGCACAGGTGCAAAAAAAAAACGCAATCTCTGTGCGTATAGTGCGCATCATAGGAATTTAACAAGGCTTCGAGGCAGAGTTTTTGCCTCGAGCAATTTTTGGAATCAAGTAAATCGAGTAACTCGAATAATCGCTGCAGCCCTATTTGTTATAGCAACTGGCTAAAAGATAGTTTAAAAGGGCCATTTGTGAATGTGATTGTGGAGTTAAAAACAACATTCTATGAATCTCTCCTTTATTTCAGGATAAAAGAGCTATAGCAATTGGATTTGTCCCTGTACACAATTTTTTTTGTACATTTTTTGTGTGTGTCATATTTAGGAATGTTAATTAGTCAGGATTAATGCACAGCTACCCTGTAATTAATGGGTTAAAAATATATTTACATATATCGTTTGACAACCTTAATATCTAGCCATCATCATAGCCCCCCCCCCCCCCCCGAAAAAATTCCACCAGCCGCCACAGATGAAACCACGTTGCAATTGCTTCGCAGGAAGTGGGGCAGCTTACCGGGTTTTATGTCTGGTCTTCCCACTCATTCTTCTTGAGTTCGTTGCTGTAAGAGAGACAACATATTGTGACATCAGTTAATGCAACATATAATCGTTTGTACTAATTTCAAATTTGAATAGCAATCCGGCCAGTTGCTAACAATAAGTGAGCTGACACTGGCGAATCTCTAGCTATATAAAACTAATCAGGAATACTGCAAAGCTGAGCACTGAATATCAGGTTGGTGATTTTTCATTCGGCTAATAATAAGGACTGCTTTACTGATAGAAAAACAAAATTATTATACAACTTAATTATAATTTGAATGTCTTCAGAAATGCAATGAAAACCCATCTTCAGAAGTATGAGATCATAAAACAAACAAATCCAAATTTCTTATTAGTATTTCTGGTTAGTTGGTTTATTTAAGAGACTGTTGGTTTAATAAACAGTCAAATCATCCCCTTTGGCAAAGTATTTCATAACAGCTTTAGAAAACACTGCTGACACTTCTTTATTTCCTGCAGCAGGATTTTGATAGGCCTACAGGAAAAGGATCTCAAAACTATCATTTCCTCCAACTCTTAAGCGATACAGGTCTGAGACCTTCATAACTGTCACAACTTTTCTACCTCCAAGCCACTAAAATCAAACCATAGGAAGACACCAATAGCTCTTGTAAAATAAAATATTGGCTAAACAGAGAGAAACAAATATCAAGTCATTAGGCTACTCGTTTCTAATATATGATCTATATTTTTTTCATTTCTATACTATAAGTTATACTGTAATCATAAACCCTAAAAGGATGCAAAGAAGTAAAAAGAAAGACCAGTACCTGAGTAATGTCAGAGTAGGGTGTCATCTGTTCCTTAGAAACTCGGACAGTGACGCTGCTGCTTCTGTCTGTCGTTTATAAAGGCTTCCTCTAACCGTGATTCCATCCCCCCGTGACCCGCCCCAGCTCTGTAACTTTCATTTCTCAACAAATCAAGTGCAACTCGCAAAAAGTCGATACTAAACACATTAAACCCGGGCTTCCTTTCGTTTGGCTATAAACCGAAACTTTCCAGAAAAATGAGAGCTATACTTTGTTCAAGAAACCGCTAGGTGGCGTTGCAGAGCGGTCTAAACATGGCATAATAGCACTACATTTAATTTCTGGAAAAATGTTACATCTTTGCAGCGACATTGACAGCTTGTTATTGTCATCATCGTGGTATAGAATGCTTTGCATCCAATATATTGAGGATGATTTTTGGAAAACTAGAGCATATGTATTTGATTCATACAAAGTTGAACAATCTTTTTACTAAATGTATCATGTCCTCAATGATTACACTTTATTGTAAATATACATATAGACATTATTACGTTGCTTAAAGCTTCTGGCCATGAACAATGTACTTTCCTGTGAGCAGTTGCTTGTTTTATTGTAGAATACAGGTTTCTGATGCAAAACCACGTTAAATCACACCTTAATGTGTCAGCACATTAAGGTGTGATTACCACAAGAAGTAATGATTATGTTCTCTCCAAAAAGAAGACCAGTCCCAACATCCGGTTTGTGCTTCCTCTTTTGTGAAGATCTGTATCCCCCATAATTGCAGAAGTAACTTTTACATTGAGTGATTTGGTTTAGTTATATTTTTATCTTTGATTACTCCAAGAAATGTTGTTGTTTTGTAGGTTGACGTTTAAGGTTTAACCCAATAAACAGCTGAATGGGTTTACCTCTGCTGTATTGGATCACTGTTCAGAATGCAAACTGCAGCAGTGGTTAGCGCAGTTGTGTTTCAACAGGAAGCATTCCAAAATCAGGATGGGCTATATTTCAACATAACAATACAAGAATGCAATACATAGATGAAACTTGAACTAATATCTAATCTAATTTCATTCAATGAAGCTTCTCAAGTGTGCAGGTGACTTTTAAAATACATTTCAACAATATGGATCGTAATATCAATGTTATTCTTACCTACCACCTAAACAAAACAAAAAATGGAACAAGAGACAAATGCAAAGATATTCATTATTAATTTTTATTAAAGTTTTCCAATAATTATAAGTTGAACTTGAAAATTCAAACAGGAGGTAAGGAACCATTACTTGTTCAATATTTTGTTAACAGGGAAGAAATCTCCAAGTTTATATTGTTCTATCTGCATATTGAAAAACAAAAAACTAAGGTTATAATTTCAACTGAATTATCCTCCAGCAATGCATCTGTCTGAAATCTCCAGAAACTGCAAGGAAGACAAACGCTCCTCTTTAAGCATCAGAACAGCGCATTAATACGTTTTACTGGAAAAAAAGTTGGAAAGACTGACATTTGAACCTCAAGGGAAAAAATTCCATCCAAACAATTTCCAAAAATGATAAACAAAGTTTTAAGCCGGTTAATTGTGGTGGCAAAATAACATAGTGGTACAACTAGTGTATTTATCGCTGAGCAAGACAGGAGAAGAAATAAGTTAATATGAAATATGCAAATGATAGAGGGAGACACTAGAGAAAAGTAGTGAGATTAATTGTTAAATACCCGGTAAAAAAAAAAGAAAAAGAAAAAAAGGACCGACACAGTCTAAACCCAGATTAAAGCCAAAAAACAGCTGTTTGTAAATGGGACCAGTACAATAAAATGATATATCTCTGATATATCTCAGTGCAATCCATTGCTTTGCACATTGGTGCAGTCCCTTAATAAGAGAAGACATATCTGGCCACTTCCCATCCCAAGTCCAGCCAAACTGTTCAGTGCTCACACTTTTGTTTGTTTTTTAGCCATAGCTTCAGCTTTTGTGAGAAAAGTCTCAGGTCCATTTGGGACTTTAGGCCCATTGGCAAAAAGTTTCAATACCTGTCTCCCTTTTACTGAGAACGCAGACTGACCCAGAGCAGTTTTACAAAACTTCACTCTGCAGTTCCCGCTGACTCCAGCTCTGGTGCTCACTCCTTGATTAGTGTATTTTTGTACTAATTGACACATTACAGACGGAGCAAGACCATTAAGACACTTGGATATATATTTTTATAAAAGATAAACTGATGAAGCTGTCGAATGTCATAATTTTATATTTTTGAATAATAGTGCAGTGATGCCACTTCATTGGTTTTTGATCAAACACTTTAAGTGTTTGCTTGTAGAGAGATGTTAAAGGCTTTAGGACAGATTGTGAGGCCTGGCCCCAAACGATTGAACAATATGACATATGAGATAAAATCATAGCATGTAGATATACTCATGCCGCCTGAGTTGATACACAAGACAGTTCTTAGACAGATATTCTATAAATACTTAGCCTACCTTGGCTACATCAGTGCAGGGTGTTTTCCGCTTGTCGAGAAATAATTATGTTGCATCAGTTTGTTTTTTATCAAGGCAAGTGATGTCAAACCCACCAAATACACCTGGCACTTCCTGGGCGGTATTAGATTAATACAAATGTCCGATTTCAGTAGAATCAAAACAAAGACCGTAGAAGAAGTCTTATCAAATATCAAACGTCCACAGTAAAACGAAACCTACTGACAAGAACTCAGTCTGGCAGGTTTCAGCACAGTTAGAAATTGTTGCATTTGAGTGTTCTGTCCCTTCAACGCCCTCCAGTCTGTGTAGTAGCTCCGCCGCTCGCTAGATGGTGGTGCAGCAGCAGCCGTGTCTCTGCCATAGGTCTCTGCACAGAAGAACGGCACTGCCTCCTCCAAGAAAGAAAAAGAAAAAAACGACGAAACAGGACATTAACACTCTCTAAAATGTGTTTATTAAATCCAGTTTCTGGTTATGTTTTAACCGCGGCTTACAAGGAGAACACCCACAACAATAAAAGTCCGTTTTGTTAGGAGAGAAATGAGCACGGTATGTGACGCCTTTCATGATTTGCATCCTTCGCATTGTTTACGGCGCTGCAGGCCTCAGGATGATGATGGAATCTTTACTGGGTGGTTTTTAGCTGATGTTTCCAGATTTACCCGATTATATTCTGCCTGCTTGTCCCATTTACTGTGTTATGAATACCGCATTATGCCACAGAAATATGTCACCGATTAAAAGATAACGGGATATATAAAATATATAAAGCGGGGAGGGAGAGAAATCTGCATTGTCTGAACCGATGTGGCATAACATTATAACCGCCTGACCAATAATGTGATGGATTATCCGAGTGAGAAGTTATTGGGAGCTGCATTTGGCCTAAGAGCCAGAGGTTAGACACCCCTGGCCCAAAGCATCACACTGCCCCTACCGAATTTACCTCTTATCATATTAAAGACGCATACATACAGCGGAAATAATCGATTACCCTCATTTTTTTCGACAACTTTCGATAGACTGTGGGTGTGATGTTGATATGGTCCCCCCTCAAGATGTGTTTCTGTTCCACCAACAGGCGAGGCAGCTGGTGCTCATAAATGTTAAACAGATGGATCACATTAGGTTTAGGCACTGGTTGTCGAATATTAGGAAAATAGTGTAGTTAGGTTTAGGAAATGCTCAATAGATGTTAGGATTAGAAAATGACTTAGGGTTAGCTAATTGTTCACGAAAGTCAAGATTAGTAAGAAATCAACCAGGGTCGCTAATCAGAAACTAGAAAAGGCGGGACCTTGCCCCACAATGGGCAAATTCTAGCTCAAACAGATCTTGATGGGTGAACACATACTGACGTAACACCGGCACCCCTCAAAACCTAGTAATCTAGCTTTCACAGGTTGCTGTCCAACTTAATTCCGAACACTGTCATTTCTTACTTCCAACACTTCAACTTTTAGCCCTAAATGTTGACTTGCTACTACATATCCATCGATCTCTTTCTCCATTAGACCTACTAACAAGTGCCATAATGATGAGATAATTAGTTTGATCCTCATGTTGGCGGTTGTAGTTATGTCTGATCTATCTATATATCTAAAAGCTGCCTATCTCTTTATCCAACGGTGTGTTTGCATTTTTGTTGCCAGGTTATCGGCCGCTCCCTTGTGTGGTTGTAAATATCAGCATGCTGGACAAAACCGATGACCTGCAGCCGGAGGAGTCCAGGCTCTGCTCAGACTGTGGCTGCAGTTTCTGTCCACCACAACTGGACTCCCAGTCTGACTCCACCCCAGCTGAACAGCAGACGGACAACGCAGATGCTCCATCCAAATGTCCATCCTGCGAGGTCGGTGGTAGCAGCAGTCCCCCCAACGGCCGGCGGGCTCACAAGCGCGTTCGACTGGACCCTCACAGCTGTAGCATTTGCAATAAAACCTTCATCTCATCTGCTCACCTGAGTCTCCACCTCACCTCCCACAACATGGAAAGAAAGTTCAGATGCAACATCTGCGGCAAGTTCTTCCATCAGTCCTCCCACCTGATGGCTCACAAGGTAATCCACAGTGGTGATAAACCGTTCAAATGCCCCGAGTGTGGGAAGAACTTTGGGCGCGCCTCACACCTAAAGACTCACCGTCGGCTGCATACGGGTGAGAAGCCGTTTAAATGCACTTACTGCAGCAAGTCGTTCACCCAGAAGGCTGGGCTTCTAGCGCATATTCGGCGCCACACCGGAGAGAGGCCCTACAAGTGTGAGCGGTGTGGTGAGTGCTTTCGCTCCATGTCCAACCTGCTCTCTCACAAGGCTCAAGAGGCCGCCGGAAAGGCAACACCCACGCCTGTCCCTGTTGTCGTTTCTGTGCCGGCGCCTCCGGTCAACCAGCCTCGGGAAACTCCAAGCAACATCGCGGACATCAAGTGCGGCGTCTGCTGCCGCACGTTTGTACGCTCGTCATACATCCGGCTTCACATACGCCTAAAAAAAGGCCAGCGACCCTATCACTGCAAAGTATGCAACAAGACCTTCGTCAAGCTCGAAACATTTGTGAACCACTGTGACAAACACTTGAAGCAGAAGAAGGAAAAAAATGGGGTTAAATATGAAGTCGTTAAGCCTCCACTGTTTGTTCCGCTCTCCAGGCCTCTTTCTCCAGAGAACTTACCAACTCAGGAGTTTTCCTCAGAGATGAACACCCTCCCCAAAATAAAAACGGAGACTGAGGATTAACCAAGAGGGAGAGACGCCTTGAAACAGATATGCAGCAGCGGACAGCACGGACACGTCGGCTAACAAAATGTTTACAAAAGAAAATCACAGAAAATAGGAAGAAATATCCCCCAACCTACTTTTATTTACCACATAAACAGTATTTTAACAGAACGTGCTTGTGACAGTTTTTGTTAACGTAATATTGTGGGTGTGATGATGAACACCATTCAAAAATAGCCATATGTCTGTCCCCACTTTCCCCTTATTTCCTAATGTAGTTTTACTCTCTTTAGCCCCATGTGTGCAGAGCTTTATAATAGTTATAAAAGGTATGGAACAACTTAAGAAAGGGAAATAATGTAAAACATGTTTATTTAAAATTAGGAAAGCAACCATCGTTAATTTTGCTGCTATATAGTTACAATTGTCTGTCATTCGTTTTGATTTATAAACAGGTTTGAGCAAAAAAAAATTTATTTTTTGTCCATGTGGAAGTTGATTTATGTTTTATTTTTCCTTTCATTGCATGTCCCTCCTACAGCAGAGGTGTTGATTCTTTAGCTAGAATATTCTCTGAACAGATGTCCTCCCACAGCTGAGACCAGATAGTGAATAAAAACAGTGAAACAAAAGAATTATATAATCTGAATATAAATTCATAATCTGATTTAAAAAGCGTAGTGGAGTCACTTCAAACTTTATGGAACAGGAAAACAGAATACATTTCAAAGACCTGAGCGGACCTCAGATGCATGGAGGAGAAAAAAATATTAGGAATAACTAACAAATAATTCTGTAACAGTGATTGCACTTTACAATCAACACAGTCACTCTTGCTTTAACGGAAAATTAATGTTGCAGATTTTAAATGTCTCAAAGGACTTTTCTGTTAACCAACCTTTTAGAACAAGAAAAAAGGAGGAGAAATAGGTGGGATTACATCTTTCTGATCATGATAAATATGATTACAGTTTTTACTCTGTACATCACAGTAGCTGAAATAAAATCCCTTAAATTTGTAATAATCTATAGATATTAAAAAAAAAAAAGCCGGCACCACGAATTCCAAAGAATTCCTGTACCTTCATAATACATATGTTAAAACGCCAATGGAGACTGAATCATCCTTCTCTTCATTTCTATGGAATTCTTCCATGACAAGTGGAAACACAAATATCTATAGTTTACACCAAGTAAATAATGGTAGGTTGTAAAAAAAATTTTCTCTTCTTTGTAGAGTTAGCAGCAGCAAGTTAGCTGGGTACGTAGTCACGCTATCTGTTCAGATATCTGCCCCTCATAGGTTACCAACTATATTTTTACAACAGTGTTTCCTCAAAATTAGTGATGAGTACGGAGGGGGAGTGCTCCTTCAGCATGACTTCCATGTTTTCTACAATTATCAATGATGTCTTTGTGCAGAAGACAGTTTATTTTGGGGGGGTTGGCAACCCTAAAATCAGGAAATTCAAAGGACTTAAGTATAGGAATGACGATGGGAAGTTGTAGCCATTTTATCCGTTTAAAAGATGGTGTACCTTGATATCGGTAATTAGTACATTCCTTATTTATTGTTTAATTCAACAATGATGAACAAAAATCTTGGTGTTTTTAGGTGTTTAAATATTTGGGACTCAGTGTAATAAGTGAAAAATGTATGTTATGTTTATTTTAAAACAATTGTTAAGGCTTAATGAGAAAAATAAAAACTAAAACACTTGAAAGGACATTTCAATCATGTAACTCCTTCATCGAAGCCTCTTTTTCTACATCCATGTTCCTCCTCATTTTCACGTTCTGCACATACAGAATGAGCCATCGTGCGATCACCTGCTCCTGTAGCGATCAGGTGCATCACTAAAGACGCAAATGTCCTGCCAGGTTAAGCTCTCTCATTGCCACTTCAGATTACTGGTCGGCAGCAGCTCACAGGGAAAGAGTGGACATATCTGACTGGTTTTATTTGCGCCACTGGTGGGTGAGAAACGGTTACCTCCACATGGGGAAACTTTTTGTCCCAACCTAAAGACATAAGGAGGAAGTAAGCAACTTTGGCAAAATTAACACATTAATGAATGTGGAGAGTGTACAGTGAGATATTTGCCTGGCAGTCGTCTGTGCTGCTGTTGATGTTCCAGTGGAGGGTGACGGTCATGTGACGTCTCCACACGGGGTTTCTGCGCAGAATAATGCTGCCATGGATGGAGTCTCCAGCGTACACATGGATCGGCCTATCCAGCATGAACAAAGTCTGCTTCCAGTGGGTCGGCCTAGGGATTAAAAAATAACAAAGTGTAATTTCTTAACAGATCTAGACGTCAGCAATGCAGAGAATTAAAAATGTATGTACTTTAGTAATTCAACAGTAAAACTCGTATAGTCATTACAGAGTTAAATATGTGAAGGATTTGATTTCTGTTAATTTACAGATAATGGCTTAAAGCCAATTAACACTAGAAATTCACTTTCTCCAAAGAACTGAATACCACTTGAAACCAATAAAATATAAATTGTTTTTCAATAGACATTGAAATGGTTTTGTTAGCTGAGCGGAGCCCTAATGTAGATGTAAGACGCTTGACAGTCTAGGGGCGGTCACAGTGAGCGTTCAGCGTTCTCTGTGTTTTAACTTTGATCTCAGAACATCGAGGAGAAGGTGGGTGGTTGATCTTGGAGATGTGTGTAGGCTGAGTAGATTGCAGATGTAGCTAGACCGTTTAAGACGTCTAGGTGTATTAAAATAAACAGAAATGAACATTGTAATTAAACTAAATAAGCTTCGATTTGAACTACTGAAACAAAGCAACTTCGACTATATTCTAATGTATTGAGATGCGCCTGTATACGTGGGTTCTATACTGTTAGTTCCAGTATTTGCAGATTTTATTTTTTTACTCTGAGTTTGGTCCGGTGTTTAGCTCCACTGTTGCTCCTCCCGTCTCCAGGCTTTCAAACTGAACAGTGAACCAGGCCGTAAATCCATGGAAAACTCCAGGCTTCTCCACACAAAACTGAAACTCACCCTTCATTTCCTGAGAAATGAAACTCTGCTCTGTTAGTATCGAAACCGAGAAAAATAAGAGCTCCAGGAACTTATAATAAAGTAGTCCATTTAATACCTCAAGGTCCCTCACTTGAACTGTGTACATGTTGAGGCAGATGACATCACGGGGAGCAGAGAGGCAGTCTTCTGGTTCAATTAGGTGGCTAAACTTTGGCTTGGCGAAAAACTCCTGCTGTGCCAGAGGCCTGCAGGGATAAGACAACAATCAGAAACCAAAGAAAGAATGAGTTTGCTCCTAAAGACATAAATTCATAGAAATATTTTATAGTATATGAAAAAGTATGAGCTGTTTTATGTATGTGCATTTAAGACTTTTAAGTTACAAAATAAAATGTACTTCATCCAAGTAGTCCTTAAGCTCATAAAGCTACATCTTTTTTGTAATCAATAGCCCTTGATCATATATATCCGGTTATTCTGTATCATTTTACTTCTCCTGGTCATTATATACATAATATTTTGTGTATCTCTGTTATGGAAATTGTGGATCTGAATTTTAAGTCTCTTCGTAGTGACTCTTCTAAGTAGTAGAGGCTGTTAATGCTGACTCACTGAAGCTGGGATGAGTCCTAATCTGAAGGACATTGGATTTGCTCCTTGCCAGAGAAGGTGGAGCTGGAGATCGGGAGCAACACTGGACGAACTGTCAAGAACTCAGAAGATATTGTGTCTGCATCTTCATCTACTGGACGTCAGAACCGCTGGCTATCTTAATTGTATCCAAGGATACATTTACAACGGACATGCTGACCCAAGAAGTCAGATCTGCATTCTGCAATCAGCACGATCAGTGTGGCCTGATGCTTCTTCGTGGGGGAGACTTGGGCTGGAGTGACTGGATTTGTCACTGAAAGATTAGACTGTGATAGTGTTATGTAAATAAAGTGCAAGTTAGGGTGGGTGAGTTAGGAAAATGTATGGGATAAGCCTGTTTCCTCAATGATTCTGACCAGAACATATTTTTTTCAATAAATACTGTATCTGTATCACCTTATTTTTGAAACCCTGAGTTAAAAATTGCCAAAACAATTTCAAAAGATTTAACAACTCACAAGCCCATAACTTTATGAAGCAATAAAGCTGCAACTTTACAATATGTATGGATAGACTAAAGGATCATAAAGAGTCATTTGGTTCGATTCCAGATTTTACATGCCAGACCTCTCTGTTAGAGGCGGAGGACTGGGATGTTTTCTTGTGTTCTTTGTTTGCCTCCCTGTCTTGTGTCGTCAGTTCGCGCCTCTGCTGGTCCGGTTTCTTTTCTTCACCTTCTTCCTTTCTTCCTTCCTGTCTCGGTTTCGCGTCCATGATTTCAGGAAAATTGAACCCACAGTAATCACTAATAAAGATTTTTTCATACATATACATCAAGTGGAGTATTACAGTGAAGCTGTAATACTCTGCTTGGCAAAGTAAATCTGTTGGGCTTGTACCTTGTACTCAGACACCAATTCTGAGTGGCAAACTGCTAGACAGGACACGTAAAAATAATTTTAAATAAATAAATAAAATAGTTAGTTTCACACCAATCCATAGCTCCCTCTACAGCACACATGTCAAACTGCAGTACTTAGGGGCCAGTGGATTGCAACTGTTGCTTTAGTCAACTATAATTAAGTTATCAGCAGGACTCTGCAGTTTTAAATGAGTCTATGGTCAAACACAACTAACTTAAATTGTTCAACTACCTTCTCAGCATAACAAAGTTTTGCAGGGACCTGCTAGCGAGCAATCATTTGAACCAGGGAGACAGCTAAAACATGCAGAAAACCACCCCTTAAGGACTGAGTGTGGACACCCCTGCTGTAGAACCTGACTGTATGTTGAGGAGGTAATTCAGCTATTTGATTCAGGTGTGCAGTACCAATGATATCACGCAGTTATAGCAACATGAGGACTGGTTAAAGAAAAAAAAAGTTAAGGTTCACAATTCTGATGACAGAAATAAATGCCACTAAATAACATAACTGTGCATTACTTTGTTTCATTGTGCTTTATGTGCCTAATATTGATTTTAGAAACATTTTATTTTATACTACAGAAGTGTTTTGCTCTGCACCTCGTAAAACCTTTAACTGATAATTTCTCTTTAATCTAACCTGTTTGTTAAAACATGGATCTGTAGCTCCATTAACTGCCACAAAGTTAAAATTTACTTTTGAGATCCCCTTTCACCGAGTGTCACCTGACTCATCCAACCACGTAGGAATTTTTTTAACCTCAAAACATCAACCTACTAAGTTCCAATTTAAATATAAGCTCTGAAAATGAGTGACTAAAAACAAAAGCGGATTGAATAGACCACAGGTTTCAAAATCCAGGCCTCAAGAGTCAGCGCCCTACCAGTTTGTATGTCTCCGCTCCAACACAGCGGATTCAAATTGTCCAACCTCCTCCTCAGCATGGCAAAGTTCAGCAGAGGTCTACTAATGAGCCATTATTTGATTCCGATGTGGTAAACCAGGTAAAGAACTAAAAGATGCAGGATACTGTCTCTTGAGGACTGGATTTGGAGATCTCTGAAATAGAACATGATCAGCTCCAACAGGAGACCAGTGGCTCTTACTGCAGCGGGGTGAAGTCCAGGCCATACAGTCGATCCCAGAAGGACATTTTCTCTGTGTAGTAGCTGTCGGCCTGACATGGAACCAGAGTTAAAGCTGCTGAGGAGGGCCACATCACACCACCTTCCCTTAGCCAGCGGTCCCTGGCCAGGAGAACTGACTCCACCATGAACTCAAACTAGACAAGCAAAAATTGAGAAAAATGTGAGGTCCTAAAATCTTTTTTTTTTAAAGCTGCGATCAAAGCAGGATCCAAGGAAAGAGTCTGTAAAAGAAAAGGATTCGAAAGCATTATTGAATTAATGAAAGAATCTATTATTTGATTTGAGGGCTCAATAAAAGTCAAGAACAAAAGATAACCATAATGAATAACTGTATCAGCAGTGATTCAACTAAACACAACCCCAGAGGGAGACTGCTCCACAACGTGAGGGCCACGACCTTAACAGCTATCTTTAAGTATTAGTTTTGCCCACTGAATGGGCAAAACTAGCTAACATTTGAGAAAAGCAAGAATAAGAAAGTAAAATGTCAGCTAAAGATTTGAAGGAAAGACAACAATCATAAGTCCTAAATGAGACTAAATATTAAAACCTGGGCTCTCATTTATAAAGGTTGCTTACAAACAAAACGGGATCTGAAAACTACATTAGCAACTTTCTATGTCAAGTTTGGGATTTACAGAAAAAAAAGCAACTGAAAAATGTCTACCTTTGAGCAAGCTAAAGAACTTGCTTACACACTTTATGGACACAGGGACACTAACAGCGCAACAGGAGAGATCGCAAAATTGTGAATTTAAGCCACATTTTCAGACCTGTAGAGCATTGTGCACACAGACGAACACACAACCAACAGTCATCCCCCCCCATCCAGTTTTTGAAATGAGAATCTTGTGTTTTTCTGTGTATTTCTGTGTAACATTTAAGAACATAATTCTTAAATGTAACATTTAAGAATTATGTTGATATGTATATCTTCAGATTATAAAGCAATTGCACATATTGGTACATTTATGAAGTACAAATATGCTGCAGCGTGCCTCCTGCATAATGCTGCACAATGGATGCGGTTGTGCTCGTTGAAGGTCAGCCACTCAAAGTATCTGGATTGGGGGGAGCCAATTTAGATTCCTTAAAGCAGTCATATTAGATCTATGCGCTCAACTTGAAACGGTGTTGGATCTCCCGACCCGCTGGAATTGTGTATCCCGACCACACTGCTGAATCAACGCTGTGTCACTTGCATCGCTTCTGTTTAATTTTATGAGCCAAATATTTTGCATGGTTGATATTGTTCAAAACTTTACTTGAAGCACACCTTTTCGTCAGACAGTAAAAAGCCTTCGGAGCATCTATTAGTATTTCCAAGTGTGGGCTAAATTGATTGGAGTGCACAAATACAGACGTGGACAAAATTGTTGGTACCCTTCATTAAATAAAAGAAAAACTCATAATGGTCACAGAAATAACTTTAATCTGACAAAAGTAATAATAAATAAAAATTATATAAATGTTGACCAATGAAAGTCAGACATTGCTTTTCATCCATGCTTCAACAGAATTATTTAAAAAATAAATGCATGAAACAGGCCTGGACAAAAATGATGGTACCCCTAGAAAAGAATGAAAATAATGTGACCAAAGGGACATGTTAATCCAAGGTATGTCCACTAATCAGCATCCTAGGTGTCTACAATCCTGTAATCACTCAGTGGGCCTATATATAGGACTCCAGGTAGTCACTGTGTTGTTTGGTGACGTGGTGTGTACCACACTCAATATAAACCAGAGGAAGCAAAGGAAAGAGTTGTCTCAGGAGATGAGAAAGAAAATCATAGACAAGCATGTTAACTGTAAAGGCTATAAGACCATCTCCAAGCAGCTAGATGTTTCTGTGACTACAGCTGCACATGTCATTCAGTAATGTACGATCCATGGGACTGTAGCCAACCTCCCTGGACGTGGCTGCAGGAGGAAAATTGATGACAGATCAAAGAGACGGATAATCCAAATGGTAACAAAAGAGCCTAGAAAGACTTCAAAATAGATCCAAGCTGAACTTTATGCTCAAGGAACATCAGTGTCAGATCGGAACATCCTTCGCTGTTTGAGCCAGAGGACAAATCATTAAAAAAAACAGACTGGAGTATGCCAAACTACATGCTGACGAGCCACAAAGCTTCTGGGAGAATGTCCTGTGGACAGATGAGACAAAAATTTAACTTTTTGCCAAGGCACATCAGCTCTATGTTCACAGACGGAAAAATGAAGCATATCTAGAAAAGAACACGGTCCCTACTGTGAAACATGGGGGAGGCTCGGTTATGTTCTGGGGCTGATTTGCTGCATCTGACACAGGGTGTCTTGAATCTGTGCAGGGTACAATGAAATATCAAGACTATCAGGGGATTCTAGAGAGAAATGTGCTGGCCAGTGTCAGAAAGCATGGTCTCAGTCGCAGGTCACGGGTCTTACAACACGAAAATGACCCAAAACACACAGCTAAAAACACCCAAGAAGGGCTAAGAGGAAAACACTGGCCTTCTATGAGCCCTGATCTCAATCCTATTGAGCATCTTTGGAAGGAGCTGAAACGAGCTGTCTGGAAAAGGCGAAACAACTAGAACAGTTTGCTCATGAGGAGTGGGCCAAAATACCTGCTGAGAGGTGCAGAAGTCTCATTGGCAGTTACAGGAATCATTTGATTGCAGTGATTGCCTCAAAAGGTTGTGCAACCAAATATTAAGTTGTAACTCGTAACTCCCCATACACCCGACAACTGCAGAGTTGTCTGAGTATTTTATGACAGGTCTCCGTCTTATACTGGAAGTCTGAGGTTTACCAAGTGAAAAGGAATGGTGAGAGTACAGTCCATTGTGCTGCTCCTGACCAGCTGGTTTGACACATAATCCTTCAATCTCACAAACTGTGGTCTGTTATTAAGGTAGTCATTGATTCAGCTGATTGTTGAGGCCTGTGTCTTCAGGAGTTTCTGACAAAGCAAATGCATTGGAAAAAACAAAGAACATGATTCTCACAGTGCTGCCTGCTTTGTCCAGATGAAAGGGAGTTGGTTGAAGCAAGTTGATGAAGGCATCTTCAACACCAACTCCATGGCGATAAGCAAACTGCAGGGGGTCCTGATAGGTTTTATTTGCTGAATCAGGTGGGGCAACAGGAGTTCCTTCCAGGACCTTCATGGTGTGGGATGTCAGGGCAACATGTCTGTAGTCAGTGATGACTGAAGGGTGAGTTTTCTTTGGAACTGGAACAAGGCAGGATGTCTTCCATAACACTGGAACCTTCTCCTGGGTCAGGCTAAGGTTAACGAGGCACTGCAGAATCCCACAGAGCTGCTCTGCACAGGTCTTCAGGACTCTAGGGCTGACACTGTCTAGACCTGCAGCCATGTTCCGGTTCAGTTTCTCCAACCGCCTCTTTACCTGACTTTTAGAGACAGACAGGTGAGAGAGTGAAGTAAAGGGGGTAGCAACATCACCTGACTTGGTTTAAGACAAAGTTGTGGAAGTAGAAGAGTTCATGACTGAGGTGGAAGATAAAACATCTGAGGTGTGACAGGACAGGTGTGGGTCAGAGGAGAATGGGAGGTCTCTTTGGCTGGAAACAGGAGAGGAGGATGCTGAGCTTGTTCCTGAACTGAACCTATTGAAGAATTTGTTCAGTTCATTGGCTCTATAAAGACTTTCATCCATCCATTCCTTCCTGTGCTAAACGTCTGTGATCTTTTTCATTACAGACCAGACATCTCTTATATTGTTCCTCTGTAGTTCGTTCTCCAGCTTCTCCCTGTAAGCCTCTTTGCTTTCTCTGATCTTGTCTTTTAGTTGCTTCTGTATACTCCTTAATTACTCGCTATCTCCCTCCTTTCTTGTTCAGCAGTTCCTTCAGCTCACTGGTGATCCAGGGTTTGTTACAATGGAAGCATCTCCCTGTTCTGGAGGGGATGATGTTGTCCACACAGAAGTTTATGTAGTCAGTCACACAGTCATGGTATTGATGTCCTCTCCACGTGGCTGGCAAAGACTCGTCCAGTTTGTGGACTCAAAACAACCCTGCAGGGCTTCTTCAGCTTCATGTGACCATTTTCTAACAGTTCTCTTTGTTGGTTGCCTCTGAACAAGTGGTTTATATTCAGAGCAGAGAAAGACGAGATTATGATCTGATTGTCCCAGTGGAGGTCTTGGTTTGGACATATAAGCATCCTTTACATTTGCAAAAAACAAATCCAAGGTCTTGTTTTCTCTTGTGGAGCAGCTGACAAACTGTTAAAATGTTGGAAGTGTAGAAGAGGCATGATTAAAATTACCAGATATTGCCACAAATGCATTGGGGTGCTGGGTCTGTAGCTTAGTGACAACAGAACTGATGACATCACATGCATGGTCGGCAACGGCTGAAGGTGGAGTGTAAACAACTGCCAAAATAATATTGGTGAACTCTCTTAGTAAATAATATGGACGTTAGCTAGTGATCTCACATTTCCCATTATGAGTGATGGAAGAGATGGTCTGAATTTTCTCAATCTCCTTTGCATTAAACGAATTAGGTATATATAACAAATTAGGTAGAAATTATTCTAAAATGACTTCTAATCACAACACAACAACGCCCCCCCCCCCCCCCCCCCCCAAAGGTGATCTGCCTATACCAATCCCTACTTATTATGTTTATGAGATTATGTTTTAAACATAAAACATAATCTCCCTGGTGGAGGTAGTAATTACCAGCAGACAGTTGCCCATCCATTCGGACACCAGGATGTCCACCTGCTCCGGCAGCTCAAGTTCCTCCGCTCGCCCCTGCAGCACTGCCACCACCTCCTCACAGCCATTCTGCTTCACCAGCTGTCTGGTATGCTCCACCATGGAGCTAGCTTCTACTGCATACACCTACAGAACCACAAGAAAATTAGTGCAGTGTAGACATCACAACATGTTTTCACAGGAGTATCACTACTTGCCCAACAGATGGGGCTATAACTACATTCATGAATAACATGCAGCACACGTAGAATCTATTGCAGGGATCCCCAAATCCAGTCCTTAAGGGACAGTATCCTGCATATTTAGTTCTTTCCTTGGGTCAACATACTGGAATTAAATGATGGCTCTTTAGCAGACCTCTGCTGAATTTTGCCATGCCGAGGAGGTAGTTGGAAAATTTGAATCAGCTGTGTTGGACCTGAGATACATCTAAAACTGGTAGGACATCAGCCCCTTGAGGCCTGGATTTGGGGACCTCAGATCTAAAGCATCAGAAAGCACTCATGCCACTTCAACTTTTTCAAGTATTCTCAACAACCACAAATATATAAATATTTCTTGTGACAGATCTGCAAAACGTAGTGTATAACTGTAAAATTTAAGGGAGATATTGCAACGTTTTCAAAGATTTATAATTACAATTTTTAAAATGTGACAGTCTAAGGTATTTAACACGCTTTACTTTTGTTTCCTCAAATACAATCCAGTAAACCCAAATTGTCTTAAGAAGTCACCTGATTAGTAAAAATAGACCATTACTGTGTAATTTCTCCACAAAACAAATTGCTCTGTGAAGCCCTCAGAGGTTTGTTAGAGAACATTAGTGAACAAAGAATAATGATGAGCAAATAACACAAAGTTGGACAGGTCAGGAACATAAATGTGGGAATTATTAAAGCAGGGATAAATTATAGAACTATACCCAAAGCTTGGATCATCTTGCGAGCACAGTTTAATCTATGATGATAAAATTAGGGATGCACCGATACCATTCTTATGTACTGTATCGGTTTAAGTTAACTGATACCATGAAATGATACTTAAAATGTGGAAACTGCAACAATGTCACAGAAATTTTTTAATTATGACTTGAAATTTTACTTTTTCTATCATTTTTTATTACTATATACAGTACAGGCCAGAGGTTTGGGTACACCTCATTCAGTGCGTTTTCTTTGTTTTCATGACTATTTACATTGTAGATTTTCACTGAAGTCATCAAAACCATGAATGAACACATATGGAATTATGTTGTACTTTTACAAAAAAGTGTGAAATGACCTGGCCTCCAAAGTCACCGGACCTGCACCCAATCGAGATGATTTGGGGTGAGCTGAACCGCAGAGTGAAGGCAAAAGGGCCAACAAGTACTAAGCATCTCTGGGAACTCCTTCAAGACTGTTGGAAAAACCATTTCTGGCAACTACCTCTTGAAGCTCAAGAGAATGCAAAGCAGTAATCAGAGCAAAGGGTGGCTACTTTGAAGAATCTAAAATATAACACATGTATTCAGTTATTTCACCCTTTTTGTTTAAGCACATACAGTAATTCCATAAATCATGTGTTCATTCATAGTTTTGATAGTTTCTCTTAATTGAGAATCTACAATTTAGTCATGAAAATAAAGAAAACGCATTCAATTAGAAGGTGTGTGGGAAGAAAATAATACCTGTTTCCAATTTATTGCATTTTGTGCATGGTAGAAGTATCTGCATTGGTACTCTGTATCAGCAAGTACTTAGATCCAAGCATTGGTAACATATCAGTTTGAAAAAAGAGGTATCGTTGAATCCCTGGTGCCTTTTCCTTGCAGCACACAGTTTAAGTAATTCATTACTGTTTGGATTGGTATAGGCAGATATGAACCTCAGATATCATTTGGTATCGGAAACGTAAAAAGTGGATTGTGCTTCCCTAAATAAAAGGGAAAGAGCATTGCTGCAAACAACTGCAAACTGACCAACACACAACTATCCACCTGAACTGACATGCCTGGCAAGGACAGCATTCATTTGTGGTAGTGGACACAGCAACAGAATGTGCTCTACTAAGAAATGAGACCAAAAATGTCCTTTACAAGATTAGGTGATAAAGTAAAAACAGTAATAAAGCATGAACACACACAAAACATGAAAGAATTACTCAAAGATAGCTCTAAACAGAGGGATTTTGAGCCTTGGTCTAAAAGAACTTCTTTTTTCAGCAGCTTTGCAGTCGTCTGGAAGTTTGTTCCAGATTAGAGAGCATAAAAACCTAAAGCTGCTTCCCAATGCCTTGTTTAATTTTAGTAAAAATTCTAGTTCTAGTTCGGCAGACTTGAATTACAGGACCTGAGTGGTCTTGGGGTTGATATAGTGACAATTGATCATACTTTGGCGCTAGGCCATTCAATGATTTGGAAACAAGGAGTATTTGGAAGTCTATTCTCTGAGCTACAGGGAGCCAGTGGATGGAGTTAAATACATGGTCATCCTGGAGGGACACATTTTACAGAGCCACCAAGAGAGTTGACAGTGTGGCAGAAATTCCCTTTCCACAAGAACAATCCTAACACATATAGCCAACCTCCATTAAAATGGTCCAGGGCAAAACATATTTAAGCAAGACTTTAAAATTGATGTTTTGAGATGCTCCCTATCAGATCTGACTTAGCTTAAGTTATTTTGAGGGGCAAAAATATCAGTCTCTAGTTTTTTAAAAGCTTACAGAAAGACAACCCAAAATACTTACAGTGGTAATTGCCGTAAAAGTGGTTTCAACCAATTTAATAGGAATCATACATAGGAGACAATCTTTAAAGATGTGTATATTTAAAAAATAAATAAAGTAATATATAATTTTCCTTCCAATTCACATTTATGCATGTTGTGTAGGCCCATCATAAGAAATCTAAATAAAAAACCTATTATTGCTTGTGGTTGCAAAATTCATAATATTTTAGTTGAGAACCCTTCCAAAGACAAAACAAAAAGCTGTTTTCAACCAGATCTATGTGCCATGAAAACTCCCACCTAAACAACCCTGCCATATTTACCACTGAGGGTTGTGCCAGCTGAGCACAGAACAGGCTGATAATGCCGGTCCCACAGCCGAGGTCCATCACCTTCTTGTTCCTCAGTGAAGCGCTGTTGCTGATAACAACCTGCCGGTAAGTCTCGGTGCGGCTCCGGTCCGACAGCATCTCAAGGTGAAGCCTCTGTGACAAACGATCAGATAAAATAAAAGCTGTGATATGACTGAAAAAAAACAACCCACATGGTTGAGAGATGTGAATGACTTTAGCCTGTAGGTCAGCATTGTATCAATGATCCTTTTTATGTGTAAAAATTATGCAAGTTACTTCATGAGACACACCATTGTACAGTTTAGTCAGTAGTTTCATCTGACACCAGTGTTGCTAAAAAAACTGTCTCTATGGAACAGTTAGTAAATTATTAAAATTATAAAAACATTTAAAATGTTATAAAATGTCTTCATCCTCAAGCAATGAGCCTTCCAAACCTCAGACGCCTGGAAATAAGCTGATGAAAAGTACTGCAATGGAAATATTTGGTCAATGAGAAAAATTAAAAACAAAACAGAAAAAATAAAAGTAAAGATGCTGTATTTACATGAACATTTATGTACTGATTTGTGCTTTTATATAAGCTGCTAGTCTGCACTAGCAGCAGAGAAAACACTCGAGCAGAGCGGTTGTTTTATTGAGTATGCCAATATAATCAGTTTGGCTCATGATCCTTCGTCTGACTGAGGTTTGTGCAAATTAGAATCTACAACCCTGATCATGGGTCTGAAATATCTGCAGCCTAACTGCACCATTTATTGATAAATCTATGGGGCCCGTCCCTGAGTCTAAAGAAGGAGAGATTTGTATTAAAGTCTTTGTCTCAGTCCCATGCCCTTCACAAGTTCGTCTTGGTCCTACAAAAATATAGTGCTTTCTATACTAAAAATAATAACAACCAGAATCGGAGAATGCAAAATAATCATAGATTCAATCCTAGTCTTTATTATGCATGGACTATAAAGTGCAGTTTATTTACAGATATTCCTAAACAACCAGTCATAGCCAGTCTTTTTTTATTTTTTATTATTGACAATAAATGCTGATACTATAATCCCAAACAAAAGGTACACAGCCAAGGCATAAATAATGTGGGAAAAAATTCTACACAAATGCATCTGTCAGTAAGAGCATCCTGGTGGCTGCCGATTTCATTATTCATTGGACTTTCTAGTGTTTACAGTTTTACAGGAGCCTTGACTTTCAAATGTCTTCTCCGTGTGGCATCATTTCAATTTTTTTAATGACAGAGTTTCATTTCCAAGCATTAAGGGCTGCTGTGAAGGCATGTCCCGTTTCTCCTTTCATACCACTTTAAGTCCCCAATAAACTGAAACGCTGAAGCTCTTTAAAAGCAACAACTAAGAAGGTTACGTGTCTTAGGACTTGGACACACACTTACACACTCCTATAAAATGTATCTGATTATTCATTCCGTTTTTGGAGCTGAATATATAGAGTCTTGTAAAAGTATCAAATTCACTGAACAGATTTTTTAAAAGTTATGTTTTAACCATGAAGTATAATGGATTTTATGGGACATTGCCTATTTCCAGAAGTCAAAAAGCAGGACATAGGGTTAATCCTGCGCAGGTCAGTAATTTGGACATAGAGATGCCCAGGACAAAAAAATGCATGCAAACACCTAAGGACAATTTACAAAGACCAATTAGCCTAACAGTCTTTAGAGTTGGGAGGAAGCTGGACTACCCAAAGGGAACCCACACAAGCACAGGGAGAACATGATAAATCAATGCAGAGAAACCCCAAGCCGGGATTCAAACCCAGGACCTACTTGCTGCAAGGCAGTGTGGTTATCAAAGTGTTTTATGACCATGTTGGAAAGTGTGTTGTGCATTCCCTTTCAGCCTTCCAAGTCAATACAAGAGCCACCTTTCACTGCAACTACAGATGCAAGTGTTTTGCTGTACATCTATCGGTAAAGACTGAAGTTTTGCTTATCATCCTTGAAAAATTAGGAGCGTCCAATAACATAAATTCTCACTTAGACTTTGGTCTGACCTTTCACTGGGACATTTTAACACGTTGATATTTGCTGATGTAAATCATTTCATTTCAAGTACATCTGTATTTTTGGACCCATCTCATTCTTTTGCCACCCTCTGAAAGGTTTTCTTGTCAAGGCTGCTCATCTTTAGGTGCTTCCATCTTCCAACCCTAAAGCGAATCATCTTGACAGTACATTGGGGCTACTAACCCTTTAATGTAGCCCTTATCTGTCCAGACCATAATACATGAGAAAATTACATGGAGTGCACTACAAATAGATGTCATCCCAACAGATTCTCCCTCCTGAGCTGTGGATCTCTGCAGATCCTACAGATTGACTATAGACAATACTGCCCCATTTCCACTAGGGCCAGTACAGTACAGAATGGAACGGGTCAGTACGGTCTGGAAGGGGTAGGTGTCCATTACCATCTCAAAAGAACTGTAGTGGGCGAGGACGTGGGGGGGCTAATCTTAACAAAAGCTCCAGCAAAATGCATCTCTCTTATGTAATTGAAGATTACATTTTTGGAAAACAGAGAATTTTTTTAGCCTTTGTACTACTTAGACTTCCATAGCTCAGAGTGATGTGAATCTAGCCATCTTGTTTTACAAGGATACTTTGCAGCTTGTTTTTAGTTGGACATTAAATTCAAGTCAGCTCCAGGAAAGGATGATTACAATAAAAACAGGTTTTTGAAAATATTTTTATCACTTGCAATTTCTTCTTACGAAAAAAATCAGGTAGGAAAAAAATTATTAAAATCTGAAATCAGATTTGGTATTTAAAAAAATCAGAGATTTAATTTTCAAGCCATATCGCCCAGCCCTACCTCCTAGTGTTTCTGTAAATATTCATCCTCTATTCTGAATCTTTAATCATGTAAAAGAAGAGTTTGGCCCTTGTTTAATAATGTTAGTCAGAGGAATCATATTTTGACACAAAAATAAATAGAAGAAATTGTGCAATGAAAAATCTCAAATTAAAAGTACTGTTCTGCCATTAAAATTGTGTTTTTGGTTTAGTTTATTGAAATACAGGAAGAATATCTGTGAACCTGAACATGCTGTGAAGAAGACTTCACCAGTAGCGGCACACAAACCCAGACCTACCGAACAGGAGTCACCAACACTAACCACTAACCCATCATAACAACATGGTGAAATGCATGGATTCAACGGTATATATACAGACAAAATCCCCACGTTGTTTAAGAGTTATATAATTCGCGACTAACACTAATTTCTTTATAATTTTAGGCTGCTTGTAGTTAACTGCAGTGTTCTGCTTATTTGAAACTCAAAACTATAGCTTACTCTGAAACAAACAACTCCAGACCAAACAGCAGCTACTGCTGCTGCGTAGGAGTGAGAGGGATATCATGTTACCAATCAGTCCATAGGTGGGTGTTTCGGGTCGCATCAGCATGCTAGGAACCAAGGCAGGGGTAGTCCGAAAAAAGGGGTCGGAACGGTCACGGGTAATGGAAACACACCAAAGCGTCCCAATCCGTACTGGCACTAGTGGAAATGGGGCATACTATACTTACTATAGGATTGAAGCCTATTTGTTGCACTGTATTTCCTTTAGGGGCATCAGAGTAAAGAGGGGTGAATACAAAAGACATGCCATACTTTTTAGGATTTCACAATGTAAAGAAAAAAAACCTTCCTCTTAAACAATTAGGAACCTTTTGATAGTAATTTGAAAAAAGTGAGAATAACCTTGCAAGGCATTGCTTTAGAGCATCTTAAATGATAATGCAATGCAAAACCATAGATATTTGAGAAAGCAAGAGTTTATGGCAATAACTTCAGAGTAAAACATGTCCAAGGTGGATCAACTAATTTAGGCATATTTTATACTTTGAAGGACTCTTGCTGGAGAATGCAAGGTTGATTGAAAGTCTACAGATAAGTAGAAACATTTATTAAATAGTCATTGGTCAGTTTGTGAAACTTGGAGATAAATAAAATACGAATAGAGGGACAGTTCTACGTTTCTAACCAGTGTCCCATAACTGCCGAAGTATTCGTCATCTTGCCAGGGGTCCTCTAAGGTGTCGTCCCCCTCCTCAGCAGCACCATGGCGCAGATAACTGGTAGGAACATAACCGATTACCCCCTGAAGTTCTGCCCACCACCAATCTGCTGAAGGCTTGCTGTGCACAAGCAGTTTGTCGCCTGTGATGAAACTCAGCTGTGGGGGGAAACAAAGGGGAGCAAAAAATTTTTAATATTGTCAGTTTTACTAAACTTTACTACAAGTTTAACTGGCAGAAGAATAACCTGCTCAGAGCCGCTTGCAGTGAAATCACACAAGGCAACATACTCCTCAGGAGAAGCATCCTCCTCTTCTTTCTCTGCCAGCATGTTTTAAACACGCTGTCACGACAGAAAATGTATTCTTCCTTTCAAAACATTTACTTTAACTTCTGAACCAGCACAAGCAGGGTTCATACAACCAAAACAGCGTAAGTTACTACAGCGTAACAAGCGGTAAAAAATCACTCACTACAACAGAAGAGCGTGCGGAAGCCACTTCCTGTTTTTGACGTTGGCTTGGGCGCCTTCACGGTTGTCGGAATTTTTGAAACTCTTGTAACTCTTCTAAACTATCGTGCTTAAGTTTAAGGAATTCATTAAAAATTCATCAAAGCCTTACTAGTTTATTCTACTACATATAATTCATTTCAGTTATAGTCATTTTAATGCATAAATCTGAAAAAAAGGAGAACTCACTTTTTAAATAGGCTATATATTGCACCTTGCTATTTTGCAATCAAAAACATAGGCTACTTAACCGCACTTTCACCTCACACAAAACTTATATAGCAGGGGTTAGTGCCATTGAGCAGCGATGGCGCTGGTGGGGGTTCCCAAAGTTGGCCCGCCATGCGGTTTCCCTGGGTATAACATAACAGTCCACATCGTTCAGTCAGCTAAATTTAATTATTCTTTCAAATATAATGACAAGGGTCTACAAGGGATATGCAGTGTAGATTCGTGCACATATTTACATTTTCTAACTTTATAAAACCACAAATCGTCATATTTGATCAATTTACAAAATATCCCATGAACCTTTGCTTTCACACCGGACAGAATCAAACTTCTTCCATAATTTGCTGGTTACCATGCTGGCTGCTAACTTACTTTGCACCAAGATATGCTGAAGACCTGTTGTCACTGTGCAACTCCTCAGATCACTCAGGTGTTCCAACTCTAGTCTACTAATTACCCCTAAACTCAGAAGCAAACATGGAGAAGCAGCTTTTAGTTTCTATGCTCCCCTTATCTGTAAATACGTTCCTGACAACTGCAAAGCTGCTGAAACACTGAGCTGGTTTAAATTAAAAACTCATTTGTTTAGAGCTGCCATTTAGTAAGTAGCTAATTAACAGCTGGAATATCATGTTCTTATGTGTCATACATTTTGTCTCTCTAATGTTGCATTTTACACTTTTCATGCTTCATGTATCACATGGTTTGTGTGCTTCATGCTTAATTTCTGTTTTTACTTCATGGTTAAATTTTGACACTTCGTGGGGTTAGATGATTTGTTTTGGGCATGGTCTGATGAATATTAAAAAGAGATTAAATTTCTCCTGTTTTACCTTCTCTTCATTGGCTCTCTGTTAAAACCCAGGATAGAGTTTAAGATCCTCCTTACTTATAAAACCCTTAATAGTCAACCTCCATCATACATCAGAGATATGATTGTTGCATATGTACTAAACAGAACGCTTTGCTCTCAGACTTCGGGTTTACTGGTAGTTCCTAGGAATTCTAAAAGTATAATTGGAGACAGATCTTTTGGTTATCAGGCTGCTCTCCTGTGGAACCAGCTCCCAGTTTAAGTCAGTGAGGCAGACACTCAGTCTAACTTTAAGACCAGGTTTAAAACCATCCTTTTTGATAAAGCTTAAAGTTAGAATGGCTTAGGTCATTCTGATCAATCTATGTAGTTATTTTACAATAGGACTGTTGGAGGACAGACTGGCTACTTTTCTCTTCTACTACTCTACAGATGTATTTTTAAAGTTTTTTTTTGGCTGTTATTTTGACAGGTAACCTTGTTTTTTATCAGTCTTTTCTCTCTGTAGAAGCTACACCTGGTCTGGTATCCTGCTCTACTACAACGCCCTGTTGAATGGGGAGCAACGATTCAGAAGGAGTTCCCATTGGCCGAGCGTCCTCCATGACCTGTTATAAACCTTTAATATAGAAAGTACTCTCTCATCAGTTCCTTTTGTCTCGTCTGTCTTCTGAAACACTCAGACGGTTGTAACAGATGGCCGCTTGTACTGAGCCAGGTTCTGCTGGAGGTTTCTACCTGTTTAAGGGGAGTTTTTCCTCTTCACTACTGCTATGTGCTTGCTCTGGATGAGGGATGCTGTGGTTGGAGTCTGCATGTATGGGGTACAATATCAAATCAACGACTTGACCCGATCTGCTGGGATTCCTTAAGTAAAAAACCTTTTAGCTGATTGGAATGATTTTATAATTGTATTTAAATGAGTTTTCTTATAAAGTGTCTTGAAATGACATCTGTAGTGAATTGGCGCGCTATATACAGGTAAACTGAATTTTATAGTACCGGCGGGCACTGTATAAAGATGGGTACACCGAGCGAGTGAAACCTCACCTACATGAAGCTGTGCACAGCCAGACTGGGAAGATGGTTTGAATCCTGCAGACTATCTGACCTCCTGAGAGTTTAAAAGTAATTTTCTGTTTTATTTTATGCTTTATTATATATCATATGTTATGTTTGTTTCTTTATCACCGAATCATGTAAAGCCCCTTGAATGACCCTGTTGTTGAAAGTATGCCATACAATTAAAATTGCTGCGTCTTGTGAAACCACCACTGTGATAAACCCCATTTATGGTCAAATTTTACTTGTCACACCCAGACCAGAACACTGCTAGGCACATAGTTAACATTTTTTCAGTCTGGAAAGGGATTCAAAGCTTTCAAATGCATTGGTAATCCAAAGAACTCAGAATGGTAATGGATTTTCTCAGAAAGACTGATCCAAGATGCCAAAAAACAACATCTAAAGCATTGAGGTTGGTCATTTGAGGCCATCATCGTCAGAATTCAGCAGTAAGAAAGACACAGGGATAAAAGGAGCTCTACAGCAACAAAACTGGAACTTTCTAGAAGGTGTTTCCCACTAAATCTTTTGTAAAACGTCAAACATGGCGGTAGTGTGATGGTCCGTTTCCTATGTTGCTTCCAGAAAACTTACAGAATAGATTATGTAAAACTTTTATGACAAAAAAAAAAAGCAAAAACAAGAAAAACAAAACAGGGCAAATAGTTTTTCATGGTACTGTATCACACAGTGTATCAGTACCCAATACACAAATGAAAGCATATACTGTATAAAAATATTTATTATTGTAAAACCAAATTCCCAAACACATGAAAAAAAAAGTTACAACAGTTAACAGTAAACATTTATAAACCTAATGGGAGATTTTCAAGCCATAGAAAAGCCATATTTTAAGCATTTTTTTTTTTTACATAAAATTAATTTTGCTTAGAATTAAGTACATCAAATTGTGGGTGTTTCAGTTGAGGCTGTTCAATACGACAACTTCATTTCTTCAATTTTTTCCAGTCACACATTCTTTGAGGATATGTCAGCTGTTGCTCGTCTTTGACTTCAGAAAAGGCTTATGGAGGACATCATAAAGTCGTCTTGCCTGTCAACACAAAAGGTCGACATTGTAAATCAGCTGCATTTACTGTATTAAATGCTTGACGTGATCATAATGAGCACTTTTTTAAGATCTATTCTTCTTCACCTTTTGAGGTCCGAGGCCCGGGCAGAGAACCAAGTCTTCTTTAGAGGCTTTAATGATTCCCTCTACAGACTGGACAAGAAGTAGAAAGTACAGTATGTTGTTTGTATACTGCCTGCATTATTCTATATGACCCGAGTGAAACGGCAAAAACGGAAAAGCTAGGGTGCTAAAATACTGAAATGGTAAAATAAACTTGTCTTATAAAATATTTCTAATTGAGATTACTAATATCTTTAATATTGAGAGCTTCTCTCTCGCAAAACTAATCATCAATGACAAACTACCCAGTAAGGTGCATATTTCAGAATTTAAACTTGAAAAAACAGGGGACTTTTATTTAGCTTGACTTAAAAAAATATGACAGTGCATTTATTAAATATTATTGTGGCTCTAAACAGGAATATATTAGTCATTCTGATTTTTTTTCTGGTTAAGCCAACTCTTATTGACTTGTACTTGTTTTCATAGAAATACTCACCGAGAAAGTTGATAGCAGGGTTATGGCATCAGTTTTGTTTATAGATTTCACAGTGGTCAGGCAATCTGTAACCTTTAACCAAACATAAGTAACCAGTTATGTGCTGGTATCATGTTGACTCAGCTGCATTTCAGTATATGGTCATTTTATAAATTATTAATGTTAGAATTATCCCATCTCTAACCTGAAACAGAATACGAGCCTACACACATACCTTTGACAGATAATCTTTTTCTACTTGCTCCTTCAGAAGGTCTGCTGGTTTCTTCTCATATGACTTGTATGTTTCCAGGTAACGTCCTGCTTCCTCTGGGCTGCCAATTTACAAGCAAAACGAACAAATGCTTAGGACTGGCTCACCAGCCCATTCACATGAAATGATACAAAACAAGTGAATAAAGCATGTCTCAGTTGTCGTATTGTTATACTATGAGTGAACATGAAAAAATAGCAGAACTTTATTGGCCATTTACACATTTTAAATGTGCTGAAGAAGTTCTTTTTGAGAAACTAATACAAAGAGTTTCTCTGAAATATTTGTCTCATTTGTTCAGTTTACCTCCAAGCCAAAATAAGAGTGCAGTCTGCCATGACACAGATGCGAGCCAGTTCCTTTAATGCATGATGAGGATCTTTCTGTATATATAAATAAAAAGAATGTTAAGTTATGTTGTATCAATTTACATTATACTTAATGATAAAGTCCTACATTTAAAGGTTAAACAGTTGACTTCTTAGCCAAAAGGAACATTTCTGACATGTGTTTTTATAGATGCATTTGGTGCCAAAAATAGTAACCAGCTGCAACATAATAAGCAAATCTAATTCTGTTGAAGCACCATATACTTCACAGATGAACAGTTCTACAAGGACAGCTCATGTTACAGTTACTCTTCTGGTAAAACAGATTTGAATAATTTAACTGTAAAGGCAGATATCCCCAGCCTCCCAGCATTCAATTTAATTTTTTCTACAATTTTGAACACTGCTATTTAGAAGCAGCAAACAATAGTGTCAAGCTTTTATACCTCTAAATTCTTTAGAAATATATAATAAAAACTTAAACACATAGTTTTACTTTAGAATAAAATATGAAAATGAATACTGGGCTCATAAAATTAATTGGAACAGCAAAAGAATTGCATCTTTCAAATTCATGTAATAAATCTGGAATCTACTGCAAGTGTGAAAAACCTAAATTAAGAAATGCAAACAAACGGATGAACAAAAATGAATTTGAAGCAGTTTTCCATTTATTAAGAAAACCTTAAAAACATCAAACTATGAAAAGTAACATTGATCGTTAGGACAATAACATTATTAAGCACATTTTCAGCAAATTACATCACATTTTGCCTTGTTAACTTTCATGTTTTGATGCAGCTGCTGTTTCACCATAAACACAAGTCCCCAGTGACTGTTATTAAACATTGCTTACCACATCTACTTGAACCAGCAGCACGCGTAAGGTGAATGCCTTTCCGAGATGCTTTAAACGGTCGTGGATATAGTTCGGGTTTAGGTTGTGATACCTCAGGCTTCCAATCGGGTCCAAAACCATCAAAACAAAGAAAAACAGAAAATAATATTAATTAATCATAAAAATACACCAAATAATGCTCCTTAAAAAGCATTTACTTTTTAGGACAGATGTTAAAGATATATCTCAATTCATCATCATAGCAACATCAGTATACGCAAAAATAGTTTGCAATGTAACAACAGCAAACAAGTGTCAGGAAATCAGGCAGAATCAAAGTGAAACATTAAAGGCCTATATCATGCAAAATCACGTTTTTGGAGTTTTCAACCGTATGGTAATGCAATTTTCTCATAAACAAAACACACTACCAGAGGATTGTTGGCTTAATTCACAAATGTCAGAGTAATCCTCCTGAATTCTGCTCTCTGCAGCTGCCCCTCCCTCTCCTACAAAACGACTGAGTGTTCAACTAGTGACATCACTAAGTGAAAACAAGTGAGTGCTAGAGGTGTCTGCACCGCCCCTGCAGGCAGAGCGGCTTACCTCTGCTAGAGTTCCAAACACACCCTCCTTCTCACACCTCATTACTGATTTGGTTTTTGGCAACTTAAAACACTTTTTTTGTTGGGTGTTTTTTACTTTCTCTGTGAAAACACCTGTTTGGCTCCATGGATTACAGGATTTTATGCTACATTCCTCAAGAACAGCTGCTGAATCAAAGAACAAAGACCCCTGATGGAAAGAGAAGTAAGTGGCTACATGCTAATGCTAATGTGTTTTAGCCATTTATCAAGCAGCTTATGTCATCTTATAACAGCCTTGTGTGGTTAATTAATTGATCTCTAGCATCTCAAAATGTTCAGTAAATAGGTACAAACAACACCCATGGCTTTTTTGTATACTGGACTGCAAAGATTTGCTTAATGGACTCAGCTTTTTGTTTTCGGCTCTGTCTAAAGCCTGGAGATTCAGCAACTGAAATAGGCTTTATTGACTCTGTTTTTTGTTTTGTTTTTTACAAAAAAATAAACAAATAAATGGGGGGGGGGAGTGCAGGAGGCGGGTTTATAGCTTCCTTACAGCTTTTACTTCGTGGTCTAACATTAACCACAGGATACAAGTTAACTTTCAGGACAAATTAAGACTGTATAACAACAACGGTAACATTTTATGATATATATGTCTATCCCAGAAGTTGAAAGCTGTAAAATAGCGTGATATAGTCCCTTTAACATCAAAATACCTAAAATAAAAAAATCAATAAAAATAAATAAATAAAGCAACATAATACACAAACGTTTTGCTTAACAAAGCTCCCAGAAAAATCCCACCATAAAAAAACATCTAAGTTCCTCTGAACAACAAACTAAAATAGCCATGCAGTGAACAGAAAGTAGCAGGCACATCAAAAATATAGTCAAGAACTTTCAAACACGTATCTTGCAGTTTTTTTTAAATTGATAAATCAAAACTCCCCATTTTGACAATAAAGCCTGGTCTAACCTTCAACTTTGGTTTTTATTAAACGGTCAAAATGCACTCTGAAAAAAAAAAGGATATTACAAAGCCAAAACACCAAGATATGAGTAGGATGTTACCTCTCAATGAGGTCTGCTCCTATGCTAGGAATTAAAAAATTTAAGATTTCTGGATTGCTAGACCCCCAAAGCAGAATGGCAATAGCATATTCAGTCTGCTGGATGGAGTTTTACTGTAGTAGATGCCCACAACAGACATATGACAGTACCAAACACATTAAAAACCCCATGCACAGTGGTAAAACAATGTAATGAAAGATAAGAAACAGATGAGTAAGGAAAATGTTAATTGATTGCTCTAGTCTAGATATCATCACACCATTTGACAGAAATATTGATGTTGCATAGTTTACCTACAACCCCATTTTAGAATAATTTATTCTTAGGAAACCATTCTAATTTACTTAATAGCTCCCTAGAAACTACATACCTGAGAAAAAAAGCACAAGTTGTCTGCCCCAAGACGTAATCAGGCACGACATCTGCAAACTCCCAGGGCACAGTCCTCACAAACTTTAGAATGGGATTCCCCCTCTGCAGAAGCAAAAAAACAAAAACAAAAAAACATGCAATGCTTTCTTAAACAGTTCATAAATCAAAACTGGTACTCATCGGTAAGGATATGATTATACACAGAGGCACATAAACAGATACGTTGGACGTTTCTGAGTCCAGGCTCACCTGTCGAGGACTGACGATGATGCTGCTCCCAGAGCCCACTGGTTTGGGACCCTGGATGAAGCTTGGATCTGACTTGAGGCTGCTCCCCTCAGTCAGCACCTGTTTCGCTTCATTCTTCTTCAGCTCTTCAAGCTGAACTTGGGTCCCTTTAACACATTCTTGAACGGTTGCAGAACCCCCGGAGCGGGACGACACAGACTCTGGCTCCCCTCGCTGAAGATTGTCGCTTTCAGCTCTGTGAGTCCTGAGCAGTTTGGGGGGAGCAGCTCCTTGTTGAGCAGCAGCCGCCGTAGTTTTCCTCTGGACTATGTAATCTGCATAGGATAACGGCTGCACAGATGATTTTGTAGCCGGCTCTGTGGTACATGCAGCTGCAGTGGTTGGGTTTTGTTGTCCTTTGGGTAAAGGCTGAAACTGCGGCTTTGGCTGGAGAATAACAATTTAACAGCGTGAGAATTGATATGAACTATATTACACATTGTAACGTTCTTCATGCAGAGAAGAATTTGAAAATGAGCATTAGCTCATTTTCACTAGCTCTGCAGTTAGCTAAGAGCTAACTGCAGAGCTAGTGGCTAAATCCAAAATACAGACCGGTGTTCTTTCTTTAGTGAAAGCCGAATCGTCCAGGTTGATGTGAAATCTCTTCTTCATTTCCGCGACTTTTACAAACGTGTTACATTCAGACGTGCCCTAATTTTATCGCCAAACCTTTACAAACGTATTTACGCTGCACTGGAGGCGTATCACTTCCGGGGCAGAAATTACCAAAAATAAAAACACATAGGCAACTTGAAAAATAGCCCTGACAGCATTAAACAAATTTCGTTTTTCTATGTATTTAACTTTTTGTTGCTCTTTATTTTGTCTCTGAGTAAAAGGATATAAGGTAATGGTTGCAAACGGTAATATTTGCTAGGTCTGAAAGTTAAACGTGCCTTCTATAATAGGATTAGGCTGTATGGACTGATTCATACAGAGTGGAGGGATGACTGAGAAAGGCAGAACATTTAAAAAAAATAGTTTAAGGATCCCAAGAAAATTACTTCAAATGAATTTCCTCTCAGTTTATGTTTTAAATATGTAAGCTCTTTTAAGTCTAAAAAAAATAACTGGCCTTTCAGCTTTGCTGTGATGTCCAAGTGCATTCTCTCTCCAAATTCACTTCATATTTGATCTAATCATGGACTGTATCTAATTAGTACACACTGCCTCCATGTGGTTTAAATGCTGTATAATACACCAGGTTTCACATCTCTACATTCATCTGGTGTAGTAGAGCAGTGCATTGTCTCACAAATGACCCCCTTGAAATTAGCTTGGAAATGTTTTATCTGATTAAATATTTTGTCTAATGAGAAATACATGCAGGCTATATTTATTAATGTAATCGGTGGGACTAATTTTATTATTGTGTAAACCTCTTAAAAACCTAACTATCAGTTTTCCTTAAGCTTTTTGTAATAAAGGGATGAACCTAAACTTTACATTTCATCAGTTTTAGAAGATCTAAAATTGTGCTGTTATTGTGTTCAGCAACATATACGCGAGATGCCACATCATGTCTCCATTCTGTTTTGTCAATTCCTGCTGACATTTCTGAGGGACAAGCTGGAGCTATCAGGAGTGGATCACCACATGGGTACTGGACTATCTCACAGGACACCCACAGTATGTGAGGACACATGGCTGTGTCTCTGACAAGCTGGTCTCCAGTACGGGGGTGCTACATGGAACAGTGCCAGCACTGTTCCTCTTCACACTACAGATGTTTCCATCAAATCCCCATGCTGCCACCTTCAGAAGCTCTCTGATGACTCTGCCATTGTCTGCCTCATCAGAGATGAGGACAACGCATTGACAGTTGACACAGAAATGGACTGGTACCAGTAGAATCACCTCCTGATCACAACAGGGAAAACCAAAGGAGTTGATAGTGGACTTCCACAGGCGCAGACCCGACACACTGAAAGCAGTGAACGTTCAGGGAGTGGATATTGGGATTAAAAACTCTTAAACTAAACTATAAACTAGACTGGAGCAACAACACTGATGCTCTCTACAGGAAGGGTCAGAGCAGACACTAAGTAGACTGAGGTATTTTGGAGTCCAGGGAGCGCTCCTAAAGACCTTCTTTGACTCTATGGTGGCATCAGCCATCTTTTTTTGGCTTAGTATGTTGGAGCAGCAACTCACAGGATGAGGTTTGATACGTTCTTCAATCAGGCCAGCTCTGTTCTTGGGTGCCCCCTTGATCCAGTATAGGTGGTGGGGGTCAGAAGGACTCTGGTGTCTACCACCCCATGCATGAAGATGTTGCTGAACTCTGAGAGCTCCTTCAGTGAAAGACTGCTGCATCCTAGGAGCATGAAGGAGTGTTATCACAGGGCTTACCTCCAAGCAGGCTGTTTGACTCTACAACCGATACTCCCAACAAACCGAATGTTTACACACCTGCTTGTATTTTCACTGCTTATCTCACTTTACATAATATTTCTGCTGCAGTTATTTGCACATTTCTGTTTCACAAATATATTTTTAACTTCTTCTAAATAATGTTTACTTTTTAATACAAAGCTACATATGCGCATTCTATTTTATTATTATCCAACTCAGTTGTGCATTTAAATCAGTTTGCCATTTTATTTTTAATAACTCCAAATAATTTTTTGTCATTAATGTATTCATATTTTTAACTCTCTTTCTTTATACTTGTGTGGATTTTCCCTTTGTGGTACATTGAAGGGCAACAATTCAATATTCAGTTCTATTCTATATGTCACTTCTGTAAATGTGATTTTAAAAAAAAAGAAAATCTTACTCACATTGTGTTTAAATATACTTTGGGCTAATTCTCCACCAATCAAAAGCCTTAAAATGTGACTGTCTTGCTGCTTCTTCAAGCTGTAAGGCAACACTGCTAAATACATTTATTTACTGGCTTTTTAACATATTACTAATTAAGCAAGAAAAAAAACTGGTTGAAAGAAGGAGTTTAATTGTGTCCAATCTTCAACAAATTTCAGATTATTCCAATAGAAGAAATTCATAACACAAGTGTTCTCTCAAAGGTATCTCACACGACAAACATATCCCATTTATATACAGAAATACATAACTAAATCAATCATTTAGACAGCTTCAAATTCAGCTATAAACTTTCCAATCTTAGTTTAAGACAATGCAGTCAAGTCCAGTTTATTATAACTGAAGGGTAAAAATCCAAGAAAGCCTATTTGGTAACACAGAATCATTGTTTCTGCAGCAATAAGGAAATACTTCCAGGGGTTCTTGAGAAGACAGAGTAGAGACATAAAAACACAGATCCACTGTTTTATCAGTTTTTTATATGTTAAAGAAAAAGTTAATTGTTACAAAAGCATTAGTTCTATTGATGTTTTCATCAAGGAGAGAAATGTGAAATGTTGTCAGTACTACAATCTACTAATATAGAGTTATTGGTAAGAGTGAATCCTAAAAGTGAATCCTTCAGGTGCTTTGTTTAGGAGAGTGAGTTTAAACATGAAATGACAGGTCCAGGTGCATCATATGTAGAGAGAACATTAAGATATTGGAAGCACAAGAAAGGTAATTCGCCCTGTCTAGAAAAGTGACAGATTAACACAACCAGAAACAGCTTCTATTGACAGAAACAACCAAGGTACAACATGAAGTTAATGGTGGCAGTGAGAGCAAATAATGCAAAAGTGTTGAGTGGAAGGAAAAACTAGCAGAGCAACAAAAGTGGTATTTGCATATAGAGAGTACAGCTTGGAATGCTGAATTATCCGATTACTACCCCGTTTACAGGCGTGGCATCAAACCCAACTCGGAGTTCCGACTTCCGAGGTAAATGTAACGCACCAAAAGGTTCAAATTTTGACTTCACGGGCGAATGAAGAAAAAAACAAAACATATTAAGCGTTTGTTTCTGGTTCGCAGTGAAGCCCTAAATCAAAGTTAACTTAGCAAACAACTTATACTAAATCTACTTTCGAGAACCATACAGTCTGACAAAACAAGAAAACAAGCAAGCAAACAAAAAAAAACGTGGCCTTTTACAGTGAGAAGCGTATGGCTGTTGCCCTGGAAACAATGACGCAGTCATTCAAACTGCGCAGCATGGCATGTTGGGATACCTCTCTCCATCATGGCGGAGCAGAGAGCAGGCTAACGTTAATGGTTAGCACATTGAACAACTGCTTGTTTTCGCACATTTCAGCAAACTACTCATCCGGATGTTTTTTTACACGAGCCGGAGCCATTTAACATAAACCGGGTAAATATGACATACAGAGTTAAAAAACTGTAGCAAATTAACAACTTTGCTTTGTTGACATCAGTTGCAGCTAAACGTTTAGCAGCTATATTAGCTTTAGGGTTTGAGCTGTTAGTGCGCTTTCGGCGTGCGAGGCCGCATCTTCATACAGGCGGGACATTTGGCTCTTGGGTCTAATAATTCTAAAATCGTTTTAAACGGTTTGCAGAATAGTTGGAATAAGGCTTAATTTCCCCCCTTATGGATGCGTTTGAGCTGACTAGCTGGAGCCAGCGGCTGCCGTATGTGGATGAATGTGGGCCAGGGCATTGTAGGCCTGACACCGGGCAACGTTATCTAACATGTTTACCGGGCTGGCGATGTGCACAACTTATTTCTCGTGGAGCTCAGCTTCCAACGCTGCTTTCAGTAATTTCAAACCAGTATTTAGTCACGCCTAATCCGAACACATTTTATGTTGTTATAGAATCAGCTAAATGTGTCGCATTCAATAATTTCAATTTTTTAAGGAGCTTCCTGGAAAGCGTATCTTGTCTCGTTTGTTTAGGCATTATTTGCCTAGGTGGGATCCATATGGCTTAATAATATATGGAGCGAAGCGCACTTTCTTAATGAATTGGTTTCTTTTGGAAAGCGTGATTTAATTAGTTTTTATAATGTAAGCTCTATAATCCACAGTCAGATCTTTATGCGTTAAAACTGCGTGCCACGCTCCCGATCATCTCTCATGATACTTTCTAATGGTGACTGTATGGCATCCTTACTTTGTGCAATTTTTTTAAATTAAATCGGCGTTGTTAATTTTACTACCACCATTTATGATAGGTTCATTCTGCAATTTGCACCACAACACAAACGATTGATGCAGATGGAGACTTTCTTTTATGAGGACATAATTTTTGTTGACAAATTAAAATGATGTAAAGAATTTCCATGGCACCAAACAAATTAGTCATCTTTTAACACTCATATTTCTTTGCTTTTTTAAAATTTCATTGCGTAAACAGGTAACGCAAAATCGGACGTAGAGAAAACCAAACATAGCTAAAAATAACTTTAATATTAGCCCCTCGAAAATATTTTAAAACTTAATTATTTCTTCTATAAAGGGAAAACTTAAAAGCCCTGTGTTTTGAATCTAGTATCATTTTAAAAATCCAGTTTCTACAGTAAATCCTACTTTATTTGTTTTATTAAAGATTAGGCTACATGTTTAATTTATTGTTAAGCAGGTAAAAAACATGATTTTATTTAATGGGAAAAATATTTTTCGATTCTACGATTTTGGCCCATGTAGCGAAAAGTTTGGACATCTCCGGTATAAATACTTTTTCCACAGCTTGGTATTTGTTTAACAGCTTTGTTAAAGTCAGTATTTGGAATATATTAGGAGTAATGATTATGTTGTATTTTTTCCTATGGAAGATGCTGGAGCAGGTCAGATATTTGATTTGTACTTAAAAAAAAAAAAAAACTTACGTTAAGTGACCTTGTTTTTCTTACTCAGCTATAAAAGGCAACATTATGTCAATAAGAGAGAAATTGTTGTTTAGAAATGGACAAAGGAGCAAAATCAGCATGGAGACAAAACACGTTCGCCAGTGTTGGAGCAAAGATTACTTTCAGGACACCAATTCTGATGGTTTTTGGTTTTATTTACAGTTGAACCAAAAATAAATGACATCCAAGTATTACCGAGTCAAAACTAGGGTTGGGCGATGTCTACCAAATTGAGAGTTAACGATGTTGACAGTAAAACATCGTGATGGACGATGACAACGTTTGGGGGGGGTTGGTTGGTTACTTTTTTTTTTTTCATTTATCTCTTCACACCAGCCTAAAAAGTACTTAAAACACAGCAGCAAAAAAACAACTTAATTTTTTAAACTGTACTTTAGTTACTGTAACACACTTACACAAGCAGTTTGAGTTCACTGGCAGTGTGGATTTGAAATCCATATTCATACTTTTATGTGCGCATGGATTTCGGCATCGTGCCGGATCTTTTCAGAGCTTTAAAGTGAAAAATTGACATAATTCCTTTACCTTGTAAAAAAGATTACTAAGTTATACTTAATAAACTCACACCAGGTTGTTCTCCTTCCACGTAAAAGTCTTAATATAAATTCTTCCAATCGAGCATACACCACTACATCAGTTGACAGGTGAACAGCTGATCTCCTTTGAAGCTCTCATTCCCCATTTCAGCCAAAAGCAGCTGGAAAACAAAGGGCAGGCACCGATATTCGCGCAGCTTTGACTCATAGTGCTCAAAACCAGAGAGAGTTCAAGAGTATATTTGGATTGGCAGCTTATTATAGCGCGAACCACTTAAACCCTATATTTTCCGCTAGAATAGTGCGTTTATTCTTCAGCGTTTTCTGTGAGTTTATCTGAGAGGAGTGGGTATTTACCATCATGAAATGCTGTGTGCCAGTAACATCTCAACAGGCAGATTGGGAATAATGCAGCGCTTTAATATAAATTATCGCGATAAAGAGGGGGACGGGTTCGGGTAAAGATCTTCAGCCCTAGTGCGCGGTAATCGCTCGTGGTGTTCGGCCATTGGGTTCAGTCTTTGCCGTTCAGCCTCGGCTCTTTTTATGTTTAGCTTAACAAGTTTTGCGCAGCTGTAGCAAAGCAGCTGGTTGCTACGCTCATTGTCCTGAATCATCCAGATTTTTTTGGAGCTTCACAGAGGGAAACAAATGCAAACAAAACACATCAAATCCACACACTCAAACCACGCAAAATAAATAAAAAAATATACAAAAATATTTTCCACTGTGCTACACTCATTAGTTAGTTATATTCTCAATGTTTACGGAGCAAAGGTTTTAGTTAGACTATAGAAGAGACTAAAGCATTGGTGCATATCTGAAAGGGTGGGGGGCGTGGCATCACGATGGTGGCTTTCCATCTTGATGTTGGTCAACCATCACGATGGACGATGACATCGTTCATCTGCACAACCCTAATCAAAACCTTCTGTTAATATTTTATTTGGCCAGTTTTGTCACATCAAATTCAGGTCAAATGCTGGTAGATTATACAGACATGCTGTTTCTTACTTAACTCTGGAAATTGCTTTTAGGCTCTGTGAAACTATTGTTTAGTTAATAGGATGGTTTAATTTGTTACTAATTTGTAGGTCTTGCTGAACTGATAGACAAGCACTGCTCTTCTGCTTTCAGTGAAATGCAAGTGTACTGAATGCATAGTAAATGCTGTGTTTAGCCATTATGCATCTTTAGATCATTCTACCTTTGTTTTCCTCTCTGCAGCATTTATTAGCAGAGATCCACTCCAGCATCCTTAAGAGGGCCCTTTACCACGTTTCTGTGCTGCCATAATGGAATGTGCAGTAGACATTCCTTCAGGTAGGTAGCACGAATCAATCAAAAGTCTGTACTTGATGAAGCTTATTATTATTATTATATACATGTTACATTTCTCACAAGCTAACATTTTACCTCTTATAAAACAAACTTTTTAAATAAAAATTGGGAAATCTCCTGTTTGGCAGATGTCTGTTATGTGCTCTTTGATTGGATTCAGTTATAATTCCATGAAACGACAATTTGCTTAGGCTTTTACGAAATATTTGATGATTACTGGACATAAAACACCGTGGTCACTTTGTCAGGGTATCCCTGCCATGATGTTTTTGATAATTTGCCCTGTATTTTAATGTGCAACAAAAACAAATTGTCACTAAATTCTGGGTTACATGTACAGGTGAGGATGAAGCGCCTGAGAAAGATGATGCGAATGCCAAGGAAGGTACTGAGGTGCCTCACAAGAAAAACAAGAAGCACAGAAAACATAAAAGCAAAAAGAAGAAGAGGAGGAGAAAAGGAGAGAAAGAGAGCAGTTCAGAATCTGGCGCAGAGTCAGATGTGGAGCCTCAACCTCCACCGAGAAGGACCACTAGAGCCAGGTCAGACAAAAAAAAATAATAAAAAAAAGTAATCTTTTAAATATATATATAAAAAGATCCCCCCAGGGATTTGCGGGTTTTTGTGAAACATGCAATGTTTTTATTTGTGATTTTTGTTTTATTTTTCACTAATCACTTAAATTGTTTGAAAAGTACGCTTTAAAAAAAGTTTTTTTTAACTTTGTAACATTATTAGCAGCGTTATTAGTCAACATGTCGCATACAGCTTAGCAAAGTAAAATGATTTTAAATGTAATTTTAACAGATGGAGAGTCTAAAATGTGACCAGCTCAGATTGGGTCCCCACTAGAAGAACATCATTACTTAGATTGTGGTGCTACAGTCCAAGACCCACCCTGGGCCCGTTTAACCCCTCTTTATTAACCTCCTGGGTACGTCCCTGCTCAGCAGCACTAAACATTTAGGATTAATCACTCATTAATCATTCAAAACACTCACAGGAGTCTCTGTGTCAGGAGAGAGTGAGAAAGTATTTTTCTCACTTTGGTCGCAGCACCTTTTGATTTTGACGCTGTAACTTTGGTTTCTGCTGGAACAAAAGCACGAACAGCTGCACTCTCGGGGCTGGAAAAAGAGCCTAGATTCACTGCCCAGGTTACCATCACGCTTCTAAAATAACAGGAAACAAGATTTGAGGTTGGTTGAAACCATTTTTTATTAATAACTTGACTGATTTATAAAATCCAATGAAACTACAGCTTCTATGAGTCACATAAAGACTGTTCTCCTGGAAACCTGCTGCTCCCTGCCACTATGTTTGTGTTTTACAGCTGATTGTTGATGATATGCAACGGCGTCAGGATATAACATAATAAAAGGGAGAGATACATTTGCAAGATGTACAGAAGTTGCGGGGATTGGCTGAATTTTCGTTAATGGAGTGACTTATATATTTCAGTGACCCCAACTAAGGATTTACACATTTGAATCAGAACGGTCGAATCTTTCCCTAGTCAACCAATGCTTGACTAATATATGTGTTCAGGCTGTGCGGGGGACGGTTGTACGCCGCAAAGACTGTCATTTGTAGAATTTCTCCGTTTTACATTATAGTTTGTGTTCCAAATGTAGTTGTGTTCTTTAGTTATGTTGTTTTCAGTGTTTGGTGCTGTTTGTTCGTGGACCATCTTAGAGACGGCGTCTCACTGGAGTTATGTCTGCTTTGAGCTCTATGGGGAGCCTAAGTCACGCCCTTCTACTTCCAGTCCATGGGCCCCCAAATGCAAAAAAAAAATGAATGAGTCAATAGAGCGATACAAATGCTGCTCAAAGTGCTTTACAGATTAAAATGAACCCACATTACCAACATTCCCATCTCTTCCCCACAATTGTAAAAAAAAAAAGAAGAGACAATTATTCCCCATTCCAAACCCCATTTTCCAAACACCCACAGACACGCACTGGTACACATCCACAAACAAACAGACGTACACACAGATGCCTTCCCAAAACGCGTAAGACCATAGGTAGAGCTCAGATGGGAACGTCCCACTCGGACTCCGTAGCAACAGTTAGCAAGCAACCGTAAATTTACTCAGATATCCTCATCACAAGGAACCACAGATTGCATTTTGCCTAACAAGTAATTCTCACCAGTTCTGATACAACTCACAACAAAACCTGGTAATATTATTAACCGCTTTATCAAAATAACAGCTTCCTAGTGAACACAGCACACCTCTACAGAGCATGTTAGCCGACGCTAGCGAGTAGCATATAGCTAAGCTACAGTTAAACCATGGCTTGGACAGATGAAGAAAGAAGCAGCGGGACCACAGCTAAAGCTGCACCTTCTACTCTTAAGTCACCAGTGAGGAAATTTTGAGCTCCCCTTGAGTTGAGTCAATGTTTTCATTGTAAATGAGAGGTCCACAATTTGCTGCATATAACTAGTTTCTCTGAGCCAACAGAAGCTGAGAGTTGCTGCGCTGCAGTAGCTAATAAGTCACTAGATGGCAACCACTTTCTGTTATTTATCGTTTCCATTATTTATTTAAACATTTTTACACTCATAAGTGTAACTATTTATTGTAAATACAAGAATAATATTGTAAATTATGTCAATTTGACCATTAATGCCTCATGTGATACATTACACAAGAATGATGGAAATCGCATCGCCGTTATGTCTTTTGAAATAGGATTTATTTAGATTATTTAACTTTAATGAATAAAAACAAATGATCATAGACTTAACTAGTCTAAAAATGGCATAGTACTCTGTACTGTAAGAAAAGGAAAAATAAAAAATCGATAATTGAATTGTGACACATATATATTGCATTTGAACCATTCCGATTCTCACTATCAATTCCTTTTCTAAACGGTTCTCAATTCCGATTCTTTGAGGTGCAGAAGAGAAAAAACAAACAAAAAAATTTCCTTTGAAAAAGCCTCTACACAGGCCATTTTTATTTGTTCTGTCAATAAAATTAAACCTGAACTGTTACTGTAACTTAAGTCAGGGGTAGATAAAGTAGCTACCAGCTAAGTTATTTAGCTTAATCTTGATCTTATTTACTTATCGTTACCTAAATGTGGGCGACTCTACATCACTAAGGGATTGCAGCCTTTTTACCACATACGCCGTTACTTTTCTGCGGCATGCATCAATTGGCTCCACTGACTGCTTTCCCCTTGCTACCATGGTGAATGGGGTTTATCTATTTGCTGGGTGGGCTCTCTGGCCGGTTAGCGTAGCTGCAGCCTGCCTTATGCTAGCGTCACTAGTATATTCAAACTTAAGCTAGTCTGTAAAGAATAAAACAATCATCATTTTCATGTACCTGATTCCGCTTCCAACGAGGAGTTGCTGTCTGACGGTTAAACGTCGGAAGAGGAGGAAGTGAAGGGAGCAGGAGAGCGACGTGCAACACATCAAACACTGTACGCTCGTTACCACACTATAAACCACACAGCTGCCGAAAGTGTTTTATCGCGTTTGTTGTACATCCTGCGTTGGCGCTACGTTTAACACAGGTGTTACACTGTGAATCCATCCTTTTGTAAATTAAAATGAAGCTAGACTTTGGAGCAGCGTCTACGCTCCCATGTTGTTTAGAGTATTATACAGTCTATGGTTCAGAGAAGTGACATATTGCGGGGCTCGCTGGGTGGAGTAAAACCTAATACAAACCCCATAAACAAACTAGTGCGTGGCCCGTACTATTTTGTTTGCTCACACTGCGGGCATATTTAGGCACCGAAAAAAGCATCAAAATTTAAACATCTTAACGGTTCCGGAAACAGACGTTAGGAACCGGTTCCTATTTGGTTTGGAACCGGTTCTCTGTACCAAACCCTATATTAGTACAGACCAAAAGTTTGGATACACCTTCTCATTCAATGAGTTTCCTTTCTTTTCATGACTATTTACATTGTAGATTCACACTGAAGGTGTCAAAACCATGAATGAACACATATGGAATTATTTAGTACTTTTACAAAAAAGTGTGAAATCACCGGACCTGAACCCAATCAAGATGATTTTTGTTGAGCTGAACCGCAGAGTGAAGGCAAAAGGACCAACAAGTACTAAGCATCTCTGTGAACTGCTTCAAGACTGTTGGAAAACCATTTCTGGTGACTACCTGTTAAAGCTCAAGAGAATGCAAAGTAGTAATCGGAGAAAAGGGTGGCTACTTTGAAGAATCTAAAATATGACACACATATTCAGTTCTTTCACCCTTTTTGTTTAAGTACATACAGTACTTGAATACATTACGTGTTCATTCATATTTTTGATGCCTTTAATTTAGAATCTACAATGTAGTCATGAAAAGAAAGGAAACTCATTGAATGAGAAGGTGTATCTTTTGGTCTGAACTGTATATATACATTTTAAATAAAATTTTGAATTAGAAACCAGCCAATTTGAGGCCTGACAGCATTTCTTTACATATTAGTATTAACATAACTTTTACATTGCTGTTCAAGCTTCCAACACTCATTTTGTGAACATTTTTTTTGTTTAATTCAACAGTGACAACGATTATTTTAGCTTATTATTTGAGATAATGGTGGTCACTAAAAAAAGGGAAGAAAAAAAACAACAAATAATCTAATGGCCCAAAACATGACTGCTGTATGGCATCATGTTAAAAATATTTCAGATAAACAACCTTCCTCTCTATTTCTTCTGTCCAAAATGGAAATGACTCCTTTTCTCTTGGAAAAGCAGTTGACTACAATATTGGGCTGTAAAGGGACGGGAGAGATTAGGAAAGAGATAAGAGTTTAAAAAGTGCTGATGACATTTGAATGATTGGATTTGAATGTTAATTTAAATTGTAGTTACTTACTGTTTTAGTTAAATATTTGCTGCTTAGAAGTTACATTACACAGCAATCAAACATTATGCATCTCTTCAATGGCTGCCATAGAAAAACTAATGACCGTGAATTCTTTTGGGATTGCCTTAATTTCCAACATATATAACCATCTGGAACAGGATTATGCAGAAACATCTGTGAAGAGACTGCAGCTGTGACGGGAGGAGCTACACGAATGTATTTGAACGTAAAAGGGAGAAGAGGCACATACTAGCAAAGCGGAACCAAAGTAAAACTCCTTGTTTGTGGGAACAAACCTGCCGAAAAAAGCTAATTGTGATACTAAAGCACAACTAACACTCATGTTAATTTACTGCAATTTAATCTGTTAATATGAACGTATTCAAATAAGCAACACCAGAAAAACTCATCAGATATGACAATGCTTTGTCTGATATCTACAATAGACTTCCCCCCTGTGGGACCTAGGAATATACACTCCAAATATAAATTAAAACCAGCTATCCTTTTTTTGTTTTGTAATATTTTGCTATCAGAAATCTTTTGCTCCTATAATAAGTTTAAAGAGTCGCTTTACTGTGACATCACAATACGCAGAATGTGCATAAAACCGCCTTGAATCCATGAAATCCCGCCCGCCATACTATTCTCGTGTCTGTAACAAGGCTGGGTTTGGTCTGCAACCGTTAAGTTGCATAAAAGTGACAGCCCTCTAAACAACTCATTCTGAAGGGAACGGAAATGGTCAAGAATTGAGCTGGTGAGATCGCTTTATTTGAGAGCGATGTTGTGCAAAGAACTTCATTAACATGTTTCATACTAACTGTAGACCTATTAGGACCTGTTTAACAGAAGCATAAAATGTCCTGTTTAACAGAGTTAACATATATGAACAGTGACAGATCAGAAATGTTTGAGTTATATATATATATATATATATATATATATATATTTTTTTTTTTACATTTGCTAAATTAGTGTGATTTATTATTCATGATCTGATCCCCAATCAAGAACTCAATTATGGGGGGACTTGGTTTATTTCATTTGATAGAGACTGACAAATGAGTTGATATTACTCCTATAAAATTAAAAATAATGTTCAGGGGGGAAAAAGTTGCCCCCTCTTACGTTTCTCACAATAACATTTATTAACTTTGATGCTTTAGACATGGAAAATAAAGTGGGTTCATCTTTTGTTTTAGTGCCAGATTGGCAGCAGCGGCTGGAACTGAACACACTGGAGTGAAAGAAGCGAAGAGAAAAGATGTAATTATAGGTACATACGGAAGTGACACACAGCCATAATTTGTATCTTTAAAAGAATATAACAATTACCTTTGGTAATATTAACTGTGAATGTTCCTTTCTTATTGTGTAGAGGCAGATGGAGGCTCAAAACCCAAGAAACATAAAAGACAAGCTGCAAAAAAGAAAAAAAAGAAGAGAAAGAAAGATGAAAAGCAAGAAAAAAAATCATCCCGCTCGCCTTCTGACAGTAGCTCGGCTTCAGGTTCTGATTCTGAAGGTGAGAGAGGTAAAACAGCTGGCAGTGGGAAACATTCTCCGGCGGTTGTGTCTGACCTCAAGGAACCAGCATCTCGACCAGATCCAGAGGGCATCCAAGTGGAGGAACAAGTTGCTCCCATCTTAATTCAAAAGCCTGAATTGCCTGAAGTAAAGGAGCAGATAAAGGAAGAAATAAGAGACATGGATGTCTCCTGCACAGAAGAGAAGCAAAGTTGCATCATTGAAATAGAAAAGGATAAGAGATCCCCCTTTACAGGCCAAGATGAGATAACACAGACAGACACTGTTGAGGTCAAGATTGAGAGCAGTTATGGAGAGGCCAAATTCATGCATGCTCAAGAATTACCTGACATTATCCCAAAACAGGAAAGTACTACTCCAAAAGATGACCCAATCCTGAAAGATCAGGCCAGTTTACTACAAGAAGTTAAAGTTAAAGAGCAGGATTCGCCCAGGTCTTTATCTCCTTCTAGGGGCTTAGAAATAAAGCAGACAGACCCGAGCCCCAGCCATTCACCGTCGCCCTGTCTTATCAAGCAAGAAGCTGAGGTTCAGTCGGATGAATTGATGAAAGAAGAATCTAGAACCCATTCTAGATCAACTTCAAAGGAAAGGCTGTCCACATCTCCTCTGAAGAGTCAAAGGCTGTCCACATCTCCTCTGAAGAGTCAAAGGCTCTCTCACTCCAAGTCCCGCTCTCCTTCTCCCAAAACCAAGAAAAAATCTATCTCACCATTCCAAAAGTCACAGAAGAGATCCAGTCGTCGATCCCGATCCACCTCTCTTTCTGTCACTCCAATGAAGAAGAGGTCAAAATCTCTGAGCAAGTCCAAGTCTCCTAAACGACGGAGAAGTTCTAGGTCTGTTTCCCCAAAGCGACGCAGAAGTTCGCCCTCTCCCAAAAGAAAAGTCTCACGATCCCCTAAGCGTGGAGGGCGGAGGTCCCCCTCGCTTTCTAGGTCTCCAAGGAGACAACGAAAGTCAAAATCACGTTCCCGTGGAGGTAAAAGGCGCTCCAGGACCCGGTCACCAAGGCGAGGTGGTGCTGGTGGTCGGCGTTCATTGTCACGTTCCATCACGAAACCCCGTCGCTCTCACTCTAGGTCTAGACGCCCCGTTGGTCGCTCTAGATCAAGATCGACCACAAGGCGTCCTGGAGGTAGGCGATCCAGAAGTCGCTCCTTGTCTCGGCGCAGGAGGTCGCCACCACCCAGATCCCGCCGTTCACGCTCTCGGTCAGCTCGCAGAAGCAGACGGAGTCATTCACGGTCTGCTGCCATTGTTAAGCGCAGTCGCCGCTCCAGATCCAGGAGTCCCCGCAAACGGACCAAATCAAGAAGCCCTCCATCCCGACGGCGGTCTAAATCCCGTTCACCTATCAGAAGACGTTCTCGATCTCCTATACGGAGGTACCGTTCGCCACCAAGATCTGGCAAGCGTTCTAAGTCCCGCTCTTTGTCTCGAAGACACCGGTCACCTCCGCCTAGCAAAAGGAGGTCAAAATCCCCAAGGAGGGGTCGAAGGAGGTCAAAGTCTAAATCTGTCTCTCGGGGCTTGAAAACATCTAAATCCAGGTCAAGGTCTGAATCAAGTAATGGAAGGTCTGAAAGTTCATCTTCAGCAAGATCCATATCTTACACACCAGTTAAAGAGAAGGCGGCTTCACCTCCTGCTAAAGAGAAAACACCAGAAGAAAAACCTGTTGAAGAAAATGGCGCACCCACTGTCGAACCCGGTAAAGCTCTTTTTAGATTACTAACGTTGCATAATACATTTAGGCTTTATATTTTCTAGAAGAAAATATTCAACTTTTGATGTTTCTGTCCAATGTGGTTGCATTCAACAGTTGATCAGAAACCATTGCCATCAGCAGCTGACGTCAGTTCCCAAGGTGAGAGTCCCTCGGATGAGTTGCAGGATCAGCCCGCTCAGCTTAAAGACTTGGATGCCCCCACTTCAAGATCTGCTTCCCGAGAGCCAGGCAGTGGCTCAAATGCTTCGGATTCTTCAGAAGGTTCAGATGACGACGAGGAATCTCCAGTCAAAACAGTGTCAAAAAGCAAGAAAAGCTCCTCAGGTTCAGCATCTCCAGAAGTACCAAAGAAGCAGCTTTCTAAGTCACGCTCGCCTGCCGATCGCCGTAAACGTTCTCGCTCAACATCCAAGACTGCATCTAGAAGAAAGTTGTCCAGGTTTGTATTATGAGTGTTCCTGAATGGTGGAGAGGCCTTTATTGAGTTTGGGATCAGTTAACTTTGTGAAATTAGGTTCTCAGTAAATGTAAAAAATACGTCATGATAACTCCATGCTGTTTTAGTAAATATAAATAAGATACTGGAAGACTTTGAGGAATCTTTCTTTCTTTTTAAGTTGATTTCTGACTTATATTTGACATCAAGATGCTTTATTGTGTTCAGTTATTAATTCTTCCAAATATTTATCCTTCCAAAGGTCCAAATCTCCCGTTAGGAAAAGAGTCTCTGTCTCGCCGTCTCAAAGAAAAAAGCGACGGTCCAAATCTCGGAGTCCTACCCGACGTCGGAGGTCACGCTCACGTTCTACCACACGACGCAAGCGTTCCAGCTCCAAGTCCCGCACCAGAAACCGGCGATCCAAATCCCGCTCTCCAGCTCGCAAGAGACGTTCCCGTTCGCCGAATACTCGGGGAAGGAGGAGATCCAAGTCACCGGATAGGAGCAAGCGTTCTAAAAGCCGCTCTACAGGCCGCAGGAAACGATCCAGATCAGGAGACAGAAGCAGACGGTCCCGCTCCCGCTCCTCGGATCGCAGACGTAGATCAAGGTCACGAGGTCGAGGAAGACGGCCACCATTCCGGAGTCGTTCATTTGACAGACGAGACAGATGGAAGAGGGAACCAAGCCACTCTCCAGTTGTCATTCTCCGTAAGCAACGCCGCTCAGGGTCTCGATCACGACGCAGTGCTAGCAAAACGCCTCCAAGGCTCACTGATCTGGGTAAAACTTTTGCTCTTTAAATAAAGTAATACCAGCACTTATCTGCTTTCTTGGCTTGACCCTGTCTATGTCTCATTCTCGCCTTCTCTCTTCTCAGATAAGGACCAGTTGCTTGAAATAGCCAAGGCAAACGCTGCCGCCATGTGTGCCAAGGCAGGGGTTCCCATTCCCGAGAGTCTGCGGCCAAAAGCCATTCTCCAGCTCCCTCTCCCGACACCATCCCCTTCCCAGATTTCTTTACCTTTACCATTACCTCTTCCAATGGGAATGGGAATGCCGAATATGTCCAACATGGGTCCAATGGGCTTACAAAGCATTCCTGGAATGCCCACTATGTCAAACATCACCATGAGTGCTGCTGTGGCAAGTATGACAGCAGCCACCATGACCGCTGCCTTGACCAACATGGGTGCCCTTGCAGCTATGCCACCGCTTGCTCCTCTTCCCACCATAACTAATAAACCACCCCCCAGCCTTGTCCCCCAAACACCATCTCTAAACCTGGACCACATTGAGGAAGCAAAGAGAAAAGTCACTCAGCAGGCCAACATACATACCATAAAGGAACTCACAGAGGTAAGCGGGCTTAAATGTTGTGCAGAAAATAAAAAAGCCAATGTCACTTTTCAGTTTCTATATATCTACATTTAATTTTCTTTATATCGATTCTGAGAGAACCTTGCACCTTTAAACTCTTGGTTCTTAATAATTTTTAAGGTGAGTATTCTGTGTGAGGTCTTGGGCCTGATTGAACTAATATTCATAATGGTTGCTGCGCTTATTAAACATAAAGTTGCAGAAAAATAAAAAAAATTCCACTTCTGATTTGTTGTATTACATGTATCCACACATAGTACTATACAGTCTCCTGAAATACATTATCAGGTTTTGTTGCTGATAGACGTTAGGGCTATTATTAAAAGTATTAGAAAAGGCTACAGCTGTTAAACTAGCATGTGTTGTCATTCCCACATCCAACTTTGGAGACGGATTGAATGTTGCATAAACTACCAGCAAAATAAGTAAATGGGGCTTCAGGGATTTTCATAACAAACATCAACTAGAAACACATATGGCTGCCTGAAATGGCAAAAAGATATAATCATAGTACCAGTGTGTACAATATTACTTTTGCAAAACACTTTATAACGTAGTAGCATTTTGACTTAATTTCAAGTAAGAAATATTACTTTTTACCTGTCTGATGAAATCACATTATTGTAGTTGCCCAAAACTGACCCAACACTCTAAAGGGCTCAGAGTTTGAAACCTAATTAAGAAAGAGAAGAATTAAGTAAATGTAGAGTTAGTGGAACTGACATTGTTCAACTCACCATTTTTTTTAACATTGCGACTGTATGATTTCCTGATGCTGAACAGCACAAGGGTAATTTGTAAAGTGCCTTTTCCTGACCGTCTTCCTACACTGATCTACATCTGATATGGGGAAAAGTGGAACATGTTACTATCAAAATACTGAGTTTTTAAATTCTATTTTCCTTTTGCTTGAGAACTAACAAATGTTTGTTTTTCTGTTTCTATAGAAGTGCAAGATGATTGCAAACAGCAAAGAGGAGATGGCTGTTGCTAAGCCCCATGTGTCAGATGATGAAAGTTAAAACCACCAAGGCCACAAGGTGAAATCTTTTTGTTTCCTACTTAAAAAATGATTAATTTTAGATCAGTTTGATACAAGACACAACACTTAAAACAAATGCACTTAGTGAACAACTACAGGTACATCTCAGTAGATTTCAAGATCATCTTAAACTTGATGTATTTTTCTGTGATTCTTTTAAGAAAAGTGTCTCTCATGGTGTCTCAGATTTTACTAAGATTTATGTCAGGTTTTTGTTAATGTTGAAAATTTTGGGGTACAGATAATAAAGATATTCAGGTTCTCAGAAAATTGAAACATAGAATTAATGAAAAAATATTTAAATACAGAAATGTTAGCTTACAGCTTTACATCTGGTTTTATCTATTACTGCATCAGTGCAGCAACATATGGAGGTGGTTAGTCAGTGGTTTTGCTTCGATGCTAATGAAGCCCAGATATCTTTTAATGGCTGCCTTCATTTTGTCTGCATTGTGTCCCACATCATCCTAGGCTCTTTATGGGATTTAGGATGGGTGACCAATATAGAAAATCAAATCTCTTAGTAAATGAAGGTGATCCATAACAGTGCTGGGTGATACAGCTCAAAGTGATTTTCCACCCATAAGTAAAAATTTATCTGTTGCCATATTCGACCCAGAATTAGATTAGTGAGCAAAATGCATTTTTTAACAAACCCAGTAATTCCCCTGATCTGGCAGTAGTCTGTTTGCTTTAACTTTTTTGTAGCATAATCTAGGGATGTCCGATATTATCGGCCTAAAGTCATTATCGGCCGATATTGGCATTAAAATGTAATATCGTAAATTATCGGTATCGGTTTTTATTTTTTTAATAAGATGAGTTTTTCAAACCATACACATTATATATCAAACTCTTCAGCTACTTCTTTTCCCTCTCAGAATGTAAAAATATGACAGATTTGAGGTTTAGTTTTTGAGTTATCATTTGGTTGAGACAACTCTCAATTTATCAAAAGGTAGGTTAATTATTGGCCCTGCTTAAATGTTTGCTGGTTTTTTATTCTTGTTTCAGTTGTTTCCACTTTACCTTACTGCAATAAAGGTATAATTTTGTTTACATTTTCTAAAATAAGATATTTGTCCTGAGTGGTGGGCCTTTGTCAGTATTCTCTGTGAGAAAATGTTACAGCTACTTTTCATCGTGGTTACCTAAAAGGGTTTAGTAGTTTTTGTTTTTTATGAGGGATGGTCCCCACATATTGGTATCGGTTTATATCTGTATCGGAAATTATGAGTTAGGCTGTATCGGTATATCGGATATCAGTAAAAAAGCCAATATCGAACATCCCTAGCATAATCATATTCAAGCGAATGGGAACTATTAGCAAGTTATGAAAAAAAAGCCAGATCTAAGACAACATGACTTGTGAGAATATTTTCTTAAGTGACCGAGATTGAAACAAGGCATTTTCTTAACTTATAAAATCTTAGATTTGCAGTATTCCTTGTAGATTTGTAATTGCTTTGAATGAACTAACATTGGAGCTGATAAAACCCTGTAAGCCAGCACCAGTCAAACATGGCTCCCCAAATCATCGCCTAATTTAAAATTTTGTAAATTTTGGCCCAATATTCCCATCGTTTTTATTCTTAGCTCAGGCAAGACACTCTAAATGCTGTCTCTGGTTCAGCAATGGCTTAACTGAAGGAATGAGACCCACTGCCCTGCATACATCTGTGGGTCTTAAAGTTAACCCCTGACTCCAGCAAAAATTCACAATTAATTAATTTATCCCAAACTTTTAAGTTGCCTTTGCAATTATCTCATGTTCGTCCCTCTAGTTTGTCTTTCACAGTTTTTCTTCTACTAAAATTTCTGTTAATGTGCTTGAATACCAGTGTTTCCCACACATAGATGAACACAGGTTCTACTCCGATCGCCACATATTCAACACAGACACCCCCCACCCCCCAAAAAAAATCAACACCAGTCGTCACTTTTTTACGCTATTTTACACCATAATACCTGACTGCAGCCACAACACCTCCGCCTCTTCCTCTTTCTTTCTCAGACTGCTTAGGATGTGTCGTCTGTGTGAAAGCAGGGGGATATTTCTGCAGGTGGACAGTTTGCTCAATTTTTTATTATTCCCCTCAAATAAAGATGGACCCCGTGGAAGAGGTTAGTAACGCTGTCTGGATTTACTCCTCAGCCAGGTGCAAGCGGGGTGGCATATTAAATTGTTCTTCCGGGTAAACAAGAGGAAAGCGGGAGAAACCATACGACACTGCATACATGGGCATCCTTGCCAAACCTTCCGATTTTCCCGGGAGAGTCCCGAATTTCAGTGCCCCTCCCAAATATCTCCTGACATCTGACGGTGTGTTTTATCATATACGCTCCCTGTTTCTATGTGAGAGGGATGGAGAATAACATGGTTCATTTGCATTTTGCCAAGGAAAGTGCTATAGGGTACAGTTTCCTCATTTATGATGTGAAAATCCTTGATCTGTGGGTGGAATTCGCCGTTTTGCATCCAAAATAGGTCACCTATGTGATTTGTATGTCCTATGAGGAAACCAATCAGCTGTAATTGGTGAGACACGCTGCAGCAACGAACCTCAAGTTTTCAGAACGGTCTTAATGTGACTGAAAGAAGCTGATATTTCAAATACTTCTTAAATTTTTAGGATACTTAGGATTAGAAACTCTTTCAACCAACCTCAGGTCTTGTTTCCTTTCATTTTGAGTGAGTTTTTAGAAGGATTAATAGTGATTATTCCGAAACGTTCGGGTATGAACCACCACACATTAACTTCAAATCTGTGGGAAATACTGGATACAACTAATAATCGTCCAGCTTCTTAAGCACCTTATGTTGGGGAATTTCCTTGTTGACTGCCTGTGTCCGCTGCACAGCTATCAGATCAGCAGTCTTTCCTGAAAAATGTTCAGACCACAACCAAAGATATGTATTTATTGGTTGGTTTTGGAAAACTGATTGTGTAATCTATATTCATTTTGATGACAAACCCAGACAGTGAACTATTTTAAGCATTTATTTATTAGAGTTTCACCTTTTAAATTCTGAAATAACGCTGAAATAATTATTTGTTTGATTAATTTAATATTTTCTTGAAATGCAGTAACCTCTTCAGTCTGGAGTGGACTGTTGGTTCAGCAGTTCAACATATAGAAAATTTAAGTTAAGCGATGATTTGGGGAGCCATGTCATTGGTGCTGGTTTACAGATTTTATCAGCTCTGCTGTCAGTTCACCCAAACTTAATTTCCCTCTGGGATCAATAAGGTATTTTTGAATCGAATTATGTGTCTTTTCTCTACATTTCTTAATTTATAATTGGTTTTACTGCTCAACACTCAAATAACTTTCAACTTTCTGTCTTTCTACACCTATTCAGAAAATAAAGAAATGAACAAATCACCAGTATATATTGAACAATTCTTCTGTATAGATTTTCCCTTTGGCTTAGTTTTCTCGTCGTGGCTTTTCTGTTATCCAGCCTTCACTTCGGGAATCATTCATCGTTTATGATTAGTTGAGACCTTTATCGATAACTCAGTAAAGCTCCCTGAATCTATGTTGAACGTGTAAAAAGACTTTTAGCAGGTTACCAGACATGTCAGCAGTTTCCAGCAAGCTTTTGGATAAAAACAGGCCATGAATCCATCTTGACAACCCTTTATTTGCTTCATCTATGTCACCAAACCTCTTTTAGATTAGTTATATTGACTGACATTTTTTGTGTGCTAAATTATTAAATATACTGATTTTTTTTTTTCTATTTGCAGCTGCTTCATTTGAATGACTGAAGCAAAATCTAGGATCCCCTAAAGGACCTTCTCTCCCACAGTTCTCTCTGTTAGCCAAATGATCTGGCAGAGTGGAGAAACTCCCTGATTTTTGCAGCTATAAAGCATAGCGGTGCCGAAAAGCTTCCCAACACTTCTCCAACGGTTTGTTGTTTTTATGAGAGCTAGAGACTTGCAGACTTTCACCTGTGATACCACTGAGAACAGTGGATGCCCTTAGGTGCATAGTTGTATGACTGAACAGTGAATTTTAGTATGTTTGTGTTAATGTCTTTCACCATCATCCCAACGGTGCAGCTTCTCACCTAGGCAAAAACCGTTAGAAGACCTGAGGAAGAAACAAACCAAACTAACCTAACCTGTGGGTCAGTCGCTTTTGTACATGTTCTAAACCTCTCCAAAACTATTTTACCTTTAATTTTCTTCAGGATTGTATTAAACAGACTGCTCCTTGTTTTTTTTTCCTGTACTATTTTCAGTTATCTGTAAACCCTGGTTTTATGAACAGAAAATACAGAATAAATTAAAAATTGTAGATCCTCACTTGTGATGTCTTTATGCAAATTGGTTATAAACGTAAGAGATAAACGGGATGCACGATGCCATTATTTAGAATATTTCAGTGTATGGAATACTGCAGAAATAAATGAAGTATTGTCCTGGTTGTGTGCAAATTACATCTGTTCTTTCAGCCACAATCTATGATCTGGTATTTTGTTTGGACTTTGTTGGGATTAGTCTGTTTTGAAACACATTTTCTAGATATAAATCTTTCATTTTAGAGGCAACAACTATTTGGGCTATGTTTTGGGAATTGAACCCATCATCTGGAGCTATAAAAGATCTTTGCCATTGCATCATTGCAGGCAATGCTGAGCAACAGTTTTTATATATTTCTTGGATACTAAGAACAGGAAACAAGTAATGGACATTGATGTTGAACCCCCTATGCTCAAGCTGTTTATTTATTTCTTTATCCAGGGTTTTAGATTAGCGACATGTCCCTAAATATGTTGCTGAGAAGGCAAATATAGCTACTCAAATATTTCAATTTAGCTCTGATAATACTCATTAGTAGCAGTAGTAAATTCAAGCTTAATCAATTTCTCCTTCATTTTTATTTCCTTTTTTAAACTTTGTATGGTCTTTAAAGCAGGAAGCTGAGGGTATCCTGATGTGTCACTTGGAAATGTTTTTCAGTCGAGGTATTAAGATGCTTGCATTAAAGGTAAAACAGTAGGTGCAAGAAATGCACTCAGGTGGCGGGTAAAAGATGGATTAAAAGAGAAAACAAAGATCTAGATTAGCTGTTATCTCTGCTTCTGTGTGAACATTTTTTTTCACGTTGAATAATAGAAGAACAAAGACAAACTCGGTGCTTATAAAAACTGTAAGGGACAAGTGTACTCTCAAAATAGGATCTTGTCATAATTCATAATTATCTTCATTGGATGGACATTTAATTGTGATTCCATCCTGCTTTTTCACTTTCATGACCAGGTTTGGTAAACTTTAGAAAATGATCTCTGAAGATTTTTTTGTCAACTTTTGATTATACTTGCTCTGTAAAATGTCTTGTTATAACTGTTGAATTGATTCCCTGAGGTAAGCTTTAGCTATTTTAATGACACAAAAACAAGAAAATACATTTTAGGATGGTTTGGTTCCTTTTATTTGAACATGATGTTGCTTGCTTTGTATATAAATGTGTTGATGATTATTAAAAACCTCAACAAATCTGTACGTACTGTTTTTCTTAAATGCTTCACTTTACTTAGCAGGTTTCAATAATTTTCAAATTAGCTGATTATTAATTGTAGTTTAAAAAAAATTATTATATAAAACCTAACCAGCTAAATACATGTGACCTGTTGCATGTTGATGCTTTCTAGGCTGCTTAGAGACGATGTAATCACAGATGTCTTGTACTTCAGTCCTGTAGTATCGATCTATCCTACAGGGGGCATACTTTATCTTTTTTTTTCTCTGCATATAGTGGTAAAAATTTTCATGCTTTTCTTTCCATAACTGCTGAGTTTAGTCTGAACAACCTGAGGTACACTAGGCACGAGTCTTTACATCGTTCCAGGACAACAGCGACAAACTTTAATGCATTCACGTTTATAACTGACGTCCTTTAAAGACGTGCAAACTTTCGGAATGTAGGAGTAAATTATTAAAAAGAATAAATACCAAAGTTAGACTTTAAAAGGACATTGAAAATTATTTAAAGCCATGCAGATATAGTGCAATTAAACAAATTTTGAAAAAAAAACTGGATGAGCATGTCAAGATTTTCTTTCCGCTGGAATATATACACTGCTCAAAAAATAAAGGTAACGTTTAAAACGATGTAATTCCAAGTCAGTCACACTTCTGTGAAATCAAACTGTCCACTTAAGAGGCAACACTGATTGACAATGAATTCCACATTGTCCCAATGGAATATAGAGCAGGTGGAAATTATAGGCTTTTGGTAAGAAAACAGGAGTGTTTCTGCAGGTGGTGACCACAGAGCACTTTTCTGTTCCTATGCTTTCTGGCTGTTTTGGTCACTTTCTGAATGTTGGCAGTGCTTTCACTAGTGGTAGCATGAGATGGAATCTATAACACACACTAGTAGCTCATCCAGAATGGCAGCTCAATAAAAACTGTCCAGAAGGCTTGCTGTGTCTGTCGGCGTAGTGTCCAGAACATGGAAGTGCTACCAGGATACAGGCCAGTACATCAAGAGATATGGAGGATTCTGTAAGAGGGCAACATCTCACCTCTGGGCAAGGAGGAACGGGGAGCATTACCAAATGACCTCCAGCAGGCCACAGATGTGCATGTGTCTGCTGATATGGTCAGGAACAGACTCTGAGGGTGGTACGAGGGCCTGACATACACAGGTCCCCACCTGTGTATGTCAGGCCCAACACCGTGCAGAACTTTTGGCATTTGCCAGAGAACACCTAGATTGGCTAATTTGCCACTGGGGCCTTATGCTCTTCACAGATGAAAGCAGGTTGACACAGTATGTGACATAAGTCTGGAGATGCCACAGAGAACGTTAAGTTGGTTGCAACGTCTTCCAGCATGATCAGTTTGGCAGTGGGTCAGTAATGATGAGGGATGGCATTTCTTTTGGGGAGCCACACAACCCTCCATGTGCTTGCCAGAGGTAGCCTGACTGCTATTGTTACCTAGATAAGATCCTCAGAACCTTTGTGACACCACATGCTGGTGTGTTTTGCCATGGATACCTCCTAATGCAAGACCATTCTCTACCTTTGTGGCTGGAGTTTGTCAGCAGTTTCTGCATGACAAAGGCATTGATGCTATGCACTGGCTTGCCCCTTCCCTAGACCGGAATAAAATTGAGCAAATCTGGAACATCAAGTCTCACTTCATCCAACAATGGCATGTTGCACCACAGAGGTCCACCACCTCATCAAGTGCATGTCCAGGGATTGTATGGAGGTCATACAGGCATGTGGAGGCCACACACACAACCATGCCTAATTTTGACTTGTTTTAAAGACATTACATCAAAGTTGGATCAGCCTGTAGTGTGTTTGTTACTTTAATTTTTTGTTTAATTCCAAATCTAGACCTCTATGGGTCGATTAATTTGATTTCCATTGATACTTTTCGGTGATTTTGTCAGCACGTTCAACCATTAAAATAACTATTAAGTATTTCATTAATTCAGATCTAGAATTTGTTACTTAAAAGGCCTATATCATGCAAAATCAAGTTTTTGGTGTTTTCAACCATATGGTAATGCAATTTTCTCATGAAAAACCCTACCAGAGTGGTTTTTGGCTTAATTCACGCATGTCTGAGTAATCCTCCTGAATTCAGCTTTATGAGCAGCTGCCCCTCCTCCTAGAAATCAAGTTTTCAATTAGTGACATCACTGGTTGAAAGTTGAGTTCTAAAGGTGTCTGCACCGCCCCTGCAGGCAGAGAGAGGCTTACCCCTGGTAGGATTTCAAACAGACCCTTGTCCCTCTCACAGCTAATGGCTGCTTCGGTATTTAGCAGCTTAAAACACTTTTTTGTTGGATTTTTTATTTTCTGTGAAAACGCCTGTTTGGCTGCATGGATTACAGGATTTTATTCTACATTCCTAAAGAACAGCAGCTGGATCAAAGAACAAAGACACCCGATGGACAGAGAAGTAAGTGGCTACATGCTAATGCTAATGTGTGTTAGCCATTTATCAAGCTTCTTATGTGATCCTATAACAGCATTGTGTGGTTAATTGATCTGTAGAATCTCAGAATGTACAATAAACGGTTTCAAACAACACCTACGGCTTTTTTATATACTGGGCTGGAAAGATTTGCTTAGTTAAAGCAGCTGTGTTGGTTTGGGCTCTGTCTAAAGCCTGGAGATTTAGCAAATGAAATAAGCTTTATTAACCCTGTTTTTAACAAAAAAAAAAAAAACGTCTGAGCCCTTAATATAACAGAGTTACATTATGGCACTCTGGGCTTTCAAAGTATTTGTGAGAATTCTGTTTGTGATGAAGCTTGGCACATCTGCTCCCGGCTGTGCAGCGCGGCAAATTTCAGGACAAATTAATACTGTATAACACCAACTGTAACATTTTATCATATATATGTCTATCCCAGAAGTTGAAAGCTGTGAAATATGATGATATAGTCCCTTTAAGTGTTCCCTTTTTTTTAGCAGTGTATGTTAGACAGTGGCTAACATGTTAGAAAGATTGTTGTAGAAAAGGACAATTTGAAATGAGACAGCTATATGACTGGGTATAATAATGGCTTTCAGGAGATTTAAAGTCTGGCTGGACAAATGTTCACAACGTGAAAGGCCGCATGGGCAAATCGGCCTCAAAATATTTCAAGGAACAATAAAGTGGATAATATTTCAGCTATGCTTATGCTGATATGCTCAATAATGGTTGTAATTAAAAAGAGGTTGGCCCAGGGCAGAAATCAAATGAATTAGAGTTAAAAGTCACACAATTTCAAAGGCAATGGCTGAAATGACATTGACAGTGCAACATTTGGGGAACTCTTAGGGCATCTTCTTCGAGGTTTCCCTAAGGATTGTTTCCAACTTTCCCAAAGTAACTTTTAAAGAACCTTCAGGGAACATTCACTAAATGTTTCTGCTAACCTATTTACAATTCTTGCAGTGCAACATTTAGAAAAGGTATGCGCACTAAAGCAGGAGTAGCCCCTAACTGCATTTCAATAATGTTATGAACGAGGAACAGGTGGTTGATGGAGATAGGTGCTTTTTAAAAATTGTTTCTGTTTTGACATCACTGGCCTGAAGATTCAATGCAAGTTATGCTGATTACTGATGTTGCAACCTTCTGGAATCTATCAGGGCACATTACTTAAAGCTTCCCCAAAGTGTGCATGAATGATTTTCATAAAGTAACCTTTAGAGTAGCCCATCTTCAAATACAATTTTCAAAGATTCCTGATTGTCCAAATGTAATTTTAATAAGGAAACCTGTGGGAAACTTTCAGGGAATGATCCTCTAAAGGTTTTTTGAGGGCTTAAAACAAAACTATTACCATAACCACAAGCAGAATGTATACATGCTTAGGTTAAACATGTCACTCAGACCAACTGAACCACATCGCTGAAATCTTGCGAATGTCACTCAGCATGTCTTTTGCTTCCTAAACCACTTTCTCAGAATTTACAATAGGTAGATAGTGTATATATTGACATATAGTTCATAACACATTTATTGCTTTCCCTCCATAGCCAGAAAATGTTCCTTTGCCATCTAAAACCTCCATTTCAACTTTGATTTTACGAACATTGTTTTCTTAATTACCATATGGGGGCGAGGTTTCTAATTTCCTTTAACTACAATCTTCAAAAGAACAACTCAGTTTAAATATCCCAGGCCAATTATACTCATATAATTTTTGGACTGTAATTACTTTAATCAGTCAGTGTCTGCATGTGCGGCCATTTGCACACACAGCAGTCACGTCTGCGTGGATATGTATGTGGGCTGCATTCTGAGCAGCTAGTGAGTCATTGGATTTTGCAGATCAATGGTTGCCAGTCGATAGATGGCTGAGTGCTTTGCAATGACCACCCTGTCCAAACAGTACACATTCTGTCAAGCAGCCAGGAAGGAGGTCACATAACAAATTTCCATGCACAGCCCCCTAGCTTTCCATTTTCTCTACAATAAAATTGCCTCACAGTCCACCCGTACACACAAAGGCAGGCATACATACACGGAGGATAAGCCGATGTATTCAGCCTGTGGTGAAGTTCTGAATCAGAGCTGGACTTTTTACACTGAGGCAGGCTAACGAAGACAACAGAGACAGCCCGTACAAAAAGGAGAAAAGAGGATTTGAAAGAGGGGAGGCTCGACAAGATAAAGACTGACGAGAGCAAAGAGAGTAAAGGAGGAAACCAGGAACAAAAGAGAACATAAGATACCCAATTTCACTGAGAGGGATTTAGAGCCTGGTCAAAAACAGGAGCTTTGCCTTTAACTGTGAGAGGTCATTGCTGGGCTGAAAAGTAGAGTAAGGGTAGCGACCTTGGCTCCACTTGTTTTATTGCAGCATTAGAAAACTGTGTGGGCGTGCATATTTCTGCTCAAGTGTGTCTGTTTTCAGCAGATCAGAATCATTACCATATAAAATCTTACAGGGGCAGGGACAATAAGCTGCAAAAATAAAAAACATGGCAAACATGTTGCATTCATGCATGTCTATTTCATAAAGGCAGTAGAAAGGAGCAACTTTTTTTCCTGATTTATGGATGAATGACTTTAACCAAGCTGAAATATTCATGAGAACTGGGAAGTAAAGGTGCAGTTTCACTTGATTATTTTCATGCATATTGTGTTATTTAAGTATGTGCTACACAGTTAAGAATATTTTAGTACAAGGCCTGTTACATATTTCGTACTCAGTTGAAAGGTGGTTAGCACTGTGGCCTTGCAACAATTAGATCCAGGGTCAAATCTTCTCACATGGAACTAGCATGTTGTCCCTGTGCATGTTTGGGTTTTCCTCGGCTACAAAAATGTAAACTAACGGTCACATTTTGGATTTTACTTAGCTTTAGCTGTGTTTTATGTATTATGTATGTGCATGGTTGTCTTTCCTGTGTATCTCTGTGTTGCCTTTTCATGGACTTGTCCAGGGTATATCCCGCCCCTTACCTAATGACTGCGGGTCTTAGCAGTCATTCTGTTATTTTTGGACAAATTTCTTGATAGGAAGCAGAACTGATTGTTCGATCAGTTACAACCAAGCAGCCCCAGATCTTCACACAACCTCCACAATGTTTGACTCTCAGTGGGATGTTCTTGTTCTAAACTATGACATTAGTTTTGGGCTGTAAACTCGCACATTTGTTAATACTGCTGACTTCTGCTGGGTTTTTATTTTATCTAACTTCTATACCTTGAGGGATTAACTCCAATAACCAGTGTTTTATCTCATCAAGAGGGATCCAGCGGTCCCCTAGCACGATCTTTTCACGTGGATGACTGCTCCGGGAAAAGAGAGAGAAAAGACACAAACCAAAACAGACACCAGATTATGATTTTAACAGCGTACCTGCGCAGAGGCTCACCACAAAAAGTGAAGCCCCGCTTAAACAGAGCATGTCTCTCTTATTGAACATAGCAATGCATCACATGATATGGTTACACCCAGTTCTTGCATCTTTCCACTCAATTTCCTTTTGATTTGATCAAATGACAATGCACTCTGTACCCAGTTATCTTCCACTGATTTAGGAATCATCATCTCACAATCCCCTCTACCCTGTTATCACTTCCTCCTCAGATGCAGCTCATTGTTCCTGTTTCTGCAGCATAAGCTTACATGACTACATATGATTAGTTAATGTTTGGTTATCCAATGCTCTATTTTATATATACCTCTCTTCCCACAAGAAGTTTAATGATACTGATCACGTTCCTTAACGTACTTCTGCTAAGTCTGGTGAGATACGGGATGGCTGCCTGGTTTGGAGCCTTGAATATGAAGAATAAAAACAAACTTCAGAAGATGATTAATATAGGTGTTTCTAAATCACTCCTAGTAGCCACAAGTAGTAAGGACAAACAAGCTCTGCATGTCATCTTTGAGGACACCCTATTTAGCCCAAGGTCAATTTCTAAAGACGTAGAACACGCCCTTTTTCTAGAATCTGAGCCATCACCTTCCAGAAGAAGTTTTAGGGAAGTTAAATTTAAGAGTAATTGTTTCTGATTCTCCTTTTTTCCTACTGCAGTAGCATTTGTACAGTGAGGAACGTAAGTATTTGGATATCCTGCAATTTTGCAAATTCTACCACTTACAAAAAATATGGAGGGGTTTAAAATTCACATTGTAGTTGCATTTCCACTGTGATAGACAACATCTAAAAAAATCAGGAAATCACACTGTATGATTTTTTAAAAATAATTTATTTAAATTTTATTGCGGCACATAATTATTTGAACACCAATGTTGATTTTTAGCACATAAGTCCTTGCAATTTTAGAGGTCAAATGTTTCCTGTAGATCATCACCAGGGGCCGTATTCACAAAGACTCTTATCTTACCGCTAGGTGTTACTCCTAACTTGCGCTAAAAGGTCTTACGTAGGAGTTGCCATCTAAAACCTATTCACAAACGCACTAAGAGCTACTTTTACGTAGGACAAATCACTAAAAGTAAGCTAAGAGTGACGTCCCGTTGCTATGGAAAACGTAATTTCCTATGCCTGAGTAAATAGACGGACAGCAGTGTGATTAGTTGTTGAATGACACGTGTGAAACCAGGAAATGGAAAACTTCAATGTCGATAAAAGCGTAATTATGAACAGCGCAAATAGCAGAAATAATGCATGATGACATCTTTGTGTCAGCCACAAGACTGACACTTCATACAACTTACACACAATATAACCTACTTACAGAGAGGGTGAAGTTTAAAAATGAAAAAATGTGAAATTATTAAATATTATTCATGAATTGCTGAATCTAAAGATGTGGCATTAATCAAGCCTTTATCAAGGTTTATGGTGTGGACCAAGTTCTAATAACATCTGCTTTCCCTCACCAGTGATCGGGGCAATAAAATGCTAAGCTTTCTCACTTTAGGGTTTGACTTAGGGATGCAATGATACGACTTTTTGCAAACCGATACGATACCGAAACTTGGATTTGAGTACTTAACAATACCAGTAACAATGGTGATACTTCTACGACACACAAAAAATGCATTGAATTAGAAGACAGGTTTTATTTTCTTCTCTGCTTGTTACAAAAGATGATAGTTGAATTAGAAAGAAAAATATAATATTGATAAAAATGACCACAAAAACATTTTAAGAGAAAAAGAAACATTTTCTGTTAAATAATTGCAGAATTTAAACATTTTAAGTATCAGTTCATGGCCGATACTGATACAGTACATAAGAATGGCATCAGCTCCAATACCAGTATCGGTATCTGTGCACCCCTAGTTTGACTTAATGGAATGTTGAGAGTGAATAACTTGTATAACATTGTGTTGTTGTACTGAATGATTCAGACACAGGCCAGGATGATATGCTTGGTCTGTCTCTCCTTCCTGCAGCAAGTAATAAAATTTAGAACTCAGAAGAACTGTCTCATCCATTTTTGTTTAAAGTTAGAGAGATGTCAGAGGAGAAGACAGAGAAGTCAGAAGTCAGAGATGAATAATTATATATTTACATACATATGCTTTTTTCTCTTTATAATTTATCTTTTGAAAACTGATTTTTGTATGTTTTCTGATTATCTTTGAAATTAAAACATGACTGATGATATATAATGACTTGAGACAGCTTATTTCTTATTTCAAAAATTGTACTTTTGAACTATAGCTTTTACACATGATAATCAAAACAGAGGCAAAAAATGAGCAATTACTATTTCACATAAGAATCATAAGATGGTGAATGTATCATAACAATACTTTATGAGAAAGCAAAAATGTTTGTCGTTCATATATGTAATTTAAGTGAATAAAACCTGAAGTACCATTATTTTGCAAATTAGTCCTAATCTTAAATAATATTTCTTTAACAAAAGTTACTTCCATTTAAACAGGAATGACTTCTTAAGGAGTTGAACTGGAAACATTTCTGATTTGTCTGAGTTTATATACACCCCTTTTAAAACATACAAATTCAATCAGTAGCTCAATGGACAAAAGATTTCCAAATTTCCAAACTTTTCACAAGGCTGAGTTTTATTGGACACTTATTTAACTCCATGACACGAAATTAAGGTTAATAATCTATCACAAAATCTTCAGTTTTACTCGAATTGGTTGAAGCAAAAATAAATACACCCCGCAACAAAAACTACTACATCTCGTATTTTGTATGAGCCCCTTGATTTTTAAGGACAGAACCAAGTCTTCTATGGAAAGAACAAGTTGGCGACATATTGCAACATCTAGCTTTATGCCATTCTTCAAGAATAACCTCTTTTAGAGTCTGGATGCTTGATGGAGAGTGATTCTCAACTTGTCGCTTCAGAATTCCCCACAGGTGTTCGAATGGTTTCAGATCAGGAGTAGGGCTGCAGCGATTCGTCGAGTTACTCGATTTACTTGATTCTAAAAAATGCTCGAGGCAAAAACTCTGCCTTGAAGCCTCGTTAAATTTCTATGATGCGCACAGAGATCTGATTTTTCCACACAGACTGTTGTTTGATTGAGATCAGGGCTCATAGAAGGCCAGTGTTTTCCTCTTAGCCCTTCTTGGGTGTTTTTAGCTGTGTGTTTTGGGTCATTTTCCTGTTGTAAGACCCGTGACCTGCGACTGAGATCATGCTTTCTGACACTGGCCAGCACATTTCTCTCTAGAATCCCCTGATAGTCTTGAGATTTCATTGTACCCTGCACAGATTCAAGACACCCTGTGTCAGATGCAGCAAATCAGCCCAAGAACATAACCGAGCCTCCCCCATGTTTCACAGTAGGGACCGTGTTCTTTTCTAGATATGCTTCATTTTTCCGTCTGTGAACATAGAGCTGATGTGCCTTGGCAAAAAGTTAAATTTTTGTCTCATCTGTCCACAGGACATTCTCCCAGAAGCTTTGTGGCTCGTCAGCATGTAGTTTGGCATACTCCAGTCTGTTTTTTTTAATGATTTGTCCTCTCCTTGTTCGTCTCGCATGTAGCCCTCTTTGGCTCAAACAGCGAAGGATGTTCCGATCTGACACTGATGTTCCTTGAGCATAAAGTTTAGCTTGGATCTATTTTGAAGTCTTTCTAGGCTCTTTTGTTACCATTTGGATTATCCGTCTCTTTGATCTGTCATCAATTTTCCTCCTGCAGCCACGTCCAGGGAGGTTGGCTACAGTCCCATGGATCGTACATTACTGAATGACATGTGCAGCTGTAGTCACAGAAACATCTAGCTGCTTGGAGATGGTCTTATAGCCTTTACAGTTAACATGCTTGTCTATGATTTTCTTTCTCATCTCCTGAGACAACTCTTTCCTTTGCTTCCTCTGGTTTATATTGAGTGTGGTACACACCACGTCACCAAACAACACAGTGACTACCTGGAGTCCTATATATAGGCCCACTGAGTGATTACAGGATTGTAGACACCTGGGATGCTGATTAGTGGACATACCTTGGATTAACATGTCCCTTTGGTCACATTATTTTCATTATTTTCTAGGGGTACCATCATTTTTGTCCAGGCCTGTTTCATGCATTTATTTTTTAAATAATTACGTTGAAGCATGGATGAAAAGCAATGTCTGACTTTCATTGGTCAACATTTATATAATTTTTATTTATTATTACTTTTGTCAGATTAAAGTTATTTCTGTGACCATTATGAGTTTTTCTTTGATTTAATGAAGGGTACCAACAATTTTGTCCACGTCTGTGTATATATATATATATATCCTCACTCTCTCCTGACACAGAGACTCCTGTGATTGTTTCGAATAATTAATAAGTGATTATTCCTAAAAGTTCAGTGCTGCTGAGCAGGGGCGTATCCAGGAGGTTAATAAAGAGGGGCTAAAGGGGCCCAGGGTGGGTCTGGGACTGTAACATCAAAGTAAAAGCAGAGATGCTCTTCTAGTGGGGACCCAATCTGAACTGGTCACATTTTAGAGTTTTCAACTGTTAATGGGATACTAAGCAACATTTTCATGTTAATTAATCATCTTTGTAAGCCGGTATGTGGTTAAATGACTCATTACAGGGCGAATGAAGACTCTCTCGCCTGCCCCTACTGCCTGTAGACAGAATATCCCACTTGCAAGTTCAGTGTACTGACCCGGTGTCCTAAGGTCTCGCGAAGTCTCAGACATCGCGAGAAGCAGGATCAGTTTTCGGCACGCATCCCCAACACTGAGGCAGGCTAACGAAACCTGGCTAGCGAGTGTGGCAAACTGATGGCAGAGCCGGCTAAAGAAGCAGCGAAAACCCTTGACGGAAGATGCCAAGAAAAGAAAAAGAGCTTCAGACCGAGCGAGGGCTCACACACACATCAATATTGGTCAAGCTTTTACCGAATGGCGAGAGATGAAAGACACCGAAGGCTCCAAGTCGGATACAGACCTCGCATTCTTGCTTTTGTGCTTGTAAGTAACACTTTTATATTTTACTTTGTGCCTGGTTAGGGTTGGCAACTGATCAGCTGGGTTGTTCATGGCGAGCGGTGAGGGGGGAAAGACAAAACAGTTCGTTTTTACGACACTGTGTTTGAAAGCAAAATTTACTAACGGATGCTAGGGGGAGCATCGTAGAGAAAACACTCAAACTTGCCTGGTATCCCTTTAAAAGGAGATTTAAAGTCATTTTATTTTACTAAGGTTTATGTGACAATGTTGTCTCAAACTCTGCTTGCTTTTCAAACAATTTAAATGATTGGCGAAGAAGAAAATGACAAAAACATTGCTACTTTTCACAAAAGGACTATTTACTTTATTAACTTACATTGTTGCTGTTGACTGTTATTTTTTCAAATAAATAAAAAAATACTGTAAATGGGCTTAGTTTCGGAGCCAAATATTGGAGTTGGAGTTCTCTGTTTTTTTGAGGGATAAAAGGAACATGCTTGATAATTTTCCAGCCACAAAATTTTTCGTTATGCATGATTTGTTTTGGTTATTTAAAAACGTAAAAAAATTATCAGATCAATCAATTAATCGAATCATTAAAGTGCTAGATTAATCGATTACAAAAAGAATCAATAGCTGCAGCCCTAATCGGGAGACATACTTGGCCATTCAATCACCTTCACCCTGTTCTTCTTTAGAAATGGAACAGTAGCTTTAGATGTGTGTTTTTATTGTAGTGTTGGAAAAGTGCATGACAACCAAGTGCACGGTGTGATGGCAGCATCTTCTCCTTCAGTATAGAGCAGTACGTTGTTGAGTTCATGATACCATCAATGAAATGCAGCTCCCCAACACCAGCAGCACTCATGCAGCCCCACATAAGGACACTTCCACCACCATGTTTCACTGTAGACACTATGCATTTTTTTTTTAAATCCTCACCTTGACGATGCCATACAGTTTTTAAACCATTAGTTCCAAAAACAGTGATCTTGGTTTCATCACTCCAGAGTAGAGAGTCCCAGTAGTCTTCATCTTTTTCAGTAGGGGCCCTAGCAATTTCCAGGCTTGCCTTTTGTGCATGGACTTTAGGAGAGGCTTCCTTTGTGGACGATACCCATGCATGCCATTCCTCTGCAGTGTGCACTGTATGGTATCACGGGAAACTGTCACTCCCATTTGGCTTTCTACTGATTTAGCTAACTGAACTTGCATGGCGATTTTCTTCAACCCTTCTCATCAGAAGATGCTCCTATCAAGATGTTGACTTCCGTGGACGGCCTGGACGTCTCTGTAAGATGGTTGCACTTCCATCTTGCACTTTTTGGTCACTTTTGCTACAGTATTTTGACTGATATGTAAACCTTTGCTGATCCTCTTGTAGCCCTCACCTTTTTGTGTAAAAAAACTATTTTATTTCTCAGATTTTGTGACATTTCTCTTCCATGGGGAGCCATTGCTGACAGCATAAAATTGGAAGGGCTTTTCTTTGTTAAGTAATGCCCTTTTATAGTCATCTGTCTGCTGGACACCATTAGAATTTTGTTGTCTAAAGTGTGGTTTTTCTCCTGAAACTATAATCGGGGTGTACTCATTTTTGCAACGTGGGCTTGAATTAATTTGTGAGGAAAATCACTTTTTTCTGTGAGCAAATTAAGGCTTGTTTGCAATCAATGGCCCACATTTGTGGGAGTATTTTGTAGTATAGTATCTCATAGAAAATGTTGATTCTGAAAGGAAACTAAAGGTTTTCTGGCTAATGTAGTGGGGTGTACTCATTTATACTGAGAACTGTATATCATGTCCTAGCTCCTTGCTTCCTACTGAATTTAACAAGCATCACCAGCTTTGTGTGTGTGTTAGATTCTTCTTTGTCTTTCTCTTTCCTTGTGTGTGAAAGCTGCAGGAGTGTGCGTGTGTTAGTTTCAGTCTCCTGCTTGAGAGTAAGAGCAGAAGTGGTGCTGTGAATCTGTGTGTGTTTTGGTTGTCACAGCAATCATGGTGGAGACTGTGATGATGTCCAAAGAGATCAAGGTAGATCAAGGTTAAAATGTGTCATGTGTAAGAAGAAAGGTTTCCTTTTGTGTCCACACTTCTCAACTCATCATGTGCTTGAGTCAAAAGTGAATGTGAAGCCTCACACATAATCCGTGTATGACTGAAAAAAAGTATTTTCTTAAAAAAGCAGAGTTTTTAATTAAATACGGGTGTTCCCCTTTAAATTAAGATATCTTCGAAAGGGTATCCAAATACATTTTAAAAGTGATACTCATATTGATTCATTACTTCAAGGATAACACCTTCCAAGAGCTTATTGGTGTATGGCAACAAAACATTTTTTTCTCTTTAAATTTATTTTTCACACGAGACCACACATACATTGTGAATGTGATTATGCAGTTCAAAACAAATGTTCATTTGAGTTCTCCTATATTTAATTTTTAAAAAGAGCAACGACATCTGGATTTGTCCTTTATTTATACTGTAAATGTTAGTTTTTCAGGTCATATTTAGGATTGGGGATTACTTTACAGCTACCCTGTGACTAATTAGATCAACATTTTTAATTGCTTGACAGCCCTACAAAAAAAAAAAAAAACAGAGGGTTTTTGGACGAAGTTTGTATGCTTTCCATTCTTCAAGCACGACTTTGGGCATTGTTTAAGTACTGGCACCATTTCAAAAATACTGGTTTGGCACTGGTATCAGATTAAACCTAAACGATACCCATCCCTACACAGGACTCACCGAGGGACAGAGTTGAACGCCTTCTACAAGTCCACAAAACACATGTAAACTTTTTAGGTGAACTTGCATGCACCCTTCAGAAGCCTGCTGGGAGTTCAGAGCTCCTATTGCATTGATTACTGCATCAATCCACCGTGGCATGGAGGCAGTCGTCTGTGGCACCAGGGTTTCTTTCCACCAAAACCACGAAGGGCTCTGAAATCGTCCAGCAGACAGATGTGATTTTGGACTTGACAAAACACGGTAGATCAACACTAGAAGATAACATGCCTCTCCAAGTCATCAACTTGAAACCTTCAAACTGCAAGCAACTTGGATTCTCTACCCAATCTTTCTCCACACTTTGTGAACTTGGTTTCTACATGAAATAAAAAAAACACATTGATCTAAAAATATGTGTTAGGACCATTGAGTAACAGTTCTTGTTCTCCTTGATCCAGGTAAGACCTTTTATGGCGTCTATGATTTAGACTGTTGTTACACCAAATTAATTTAATTGCTTAACATAGTATACTGGATTTTTCTGTTTGGTATCTGACTCCATGAGAGTCTCTTTCAAACCCTTTAATGGACTAATTGTTGCACTTGCACCTTGTTCTATCACACTTTTTCCCCCTCCTAACTTTCCTTTATAATGCTTGAACACAGCACTCAATGAACAACTAGCATTTTTAGTGGTGACTTTGCTGGCTTGCCCTTCTTCTAGAGTGTGTCAGTGACCATCAAGTCATCCGTCTTCCCTTTGAATTTGAAAAACATAACACAATATTTCTGTCCTAAAACTACATACAGTTTTTGTTTTTATCTCATATTACAATATTATAAATATTTTCTGGGAAACAGATTTTTTCATAAGTTGTAAACCATAGTCATCAATAATATATAAAACCAATCCTGAAATATATCACTCTGTGTGCAACTAATGTGTTTCAGTTTTTAGCTTGAGACACTGAAATAAATCAACTTTTCAATTATATGTTTATTTATTGAGATGCACTTGCATGTTTTACAAAGAACAGAAAACAAAATGACTTAATTTGTAAAAACTACTCTTATCTGCATCCACACTCCACAGGTAAACACTATGTTTTGTATGTGTGAATGTCTCCATTGGAGGTTTCAGTCCAGTGCTCACAAATAGCCCCCTCTAAGATGTATGTGGCACAGAGTCATGAATGTTCCAGTCTATTGCCTGTGTTTATATTCACTGTGTGAGTATTGTGACCGTGTTGCTGCACAATATAAGGTAATGACGCACCAAGGTATAAAGGTAGACAGATCTGTGTGAATGCTACACACACATATGCTGAAACCTGATCTAGTTTGTTGTTCTTGCTGACATACTTAACAGAAACCTTTTTGTGAGCCTCTGAAAAGACATACCTGACAGAAACAAGTTGGAAAAATCCAAAGTATGATTGGCATCTTAGATTTTTATTGAACTCTGTATACATGTTAGCTGTTTACTAATAAAGTACTTTAAGTATGGAGGGTTAGCTGTAAGACATTGTCCTTCCTGGTATCTGGACAGAACTGTCTACACCTGCTTATTTGTCCCTCCTAACATCCTGTTCACCTTCAACAGGCTGATTAAATATCGAAATTTGCAACTGGCTTATCAAATATATAAGCTTACCTCAGGGCACAGAAGTACACATATTATCTGATCTGAGACGAGATCTGAAGCTAATTTTCTTCCCTTTTTTCAATGAATCGTCAAACTATAATATTAAATTATTTTTTTCCATGTAGTTCCAGTTTTCTAACTTAACAAAATAACATCTGGATATTTTTGGCTAAGCCTGCCATGTTAGATATCAACGCATCTGGTAAAAATGTGTTATTACAGAGAAAATTAAATGACTAAGCGTACTAAAACAAAAGTTACATTTATATTAGGACTTTTTCCACAACTTTATGCAATCAAAATGTGTAGAGGATCTTCAGTGTGTCAGGAGTCTTGGTTGTTTGTCTTTGTTTTTCTGTTTCTTCCTGTCTGTCTGCTTTCTGTTGTTTCTCCTTTCTAGAGAGTTCCATCAGATATCCCGGTCGAGATGAGGAGTTGTCCATCAAGCCGAGGGGTGGAGCCTTCCTGCTGCTCCTGTCAGGTGCAGCTTATTGAGCTCATTACCTGTGGAGTTTAGTAGGAGCTGGCTAGAGCTTCTTTGCCTACATGTTAAAGTTGTTTGGTAACTCAAGTCCTCCGTGATCTCCAGTGCTTTCCTATGCTCCTTGTGTTTAAACCTGTTAATACTCTCGGTGCTCCTCCTAAGGTATTCTTCAGTAATTTTCCTTGTGATCTGTATTCCAGTTTCTCTATAAGCTTTGGTGTTCAGTCCTCGTCCTTCGTAGCTCCTCCGTGTTGAATGATCACCAACCCACCCTTCAGGCTCACTCTTCACTCCAATATTCCGTAATCTCCTCATTTGCAGAACGATCAGGAAATTTTTGCAGGCATCCCAGACTCCTCGCTGACCTCCCTTGTGCTGAAACTCACTTACCATCAAATAAGCCTCATTTGAGTCCATTCAGAACCTTTTTTCACCTCTGGACTTCACTCCCGGCAGTTCATCTCCTCTCTATTCCCTCAAATACTGTTTCTAGATTTCCACGTCCCATTGCCATCATCCCATATCATTATTTTTCAATAAACTATTTAAACTCTTCAACTGGTTTGCTGGTGGTGTTCTGTACGTCAACAGATACAATGACCATGTAATTGCCTTTATTGGGGTGACTCAGGGTCAATTACAAGAGTAGACTTCTTACAATCTGAAAGTTGTAGGTTTACTTCTAGCTTCTTCTTGCAACATTTTAATGTATCCATGGGCAAGATACTTAACCCTAAGTTACATACTAATTTGCATATTTGTGTACTGTATGTAAGTGTGCTTGGGTAAATGTGGCTTTGGTGTAAATCACTTCATGGGATTGTTTGACTTGAAAAGTGCTATATAAATTTCATCCATTTATTTACCATTGATAAAGATAGCTCATCCAAATGCTGCTCATGACTTACCCTCTATATCAAATCTAATTCTGGATCCATTATGCATTTAGTCCTGCATGAGTACCTTTGGATTTACATTAAGTGGTATATTTAAGGATTACCATGACACTAATTTATATTCAAAAAGCCATCCATTTGTTAGAAAAAATGTTCTCATAATATGATCAATTGGAAAAAAAAAAAACTGTAACAACAACATGATACTCTTTGTTTTACTATTTGCTTCTTCATGTGGGGTGTTAAATATTGACCTGCTTCCACAGTAAGCAGCAAACCTTTTTGCCGTGCCAACACATTTACATCTGGCTGTACGGCTACATGTTTTTCTGCGTGGCATCTCTGTCAAAGTGAACTAACAGTTCCCTGACATAGTAGGAAAGCCAAGAAATGCAGGTTTTTGCCTGTCGCTGCATGCATTAATTATGGATTCCATGCAAAATAGATTAGATCTGCAACTTCATTTAGTGGCCAAGAAGTTCATGGCTCACATGGCGGTGAACCCAATTTCTGTCCACCCAAATGGAGCCCACCCTAACTAAGAAATGAAAAATCAATCCGTTTGTGACATTATGGCCTTATTTTAATGGTCTTAGTTTGAGGATATTACATTCCTTATCTGAGATTTAGTGATAATTTAATATCTGACGAAAGCAGTGGAATATGCTGCTTGTAAGTATTACTCTTATGCATTATTGGCCTTCATACAGGGAACAGCCTATGTGTTTATTTTTGCATTCCTTAGATATTTTTTTTCAATGTCACTTATTGTAGCAGAATAAACAGGAAAGCTGTCATGTCATTGTTTTGGTAATTCTTTTGTTCACTGCAGGACACGGTCGACTTTGAAAATTTCTCTGACTGTCTGTATGTTGTCTCCTATTGTTACCCGGTTTTGGATGCTTGTATGACAACAATGACCTTCATTTGTTTTCCTGAATGGAAACTCACGGAGAGCCTTGTCTTTGGGCTTCTTCACGGCCTCTTGCTAGAAATGATCTTGCAGTATGCCTCATGAATGAGGCAAAACGGGTTTCCGTCTGTAATAGGATTTGATGGATTTGGCGCTGTCATTTTTGCTGGCTGCAAACTTTGAATATAGATACAAAACCATGTCTCATCACTGACAGAAATTCACAGGCACCATGTTCATATTTAATCATATTCATGCATTTTAAAGTAGATTGGAACAAAGTTTGTTCTGTCATTAGAGAATATCTAAATCTACAGTACCTCAGTTTCTGTGGTATGTGTATAGTGATTGCAAAAGTATCCCTCACATTTTGTTTCAGATTTGTTTCATAGACTAACATGAAGTGGTGCTTAGCTGTGAAGTGGAAAAACAAAAGGATACATGGTTTCTAAAGGTTATTATGAAGGAAAATCTGAAAAACATGGAGTGCATATGTATTCAGGCCCGATGAGTCAATACTTTATAGTAACATCTTTTTTTACACTTACAGCTACAAGTCTTTAGGGCTATGTTTGTAATGGCTTTGCATATTTGGATATTACATTTTTTTCCCATTTATATTTGCTAAATAGCTGAAGGCCAGTCAGAATAGACAGTGCATCTGTGAGACTCAGAGTTCAATTTTTGCTACAGTTTCTCAATAATATTTAATTTTAGAATTCAACTGGGCGATTGTAACACACAAATATGTTCTGATCTAAACCAGTCTATTTCTGCTCTGGCTGAATACTGGGTTGTTGTACAGTTAGAAGTTGCCATGGTCTCAAGTATTTTGCAGCAGTTTTTTTTTTCTCCTGTATTTATTATGTCACCAGTAACTTATGTCACCACTAACTCTGTCACCAGTAACTCTGACCAGCTTCTCTGCTACTGCCAAGGAAAAGGATCCCCACGGCATGATGGTGCCAGTAATGTGTTACTCAGTAGCATGTGACTCTAATAGGAACAAATTTTCAGTAATGACTAATCTAACATGCTACCATTTCCAAACCATTAATCAAATTAAAGTGACTTGTTCAAGCCACTGTGCGTTACTATTTTTGTAATTTTATTAAGCAAAATAAATATATTTGTTTTTTTCTTGCGTCTCGGGAAGTGACGTCACGTATGCGACAGATTACATTTTCACCCTCACCTACCAAGCAGCCAGCAACATACGAAAACATGAACAACAATGGAGGGGAGAAAGATGTGTGTTTTCTAGCTATAAATATAGTCACTATTTTGAATTTGTATCAGCTAAAGATGACATTGAGATTCGTTGTACACTTTGTGCTGGCAACAAAGTATTATCTAGCTTCAAAAATGCTATGTTAAACTTAAAGAAACATTTGGAATCGCAGGACGGCACAGTCAAACTTAAAGAGAGAGTCCCACCAGGTGGTGCAAAGTAGAGAGCTGTCACTACTGCAGAAGGTTCTCCACCACCCAAACAGTAAAAGCTGGACTTTGGTGCAAAACCAGTAAGTGTTAAAGATTTGAAGTAGTTGTCCAGGCAGTATATTGTAGAGGAAATGCTGCCGGTAAACACTATTGACTCACACTCGTTTGTGCAATAATAAAAGAGATGCTTACTACTGTTAATGCCAAACTGCCTGTGATAAACCTCAATCTGGACTTCTTATGACTTGACATTAAAAATTGAATTTCTTTTCAAAACTCTTCCATAAATATCGTGTTTGTGGGGTGTGTGACTTCATTTTTTCTGGTCAACAGATCTGAATATCTCTGCAGCTGTTCCAGAGTCACCATTGAAGCTTGCCTGATTAAGGCTCTCCTTGTCTGGCAGGTTAGTTCATTAGACAGTTATGTCTAGATAGGCATGCGGTTGTACAATAAAACTGCTAGTTTCATTTTTTGTTTTAGTCTTAGTCAAAAAATGTTTATATATTTTTGGCTTAAAAATAGGCTTTCCCCCCCCTCCAGAAGTAGAGATGTTTTTGAAGCTTTTAATTTGAGGCCTCTTATCTGTTTCTGTGGAAAGAGTACTTTACTATACAGACTGCTTTGACATTCTTTGCCCCTAAAGTGTTGTGCTTATTGCCCAGCTGACGAACAATCTGTGGTAAAAGACTGTGTAAGGTTTAGCATGGTTCCTCTCATGCAACATGGACAGGAGTTTATTGCTTTACATGGTCTTTTTTTATTTGTTTTGTTAAGGATTTTCTTACATGGATGTTCCTTTTGTTTTGTTTTTCAAAAGTGAACATTTTACAGTGTCAACCTTTGTTTTCTTTTCTGTTCCAGTAATGTGATGTTTATAAACTATTTCTCCTGTTCACAGCAGTACAAACCCACAGTTATCATTCAGTGCCTTACAAAAAGTTCTCATACGTCCCTAACCTTTTCATATTTTAACATTTACATATAGGAGGTTTTAGCAAACTGCAATTGCAATTCTTTATAGGCACTAAGAATAATACACTATGTCAACTCGTTAGATATCTCACATGAATAGACACAATGACATAAACTTACATGAATATTTTATGAACAATGCAAGAGTTTCACCTTGCTGTTCTCAGACCAAGAAGATTATAACCAGTGGCTTGACTTAATTCAGCTGAAGCGTTTTGCAGAACGTATCATAAAGCAGCTGTTAAATCTAGATTACTCTTTAAATTACAGAAATGTCATTTGGTTCTCTCTGTTTTCTCATTTTGGCTCAATTTTAATAGCCTATGTGTGAAAGGAGCGTTTGAAGTTATCGGCCCACACAGGGAATATATCCTAGAAATTGCCATCCACCCTTACAGTTCACATGGGTCTGTGGCTTCATTTATGAGGAAAATGGGGAGATGTCGGAAGTCAAAGCTTGATGAGAAAGTCATAAAGGTGAAATTCCATTTGGCTCCATTTGACACGTGTGCCGGATCATTTGTGCAGGAAATCTAAATATGGAAATTACTGTTAACTTTAGATTCCATCATGTATAACGTGCAGTATATGATCTCCTTCTAATCATATTGAACTTCTATTTTACTTAGCCAGTTGCTTTTTTGGTGACAGAAAGTAGTTTAACAGTATCACATATTTTAGATATAAAGGCTTAAATAAATCACCACAGAAAAGGTTTTTAAAAAGTATACTCGATTTTGATAACTTTTATAATGCAAATGTTAAGAAAAATAATTGCTGAATTCTCTGCTTTATAAATGGGTGTATTGGGTAAAACTTCTGATAGTAATGACAATATAACTTGGATAAAGGCAGGACTATTCAACCCAATGAACATGACACTATGTAAGATTAACTGGTTTCTGTATTTTTGACATCACTTAGAAATTTCTCTTTTGACCTTAATGCATTTCCTCCTGAGCCAGTATTGTTCAAAATACAGAATCTGAATTTAAAACCGTGCTATCTTTTTGTGACTTCTATTTCTATATACTATACTATAAAGTTACAACAAATCAAACAGAGTTGCATAATCTTTCCAAGGAGGCTAATCACTCTCTAGTTTGTCATTCAGAAAACACATGTTAGAGCCCACTTCCATTTCAAGGAACACCTATATTGTTTAAAATCAACAACTGAGTGGGAAAATTGTTTAATGAACTGTTTCTCTGGTAATAAAGGAGTGCATTTTATTATAGCATTCCTTATGGACTTTATATGGCTCAGTAGACTAATTTTACCTGGGTAAAACTAGCCATCTTTATGAAATTGTATGTCGTTCTTCATTTCAATGTCCTCCATGTTTTTTTTTGCATTTTTTTGTAGTCCCTTTTAACTTAATTTCTGCACTGAATTCACAAAGCAGAATGCACTAAATAAATGCATTCCACAGTATGTTTAGAGCGACTAATTGTGTAATTTGTGGTTTATTACCAATGCAGGTCTTTACAGTGTTTTGTTTATTTCTTTACCACCAAATCATGTAAAGCACCTTGAATTACCTTGTTGTTGAAAGTTTGCTATACAAATTAAATTGCCTTGCCATTCAAAGCGGAACTGCATCCCCGCTGCCCACATGTGTGCACAGACACTCAGCAGTCCCTAAGCATACACCTGTGGCTCTTTTTCTCAAATATTTAAGGTTTCCCTGAAAAACAACACCCCACACTGAATATTGACAAAATTCAAAAACAGGAGCTGCATTTCCTTCACGTTCGCTATGTAAAAAAAACCCAAAACAAACAAACCGCATTGCATCCTCAACACATGTTGGAAGCATAACTGTTTGGCTTCTAATGAAGTAATGCTTATTTAACTAATTTGCATTAGATATTCTTCAATCTATAAGCATTGTATGTGCTATATATAAATTACGAAGCTACTAATTTAACTTAGTAACGTTGATAGTAAAAGCAAAAATAATATTTTTAATATATAGTTTGACATTTATTTAGCCGTTATGTGTTTAATTAAGTTGAAGTTACATTCTGTTTATTCTGCCTGATCTATGAAATGATTGTGTTTGATCTCTGTTGTAGGTGCAGGCAATGCTGCTGGTTGCTCAGAAAAATTTCAAACTTCCTCCTGCATGCTTCAGCATGATCCCAAATCTGACCAACAGAGCAGCAACCTATCTTCATTTTTACACCAAAATCATTTATATGAAGGCTGCTTATTGACATCTTCTTGGGAAACATCTGTCTCTTAACTATAAGGGCATAAAAACATAATTTAAACAAATTCTGGTCCTGCATGTTTTAGTTGTTTTTAGTTGATCCAACACACCTGATAAGAATAACTGCGTCAACTCTCCAGGACAAAAATTCAAATGTAATTATACTTTGTTGATCCCAGGGGGAAATTAGATAATTAAGTAATAATGAAGTACTGGAGAAGCCTGTTTATCACATATTCATTTAAGTCATCTGTATGGCAGCAGGAATACACCTAAAATAAGAATAGCGGACCCTGAGGACCAAATTGTGAATAACTGTTCTAAACAAAAATAAGAAATTTTTAGCTTATAAAAAAACATTAACAAAAATACCAGAGTGAACTTACTCAAAGACATAATGTCTTTTACCTTCTGTGAGATTCCTGATTTATTGTATATGTAGCCATGAGCATAGTGCATCGCTTTTTTAAGCTTTCAGGAAAGGGTATTTTTTAGATGTAATGTATGGCTGTGCTTACCATACATCTGAATGGATTTCATCTAAATGCATGCATAATATTATAAACTTTGGGGAAATTGCAGAACCACATAGAGAAAATCTTTGCTTTCTAAATTTGCGTCCTAATTTTCCAGTTAAATTAGCAAATTGAACTTGTTGATTGTTTTGTAGAATTTCATGTAAAGCTGCTTAGTGCTTAGGAGTCTTGAAATGTCTCTTGATGTAAAGCACTAATTTTATGCTCTTTATGTAAATCATACTTTCAGTCTGATTTGATTTTGTATGCTCAGGATTGTTTTTATGAATATGTGTACATCGAAGGGTGTGATGGTCTTCCAACAAGAGCCCATGTTGGCCCTTTAGAGATGATAATTTACTAGACAAATAAGATAAATAATAAGATAGCTTTTATGGCAGCCAGGTTGGCTCACAAACACATCAGAGCAAGGTCAGCTGCCAGAAACATCCATCATTTGGCTTGCTCTCCCCAGAGAGACCCTGAACACTGGCCTGCTGTTTGGAGAATCTCTATTTAGTTGAACGTTTCTTTTTATGGAGCTTTTGCACACTTTTGACCTTCCAATCTGCAAATACAGATGTGCTCCAGATAGCAGAACACGCTGCTGGAGTTTTAGACTGATATGATGCTTTTGTTAAAATTTGTAACTTTAATTTAGATTCTCCCAAGTAGAAGAAATAATAACCGGGGCTCATGCATCTTCAACTAATAAAAAGTTCCTCTTCTCAACAAGGATCAAACTTTAAATGTAATGTTGTTAGAACACTACTTAAGTAAACACAGCAGCGAGTGTGCGCCTGCTGCATAAATTGTCTCTGATTTGACAAATTAGACTTGATGCAATGTTTTCCACACAGGGGAATTTAAAAAGGAGCCTCATGCACAACCAAGCACAAGTTGAAACAAGGGATGGAGGATTGTTAAAGTGAAGCAACAGGATTTCATTGACAGTTCAAAAGGTCTTACCTCCTATAGCAGCGCCTATAGGTCTTTGGGGGCAACAGCTGGCCTATCAATGCAAAGGCCATGGCTGTGGCTATTTGTAGCTCAGCAATACTTTCAGCAATAAATTCCCTGACACAAACAAAGAGGAGCACACACTTACAAAATGTACTAGTGGACATATCCCTCCTGCAATCCACACCACCTTCTCAATCCACTGTTCTTACCTCACAAACTGGGACTTTACCTCGCTAGACACATGAGAAAACAAATATTTTGAAACAGAGAAGCTCCAGTCCCCCCTCCCCTTCCGAGTGATGAGAGTGCCTTATTTCATTTGATACGAGACGACAGCAGGAAACTCCTCCAGGCTGCAAAACACGGACATCAATTTCAGGCACTGTCGGTTTACATGGGCAGCACTACCAACTCGCAGAGACAAAGGCACACTGATTATCGTTAGATATAAATATTAGATGGAAAAATATTAAAGGTTGCAGGTGAGGGAGAATTCCTATAAATTTTTAAGGAGGGCATTTAGGCCAAGGGCACGTATTTCTGGCCTGCAAAAGATCAACTACAGAGCATTTGCAGAAGTATTCATACCCTTTTTCTATTTAGGAACAACCTTAAACTTTCTTGTATTTTATGGGAATTTTATCTGATGGACCAACACCAAATAGAGTATAATGTTAAAGTGGATAGAAAGTAATGTATCCTTTTCTTTTTTCACAAATGAAAATCTGAAAGGTGTGATATGCATCCCCATTTATTCTGAAGGAAATTGACCAGACAACTAACTTTCTTTATACGTTTTCATTATAGATAATCAAATTATACGTAAATAGAGATCACCTGTGGGTAATTTCACCTTGGTATAACTCCAGATATTAGGTTAAGCCTTAGTGAACAAACATAATTGTGAAGACCGAGGAAAGCAGCAGACATGTCGGCAACAAATGTGGAGAGAAGTTGAATCCAGATTTAGATTAATCAGGAATAACCCAACCTTTGAACAACCCACAATGTACTTTTCATTTCATCATATAAAAACTGAGACTGTGTGGCACAGCTATCTGCTTACTAAGATGCGGTCACAAATAAGATAATAAGACATAAGAGATGTCCAAACTTTTTGCTATGAGGGCCAAAATCATCAAGATAAAAGTGCCAATGGGCCAAAAAAATAATTTGTTGTTGAATATGAAAAAAATCCTTTTTTTTTACTTGCTTAAAGAAAAATTAAACAGGTAATAGTTTAATGTAACACATAAAGTAGGACTTCTTGTAGAAAAGCCATTTTTAAAAGGATTGTAGATTCAGAACACAGGGCTTTTTAGGTTTGCATTTTTAAAAGAAATAATTTTCAAATAGTTTTCAAATATTTCAAAGAGGCTTAAAAAAAGCCGCACTTTGGACACCCCTGACATACACCGACTAGTGTAAAAAGATCCTTTATCATAGCAGTATCCAAAAGACTAATGGTAACTCTAATGGAGCTGCAGAGAGCTGTGGCTTGAAGAATGTATTCGCAGGACAATTATTGCTGTTGCACTCAACAAATATGGTTTTTGTGGAAAAACGGCAAGAAGAAATCCATCTATTTGTGGAAAAAAGCAAAATATGCTCCGCTTTGCTATGTACTACAGGTTAGAGCTAATGGAATTGTTTTGCTAAAATATAATCCAATTGTTAACTTATCTAATTAAGGATTGCTAACAAGACTTGAAAATATATGTTCAGAGATGCTTTTCATCCATACTGAGTGAGCTTCAGGTATTTTTGCAAATGAGACAAGGCAATAACCAACTCTGGATTTGCAAAAAGCTGAAAGCAACATACCCCAAGACTTGCAGTGATAACTGCAGTAAAAGGTGCTTAAAAAGTATTGACTTAGAGGAGGTTAAATAGAAATGCATCCTGCACTTGTCATATTTTTTTAAACCCAAAAAGTTAGAAAACAATGTATTATGTTCCTTCCATTTCACAGTTATTCCCTACTTTCTGTTGGTCTATCACAATATTCCCCAAAAATATATATATATTTTTTTGTCTGTAATGTGACAAAAAAAGAAACATTTGAGGAGTATGATGCAGCTTGACTTACTGTACATAGTTAGGTTAGGAATCTGGATCTTCACCTGGTTTTTAAACTGTTAAAGGACAGCTGTTCTTAACTAAATAAAAGCCAGAAGAATAAATTACTCAACTGAAAAAAATACATTTATCTCTCATTATCTAATTTTAAATGACTACAACTATACAATGCGGTCTTGGGTCTTGTGATCTAATAAATAGTTTCTACATTGTTTGTTTGCCATTTTGCCATCAGCTTCTAACCTTTGCCCAACTGGTCCCCAGGGAATGACCAATTACCAAGCTTTTATTTTCCCCCAACAACAACCCAGACGCATTTATGGCTCCTCGTTTCGCTTGGATGTATGTTTTCGCTGATGCTGTGAGTAAATCAATGCTCAGTGTCCAACTCTGTGATATCCAAAGCAGGACTTTTTTAAACACAAGAGGATGAGTAAAGAGTAACCAAATATCTCACCTTTTTGTTTCCTATGTTTTAACTCCTTTAAGCTTACATTTTTACTTCCAGCCTTCCTACTTGATCTTCTTTCTCCTTTATCTCTCTTTCTCTTAGAAATACTTTGATGTCATGGCTCACTTTCCTCATGTTTCCACATAATTCAGGTCCCCTATTCTGCTTCTGACAAACAATGACCTTTTTCACCCAAGTTTATGTCCTATCCTCCCATCATGAAATTGTGACAAATACCAACAAGGTCTGCACCCAAGTGTTCAGGAGTTTGTGTGTTCAGTTGAGTATTAGCGCACTGCTTAAGAATAAATGTTTTTCAGACTGAGAGTTGAGGTGACCCTATTTTAATTTCCAAAAAAAAAGAGGACACTTGGCTCCGTCCTGAAACACTTTAAGGACTGGGCCAAGACTTTTATATTTAAGATATTTAAAGGGTGTATTGTCCTTTGGGTTAGAGTAAATAGTTAAATAAAAAACATCAGGACAAAAATGACTGTAAAATAATTAATAACAGAAATAATTACTCTTGCAAATTAGAAAACATACCAGTACAATAATAGTTAACTGGACAAAAATGAAACAAAAACTAGAAATATTCTGAGAAAACAAGTAATTTATTTTCAATATAATAATAACAATAAAAAACAGAAAGCTTAAAAGACAATAAAAAAGTGAATCATACAGTCTTTAGTTGTCATTTCCATCCTCATCAGTCAATTTACCGATGAACTCCTGCTTTGCACAGTATTATGTGTCCATCTGGACCTACTGGATCTCTGCAAGTGTTCATCTGTAAAGCTACACTTGTGCTTTGATATTTTATAAACAGTAGCAACAGGCAACACAGGGTAGAGCAATGCGGTACAGTGCATCCAGGATCCCTGAGCAACATCTCAAGGAGGACATGAGATTAGAGAAAGGGTGTCGTATTGCATGCGTTGCACCAGTCGATTTAAGAATGTTTATTAGTCCCCATAGAAATTATGAAAACCCAGACATTTTCATCAATCTACGAAATCCCTGTTTTACAATTCTCATTATCTAATGAGTAGAAAAGCTTTAAAGAAACTGGTAAAGAGTATTTCTGTTGTATCTTTTTATGTGAGTATTTTAGTCTCTTCCTCTTGTTCTAGTTTGTAATGTATCTCCAGCAGTGCAGGCAGAAAGTAAAGATGTTTAGTCATGCGACATATTCAACCTAGCTTCTTGAAATTGGTATTGCTTAGAGTAGACATAGATATTACGGTATAAACATTTGTTCTTTCTACATTAGCCAACATATTAGAGCACAATCTCCAGCAAATAAAAATAAATCACACAGAAACAGGAAATAAATATTCAGTATAGTGCATGTGTAATTTTTAAATGTATTTATGACAGCTTGAGAAGATTAATTACAATAGCTGTTGATTAAACTTTTATTGTATTGTTAGTTCTATTCTGTTATGTCTTTGTGTGAGTCTGTTTTTTGTGTTAAATCACTGAAAGCTTTAATGTCTCCCATTGCAGAACACAGTGAAAGTGATAACTTGATCACTTCTGCGGCTTTATTGCCTCAAAGTAATAATCTGCAGATGTTCTCTGTCCCAGTAAGATGGCTTTATGTTCTGTTATATGTGCCTGCTGTCACGAACACACCGTATCTCAACTCTGGTATCATCTATGGGGTCACACAGGATGTCACAGTTTATTTAATGCTGCCTTGTATCAAAGCTTTCTCAATGGTGCAGTTGGTATCAATGTTGTCTTGCAGCAAGTGAAGAACCTGGGTGTGATTTTTGACTCTGAGCTGACTTTTATCCCTCATATTAAAAACATCACCAAAATAGGTTTTTATCACCTAAAGAACATTGCCAGAGTCCGCCCCATTCTCTCTCGGGCCAATACGGAGACGCTAATGCATGCTTTTATCACCAGTACAATTGATTACTGTAATGCCCTGCTTTCTGGTCTTCCCAAAAAGACTACCTCAGGTTTACAGCTTTTACAGAATTCAGCAGCTCGTGTCCTGATGAAGACTAGGAGGGGGGAGCACATTACACCGGTCTTAGAATCACTGCATTGGCTCCCCGTATGTTTTAGGATCGATTTTAAGGTTCTTTTAATGGTTTTTAAGTGTCTTAATGGTCTTGGGCCTTCGTATCTGTCAGAAATGCTTTTACCGTATGAACCCTCGCGGTCTCTGCGCTCCTCTGGCAGCCATCTCCTTGTCATCCCCAAAGTCAGGACACAGACTCATGGTGAGGCGTCTTTCCAATATTATGGCCCTCACCTCTGGAACAGGCTGCCAGAGGATCTCAGGGCCACAGAGAACGTTAATGTTTTTAAGAGCAGACTCAAGACTCACCTTTTTAGCTTAGCCTTTAACTAATTATTATTTATTAATATATTTTAATCGCTCAGCATGTTTTACCTGATTTAATTTTTAGTTCAGCTTTTAACTGTTTATTTATTAATCTGCTTTGCATTTTTATTATTTGTTTTACACTTATTGTTTTATACTTTATATACTTTATATTTTATTAACTTTATATTTTAATGTATTTTAATCTTTCTTGCCAGTGTTTCCTCTCTGGGGGCCCCCTGCATCGGGGGCGGTGGTCGGCTGTGGCTGCCTGGGTGCCCCCCAGGTAGCGCTTGGGTGGAGGTGGGGGTACCAGCCCTCCCTCCTCTGGGCGCCCTGGGTCGGAGCCTTGGCTGCTGCTGTTGATCTGCTGCTGCTGATGCAGATGGCTCCCATGATGGCATTTCCTGGCTCATCTGTACTCAGCCCGCTTTTTGTAGCTTCTAAGTGTGTGTGTGAGTGAGTATGGCTGATGGGTTGGGTTGGGAGGGGGTTGTATTTGCACTGATGATTTTATTTTTGAAGGGGGGGTTGTGGGGTTATTTTAAATCTGTAAAGCACTTTGAGTAACTTTCTTTGTTTGAAAAGCGCTTTATAAATAAAGTTTGATTTGATTTGATTTTGATTTGATTTATGGACCTTAGTTCTTTCATGTGCCTGTCTTCTTTTTTTCTTGGAGGCACATTATGAATAGTGCTTTATGAATAACTTAAACCTCATTTGACTGTTCTGTCATGCAATATCATGATTGGATGACAAGTAAGTAAGAGTAACAAAACTAAATTGGTGTTAAAAATAAAGATATTGTTTTAATGAGTTAAAAATAATATAACTACATTATGCAATGAACTCGTGTTATGGCAACCCATAAATATCATGTTTATTCAACATGTTAATTTTACTTAGGAGAGAGGCTATAGGCAAGGCAAGGCAATTTATTTGTATAGCACACTTTCAACACAACGTAATTCAAGGTGCTTTACTTGATTTGAGACAAGGAAACAATGCAGCATTTTAAAAAATGAAGTACAAGCATTAACAAAAGAATAGAAAGGAATAACAGTGATTAAACATAATAAAAAGCAAAATCATATCAGTTACTCATAGGTAACTCTGAATAGATGAGTTTTTATTTTAGATTTAAAAGAGTGCAGTCGCTCCACAATTTTGCAGAGACACTGAACCTGTGAGGATACTGTTACAGTAATCAAGGCGGCTAGAGATAAATGCATGGATGAGTTCTTATAGGACAGATTTAAATTATGTCAGATTTATTTATTCTGTGGAAACAATGTACACAATCCAATCAAGCAAAATTAAATAACTTTTTTTCAGTGTAGTTATGAAAATGACACGGACAATCATGAATGAAGTGGGATACTATTTATACAGGAGTTTTTAGGAACAAAAATTTCTATCTTTGATTTGCACTTTTACACTGTGCAGAAAATTGTCACATTTTTAATGCAATTCACAATCCATTTGACAATGGTATTACATGGACTCCATGGAATACAGGTATAACGAAAAAAAAATGATACTGCGAAAAAGTTAATTCATTTCAGTAATTTAAAAGTTTAAACTTAAAAGTTGTAACCAATACGTGATATAGGCTTATTAAATGAAAAGTGTGATATTTCAAGCCTTTATTGTTTTAATTTTGATGATTATGATTTAAACCTTATTAAAAGCATATAAAAACCCATATCTTATATTAGTTTAATCTTGAAGTTGAATTACTGAAATAAATTTACTTTTGCATGATATTCAAAATTTTCAAGCCTCACCTGTATAAATCTGAGTTATCTGCATAAACATTGTGATAAGATTTTGTATTTTTGTCAAACAAAAGGTAGCACATGTGAACTATATAATACTTTCCCAAAGATTTGTCCTCGAGATATATCCAAGTTTACGGTATCATTTTCCAAGAGTTGGATCTACCAGATAAATAAGCTTTGTGTACCTACAACAAATTACAACCTCATTCACGGAGTGATCCACTATATAAAGAATTGCGCTGACATACCAAAAAATTAAAACAATAAATTTAACCCATGTTTAAAGACAGTGTTTCATCTTTGAAGAGATATTATGTATTATTAAAGGTCCTGAGAAATGTTTAGGTTTAATTTTACAAAAAAACCCAACATGCTTTAAACAGAAATGAAGGTGGTCTACATTTGCAAAATATTGGCAGATTTGATCCTAATATTAACAAAATACTGAATAGACATGAATCTCCAAACATTAGGTTGAATTGCATTAAAACTGGAGTCTACTCTGCAGTAGAAGTCATTGCATTAAACTGAAAAACACTTCTGAACTGTAAGTGAACACAGTTGACTGCTGCTTTCAAACTCATCCATGCAAAAGCAAAGCAGGACACAGAAGCATTCTTGGGTCTGAACTCATTCAGAGAAGAATGATGTAAACTTGAGAACTGACTAATTCTCAAATGAACTAAGGGAAAACGAGTTTTTTGGAAGAAATTCTACATGCTTAATCTGAGGGAAGCCGTCTATCTTATTATCCAATATACTTACTGTATCTGTAATCATAAGAGGATGAATTAGTGCACATGGGTCAGTTGAATTTCTTTCATGGCACCTTTAATGCAGTTTGATATTCATGTTTTAAACTAACAACACCCTAACAACCATTTTCTGCACATACAGATTATGTTTGTGTTGTTAAGGAGTTAACTTGCTGCTTAACTCTGCTTGTATGTTCAGTGAAATTCTGTTCCCAGGGCAAAACTTTTGATGCACCTCAAAATTAAATCCAAATCAAACAAAACTGCTGAGTGGCTTAGATATTAATATGCACGAATGAAAAATTGTTTGGCACTAAAAGCAAATTTTGGAGCATCATAAAGAGTACTGCAATAATAATCTTTCTAGAAATCACTTTAAAAATAATATCCTAGTAATAGTTCCAATAAAAATTGAAATATTGAATATTTAAATCAATGTAGATGTGATGTTATGCAGCACACGGCGTTTGCACAGAGGAATGAAAGATTCATGGATAGGTAACAGAAAAAGTGTTTAAGACATAAATGAATATTTTAGGAGCAAGTGGGAGCTGCGGGAGCGAAACACAAACTGAGAAGGAGTTGGGCTGCTGAGAGATAGAGAGATAATTTAATAGATAGCAAGGGTGAATGTGTTGGTGGAGAGACAGAAAGGCTGGAAGGATGTGAGGAGAATGAATGGTGGACTGATCAGGAATAAACAACGGGGTGAGGATGCAACATTAATTTGATGAGATGGTTGAAAGAGCAAACAGACAGAGATTTATGGGGAGAAAACTTTAAAATCCTGACAAGCCTGGCAAACATGAAAAGACTGTCGAATTACGAATATATTTTAGAAGAAAATATTGAAATTTGAAGCAAACAGCAGACTCAGATAAAGTTTGGAGCATGAAGACATAAAAGAAAAAAGAACTATTAGAGAAAAATAATAAGGTAAAGTAAAATAGAGTTTGACTTTCTGAGGCAATATTGAAACCAAACAGCACATATTGTATCTTCAATGACATAAGTATCTTTTTATTGGTTCCATTATGTGGGGACAGTGGTGGGACCATTTAAGATGATGAGCTGGGTTCTTGATTTTAACATCTCTGTTCAGACGTATAGGAATCAACTGGCCCAAGCTCAGTTAACTTGAATTGCTTTTGTGCTCCACTGGTGATATGAAGGAGATAATTAGATACAGCTGATGATATATGAATTTAATCAAGCCGCTGAAGAGAAAATCTGTCTTTGTCTCTGCTTGCTGCCTAGAACTCGGAAAACTAACAACCATCTAATGTGAAATTGTCAGAAAACGTGGAGGATAGAAGATAGTTATAAAAAATAAAATAAAAATCACAGTTTCCTCCTTCAATAACAGAAAAAAAATCAATTAAACTAGAGTGGTTGGATGGGGAATATGATTATTGGGAAGCTGTTTTTAAATTGTGATTTCAATTGAATATTCAGTTTCAGCACTTCAACATTTCAGATAAGGGGGTTCACTTACAGTACACATCTTTTTTCTACAGTTTCTTGCTAGTTTTTACTTCAATTAAAGACTTAAATTATTAGTTTGTCACTTTTTCCAGCAGAAAACAGCTTTTTAAAGTTCACAGTACTGACTTTTTTGCCAACTAGTTATCATCTACAGCTCCTAGTCTGGTGTAATGTTAATGTGTTTCAACTTATTTTAGGGTTGGCCCTAACGTTAGCTTACAGAGAGCAAGGTCTATGCATGTCTGATTGTTTATTGATTTGAAACGTCAGTGTCTTGACTAGCAACTGCCAGAAAAGCTGTATATCAATCTTGGATGACCTGTCTGCAGCGGCCACTTTCATTTTCATAACACTCAAGTTCCAAAGTCATATAGAAAAAGTAATTGATTTTCATGAACCATATGGTATTGTGGCAACTGAGATTAAGGTAAACCACAAATCCAGAATTTATTTTACATTTTTCTGCCTACATAAAGAAGCAGCTGTTTTTATCTGAAAATATTTCCACAAGACATAACAATATTCTCACTGTCTGACATTAATAAAGACTAAACATTCCCTTTTTTGGTTCATTTAGGATCAACAGAGAACACCGCTCATCGTATGAGGTGCTGGATCCAAAAAATTTGATTAAAAGAGGAGAGATCAATGTTATCTTTTCTGACCTCGTGGACAAACAAACAATAATGCTCTGCTTGATTTTGTCTACACTAACAAAAATTCACTTGCTACAGTATGTTGATTGCTTGAAGGGGATTCCAGTGGGCAGTCCAGCAAATTTTCCAAATGATTGTGCTAAAACATATTTTACTGCCTGGAGCATTCCTTGGTTGTCTGTATGGCTAATCTTAAAATGGTTGGGCATTCATCCATCATTTTTCCCCCACATAAGATTGGGTTGCTGAGGTCACAGTTCTAGGAGGAAAACCTGGAGGATCTCAAGGCATTTCCAGGTCAAACAGAATATGGGTTCCTCAAACATGTTTTTGGTCTCCCCCTGGATCTGCTCTTGCAAACCTCTAGAAAACTTCCAAAGCGAGGCACACAGGAGGCAACCTGATCAAATGCCTGAACCACCTCAGCTGAATCCATTTGATATGCAGAAGCACTGCCTCTATTTACATTCCCAGCGGATGATGAAACTCCTGACCGTGTCTCCAAGTATGAGTACGACAAACTTACAGAGGAATCTAATTTCTAGTTGTATCTGGATTTTGTAAATGTTTTTTATTCAAAGGTTTCCAACCCGGACCCCCTGTTTTCTACAATTACACATCAAGATCTTGAACTCCACATTCAAGTTTACTGAAAATCCCTTGCAGAGTCCAAACAGAACTTGGAACAAGCTCCACTTTGTGCCACGAACACAAATGGTTTGGGGATCTGAGGATCAGAGGGCCCCTTATGGCCACACAGGTTGCTCATACTCTGCAGCATACCTTTAAAAAAAAATCTGTGTGACATGGTGGTAAACCTTCTCCACATCCACATCACACATATAGACTGCAGAAGCATAATCCAATTCCCCCTTCAGCAATTGTATAAGGATAAAGATCGGGTCCACCATTCAAGAGCTTCAGTAACCATTTGAAAGCCTCTCCAACACCCAGGAATAAGCTTTCCCTGGGAGGCTGAGAAGTGTGATTCCTTGATAGTTTGAATATATTGTCTGGTACCCTTTCTTAAAAGCTGGGACTCCACTGATGTAATTCTCTTCCAAGGGAAGAGAATTACATCTCTCAATTACAATTAAGGGAATTGCTCTCCCATCTTAAAACCCTTCGTTTTTTCATGAAAGACATGATGATCTGGATTGAGGAAAGCCGCAAAGTGCTCCTCTCACATTCAGACAATGTACTTATTTGGGTTCCGAAGTTTGTCCCCTGGAATCTGAATCTGGAATGTGGTCCTGAAGAGAAGCAATGCACATGCTTCAAGAAAAAAAACAAAAACCTTTTTGCTAAATCTGTTTCATTTATTTGTGCTTAAACATACATAAAATATATATTTTTAGGTATGCTCAAACACATGGAAATATAACAGAAGAAACAATGAATAAGTAAAAGTGTGACAACTGCTTCAGATTAACGCTGAACACCTTCTTCACTGTAGCTTAGGAGACCGCACAATTCTGATTTAATTTACGTTGTTCAATAAGGTCAGATTCACTACAGAAGTCATTCTGCAAACATGTCCCAAGTATCCAGTTTAATATAATACATTTCATTCAAATTTAACTCAAATGATTACAGCCATCTTCCCTTTCGAATCAATTCACCAACAATTCAATATAATCCAATTCTAATGCAGTACACTCAGATTCAGAGCATCATAAAATGCCAGTTAGTAACAAAGATGCCTCTGTATGTAATCCAAAGCATTGCACTAGAAGAACAATGCTCTGATGAAATCACCCATGTACAATCTTGAAATGGTAATTGAGTTTGCACAAATGTTACATTTTGAAATCAAAGTTTCTTTTCGAAGGCATGTGTTTTTTGTCTGAAGTGTAATACTTCTTTTAATCATCACAGCAAGACATCTCTTAACTACTTTACCTCAACCAATTTTTTCTTCTTCTGTAATTCTGCCTGTCAGCCTTCATTATGTTGGCGAATACCTAACATAATATGAACTTCTTGCCTAACAAATAGCTTGAATGGCTAGAACTGAGTTGAAACATGTTTCAGACACAGTGAGAAATACAGGTTCAGTTAAATAGTAAATGCACACAAAATAAAAAAATAAATAAAAAAATTGAAAAGCCCTATCAATGCAGATCTAAGTATTTTTGTGAAATGTTTTAACAAATGTTAACCATGTTACCAATGTCATGAACATCTTGAAATGTTTTATTGAAATGGGATCTATGAAAATATATAAAAATAGATGAAAAAAACAAAACTGATTTTAAAATGTGGTGGATAAAAAACAATATCTATTACAAATAAATATATATGCAAAACACCTGCTTAGTTACTAGTAACCTCTGAGAGACAACTAATTACTCTATTAATATGGATTCCAAATAACTGCATTAATGTCCATGTACTGGACAAGTCGATTTTCAAACAGGGTTCATTGCAGAATCAATACTGAGGAAGAAAAGATATCAGATATGATTTGCAATCAGAAGCACACATTCAGTGGCTTTAATACCTGTGCAGAAGTGCAGTAGGAAAGAAAGCAAGGATGAGCACTTCCTTATGTAACCATGAATGTTACTCAGGACTGCAATAGGAGAGCTGCAAAGCAGAAATCCATCTACACACAAGTCAACAGAAGTGATAAAATATGTTGTTGATCTGTGCGCTCCTTCAGATGGCATGCAAGTGCTGGGTGAGCAGCAAGACACAATTGTCCTGCAGTTGCTAAAATATAGATCTGCCTATGATGTAAAAACACTTTTGTTTCTGCTTCTTCACATACTTGTCCATTTTCCTGTTTTACCTTTGGAAGTTTGTTTTATTATTCATTTTCTTTTACTTAGTAGCTTAGTTATGTGTTACTATCTTAGGGAGTTTGTTAATTAAAGCTTTTTGGAAAGTTTAATTATTTTTCATAATAAACTCTTGTATTTTGGAAAGTCGCTTGTTATTATTCCACATACATGTGATGTAAGTTGCTGTTCAAAAAATATAAATGATAAATTGCTCCATCTATTGTTTAATTATCTCAGCCTTATAAGGCAGAGAATTATACACATTGACTGAGACTAAAATATTTATTGGATGTTGGCCCAAACTTGGTAATTTGGACATAAAATGATTGATCTTATTAATAATTTAATAATTATTAATATATATATATTCACAGCCATAGTTGTGTCAAAACTCTTATAACCTTAAGTTCACTGCACTGCTTATTTTCCAGTTTAAATTTAAGAAGAATCTTTAGAAACAACTGTCACAATCTCTGATAAAGAAGGACTCTATTTATTATGATTCTGAAATTATTTGTAATCATGATAAGAAATTACACTGCTAGATCAAAATAATAAAACTTTTAACCTATTATCGTTGGAAAAGCTGCTCTGTAATCTTAGTAAGCCATCAGCACCACAAAACATGTTTTGTAATAATGAAATGATGAGGAAAACAAGTAATCTAGGTATATCAGGAAAATAACCCTCTCACTTTTCCGAAAAGTTGTTTTATAGCTGTGTAAAAAAAACAGTTTTTTGTTGTTTTCTGTTTATATATATATATATATATATATATATATATATATATATATATATAAAAAAAAAAAAAAACGACTCTTATTTGATCATACAGGGCAGATTAAGAAAAAAAGATTTAGCTCTTATTTTACCCAGCAAAATGCTGTGTCTCTTAAGGGAAAGTGTTAAGATAAACAAATAGAAGATAAAGAATAAAACATGAAGTGAAAACAACAGAAAATTATAAAAAAAATACTTTTGCAAAGAGATTTATAAATACATACAGTAGCTAAATTAAACATATGCAACCCTGGAACTACCACTGCAATTCTCTCTTTCGTTACCATTATCTTAAGTAATTTGTTAAACCTGATATTATATACCGTATTTAAATATGCTGTTTAATCTTGTCCTTGTAAAGATCTAATTGCAATTAATCAGGATATACCAGAATGTACAAAATAGCTTCTTTCCACATGTATTTTATGTTTCTTTTGACCTTTCCAGGAAAAGAGTTGTATAGTACATACTCAGTTTGTTGTTCTCTTCATTGCCAATTTTTTTTCAATAAAATTTTATTCATGATAGAAGTAATACAACATATACATAATTAATTAGTATAAAGTCCAAGTGCATTAATTAGTTTTCTGAAAGAATCATTCTTGGATGATAAGCTGTGCACTGATTGGGATACCCGTTTCTGTTTATGACAAAAAAGGTTCCTCCTAAGCCATCTGTTGCACTACAGAAAAGGACTAAGTTGTATGAAAGAAAAGAAAGAAAATGCAAAGATAACATCAGAACAGCTTTATTTTCTAATTAGTATTTGATTTGGAGGAGCAGCTACTTGGAACTTGTGAAAGCAAAAAGGACACAGTGGCATAGCTAAAGCACTGGAGAAATACTGAACACAATAATCAGGAACTTTCTGCCCTTCATCCCCATTGGAAAAAAAATATTTTGTTATGTAAATAAGACTGAACTTTTATGGAGAGTTAGAGTTTGAAGACATCAGAACTACAGCATTCTAGGTGTGACGATTGCACATACATAAACTGAACTTTGCCCACATTTTAAAAACATTTTGCCAACAATCAAAATAATTGCCTAACTCTGTGGATGTTATTGTGAGGAAGCAGATTTAGGTGACATATCTGTAGAGCTCTTTGTGTGATATCTGAAGCTTTAAACAGAGCTCAGTTCTCTGCTTCACTACCAACTTCAAAAAATTTCACCTTCTCTATCAAAGAAAAGTGCTAAATCTAGGCAATGCAAATACAAGAAACACATATGCTTTTATTTCCTGCAAAGGATGTCCTTTTTTTGATTATTTGCTTAAGAAATACATTTTTGAATATATTGTTAAATTGTTTTCCTTATTTATTGTTATATTTATTTTACTTTGGTTGTTCTGGTTGCATTAATTTAACCATAAAAACAATCACAATTCACCTCTAGGAATCAATTTAGTAAAAATCAATTTAATAGAAATGTTAAATTATAACTTAATTATCAAATTTACTTTATATTTCAAATAACTTCAGTCTCAACAAAATTTAAGGAATTAAATTAAAAAAGCTAGATTTCTATTTAAACTTAAAGTTATATAAAATCAGACAAAAATTAATAGTTGCTTGCGTTTCGTTTTCGACATTTGCCTTACTACGTTACCAATGAGGACCGGAGAATTTGGAACATTTACAGAATTCAGTCACATTTGTGTTTGATCCAAACTGTAGTTGTAACCCTGAGAAGTCACGAGGAGCATGATGTATACATAGTTTAAATGTCATAAAGAGCGCAGTACTGCGGCTCAGCGAAGCCAAGTTATTAAAAGGTCAGCCACCTTGTCACTGTGATTACTATGACATTTTGTTTAATACAGACACCTACAGTGTAACATGGATAAACTTTTATATTAAAATCTTTTTACAATGAATAGAAAATATCAGTCAGATTGTAACTTTATGAGAGTCATTAAGAAGTATTTCATGCACAGAAGGCCTTTACAGTCAATAGCAGTCCGATGGGACTAATAAGGTAGTTTGAAAGTTAAACCAAGCTAATCAGGTAAGCTTTAGATCTAATGACCAAAACTAGAGAACAAAAATTTGCTGTTAACCATAAAGGCAAAAGCATGTGCAAAAAAGTTCAAACTTGTTTGCCAATTTACAGAATCAGAATCACCTTATGTGCACAAACGTGTTGTTTGGTTTTCAAGCACTCACAGGGTACAGACATAAAGTGTGTATATAGAGTCGAAGTACCATGATGTTTTCACACGCTTTTAATGCAACCGATTCCAACTTACATTAACTTTGGATTTCAATGATGTTGCACCCACCGCGATTACAGCAGTAGTGTATGTAGGTTGTTGAAAGGGAGGCTGTGGAAGCAGAACTTAGTCCAGTTGCTCATTCCGTTATTGCAATTTGGAAACATGCAAAAGTAAACCATGTTGATCTCTGTCTAACCGACAGCTGTAGAGCACAGAGTGAAAGTCCTGCTTAGACTACAACCAGGATGGCGCACGACCATAGTGTAGTTGTATTTTTGTCTCTGAATCACCCTGGAACAGAAATAATAAGTACTTCCGAGATGTTCTGAACTCTGAGGGGAGTGGTGGTAATGTTTAATAACAAAACGTTGGTTAAATGAAGGCGTTTTGGGACAGATGATGCCTTATTACAGGTGGCGAACCACTTCCGCCATTGACTCCAATTATATGGATGTATGCGGATCCAGACTGAATATAAACTCCTGCTGAATGGATCCAAGTACCTCCAAACTTTTCTGGGTAAGTAAATGAATGTAATATTTGCAAAAAATAAGGTCCGGGTTGAAAAAACAACAACTTTTCCTTGAATCTGCAAAATAAATGACCACAATTCAAATACATGACCTTAAAAGTTTTTACCATTTCTTTCTGTTCTATTTCACTCCACATAAGGTAGAACGACATAACCTAGTAAATAACGAGGTAGTAAAGATGAACAGACTGAAACATTTAATGAGGGTTTAATTTAATTGTTTGCTCAATAAAAGATAAGACTAGTTTCCTACACGATGCTTCGCCAAAAATTCACACCACTTCAACTTTTTCCACATTTTGTGTGTTTACAATCACAAACTTCAGTGTTATAAAAAAAATGCTGCAACAAACAAGACATTCAATAGATATTTTTAGATGAAAATAATCAGAAAAGTTTGGGGTGTATTTGCAGTCAACCTCAAAAGTCAGTAGTTTGTAAAAACTAACCGTCACTTCATTCACAACTATAAGTATTTTTGTGGTGTTATTGTTTGCACATCTACAGAATGAAATATTGTCTTACTATTTCTCAAAATATAGCCCAGCCTCATTCAAATTTGATGGACAGTGTCTGTGATCAGTAAATGTCAAGTGGAGCCACTGATTCTTAGTCTGGACTTGGATTAAACTACTTTAAAAGGCAGTTTGTTCTACAGGTATACTATCTGAGTGCTGTGACTGCTGGCCATTGTTTTGGTACAACGTAGATTAACCGGGTAACACAGTTTGTGCAAGTACAGAACAAACATCACCTCGAGCAAATACTGTTATAATACAGGACACAGTAGTGAGTTGCTCGCATCAAATCAAAGTTGCCCGGAGTGACAATTTGTTCAGCTGGAGATGATACTCCAGGTGAGTCAAAGATAATGTTGATTGGTTCAGAAGGGCAGAAACAATGTTACAATCATCCATCCTTGTTGAAGCAAAGGGCTCTTGCAAGACACTTTCAAAGTTATAGACACAAAAAATATTGATGGCATCACCTAGAGCTGTGTTTAATGTTCCAGTGAGCAGCTTTGAGGCTATAATCTAGAACTAAAACACATATAATTTTGCCATAAACCAGCCACAATCAGGTGCTCCTTGAATCTTTACTAATAGTGAAATATTTTTTTTTACAAGTTTAGTCAAACAGGCAATCACTAAGAATTTAAGATAACAGGCATTAAAATGCATGGAAATAATTAAAGATCAAAGTTTGAAGAAAAGGTAATCGAATCCTTAAAGACAGATATTTTGGAAGAATTGATTAAAATTACACCAGAGAAATGGATGTAACAATGCATTTTTCCATACAGTACAGTAGTAGTATACAGTTGATGTCTTAAAGTTGCAAATGATTTTCAAATATGTTAAAAAAACCTTAGTGTACATTTTTTAAATGTTTGTGAATTGTGCACTTTATTAATAATAACTTCAAGTATGGAGTAGATTGTTTTAATTTCTTTCTAAGGATTACTTTGATTATTACAGCTCTTATGAATTTTCCATCAAGAACAGCTATTATAAACATATTTACTTATAAACATGTCGAGTAGTTATGTTCAGTACTAATGCAGTACTTCTCTGCTGTGTTTTTAGTTGATCTCATAACCTGTATCCTTTAAACTTGAACAGATTTCTTTAGATGCTTACACTATTGTATCCGTTATTTTAAGGGAAGTATCTTGTTGAGTTTCGGCAGCAATTTTTTAAAATTCAACAGCCCAAACCTTCAACTACAGCTATGACCTTTTGACCCAAAAACAAGCCACAGCCTGGCTTTAGGTACCAATGGGGGAGGTTCGCTTTTGAGTTTGAAAGGAGAAAGTGACAGGACGTTGGCTGTCCCAAGCTGCAAGACTTTGTAAAGCTTAGACTATAAGTCAATGTCATCCTTCTAAATCTCCTCTCAAATCCCATCTGCACAAATTGACTTACGTTTCCTTTTTTTTCCATTCTTTTTTTCTCTTCTTTTTCTCATTGGTTTTTAAAGAAGAAGAAGAAGAACTGCAGAAGGACTAAGCAGATGAGCTTAGGAGCAGACGCAGGAACAGGAATAGATGGATGACTGGAAAGGAGATTGTTGAGGAGAGGAATGGAAATGTCCCGAATGCTGCTGCAGCAGGGTGTGCTGACGTGAGGAGTGTTCCCAAACACAGTTAGTAGCGACTGCGGACCAACTGCATTACCATACTCACACACACAGACAAACACACACACACACACACACACACACACACACACATGGACACAGTGCCTAAGGGAGGGAGCTGCTTGCAGCCATAGCTAAATAGAATGGGGACAGACTCTCCTGTTCTGATCCTGAAGAGGTCACTGTGTACTTCAGCATTATTTGTGTACGTGTGTGTGAGGGATGAAGTGCTCAAGCAGGTGTATAAATCCCTATTTTTGACAGTAATAGTGATTTAGTTATGCTCCACAGGTGTGTGTGAAGCCATGCGTGCTTTCCCCACAAATGTTCTTCAAATAGTGTATTTCCCCTACTACCCCCTCCTCTCCCCCCATTTTAGCAGAACTAGGTGCATATCATTGGATCGGTAGCTGCTGCCTGCCACACTGTCCAATCGCATCTAGGCGGAGAAAATAGAGAGAAAGAAAGAGGGGCAGCGAGAGGGAGATGGGGGAGGAGAATGAAGGAAAGGAAGGGAGATGAGGAAAGAGACAGAGAGAGAGGGAGATTGATCATTTAAACGTCCTGGGCCCTGTGTTCAAGGAAGAAATACCTACATTCCAACTATCTGTGCTTCCCCCCCCGTCGCTTTCACGTTTCAGCGGACTGAGAGAAGCTGCTTTTTTCTTCTTCTCTTTTTTTCCCTTCCTTTCTTATATGGGTTATTTTCACCCAGGAGACGTGCCACCACCACCACCACCACATTTACCAGCAGGAGCAGCAGCAGCAGTGTAGGAATATCTCCCCATATCCCATCCCGGGCACGTCGGATCAGCCGCAACAGCAAAAACACGAGGCGATCATTGCGGTGGACTGGAGAAGGAGAACATGCACCGGGGGATTCCACTCTGCTCACCCCGGCTGGGTACGGTGCATCTGTCATTTGGGGATTCTTTCTTTATTTACTGCAGCGGGATGCAGATTGAGTTTTTTCCCCCTTCATTTTGGTGTGTGTGAGAAAAAGAAACGGGGGAAAAAAGCTGGAGAGAGAGAGAGAGAGAGAGAGAGAGAGAGAGAGAGAGAGAGAGAGATAGTGTTTTGCCGTAGTCAGCTTCATTGCCGATTGTGGTTCAGACGGGATATTCTGCCTCTCTAGCAAGCATTTTCTCCTCATCTTTTTTTTTTTCTTGTTGATTGCTGCTTTTATCAGTTCCTTTCATACGAAAAATACACCAAGGGGGAGGGTGACAGGCGGCGGGTCTGCCTTGATAAATGGAGCGTTATTCATCAGCGTGTGTGTGATCACCACTGGAATGTTAACTAGCACCTTGGACAGCACCCATACGACCCAGGAAGAGAGGAGATAGTGATGATCATAGCTATATTCTGACACGACTGCAGCTCATAGTGAGGTATAGATCATTGTGCGCGCGCGTGTGTGTGTGTGTGTGAGATTGTAAAGAAATTTCTCCAGGAGAGTGTGTGTGCGTGTTTGAGGATGTGTTAATATTCTGTCCTCAGGCCCCTTAGAGAGAGCAGGCTGGGAAGCAGCTTTGTGTGTGTGTGTGTGTGCGCGTGTGTTTGAGATATAGAGGGAGAAAAGAGAGTTTGTGAGCATGGAAGGTGACCAGGACTACAGCCTGAATCCCATTTCCTGAGGTTACCCCCACCCCTAGCTTTACTCTTCTCCCCATATCACTGGGCACCTGAGTTCTGGTTGTGGTTTAAATAAGATATTCTTAGATGCCGATACATGATCTTGGTGGATCTAACAAAAAGTAAAATATCAATGCAAAGCTCATTTGTCTAATTTAACTCAAAAAGCGAGGCATACATTGTATATTAATTGATTACACACAGTTATAAAATTCAAGTCTTTATTTCTGTTAATTTTGATTTTTATGACTTACAGCTATTAAAACCCCAAGTACTTTTTTTCTTTAGAAAATCGGAAAACTTCATACATCCACAAAATTTATTTGTAAAAAAACAGAATCACACACAATGATTACAGATGTTGTTGATTTGACAATTGTCCACATTCATTGTCATCCTCACCAAGAAGGCTAAAGTCATCAGTGAAGAAGTTGGCTTTTCACACAGTGTTGCGTTCATGAGTGTTAATGAAAAAGTTTAGTGCAAGAAAAAAGAGAGGTCCGAAAACAATATACAATCAACATGGATAACTGCGGCTTTGAGATCATTGTGAAGATGAGCTCTTTCAGCAGTTTGGATGAGATTCACAAGGTGTGGAGTGTGACTGGAGTCAGAGCTTTAAGAGCCACCACGCATGGCTGTATCCAGAACATGGGCCAGAATTTTCCAATTCCTTGGGTTAAACCATTCCTGAGGAAGAAAGAGAAAAAGAACTGGACTGTTGCTCAGTGGTCCAAGGTCTTTCTATAGGCAAAAATAAACATTGAATTCTGTGAAATCAAGGTCCCAGAATCTGAAGAAGAATGTAAAGGCACATAATCCAAGTTGCTTGAGGTCCAATGTAAAGTTTTTACAGTCAGTAATAATTTGGGGAGCCATGCAATCTGATTTTTTCAATATCGGTTCCATTGTCAGAGCAGCCAATTTGCATTGTTTGTAAGCCATAATCATCAAAAGGAACCTAAAATACATCACAGAGTATGTGATGAAATACATGAGTTTACTTTTAATATTCTAATTTATTGACACACATTTCTAGAAATAAATTACTTAATACATGCCATATACTCATCCATCCATCTTTCAGCAGGCCTCAGCATACATTATTTTCATGCCTGTTATAGAAAATGAACAAACTTATACCAAATTTGATGTACCTAAATGTGCTTTGAAATATTCCAGATGCATTAATTCTTTTGGAAAATATATTGCCAATATACAGTTTTAACAAAAATAAGTAATTTTTTAAAGCTCCAAAATAGCAGGCATTAAGCACACTCATCTTCAAATACAGTTGTTGATTACTAAGAATATACATTTTGGACATCATATAGAGCATTTCCTCTATGGTAATGATAATTCCAAACAACAAATAAAGTTTTGCATTAAACTGCATATTCTAACGGTATTTTATTCTAAATTAACAAAAATTAGATCTCTGCTATTTTTGAAAAAATAAATCCACATTCCAGTGGTTATTGTGCCATCTTAAATACCAGTATTGACAAAACAGCTGAATTTAGGAGTTACTTTGAAAGCACATATCCTAATAAAAGGATGTCCCTAAAAAAAAAAAATCACAACTTTTAAAGCAGAACCTATTGGGATTCTCTTCCCCTTAGACACATTGCATTAAAGGCTAGGAGTGATGGGTAGCTGGGTTAAATGTCATTCTGCTTATTGTGTGTGTGATGTGAGGGATGAACCAAGGTGTGTGTGAAGGAGAAACAAGTGTGTGTTAGTGTCACATGTGTCCAGCCTTATGCTACATGCAGGTCAGGAGCCCCATGGTGCAGTCAGGATTTAATTAAGCGTGTGACGTGACACACACACCCCACACACACATATATATATTACCCCCTTCCCCCAACAAGGCCCTGTGATCTGTGAAACAGTCTGTAGTGAGGATGTGACACAGCAACAGCCCCTGACAGCCTGACACAGAGTTAAGCTGAGAGGACAACATCTCGTTTGCTCCATCTATCACTTTCATATCTATTTTTAAAAGTAGGCGGCAAGCAAGGTAGCTCAGCGTATGCCTGGTGACATGTGTGTATCATATTTGTGTGTCAGATTATTTCACTGAAGACTAATTAAATTAATCTTTTATTATCTATATCTCTCTCTCCCTCCCTCCCTTCTCTTGCTTCCAGGAGGCAGTCTGGGCTTGTTATGGGGGTGACCGGAAGGAGAGAGTGATAGAGGAACAGTGATGCCACTGTTTACATAACGACACACTAACACGCATGCATCAACACACGTATATGCCCACAGACATGCATGCAGGCTCAAATTGCTAGTCTGGGGCACACACTCTCACTTAAACTCTCCAGCACATACATGTGCACACTCACAGGGACTCAGTGACTGAGTCACTGCGCACACAGAGGCAAAGACTTACTGACTCACATGCAGACACATACACAAGGGGAAAAGGTTGCTCACAAGAAACCGGACTGAGTGCATTGTGTGTTATGGGCCAAACTGAGCAGCAGCTGTGCATTAGAGTTGGATATCTCTGAGGGGTCAGCATAGACATAACCCTCAACCTGCCTCCAGTACCTTGCTCTCCTCCCCTCCTCCCCTTAGTTTTCTGCCTAAACAAACCATCATGTCTGAGCTGAGAACCAGCAGAACTGCCCCTCCTTCCTCCCTCTCCTCTCCCCTTGGATTTCCATCCCTCCTCCTTTCCCTTTGTTTCTCCCTTTCCCTCCAGCCGACCTCTTTGTCGGCTGAGCAGACTGTGCCTGTCATTTCCACGGCGCAGGGCCGCATTCGCGGCATCCTGACCCCTCTGCCCTCAGACCTTCTGGGGCCAGTCATCCAGTACCTGGGAGTACCGTACGCGAGGCCACCAACTGGGGATCGGCGCTTCCAGGCACCCGAGCCACCTCTGCCGTGGCCAGGAATACGGAATGTGACACAGTTTGCTCCAGTGTGCCCTCAAGCTTTAGATGAGAGGAGCATGCTGGGAGATATGATGCCATCCTGGCTCACTGCAAACCTGGATATAGCAGCAACTTACCTCACTCACCAGAGTGAGGATTGTCTCTACCTCAACATCTACGTTCCCACAGAGGACGGTGAGTGAACTTGACGATTTGTTTATGGGGCTGAGGTGGTTAAATATACATGCAGGGTTATGGTTGGGAATACATGTTATGTTTTATGCCCTATGGTGAATACATGAGCAAAGAGAATGATACATTTGACAAATGATTAAAACATGGCAGAGAGCTGTTTCTGCACGTACTCAGGCTCATTAAATGAATAAATAAAGATTTTTAAAGATGGGCCTTGTTTTCTCTTCCCCTTCAACATGCCGCTGGTTAAACCAATGCTTAATATGCAGACACCTGCGTCAGTCGCTAAGGGGTTTACGCATTTACTTGTGGAGGAAAATGGGAAGGACACAGGCTTACTCATGCATACATATTGCTTGATAAACATGCATGTGAACCCATGCACACACACACAAATCAAGGACAATACCGTCTGGCTCGTGGGGGTAACTAATGTCACCTTGATGATTGGAACACATTGGTAATCTGTCTGTCCATCACAGACATCCATGAGGAGGGGGGGCAGCGGCCAGTGATGGTCTATGTCCACGGAGGTTCGTATTCTGAAGGCACCGGGAACATGATGGATGGCAGTGTGCTCGCAAGCTACGGCAATGTCATTGTCATAACCCTCAACTATCGCCTTGGAGTTTTAGGTAAAATGATCAGTTATCTCTGTTTAATACATCATCTGTATAAAAATGTGCAGAACACTGTGCTATTAGATAGCAGGTTGCAGCCTATGAGTCTTTTGTTATGTAGGCTACTTTTCTGAAGTAAACCTTAAATTCCTTTTGGGTTAAATTGATCCATTTTATACTGTAATGATTTCATTATTTGTTACCAATTCATACTTTGCCATCCAGCAGCAGTGTTTTGATAATTATAACTGTTTTGTAGGTAATGCCTATTGTTTTTGTTTATTTTGAAGACGGTGGAAGAAATCATATTAGATAATTCTTTAAAGTCATTCATTTGTATTGCCAAGATTTTGTACCTAATCATTCATAGCATTTTCATCAGGGAAAAGACCAGTTCAGTCAAGGTGTAACGGTTCTATTAAGTCTTGAAATGGAGCTATCTGGACCATTTTGAATTTACTTCCAATAGCCCCTTTATCCAAAAAGACAAGTGGACAGAAAAGCTGTGTTCCCTTTCATCCCTTGCCCATACTTCATATCTGTACTGTTTTAATTTGCTGGCTCATACCAAGGACACTGGTTTTCTCATTACTTTTCGTAATCTTGAGGGTTGGCAGAGAGGAAGTACTACCTGGCTCTTTTAACAGAGAGTTACTTAAAAAAAGTCAGGTATGACTTTTATTTCAACTATTTTCTACATTTTAATAATACATTTTAAGCTTTATATTTTTACACATCTAATACTATAGTGTAAATAATGTAATTTCCAAATAAGACAAGATGCCACACAAGTCGGAAAATGCCATACCATGATGTGCACACATGCCCTGCACTTGTGTCCCTCTGCTATTCACATCTTATAGCAATGACTCCTTAATATCTTCACCTAATCCAGTGCAATTATGTGCAGATGCTCCATCTGCATTGATGAGGGTTCACTTAACTCAGCATGCTGAATGCTTGAAGTGGGGTTACTCTAGCGCAGCGGTGCCCAGCTGCAGCCCAGCTGCAGCCCAGCTACAGCCCAAAAGAGTTGGTGTCCTGCCAGTTTTAGCTGTGTCTCTGCTCCAACACAACTAATTAAAAAGTTCAAACAACCTCCTTAGCATGGCAAATTTCTGCACCCCTGCTCTAGTTTATAACCCTTAGTATCACTATTGGTTAAACAAGCCTAGAAAATACTGTACTCTTTTGGTCCAAATATTTTATAGTCTGAAAAAATATTGTAAATTGAAGCTTACTGTACTTTGATGTACACTTTTGATATTGTTGATCCTTCTACCCAAGCATAAAAACATTGACCTCAATACTAAACTCTTTTACAGGCTACAGTACAGAACATACATGGGCACACCGACATTACATCTGTTTGTATCTGTCTCATAGTATTGGCTTCTTGAAGTATTTTTCCATTCACAGATGGAATGTGTTAATTCACTTTCTTTGTCATTTTGGATTTAGGGTTATATGTCTTTGTGATAGGGCTCACATTTAGAAATTGGATTTTTCCAAACCACTGACACCATTTTAACATCACTTTATGCTCTTTTTTTCTACAGCTAAATAGTTTAATTGCATTGTTGAGGATTAAAATGGTAACAACGATGGTGCAACACAGTATAACTCTTGTATTGTCGTGGAAAAGTCTGTGTGTGATTGTTCTTGAAGTATTGATTCTGACCTTAGTCCATTTGCTGTGAATCTCCATCAGACTGTTGAATGGCCTTTACTTGACAGTGCTCTCAATTCTGCAGTTATTGCTGTTAATAGTACACCTCTTTCTACTACAGTTTTTCCTTCTACTAAACTTTTCCATTAATATAATTGAATACACTTGTATTTGTTTGATGTAAAAATCTATTTTATTCAGGACCCTGTTACAACGCACAATTTCAAAATGAAAAAAATATATCTTGAAAGATATTCCTTAGTGTGCATAGAAGTGATTTTTTTTACTGAATTATTGAAATAAATGAACTTTTTATTGATATTCTAATTTATTGAGATGGATTTATAGTTTTTTATTTGATTAATTCATGCAGGGTGATTTTTTTCCCTCAACTTATTTCTGTTATCTAGGGATTCTGAATGACTCAATCACAGTTTTGTTTAAGGTGATGCAGTATGTAGTTTTTATATCTCAACACAACGGCCCATTTTTGTGAACAAATTCATACCATTTTCAACCTCTAAGTTATTTAATCCTTCAATGAGCTATAAAAATGTTCATACCATCAGTAATTTGTTTCCTACCCAGAGCCCATTTTTTCTTCTTCTTTTTATTTTTTTTGTTTGAATGGAAACATGTTCAGCATCCCTTGTGGAAACAAACCCTCCCTGAAGCCATGTTTTTCCCTCTACAACTGTCATCAACTTGAATCTGATCCCTTTTAACTCTGTGGCGCTTTGACTCGGTGCTTTCTGAAAAAAAAGCACAAAAAAAAAAATAGAATAAAAATTGATTACAGTTAGTTTTTCTAATTTTAGTCAGCCCTACAAGGCAAAGAGTTGAACAAATAGACTATCTTAAAATCCTTTTAGGATTTTTGTGGCTGCAGTTATCGAAATGAAATAGCTTAGGAAGGGGCATATGAGGGTTAAAACCTTTAATGCCATAAAGTATCATTTGCTTAGCCTTACTAAGAGCTGGAGTATTGAGTTGTTTATGCGAGCAGAGTATCTATGGCCTACGTGTGATTAAGTCAAGTAGACAAAATGCATATTCAATTGTTGGATATTGATGTTTTATATAAAAACATGAACAATTATAAATGACAGAGGCCTCGTTTCAAGTTTGTTTATCAGCTAAAATATTCTATAAAAGCACAAAACTGAAGCTAATTGTGCTGCATGGAAGCATTTGAGGACTTTATGAGAGGTTCTGCTCTCAAAAGGAAAGCAACATCTTTGGCTCAACTTTAATTAAATAGATAATGTTTTTTTTTTATTAGCCCAGAGCTGTGGAGAGAAAGAATGTGGAGACAGACATGCAGTAAAAGGTCCAGCAGGCTTAGAATTGGTCTTGGGATGCGCTGCTTGGAGGCATTTATGCCCACGTGCCCTCACAGCTTAGCCATCAGGTCGCCTCAGGCGGTGCAGGTTTTCTTGCAGATGAATTGAACCCGAGTTGAACAAATTGTAAAAGATTTAAATGTCTTTAAACATTGAAAGTCAGGGTCTTTATTAGATGCAGACTTTAAAAAAATTCTTTGTGTGGTTTAGGAGTTTACGTATGACCTTGTTGAAAATTGCTGCTGCAGATGTGCTCAAGATTATGAGCTAAATAAAGAACAATTCTACATGCCTATTTTTGTCTTCACCCTCATCCTTTTCTGTTTATGCCACCTTCAGTACAATCTTACCATTATCATCATCATCATTCTCCTCATTTCAACTAGCAGCATCACCTTCCTCCTCCTGTTTTCCATCATCATGAGTGGATGCATGAGGTGAGCCCATTTACACAATGCAATACACTATTATGCCAATGATTTTTTTTGTTTACTCTGCAGTATTCACTTGGAAATGAAGCATGCATCTGTCAAAATGTGAACTACTTAAACAGCTTTACTTAAATTTTGCTTGAATGCATATAATCCTCTACCACTCAGAATGAACACAATCCTGATATTTTCCTTTTTCTTCCAATGAAAAGTCTGACAAAATGCATTGAACTGAAGCAGTGCACTACTGTAGCATTGCCTTCACGGTTATTATACTCTTTATATGCCGGAGGTTCACAGAAATGAGCTTCAGCAGTAATGAGATATACTGTGGCAAAATGAGCCATTAGGATCTTCTGTGTTTACTTAATAATGTCAGTAGAAGAGGGAATAGGGGGCGGCTGTGGGTGTGATGGTAAGTGTGTGTGGTTTTCTGCTTGTGTAAGTACACAGGACTATGAATGCACCGTTGTGGTTTGGTCCAGTCTGAGACAAAGTAGGAACACCATATCTTTATTTTTTACATTTCCTCTTTAAAGCAATGATAAATGCAGTGCCTTTTCAAATATTTATACTTAATGAATTTGATCCACATTTTGTCACGGCACAAATAAAAAGGATATTATACCAGCAATAGACAGAGAAGCGTATAGTTGTGAATTTAAGAAAAAGGATACACAGTGTCTAAAATGTGTAGGCACTTTTTATAATAAGCTCCCTTTTTCCCAGGAACATGTGAACAAAGTCAAAAGATAGGAAATTATATATATATATAATGTCATATTCAATCAAGATAATCACATTACTAAAATGCTCATTTATGCATATTAAATGCTCAGTAACTTCATTCACTAAGTTAAACACATTATGTAATTACACAGAGACTGTTTTAAAGCCTATATATCTGTTAATATGATGATAAAAAATTACATTTATGTTTAGAATACTATATTAGACCAATATTTTTTTTTTTAATTCAGACATGTGGGTTTTATGCAAAAGTATGTTTAATATTGGCTTAACTGTAATCTTCAAAAGGTACTTGTAATCTGACAAATGAGCTTCAATGGAAAAAGTATTTCAATCTTCTGAATATGGCTGTGCGTGTTTTGCATTGTATTAATAGGAATTCCTTTTAACTCTGCCTTTCTGCAGGGTTTCTCAGCACAGGTGACCAAGCTGCGAAAGGGAACTATGGCTTGCTCGATCAGATTCATGCTCTGCGCTGGGTGAAGGACAATATTGCTGCCTTCGGCGGAGATCCAAACAGGGTCACTGTGTTTGGATCTGGCGCTGGTGCATCATGTGTTAGCCTCCTCACCTTGTCTCACTACTCTGAAGGTAAGAGAAAATCATGAAACACTATTTCATGACTCACTGATGCTCAGTTTACTTTTTGTAGCTCTACATTTCACAAAAGATGTTGTAATACTGTAAAAATTGAGAATAGTAAGCAGATATTGATGAGGGTTGGCGTGTTCTGGGAGAAGTAATACATTTAGAGTTATAGTGCTGTCCTTATTCTACTGGCATCCCTGGTAAATAATAGTAAAAAGCTTTTTAAGGCCTTTGAAAAATAAAGACGTATTATTTATACTTAAAGCTCTGTAATTATGTTTTTTTTTTCATTTTATACAGTAGATCTATCGCTTTTAAAGCATGCTATGTTTGATTCCATTAAATTGTTGGCTTGACCTTAATTCCTTGATCTTGTTTTTTTTACAACATTTATTTGACATCATACATTTTAAAAAAAAGTATTTAAATCCATTTTGGATTCTGGAGAATTTTTATGTTGTAGTTATTTAATTGCGTTAAATGGCTCTATGAATAAAACTTCATTAATTTAATACAAAAGATACCTTCTATTTCTTTTACTGTGAGGTTTGGATATCTTTTAACTCCCTTACAATCCTGTGCAATGTGTTAGCATGTTAATTTTTTTTTTTTTTTCAGCCTTTGTGACATTTCCAGTTGCTTTAAGATTTTTGAACTATTGTTCTGACTGAACATCTGGACAAGTTTATATGAGTGGCTATTTTCTTCTAGTATTTTTTTTTAATTAACAAGGATCAACACATATCTACCCTATTTGAATGGCATGTTCTCATGTGGTCCCTATTTTTGAAGAGTGCTTCAGAAATTCTGTTTTGCATTATATTATATCCAAGAGTTCAGAATTATCATTTAAAGTTTCCCAGTACATTGATAAACATAAATTCTAAGCTATTTGAACTCATTGTATAAAAACACATAGCCATGTTATTTTCACTGTTTGACTGCCAATTAAACAGAATATTTTCTTTTTATGCCAGTTAATTCACCACAATTGTTTCTGTTTCCTAAATGCCAGAATATTAAGATATATATATATATATATATATATATATATATATATTTAGAGGATTGTTAACAACAGTGTTTTACTTTAGTTTAGGCGATACACACTTTTTGCACCAAAACCCATTTATCTCGTGGACACACTACACATCTCTTTCCTGAATGGTGTAATGAACAATAAAAGATAAATGTTCTTTAAGGCTCTTTACATGTCTCTTCCAGGGTGCCAATAAACATGTAGACATTGTTTAATATGTTTTAGGTTCAGCTTTAAACTAATATAGAGCCTCTCTTCCACATCTACAAAAATGCTTTTGTGTAGTGAAAGGGGTGTTAAGTCTTTTCACTTCATAATTCTAAAAACATATTGGTGCTTTTGTCTGTTTGTTTATTTGTGTACAAAAATGCATTTTCAAAAATGAGCAGTTGTGCAATTACTGCAAATTTATTTTTTGTGTGTGTCAGATCTGTTCCACAGAGCCATTATCCAGAGTGGCAGCGCTCTAGCCAGTTGGGCTGTCAACTACCAGCCAAGCAAATATGCCCGGCAGCTTGGTGAAAGGGTTGGCTGTGGCATTGATGATAGCGCTCAACTGGTCAGCTGCCTCCAGGGTCGGAGTTTCCGTGAACTTGTGGAGCAGAACATCACTCCGGCCAAATATCACACTGCTTTTGCTCCAGTGATTGATGGTGATGTTATACCTGACGACCCTCAGATTCTGATGGAGCAGGGAGAGTTTTTGAACTATGATGTGATGCTGGGGGTCAACCAAGGGGAAGGCGTGAAGTTTGTGGAGGGAATTGTGGACTCGGAGGATGGTGTAACAGCTGAGGACTTTGACTTTGCCGTGTCAGACTTTGTGGATAGTCTGTATGGTTACCCAGAAGGCCGAGATACACTAAGAGAGAGTATACGGTAAGAAAGTGAAAATCTATGTATGTTTAAGCAGCCATGTGACATTCTTGGAAGTATTATTTTTATCATCCTTATTGCTTAGAATTAATCAGAATAGATAAAGATGGGAAAAGGGCCATAAATGGGCCCACATTATCCTCATTCAGAGGCGCACAATTTTATGTTGGAGGTATGAAGAATTAGGTACTTGGCAGGCTTTATGCAGATGTATTTTACAGTGATGACCCTTAAGGTGGCTGAAGGACATTGCAGCTGAAATGAACAGAAACTTCTCACAAGAAGCTTGAGATTTTCTTTGATTTTCAAAAAGAAAGATATTAACAATACATATTTTTACAAACAAAACATAAAAGTTGAAACCAGACTTCAGTTGTTGCTGTTTATGGTCCAAAATTCTAGTGTTAGCACTGTAGCACAGCTTTCTCATGCAGGATAATAAAAAAGAAGCAGTTTTTTATTAAGAACCATTGATTTAAAAACCATTCTTGATATATGTATTCATTTTCATCATGTGGTTCTAGGCATGGATGAGTCTGAGATTCTTGTAATATGACAGTTTTGAATATAACCATAGTATCATGATATTTATCCAAAAAGTAAAATCAAGCTATATTTTCTTCTACTACTAATATAATCTAACATGTTGATAATTATATCTAATAGTATCAGTAATCGTAGTAGTAACAAATAGAGTCTTTTTGCGATTATAGACTCAAACCAATCCCAACTTTGCCTAATGGTCTCAAAGCTCCTGTTCCTTGCATTACTTCAAAAGACTATAGACCATAAAAAAACATGACAGTGTTGGCAGTTTTCAACACTAATATTTTGAAACCTTGGTGTACAATGAGACTGACCAACCGCACATGCTGCAACCCTTTTTTTTTGGGATAAATAATTATTAATTAAAAAATTCTCAACAGTTCATCTGCCAATGACAGAAAGTCAATGCAATCATTTTCTGTATAAAACTTTTTCTATTTTTATTGTGTGGGAAACTATACGGTTTCAAGGCGCTTAGAAGCAACTTTGGGCTTTGTATAATAGCTGATATTTTGTGAAAACAAAACAGCTAGACAGCTCATTAATAGAAACAAAATAAATGAAAAGTTAGTTTAATGTAATTTAACTTTTTTTTACTGATGCTGCAATCTGAAAGCTGTTAATGAAGCAAAACATAATAAGCTATGAAATAAATAAAAATTCACAACCACAGATGATAAACATGGTAGATAAGACAGCCACCTCTAAGCATTAAAGTCCTAAATATATTGTTCACACAGTAACTGAAGCCCATAAACTCTCATAATTTACCGTGCATACAAAGCTCTGTGTTGCCAAGTAACACAGTGATCACGGGACTTCTTTCTGGACAGTTACATCCATTAGTCAATTTGTTGTACTCATTGGTCTGATCATCATTCTGCTCCAAACTCCTCTGTACTTCTCTCCACCCTGCAGTAAAACCACCCTCTAAAGATTTTAGATACTCAGCTATACAATGTCACGGTAGACGTGCACAATTAATGAATTTAGCATTTAGCCAGATCCAGCGAGGGCTTGTTGGTTATTTGTTGGTTGCACACAAATTGGGTGTGCATGGTTGAGACCATTTAACTTGATCTGTCATTTTAGTTGTCTTCTCCAACTGTTTCAAAATAAGCTGCCAAGCTAATCTATGTTTACAATGACTTTCTTGTAGATGTCATGCTTTATTCTATTGTCTTTCAGCAATAAAATGTTAGAAAACTGCTTTCCCAGCACTGGCGTGACCACTCAGCTTACACTACTCTTTACAAGCTGAAAGCTTTGTACTCAATGAGCAGCAGGGAAGACATGAAGCTCATTTGTTTATTTTTAATGACTTAAGCAAACCATCAGTTACGCTATCTTTTGGAAAGCTACTACATTAAATGCAGACGCTTGACCGTGCAGAAAGCTTACTTACCAGCACAAGTTGTTTAGTATGTGAGAAATATTTAGTTCAGTCAAGCGGCCAGATAATTTCAATTGTGTTTTGTGCAGTTTCATGTACACTGACTGGGCAGACCGCGACAACGCGGAAACTCGTCGGAAGACACTAGTAGCCCTTTTTACAGACCACCAGTGGGTGGCGCCAGCCATTGCTACAGCCGATCTTCATGCTCAGTATGGGTCTCCCACCTACTTCTACTCCTTTTACCACCACTGTCAGAGTGATGCCACGCCACCCTGGGCTGATTCTGCCCATGGTGATGAGGTGAGAGTGCTAGCTATTTCATATATTTAGCTTTTGAGTTTGCAAAATGGATGATATTAGATTTAATAAAAAGAAAAAAATATTTGTTGATGTCTACAAACACATACTGATCAGTGGCATAAACATATCAACATGTTGAATACTTCACACTGTCTATACTGTCTATCGTATGCAAGGTTTTGTGTGTTTGAGTTGGGGGAGTGCGTGTCTGGTTGCTTTTCTCCAGCAATCACTGGTTGTTATATTGCAAAGAATTAAAGGTTTTCTGCACAATATGACCAAATCCTAAATGAATATTAGTGAATATTGGTATTATATTACCAGTTGCAATAAAGCCACATTTTCTCTCTTCTTATCTGGTTTTTAGGCATAATACATACATTTACAATAGGACTGAGTTCAGATTATTTACAGAAGCTTAATATTGACCTGCTTTGTTCATTATATTCATCATATTGCGTTGAAGCTGTTGAAGAGAAGAAAAAACATTTGGGTGAAGTCCCCCCATCTTTATTTTTACAACAGCCTTGTGCAGGGCTTCAGCAAGATGCTACCACCACTATGCTTGGCAGTTTGTATATTCTTAGTTATACATGTTTTACTTTAAAATTACTTCATAGTGTTCCAGCATGTTCTAGTGCTGTGGTTACCAAACTTTTTCTGCTGGACCCCTCTTTGGCTAATGAAAACATTTTCATGCCCTCAAACACTAATAGAATCAAGCCACATAGTTGTTGATGGCTACAAAAGGAGTGTACTTCTGCTAAAACTTGCTAAGAGAAATTTATACAAATACTAATCAGGTAAGGTAAATGTTTATATCTGAGCCTGTATGTATGATTTTGACCCTGCATGGACTCTCCACATTTCATAAGTTATATCTTTTTTTATTTTTTATTATTGTTTTTCAAATTCCTTTAAGCTGCTTGTTATCTTAGTCATCATACTGTTCAAGAAAAATTAATAGTGCAAATGCATCAGTTAAGGCACTCAAGGAATATAACTTTCATGTCAAGGACGAGTGTCTGATCTGTCATGTCTAAATGCAATAACTACCATTTTTAATCAGATTTTTATTTGTTTTCTCGAGTTTGTCTTCTTTTGTCATGTAAATCTTTTAAATTTAAAGTAAACTTAACCACTTAAAATAAATTGTAATTTGAAAGGTGTCTGAAAACACAGGTTAAGTGGACTTATTAATTATTAACTAATTCATTATTAAGTACATTTATGATGTAAAAAGAAAAAGATTGAAAATAATACTTAAGAGCTTGTAGACTGTGATGACTCTCTTGCTGTGGAATGTCTGAAAACAATCCATCACTTAATGGAATATTTTTTCATTATCTTTTCTTAAAATCTCACAGGAATGATAATTAAGAAAAAAGGAAAACAGAGTATAATGCAAGGTTATGTTCAGTTCAATTCAGTTCAGTTCATCTTATTTATATAGCACCAATTCACAACAGATTTAATCTCAAGGCACTTTAAAAGAAAAGTAATTTCAATACAATTAAATAAAAATTCCAATCAGTTTAACCCTCAGTAATGCTGCATTAAGACCAAGCCCATGCGTCAGCGTCAGTTGCGGCAAGATTACATGTAAAGTCTATGGTAGAGTACGTCAAAGGTCCGTCAAGGGCTCTGCGTTGCTTTGAGTACGTTGGCTCCGTCAACGACGCTTGCGTTTCATACGGCAACGTACCGACGCATGCCTCACAGAAGTTCAGCAAGCTGAGCTTTTGACGGACCCAACGCAGTTAATGTAGTTAACGCAGTGCCGCAACCAATCAGAGCGTCTCACTGTAGTTATGTCACTATACACGTATCTTGAATGAAGCGCGGGTCCAGTGAAAACATTTTCAACAAACGCAGATTTAAAAAATCATAAATAACACTTACCGAAGTGAGATGTACAGGCGCTCCTAAAGAGGAACAGAGCACCTGTAGTTGGTGTCCTGGTAGGAGATTTAAGCTCCGATGCGGCCGAGTAGGTAAAATTAGGCGCGGGAGAGACGGAAGTAGCACTGAAAGCGAACCTTATCCATACGCGGCTCCTGGAGCTCCTGGTTAAACTCCCCAAACTCAGAACGCATCTGAATAATGGGCACTGATGCACCCGATGTCAACGTTGTCTAGCTTTATCTAGCTAATAAAGCCAAGCCACTCTCTCAATACGGTCCACCATAGTTCCGAACGTACGGCAACAGAGGAAGCCCCGCCCATGCGTTGTTTTTTTCTCAGAAGCAGGCTATGGGAGCCAAAAAGTACATACGTCAAACTTCATCCGTTGGATGCGTTGCTCGACCTATACAACGGATGCGGTCTGAATGCAGCATAATCCCTCATACTAAGCAAGCATATAGTGACAGTGGAGAGGAAAACCTTCTATTTACAGGAAGAAACTTCCAGCAGAACCAGAATCTGAGGATTCAAGAAGACAGAGAGGAGACACAAACAGAACAAAAGGAACTGATGTAAGAGTACTTTCTATATTAAAGAAAGTAAAAAGTTGACAACAGGACATGGAGGATGTTCGATCACTGGGAGCACCATCTGAATTGATACTCCCCATCTAGCGGGGTGTTGTAGCTGAGCAGGATACCAGACCAGGTGGAGTTTCTATGGAGAGAAAAACACTAAGAGAAAATGAGGTTAACAATTGAAATAACAGCAAAAATAACATCTGGAGAGTAGTAGAAGAAAAAATAGAAGAACAGTGAAGAAAAGGGGCCAGTCTGTCCTCCAATAGTCTAAGCCTATAGCAGCATAACTACAGAGATAGCTGAGTCTGAGAGCGCAGTGCTCTGTTAGGAACATATGGAACAACCAGATCTCTGGTGTATGATGGAGTTTGATTATTACAGGCTTTTTGTCCAAGGAGGAGGATCTCAAGCTCTCTTCTGGATTTAACAGGGAGCCAGTTGAGATAAGCTAAAACAATGTCATGTTTTGGTCAAAAATTACACCAAGGTTCTTTACACTTTTTCCAGAGTCCAATTTAATGCCATCCAGGTGAAATGATTGCCTTTTTAAAGCTTCTGGTCCAAAGACAACAACTTCTCTCTTGTCTGATTTTAAAAGCAGAAAGCCATCCAGGTTTTTATGTCTTTGAGACATACCTGTAATCTACCCAGCTGATTAGATGAATCTGGATATATGGATAAATATAGTTGTGTATCATCAGCATAACTGCGGAAAAGTTAGTTACTCAATCAAACATGCAAATGACAAGCCAAGTCAATCTAAAGAAAGGGAAATTTTGATCTTGACATCGATCTTCTATTCATAAACTGACTCATCCAAACTCTTGGTACATACTTTAAAGTTTTATGTGTTAAAGTTTTGCTAGAACCGCGAATCAAAAATGCTTCTGCCAATAGACATCGACCAAATCAGGTTAATGAGATTCCTTTTTCAATAGTGGTGCAAATGCAAGTGCCACACTGGGTGACAGAATTTAATTAACAAGGTAATTCAACAAAGTATTATTTTAAGGTTGTACACACCTAAGCAGTTACCCCCTTCAAATAGATTTTAATGTTAAAATGTTACATTTTATGTTCAAAACATATGGCAGTGTGTTCACTCTTTATGTCTAATTAAAGCTAAGGCAGGCAAACAAAAATGCAGAAGGATAATAAGATACCTTTTAAACTCTGCTCCAAATATATAGTTATGAGTTGTGTTTCATATTTGGTTCTTACTGTATGATTATTGTAGAGCTATACTAAAAGACTAAACAAAGGAAATAAATTACACTAATCACGTGCTTTAATTACATCAGAGATGTAATTACTGCAAATAATATCTAAACGATAACAGTACCAAGCTTATAATGCAGCTAGTTGTACAAGTACCCTTAGAGATGGAAAGTTTTAACTTTCTTATTTTGCACCCCCGGTAATTTTCATTCGCTTTGCAGAGTCAGCAGTTGTTTTCAATGAAGACATTCTGAACTTTTTATTCACATTTTTTATTCATATGGGCTTTTCTAACGTCTGAAAAAGAGAGGAGCTGAAGTCTAATTTTCTTTTAGACCACTTGAATTACAGTCTGTTGAGTGGTTATGAAACTTTAGCTCACTGATGCCAACAATATTCTGCTTTAAGGTTTTTAAGCAGATACCCTATAAAAAAATCTACTGTCTTTTGGGTCTGACTTACACTGAAATACTTTTAAATCTCCAAATGAATTAGTGGCTTTATCTTAAGTTCATTTAAAGATTCAAACATTTTAACTCTGAAACAGGGACTGGATGTATTGTGTAGGTTAATCTACCATGTGTATGTGTGTGTGTGTGTAGGTACCCTATGTGTTCGGCGTGCCCATGGTGGGTCCCACTGATCTGTTCAACTGTAACTTCTCCAAGAACGACGTGATGCTGAGTGCGGTGGTAATGACTTACTGGACCAACTTCGCTAAGACTGGGTAAGCTGAAAAAGGGTCACTGATGTGAAACATCAATCAGATGGAAAAATCCCACTGGCAGGGTTTTTCCATTTTCTTTGTGCAGCAAAAACTCATGGAATACAAAGAGTCTCTTCAGCTAATTAGCTTTACTCTGATATCAATATCTAATCCTTGCCTATGAGCAGAAAAGGTCTTATTTAATGAATGAAGGCCCAGACATTTAATCACATTTTCAAATGTAAAATAAAGTGAACTGATTTTTCCTCCTCGTTCTTTTACATTTTTTTATAACTTCATGGAGACAAGGGTTTGGCAACATGCAGTGTTGTTTATGTCAGTGTGGACAGCTCACTCTTGAATTTATGGGACCAAACCTTATACAAGCTTAAAACGAGACGGCCAAGATTAAAGTCTATGTTGTTATGAAGATAGACAGCTTTGTGCCTCCTCACTGGGCGGTGCTTAATACGTTGTTTAAATTTTTTGAGGTGATTAAAAGTGAATAATATTACATATTTTCATTCATATCAGCTTTTCTTATTGGTGACTGAGATTTATGATTGCATGTGTTTTATTTCAAGAGGATGAATGTGGCCCAGGAGGTAGGAGCACTTCCTGTAACTGGAGGGTTGCAGGTTCGCCACTGTTCAGCATCCTCCTGTCGGTGTGCGTTGGGGCAGCTGTAGCTACAAAGTAGCTTGCCATCACCAGTGTGTGAATGTATTAGTGAATGACTGAATGGTAGTGTAAAGCATATTTGGGTCCACAAGACTTGATTAAGCGCTATATAATCACAGAACACTTATTTTATCTGGAATAGGAGTTTCCACTTAGAAAAGCTGATTTTTAAAGCAGCATTTGCAGTACACAGTGCCAAGAGAAAAACAAACAATGAACAGACAGGTGAGGGACGCTCTTTGATTTTTCATATTTTCCTCTTTTCAAAGCATCTTTGGCATGACGAGGAGATATTTATTCAAATAAAATCATGAAAGAAGCACTGTTGATTATTTTGGCAGCGATTGCATCATGATGTTCTGTCAAAATCTTGACAGGCCTTTTCGGTTTTTTGGCCTTGAAGTTACCTCTCTTTTTTCTCTACTCTATCATTTAGAAGATAGAAGTGCTTACTCAAAATGCAAAATGAAAATGTACTGCCGGCAGCTAAATGATTCAATTTATTAAACTGAAAGTGAAATTATCTGCCAGTTGCTAAGAAAAATATCAACATAAAAAATACCAATTTAAAACTTTATAAATCTGACATTACAGACAGTACAGTACCGTGTAAAAGTATTTAACCTTTTTAATTTTTTTATTGAAAAGCGACAGACTTCAATGTAGCCTATAGAAAGGATTTTATGTGCTAGACCATATCAAAGCAGTGCACACTAGTGGATGAAACAATATTTATGGTTTTTAAAATATTATACAAATAATCTAATAGAATGGGATGAATTTGTATTAATCCCTTTTATTTTGATTCTCCTAAATTAAATACAGTATTTACCCTCAGAAGTCACTTCAATACAATTAATGCAGTCTACCTCTGTGTAATGCCATTAAAAATAAAGCTGTTCTCTGTAGGTCTCAAAGGTTTGTTAGAGAACATCAGTGAACAAACACCATTGTGAAGATCAATAAGCACACTGGGCATGTTGCAAATACAGTTGTGGAGTAGAATAGTACATGGTTAGGGTACAAAACAATATCCCAAGCATTGTACATCTCACTAAATAATATTCAGTCCAGGGGTTGCATAAATGAACATTTTACATATTTGCCAGTAAAAAAAAAAAAGGGGGGGGGGTAGAGATATCTGAAAGCCGTCTATCATTTTGATACATTAGTATTCACATCTCTGACCATTTTCAACTTTATGCATGAAGTATTGGTAACTAAATCTTTTCTTTAATTGATTTACTTACCTGGAATCTGTAGGTAAAGTTGCAAATATCTGTATATTTGCATCACGTGGTCAGAGGTGTGAATACTAATCTGTAAAAATAACAGACAGATTTTTCTGTCACTATTCTAAAACACTGTCAAATACGGAAACTATTTGGCTAACTTGACCCAGGGTATGGTAGAAAACTGGAAACGTTACAGCCATATAAACCATGATGATGGCAGCACCATGCTTTTCTTTAGCAGAAGCAGGACAGCTGGTCAAAGTTGATGGGAAATGGCAACACTAAATAAAAGGCCAACAATGGAAGGTCTTTCAAAGCCGGCAAAACGCTTGAGACTGTGGGGGATGGTCACCTTTCTGCAGGGCAGTGAACATAAAGCCAATGCAATATTGAAATGGTTTAGATCAAAGCATGTTCATGTTTCAGAATGGCTTTATAAAAAGGTTTTTACATTTCATGGTTTGAAAAATTGCTGTTATAAGACGCTCTCATTCAAGTCTAATTGAGTTTTGGCAATTTTTAGCCATTTGCAATAATGGATTACTTTTAGTTGGTCTAATACATAAAGCTAAAGTATAATATATTAAATGTCATGTTTGTTATTATTAGATGAAAGGCTGTGAGTCTTTTTTCTGGCACTAATAGGAGTTTTATTTATGTCTAAACTCTAACACTACAAGATGAATATAATAGTTGAGGATAAACCCATTGAAGTGAAGAATTACTATTAATTAATTCAGTTGAGACTCCCTCCACTGGGAACTCCTTAGAGTTTCAGAGACCTATTTAGTGTATATGTTGACTTAAATAAACAGAGGCTCACCATTTGACAACATGAAGAATAGGAAAAGTGCTTTTAGACATTGTCACTCTGTGTGGGAAAAAAACAGTATCTCTAATGTTGTTGCATTAAAGCAGTGACATCACATTAGATTTGCAGTTTCTAGCACAGCTGGAATTGTCATTACTACCACAGCAAGCGGCAGAGCAAAATTACCAAAGGAGGGATGGGAAGAGTGCAGTCCACCCTTCAATTATCAATGGGGAAGTTTCTGTGAAAAAGAGATTTCACTCTGCTGAGAGCGCCGCAGACGATGATGGAACTCTGCGACAGCTCATTTTAACCGGAGAGGCGATGCTCCCTGATGTATATTTTGTAAGCTGCGTGGGTGTCTCAATCCTCAGCTTTTGCACTTGCTTGGGTTATAGGGCTTCACACTAAAGCAGCCTTTTGTTTGTACTGTTAATACAGCAAAGTCAACAAAACTGGTTTCAATTTTAGCTACTGTTGTAAATACTGTATGTTGATCAATGCAAATGCACTGGCTGAAAAAAATATTCAGACCACTTGATTTTTTTATAACTTTATGAACATGCTAATTGTTCAGTATGTTTTATTAGGATTGTATGTCTTAGAAAAACACAAAAATATTGAATACATCTTGAGAGGAACAGAATAATTTTCAACATTGTTTCCAACTAAAATTGGAAAACTGGCACAAATTTATGTTCAGCCAACATAATTCAGCACTTGTGGAAACACCTTTCACTATAACTATAGCAAGTTTTCCTTTGGGTTATGTCCATACCAGCTTGTGCTCTTGGTGGTATTTTGTTACATAATTTCTAATAAAATACATTACAATGTTTGGTTATAATTTGAAAAATTGTAAAAAGTAAAACAAATTATTAATATAAATAAAGAAATAAATAAAGAAATACATAAATAAGGTCCAGACACATAAAACTTGTAATACTGTGTTAATTTGTGCCTATAAGATAGATTTAATATTTGCTATTCCTACTTTATTATTATATTTAATAATAAATTTTTTTATTTTATTCCAAGAAATATCTTTATTGTATGTGTGTCTGTCAACGGGGCTCCAAGTATGACATAAACAGAGCAAAACTCTGTGATTTACACATAAATCACAGTGAACCCCCCCCCACCAAAAACAAAATGTTTCCTTTGGGAATCTACTTGCTGCCAGTAGTTTGTTTCATGTCACCTTGATATTGATTGTCGGAGTGAAATTGTTGCCAAGCTTTGAGAGACACCCAGTTCTCTCAGAAGACTTTTCCAGCTAAGAAGCTCAGAAGCTTTTTTATAAACCCCTAGATTTTAAGAACTTCAAAAGAAATACACATAAATACATATATAAATGGTACATTTCCAAAAAATATTGAAACCACACGAGATTGAACAAGATGCATTAGAATAATTCTGTTTGATCTTTATTGCATAATTTTATCTAACATAGATTTATACACTAAAAAATGATCTCAGTGCAATGGATCCTTAGTGACCAAATAGATGTCCTAGTTAAGCCCCTATGTATTTTACTGAACATCAGCTACTTCAAATTATCATTTGGTCAGACTTACATTAGTTATTAGCCTGATAAACTGCAACAACTGATAATCAGTTTTACTGAAGATCAAAAATCAAATCAGTTAGTTATCAAACATTGAGTTAACACTTGTACAAAGGGGAAGAAAAAAGAACAAAATGTTTGTCAGTGCAAGGGTATTCATCATTAAAGATTAGGCCTACCTTAACTATAGTAATTACAGCTTAATAACGTTAGAGTTTTTTTTATTATTTTAAGGTTTGTAGTTTATGGTTTGCAATTTAGACTTTTGTACCCAATTTTAATATAAAACGGGAGATAAATGGCAAGTATTAAGTATGCAAGATTATAACACATCAGAGAATCTACCAGCATTTACATCAGAATCCACTCAGTGCGAGGTTTAAAAAAATGTTGTACTGAGTTCGACAAATGCTTTCCATTTTTGCCCGCATGGAAAACACCATCTCTGTAGATATGTTTCCCTAACATATCTCAGTCTATTTGGCTCAGATATACATCAAGACACAGAGGAAAGTGCTGCTTCTGTTTGCCATGGGCATCTTAGATGAAATAGTAATAGGGGTCTTTTTTGGGTCATGTTAGAACAAGCAAAAATGGCACCAAAGTTACTGAGGGCCTACTGAGATGGAGTTTTGAAGGTATTAACTAAAGAATACAGAAGTTACGTACCATAGAGCACAGTGTTAACAAAAGTATAATCGTATCTCAGCCATATTCCGCACAGTTTGCTCATTCCTAATTTTGATTTGGTTGTGTCCAGTTTCATTTATCGACAAATGTTCCAGGTTCTGCCTATGACTCATTGAACATAGTTCACAGTATCGGCATCTAAAGCTTCTTGAAGAGGAGTCTTCATGAAGGAGGTATAACATAAAGTATTAAGGACTGGGGTTAGTCATAATAGAAGTGGTTTTTCTATAGCTAAAAGAAGAACAACAGTTTGGAAGGTTTAACAAACATTTATTGTTTTGAGAAACCCGCTTATTTTTAGAAATCTGCTCTAATGGCAAGAGTAAGTTAGTTAAATTACATAATTGTGAGTTTAAGTCAAACATCCGCAGGTTATATATACAGTATATACACACACATATATATATATATATATATATAATTTTCATTGAGTATCTTTGCAAAGCACAATTTAATTGTCCCAGTGATGTTTTATCTGTCAGTGAGTCAACCATGTGTGTTTAATCCCAGTATTTTTCCTTTTGGCAGGGATCCAAACCACCCAGTTCCTCAAGACACCAAGTTCATCCACACAAAGCCCAATCGCTTTGAAGAAGTCGCCTGGTCTAAATACACCCCCAAAGAACAACTGTACCTCCACATTGGCCTCAAGCCGCGTGTCAGAGACCACTACCGTGCCACCAAGATCTCCTTCTGGCTCCAGCTGGTTCCTCACTTGCATCATGTTAATGAACTCCTGCAGTCTGTTTCATCCTTTACACACAGTCCCTCCCCACAAGATGATACCCCGTATTCTTACACCAAGCGTCTATCCAAAGGTTGGCCTCCAATAAGCACACGCCATCCTGGTTCACAAGGAGGGACGCAACAGCCTCCAGAGTCTGCTTTGGGCCAGGACGGAGGGGAAAGTGGGGTTCGGATCCCAAATGAGGACTATTCAACTGAACTCTCAGTGACGATAGCAGTAGGAGCATCACTGTTGTTTCTCAATATACTCGCATTCGCAGCCCTGCTTTATAAGAAAGACAAAAGACGACTTGAGCATCGTAGGCCACGTCCACTGCCGCCTCCTAGAAGAGATATAACACCTGCAGATGTTGCAGCCCACCTGCAGGGGGAGGGACTAATGTCATTACAGGTGAGTAATCTGTTATCTGTATAATTGAATAAGTCTAAGAACACTCTAAAAATACTCAAAGTAACACAATTTATTTTTTTTGCAAAACAAGTCATGATTCAGAAATATATATATATATATATATACGAATCATAACTTATATATATATATATATATATGAGTCATGATTTTGAAATATATATATACATATATATATATATATATATATATATATATATATATATATATATATATATATATATATATATCCATCCATCCATTTTCTGAACCGCTTAGTCCTCCAGGGGGTCGCGGGGGGGCTGGTGCTTATCTCCAGCTGTCAACGGGGGAGAGACGGGGGGTACACCCTGGACAGGTCGCCAGTCCATCACAGAGCCACATAGAGACAGACAGGACAGACAACCATGCACGCACACACCCACACCTAAGGGCAATTTAGAGTAATCAATTAACCTGACAGTCATGTTTTTGGACTGTGGGAGGAAGCCAGAGTACCCGGAGGGAACCCATTCATGCACGGGGAGAACATGCAAACTCCATGCAGAAAGGCCCTGGGCCGGGATACGAACAACAGTGCTAACCACTGCGCAACAGTGCAGTGGTATATATATATATCTATATCTATATATATATATATAGATATATATATATATATATATATTAGGGCCGGGACTTTAACGTGTTGATTAAGATTAATTAATTACTCAAAAATTACGCGTTAAATTTTTTAAACGCATTTTAATCGCACCGATTTATGCACCGCAGCCTTCCAACCACGGTGCGCAGAGAAAGACGCAGATCCTGCTTTTTGTCCGCTAAGCCATGTGCTGTCGTTCCTCCAGCAGCTGATGGACAGAAATTTAGCTTTCACTACAGTTACAACTTATGCTGCAGCTATTTCTTCCTGTCATCAAGGTTTTGGTGACGGAGCAGTCTATTCTACTCTGTCCCGTGCGTGCGCTCTCGTGTTACGTGACGCACACAGCTGCACTGCGTTGCTTCTAGCGTGCATTACAGAGGAAACTTAGATTTCCTCTGGGCTTGATCCTCCAGAGACTCTCAGAACTCATTCCACGAGAGGGATTTCAGCCTCCACAGCTCCGCAAGGAGGAATGACGATGGTGCGCTGCAGATTCCTGGTCATCACCGTGTTAATTTATCTATTTTTATCTGAGAGACATTTCCGCTTTCTTCATGACTCATTCTCTTATCTGTGTTCTGACAGAATGATTTTTTTTTCTTTTTTCTGATAACTTAAACTTATGCACTCAGTCAATATTCATACTAAAAATCCATGTGAAGAAAATTCTCACTTTTCTCAGGTAAAATATTTAGGTTCGATTAAAATGTGATTAATTTCGATTAATTAATTACAAAGCCTGTAATTAATTAGATTAAACATTTTAATGGATTCCCGGCCCTAATAAAAGAAAAAGGTAGAAATTTGAATAATAAAGATGGAATATTGTTGAAAACTGTGTAATGTTAATGTTGTGATTAAAGTAGAAAATATTGAGAACAAAGTGAAAATAATATATTGAATTAAAGGTAAAATGTACAAACTGCGGTGTTCTTTCCATACTGCATTGGTACGCATGCTGACCAACAATATGCATCCACAGGTTATCAATATGCTAAAAGAAAAAAAACTCTCATTTACTCTTATTCTAAAATATACTATTGTTAGCTCATTTACACAAGCATTACTGTCACATACCAGAGCTTTGGTTCGATGATTAGCCTATGCTTTTTTTTGGGTTCCTAATTATCTACAGATCAAGTTTTTTCTACCTTGTCATGTTTTAACAGGTTACGGTTTAATCTTGACAAAGCAACTTAATTCCCAGCATTTCATTTCATTTTAGCTTTATTTCGCATATATGAAGAAAGCAGAAAAGCAGAAGGATGACAACACAAAATGATAGCAAAATTAGAGTAATATTTAAAATAATCCGTATACAACCAGATCAAATAAAATGAAATAAAAAATTGAAATAATTGTAATGTTCTTGCTTTCGATTGGGTTCATATTATATTCAAAAAGGAGTAAGAAGGAGAACAACACAATCTTATGGACTCTCACCCCCATACCCTAAGCCAATAATATTACATCCATGACAGCTATTATATATAACACCCTCATCTTTGTCTACTCATGCACACATACAAATTCTGGGACAATTATACCCACATAGCTGTTCATATTTACATTAATATACATACACACATATGTACATACCACCATCATTGATAAAGACATCACTGAAAACTCCTAAACATACTTAATTAGGTGTAGACGCCATATACATACCCACACCATACAATTTTACATACATATATTTAAACATATATAACTACTGTTCACTTATGCCTTGTATATGTAAATACTAAGCAAAAATCATATTCCTAAATTGAACTTTAAACAGTTTTATGTTTTCACATTCCTTTAATCGTTTATTGGTTTTATGCCACAGCCTCACTCCACATATGAATACACCCAAAAATATTTTATAGTCACCTGGCGACCATAATACTCATGTAAGTTGATGTACATCTTAAAATGGCAGTCTCTGCAGACACCCTGGTAGGCGTCTTAGTAAAATTCTTTCAAAGAGTCATATGTTATGTTATGTTTAAAGCTGAAGTTCTTGGGTAAGTTATGACTAAATTCTGTTTTTTAATTTACCATCCATCCATCCATTTTCTGAAACGCTTAGTCCTCCACGGGTCGTGGGGGGCTGGTGCCTATCTCCAGCTGTCAACGGGCGAGAGGCAGGGTACACCCTGGACAGGTCGGCTGCCCATCACAGTTTTAATTTACCATTAAATGTACATTTTATGATTTCGACCCCAAATCATTCAATAATTCATTCATTTCATCACTTCTTTTAAATCTTCACATGACACATATAAGAAAATATTAATGAATGTAATGACTATTGTTTATTAATATCTTTAATTGCTCTGCATGTTTTACCTGATCACATCTTATCATTGTTTTACACTAGATAATTTAAAATGTTTTCAGTCTTAAATTTTTTATCAGTATTTTGCAATTTAATCTAATTATCTACTGTTGAGGCTGTTGGGGCCGTGTGGGTTCATTTTAGTCTGTAAAGCACTTTGAGAAGCTATGTAGTTTGAAAAGCACTTTGTGAATATAGTCTGATTCGATTTAATTACTGCTTTTCACTGGGTTGAATCAAACCTTGTGGTTAATGGTCATGTTTCCATAAAATCTATTTTAAAATCAAAAATACAACTGACATTGTTTTCCTTCTTTTCAAATGAAATATTATTCTTAAATTATAGTTAAATCCTCTAGTGAAAAAAATCAATTTTTTCCAATTTTACATGGAATCTTGCGCTTGCGCCGCCTAAGTTGTATGCTAATCAGTCAGTTAATTTTTGGTATAAAGATAGTCAAATAAATTTACCAACAGACCTTTTGGTTGTTAATGACTGATATTGTGTGTATGTACTCTTTAAATTCTCAAAACTTCTATGGTCAATAGCAACTAAAAAGCTGTTTATGATACGCTAGCTTTGCCATTAGCAAAAATGGCAGCAGGGTTGCATTTTTTGACTCAGTGTTTAGCTAAAACTACAAAAACTCTGTCTTGACAGCATAAATTCAGCATTTGGATTGAAGAAATAAATATTTTTCTTTCTGAATTGATGAGTTTTGCTAGCCTTGAAATCTAGACCAACCTTTATAATAGTGAAACTTTTGCTCTACAGGTTGGCGTAGCAACGCTCCATTGTAGCCTCAGCAGATCTACCATTGGCTTGGCTAAGTGTAGGGCAGCCCAATCACAGCACTCTGTTTGTTGTCACTATGAGTATGTCACATTACTTTAACTCTGTCTATGTGTCCTGGCCAGATTATATTATATATTTATATATTGCATGGCTTGCCAGTCTAGAGTCTGACAGGACTCAAACAGGAATAAAAGTTATACAGAATAATCGTGCATTAACATTAAGTCACTTTAGGTTGTGGGGAAAGATTGACTAAACTCTTGGTCTGCCGGAAGCACAGCTGCTGGCAGATCGCTCTTCTGACTCACAGTCTGTCATCAGAGGACATTATCAGTATGAAAATTAATGAGAGCATTCGGATGCGTGCACGTGTGAAGGATGTACAATTGCTTGATTTGCTACAAATTGCCTTCAGTTCATTCACTGAATGTTGAATTGTATTTGCTCTATATTAGTTGAAAATATGACACTGTGAGTGAAGCTATTTAGATATTTTCTATGCCTGACAATTTATAATAATTAGCAATTCAACTGAGTGTCTCTGTATCACAGCTGCTTAGATGGTTATTTCTGTTTTTTCTGTATTTTCCTATTTCATCTAAGGAAAAAAAAAGATAAAACCGTTTGATTTTGAACACAATGTTGTTATTCATGCATGTGCTGAAGAGTGAGCGATACACTGATTTACAGGTTTCAGATGTTATGTAGGGGACTGCTGGAATAAGTTTGCAAGTTTTATAGTATGAGAACATGTAAGATACATTGTGTTAGCTCATTTGATTTATAGCAGAGCTAATCTCAAGTGACCACTTGTTATTTAATGTTGCTTGAATGGATAGACCAGTGATTGATAAGACTATTTTTCCATCTTTACTGGGCAGACTAGCGCTCGGCAGAAATAAAACCCTATTATTTTGTTCAACTTAAGAAAGTCTTATTATATAGTAGCTAATTTGAACTAATAATGACATGTTCTCAGTATTGTTGTTTTTAGTGATGAATAAGGCTCAGTGTTCGATAATTGTGGTCTTCAAAGGTCTTAAGAATTATATTAGAGGAAGAATAAGCGGTGTAAGCTGCCTCTAAAAATATTATTTTCTATAAAATTATTTTTGTAATTTTATTGCTTGACAACACATAAAATTTGATTTTTTTTTGTTGGTCATGCCAGATATTGCGATTTTGTAGAATTTTAAGAAAAATATGATCATAAAACTGAGGTGGACACACTGGGAATATCAAGTTGCTACAGTTGTCAGTTTTTCGTAGCTATAATATTTAACTACGTCACTTATGATGTGCAACAATCAGAAGACCTTTACTAGATTAAAACATTAGGAACTCGTGCTTATATGAATTTTTTTTTTTTGTAAAGTGCACCAGAACCCCTCAGCATAACACTCACACAGTTTAAAACCACCACCCCTGTACTTCATAAAAGGGATGGTATTCTGAGGCTAGTGAGTTGCTTTAGTCAGCAACTTGACAAGGTATTTTGCTATTGTTCTGGGGTTGGTACCTACATTTCAAATGAAAATACATTATTTTTGGAAATCACAGCCCACCTGTTTTCTAAATAGTATGATGGATTGACATTCACATGGTGTTTCTGGTTTCATACAATTGTTTTACAAGATTAATTTGGCACCTTAAAGGCATGTGTGATTTTCGGCCAGTAGGGGGCAGTGCATACCTATATTATCACAAGCATGCAGTATCTGTGTCTTCGAGTAATAAACTCAACAACGGAGGTCGAACTAGTGCTGTTTTTAAACGCTCAATTTGCTGAGAGTTATCTATTTGCAGCAACATGACGAGCACATCACTCTCTTTCATCGCTTGGAATTAGCGAAGAGGTAAAAATGTATTTATGGCGAAACTTTTTTGCATTTTGAGGGGAAATCAATGTTTTTATAGCGGTCGTGTTCCGTCCGGGCTCTTGTAGAAGTAAAAAAGTAATCTAATATGGCTTTCCCCTAAAAAGAGGACCCACGCCTATGTATTTTTTAAAGTGATTTTTAAAGTCATATTTTACAATATCACCAATATTTTTGCAATTAATGTGCTTTACGTAATTATTATTACATAATGTTTTAATGGCTATTTTCAAAGATGTACAACAAAAACTACACACTGTCACTGTAAGGCATTTTAAAATAGTACCTACGGGTAAAACCCCAGGTGTGAAAGTCCCATGCTTCTGCTCTTGATGTCTTGCCTGATTTCATTTGAACCTTTTCCTAAAAAATTAAAGGTTATTTTGGTTTAATGTCAAAGGGTGAGGGGAATTTCATATAGTTATTTTCATACAGTTTAATGTAAAAATCTGGTTTCAAGTAATGACCTAACTGATAACATTGTAAAAGGTATTAGTTAGTTACCAATGGTGTTGTTCTCCACTGAACAAGATAAATTGTAAAACATTTACCCTGCAAATCTGAAAGCTCAGTGAAAGAAAAGTTCTTTATAAACAGTGCAGAGATAAAATGAGTCACATGCTCACAGAAAGATGCATTTGGACACATGTCTATTTGATTGAGTGATGACTGATAAGTCTGTCATTAATACTAAGCCTCATGATAAAGTATTATTAAGTTATTTCTCTGTATCACGCTCATATGCATTCACAATCATATTTGTTTAATTTACTATATCTCTACCAAATACATAGAATAACTAACTAAATATTTTAAAATGCTACTGTTTTTAGACTATTATTTCATTATCAATCCATAACAAATGTTCACTGTAGTACGGAATCTTGTAGAAATTCAAATCTTGCTTCCTAAATGGCCTCATCAGTCCAATTGAAAATGTACATACTATGAATATTTGCCCCAAAACCATCTGATTTTAATGAATTCTACTATACACAATATTACAAATTTTTTAATATATATCTACAGGAGATGCATTATTTAACTTGCTAAAGGTCATTTATCTAAAGTAGGAGTCACATACATTGATTTGGTTCTGCAAATTGACTAGATCTACATTTATTACTGATATTGCAGTAAAAAATTTTAAATTTGCCTTCATCCTTCTCTTTTTTCCTTCATTCTGCTTACTTTCCTACTATTCATGTTTCAGGTGAAGCAGCTTGAGTGTGATGTTGCATCCGCGGATGAGAGAAACAACGCTCACCATCATCACACTTTGGACACTCTTGATGCCCTGGATGGTTTGGACACCCAGGACATTTACAGCACGTTGGACACTGTGCGCCTCACCTGTCCACCTGATTACACCCTAACATTGCGCCGCTCTCCGGATGACGTTCCCCTCATGACCTCCCTGACCCCGGGCTCGCTGCCCGTGACCCCGGGATCGCACCCCGTTACCCCTGCAACACCAATGACCCCAATGACACCTGGATCGGTGGCTGGGATGAGGATGGGCCACCCTCACCAGGGATACACACATCATAGCCCGTATAGTAATACACACTTGCCCCACACACACATCTCTACACACACACACTCCACCACACGTGTATAACCGCAGCCAGACACTCACACACACACAAACACAGACACAGTTACAGCTCACACTAACACACACATACATGCACACATTTTAACACACAAGCATAAAACAGACTGAAATACCTCTAATAATTACCCTGCAGGATTGTTACAGACCGAACCACAGAGAGACTTTTTTCAGACTGAGAAGGCAGACGTGTGTGTGTTGCATGTTGGGTACCTGCAGTTAAACTGGATTCCTCTGAGATGCAGCTCTGTGCAACATTTGCTCACAACTTTGCGCTGGATTTTAAATCAACTTTTTCTACCCATAAGGAGGAAGATGAAGGGGTCTTTTACTGCAACTGAGTGACCATCCTGGGAATGAGGAGATCAGACGCAGATGTAGAAATGAGCCGAAAGGACCACACACAGACTGCTGATGTCAACTTGAACAACCTGTTAAAATGTGAATGTAGCATTTTTTTCCATTAAAATAGATCAAAGGCCCTATCTGCCAAGAATTCAACTAAGCTGAGAGAGAAAAAAAATGATAGTTGTAAAAAAAATGAAGAAGAGATGGATTTAAAAGATGACATTAGCTTAAGGAAAATTTTAATTGTGAGATAAATATTTTGTTGCGTTGGATTCAACAGCAAAGAAAGTAGAGAAGAGGATAGAGACATAAAAAAACCAAGATGGAAAGTATGCCAAGAGACAGAAGTCAGCTCAGATGAAGAACAGGCCTTTGATGCGTTGCCAGACTCCCTGAAGAGTCACTCTAACCAGCTGTATCAAACTCTTGTAAATAGAATGGAACGATACAGATGATATATTATGATTTATAGCATTTACCTGCTACGTGCATTAAAACATGACTTATTTAACCACATTATTGCTTTCATTTCAAATATGAATATATTATTGTATAGATCTCCTAAAGCAAGGCTGGTTGTCTTTCCATCTCACCTCCTGTAGTATGTACACAGTACATTGATATAAAAGCCACATTTGCTATGCAGAGTCATTTTAGTGTTTCTTTTTTTTACCTTTGTGGCCATCTAGGTACTTTTTCAGTAGCTGAACAATAGAATACTTCCTCATCATCCTGCCTATTTTTTTACTGATCAATGAGCTTGTACTGTGTAGATAATGCAATATCGGTTTGATGATTAAGCACCAGCCAAAAAACACAAACCCTTTGACCCTATAACCCATTGTCCCTGATTGTTTTCCTTAAACACTTTACCTTTCTGAAATCCAACTCACAATGATGTTTTGAAAGACGGACAGATGGTGAGGATTAAATGGGGCCAAAATATTATGTAATGTCTAAAAATTGTATTATCTGTTGTACATGATCTTTGAAGCAAAATTGAATCCATAAAACTTTTTTTCAATAGAACTAAAATCTAATTCATTTTATTGTATTTTGTGAAAGTCCAGCACAAAGTTGTAAATAATTGCGAAGTGGAAGAAATGGTAAACTCTTGATCCATTTAAAAGTGGTAAATCTTTCAAGTCACTGTCAGCTTTACTCACGTATTTTTTTAAATTAATATGAGATTTTATTAATTTATTTTTTTGCCCATAGGTCTTTGCAAAAAAGCTCAAGCTGAGTCAGATTTGATGAAGAGAATTTATGACAATCAATTTCCAAGCCTGGCCACAGATCCTCAGTTGGATTTGTGAGTGACCCTTGACTGGGCCATTCTAGCACATATGATATGATTTGGTGTAATTCATTGCATATTGACTTTGGCTGTATTTTTTGGTTCGTACTCTTGTAAAATAGGTGACCTCTAGCCCCTGTGTCATTTGTGGATTCTAACAGCTTTTCTTCCAGACTTATCCTGTATTAATAAAAATTATAGATGATACAATTTTCTTTCTCCTATGAGAAATGTCTTTAATAAATCTGATTTCCCTTTGAGAATTGCAGGACCATATGCATTAAAAATGCTCCTTTCTCTTGTAGAAATATATTGATGTATAAATTCCATTTACAGATTTTTTTAACGTGCATACATGTTTGAATTCAACTGGAAATAGGGCAATTCAAACTACTCCTTGCTTTAGCATCTCCATGTTGTAGAAACTTCTGGGTAATTTTAATAATTTTTATGGACCTTCATGGTATGTCGTTTCCACTAAATTGGGTCAGCCCGATAGATACATTTTTCGGGACATTTCTGGAACCAAGCATGTACCAGTTTTGGGTACTAACTCTGAAATGGCCCAGTAGAGTCACTGGGCAGGAGCTTATGATGGTTGTAATTCAGAGAGAAATTATTTCAACAGATGTCCCCAAACAACCGGCTTCATAAAACTAGAAGAGTTGCTAGCGGTGCTGTGTATAACATCGCAAACAGAAAAGCAACAACCATTCTTTCATTGTTGACCTCTTGGTATTCTCTGCTGCTTCGGGCAACTTTTATCAATGTTTTTGAATTTTTGTATTTTTACTAAGATTAAATCACACGTGTGAATTATTAATTAAGTGATTTCTCTGACTACAGTTTGGTGCACTGGATTTTATTTGGAGATACTAGAGTAAATGGCGATTTCCATTTATTTTTTTGAAAGACAAATTTGAATTCATGCATTACTTTTCTTCCACTTTACAATCATGGACAACGCTTTGTTGATCTATCACATAATTTCGTAATAAAGTATTTTTTAAGTTTGATTATAAAAAATGATAAATATTTTGCCAGGTAATGTGCCTTTGGCATTTACACTCATGAGGAGCCCCATTTTTTAAGTGCTGCCCCTGATTGAACTACCTATTCTTGACTAGATTTCTGGCTTTGATTAAAAAAACTTGTCGAAAATCAATTTTTTTACAGCTTGAAGTTTGTTTTACTTTCTGTGACCTTGGTTTGGAGCAAGCTTTGATTAATGAGGTGAGGATAAAGTAGTTTTGGGTTGTAACTCAAGACTGCAGGAAAACAAGGTTCTAAACATGCTACTTTTTAAGCATTAATATCCTCAAAAACAAGCATGTTTAATTAAAAATGTTGAATTAAATCAAATCAGTCACTGAAATTCTAACTAACATCTTGTGGACATGATGGCTTTACTGAGGGTTTTCTTGTTGACTTCACTGTGAGTGTAGGAGCGCCATGGTTGTTACTGGTCTTAGTCATTAACATAGGAGATCAAGCATTTCCCAAATCCATTACAAACAATTTACATGCATAAGTAAAGTATTTAACATAAAGAGCTCCCATGGAGACCACATAAAAGCCTTTTCCAGTGCTCCAGTTAACCAAATGATTATAATGTCCATAATGACTTCAAATCCAGTAACTCAACCGAGAGCCGTAACAATGAGTTTGCAGCATTTGTGTATTATCATTCCTAGCACTTCCTAGTACCAGCCCTTTTTCTTTACCCAGCCTTAGTCCAACCTTCCCATTTCCTCCTCCTTCCCTATCTCAACATGTGTGACCACAAGCAGCTTTGTCACATTGAGGCCTGTTTAATCTCTGCTCATTCTAAGTAACTTCCTCATCAATTTTTCCTCAGAGTTTTTTTTTAGTCGATTGTTAACCCAATATGTGAAAAACTAAAAATTGTTAAAAAATTTGTGGCAAGCAAAAAACTTTTACAAAATGATACAAAAAGTATATTTAAAGGATGTTTGATTACTTGTTTCATCTTATAGGTTTACCATCTCAGCAGACGGATGGCGTGTTACGAGCCTAAAACATTTCTGCTGCATTTTTGAAAATAAAGATATCAGTATTTTACCATTTTTGTGCATTTTAAATTTTTTATGTCCATGTTTTATTATTTGTGGCACTGTTTGAAGAACTATAAAAAATATATATTTTTGTAAGCTTTGAAATTTATTTCCTTTGGGTATTTTCTTTGTGTAACTTAATTATAGCAGTTTAAAAATCTTCAAGGTATACACATTTTCTTCAGAAAAAATGAAGTAACAGATTAACAAAATAACAAAAAGCTTATAATCCTTTTATTTATTTATTTCATGTTAATCCACCTAAATTTTGGTTGGTGTTAAATGTGAGGAATTAAGCTTAAGTATAGAAATGATTTATTGTACTTTCTGCTTACAACAATTAAATTAACATTTAAATAGACAAAATTTGATCATCCTTTAAAAAAAAAGATAATGTGCATCCAGTCCAACCATGGCAAAATTAAAAAAAAAATCCCAAACTTTAACTGTATGAATACATTGATGTCACTCGCAAAAAGGAATGCCCACCAATTTATTTAGTTTAATCCAAATACTGAAAATATACATATATCTTGATTAGGAGTTTTTTATTTATTTATTATCATTCTATTCATACAAGTCAAAGGTTTTCCCCCAGCTTTTGATGTTTTAAAGTATTTTAGAGAAAATGTTTACTATATTGTTTTCAGGTTTAGATGTAAAGTCAATGGAGAAGCAAGCTGATGCGTGTCAGGGGCTCCCGCGTCACATCGGAAGCAGAGTTCCATCCCAAAAACGCTTTCCTGCATCATTTGTGCATCATATGATGCGTTTTACACAGTGTTCTCCCATCATTTTATGTGGCCGATTTTTTACATTCACTCATCACTTGCAGTTTTGCGTCTGCTGCTGAAGTTAAAAAATCTGAACTTCAGCGTCAATTCGCGCCGCGTCAGCCTATTAGGAGCCTGATGATGGGGTGTCAGTGATGCTATGACTGACGCGGGAGTCACAGCATCAGCATGACATGGACGAAATATTGATAAACACCATGGTTAATCAACCCAAGCTAAATGACACCAGCTGTTTTCTATACAGAGACAGGAATAAAAAAACTAATATTGTAAAGAGCTTAAATTATTTAGACAGGAAAGCCCTTAATAGATTTGTGGGTGACTTTTAAAAGAGTGGCTGCAAAGGCACTGCTCTCCACAGAGAAGTAAGCCATGAACATCTTCCTCACCTGGACAGCCTCTCTGGAGGAGATGTTGTCCACCACAGCACATCCCGCGCCGCTCACATGCGCATATACACTTTTACTAATCACAAACAGATGGACAGCCACTCAGCTTAGAAGTTGGTGTCATAGCAGGCAATGCTTGGACCTATGCGAGAAAACAGGGCGAGTAAACTGGGCGGGCAGGCCAGGTTGTCCGAGGAGCCGGGTTGTGAATCTATCCGCCGCTGCTTGACTGGTTCTTTAGCTCCATGATCCCCCGCTGGAGCTTCCCCAGCTCCTTGAAAGGGAAGTCGAACACATAACGTGGTCAGCTCGGAGACGAGAATTCACTGGTAGCTACGGCAGCACATGCTGGGCTCGACGGAGTTGTTGCCCCGCTCCCAGCCCAGAAGGGTTGGGAAAAGGAGGGAGAGGAGGAGGGCAGCAGACTCTTTTGGAATGGTCCCGGTCAGAGTACTCCTCCAAGTCGTGTAATTCCAGCTTCACGTGCATCAAAACTGCATACTTTGAAATGTGTCCATTACTGTACATTTTGTTTTCATATTATAAATTTTCCCGTCGTATTTATGTTTCGTAAAACTGACCAATATTTATTAATTTTGAACAATTTTATGAAGCAGGACAGATTTAATACTCTGCTTCAACACAGCGCTGTTTTATACTTTGTACACTTCATATTTTATAAACTTTATATTTTAACTTATTTTAATCTTTCTTGCCAGTGATTCCTCTCTGGGGACCCCCTGCATCGGGGGCGGTTGTCGGCTGTGGCTGCCTGGGTGCCCCCTGGGTAGCGCTTGAGTGGGGGTGGGGGTACCAGCCCTCCCTCCTCTGGGCGCCCTGGGTCGGAGCCTTGGCTGCTGCTGTTGATCTGCTGCTGCCGATGCAGATGGCTCCAATGATGGCATTTCCTGGCTCATCTGTACTCAGCCCGCTTTTTGTAGCTTTTGAGTGTGTGTGTGTGTGTATGGCTGATGGGTTGGGTTTGGAGGGGGGTGTATTTGCGTTGATGATTTTATTTTTGAAGGGGGGGTTGTGGGGTTATTTTGAATCTGTAAAGCACTTTGAGTAACTTTGTTTGAAAAGCGCTTTATAAATAAAGGTTGATTTGATTTGATTTGATTCCATAAACCAGTGCTTTTACAATTAGAAAGGTTTGCCGAACTTGTATGCTAGGTAAGGCAAGATAAGGCAGTTTTATTTATATAGCACACTTTCAAAACAAGGCAATTCAAGGCGCTATACATGTAAAAACACGAGAATCTATTAATACAATAAAATGAGCAAAGGAGCAAGGAGCAATTTAGGTAAGGTATAAGAAAAAAATTTAGATATTAGTTAGCTAGTATTAGCATGTTTGCTATCTGATACAATCATTGAAAATTTGACTTGGAAGATGTGTCTGTGCAGTTCTAGTTAATTATTTGTGGACGGTATTTGCTGAAAAATATTAGCTTTCTTTAGAATGTTTTTTTAAAGCCATAAAAATGTGATACAAATTTATGTTATGATAAGTGCTACACCCTATGACCTACAAGTGCTGTCTGTGGATACATGAATTCAGCTAGGTTAAGTGATAAAAACAGGGAGGGACCCGTTGTAGTTTTGCAATCTCTTTCACTGTGAATGGGTTGGTAAAGGGCAAAGAAAGACAGCCAGAATGAATCCAACTGCCCAAATATATAATACAAATCCTATATCGTATGCAGCTCTACCTGAGATTGGTTAGACACATTCCTATTCTATATGCATCTGACTGAAGTCACTACTGCAGAGGCAATTAGTAGACACAAATGTAAATCATAATGAACCATCACCAACTGTCAGCTAGCCAAAGGGACCGTGTTAGATGTCAACAAACCAAACTCATGGCTGACTTCCAGACCAGATTGATGTCCCCTACATTGTGTCCCTCCTCTAATCCCATTAACTGCAGTTGATTTGATTTGTGGAAGGCACCATGTCAGAATGCATGAGTTGAATCCGTGACCAGGTGTTCCTTTACTTAATGTCAAGGCCTGTTAGAAATGGTTCAGAACTGCAAAACAGTCTTTTGCTTTGTATAACTTTTTAACTATTACATGCACAGCAGGCAAATCAAAGGTCAATTAGAAACATAAGCCACTTATATAGTTTATCTACTTGAATGTTTGCTATACCACAATGCTAATGAATGAAATAGTCAGAAATGTTGCCATTACATATGTGTATACACGATGATTTACACAGATATCCAGTTTGATACTTGATAATGAGCAAATAGCGGGATCTCATATTGATTGTTATAATACGGTTATAAAATCGCAATTCAAACAGTTGACTGCCATAGTGGTTCTCACATCCCGTTTTCTTCAGTTAACAAAAATGCTTAAACTTTTACGTGTAATGAGCGGTAAGTGGCTAAATATACACAGTGCTATTATTCAGCATTCATACTATTGCAGTGCTGCATGGTTTTGCTTCTTTTGGTCACACCTTTCTGTATGTATCATGCTTTCATATAAAGAAAGCCTGAGTAAAAACAAAACGTAATTTTCCAAACAAAGTTTTCAATTTGGATAACTGCAATCAGTAATTTGTATCACTATTGAGACATTTTGATCCACTACCTTTTGGGTTTTCCAGCATGACCATTATGCTTAAGGTCATGTCACAGCATCTCAATCATGTTTAAGTTTGTTTTTTGAATAGGTACCCCCAAAGCCTTTGTTTTATTTTATTTTATCTACTCAAAGACAGTAATGCTGATGTACTTTGGATACTTTTATTGCTGCATAACCCCCGAGCTTAATAACAAAAACTGGTGACCTGACTCTCTCCTTCAGGATTTTTTAGAACACAATTCTTGGTTCAATACAGCTGTCCCGGTTCTGAAATAACAAAGGGTCTCCAGAACATTACCCAACCACCACCATGTTTCACTTTATGGTGTTTCTCCCTTGAAAATCCTCCACCTTTGTCTCTTCAATCCAATGTGTATTTTTGATAAAAGTGTTCAGAATCACCAAGATGTTTTTTTTGGCAAAAGTGAGATGGTTATGTGTTCTTTTTGGTCAGTTTTCAAGTTGGAACTTTTCATGGTTACAGTTTTGCCCATCTCCTTCTCATTCAAGCCAAGTTAAACCTATACAATTATTAATAAATGTACATTATTGTTTCGCCTGTTGACAGCTGGAGATAGGCACCAGCCCCCCTGCGACCCCTTTAGGATTAAGCGGTTTAGAAAATGGATGGATGAATGGATGGATGCAATTTATTTTTAAAATCTTTTTAGTTGAATGATTAAAAGGGAGTTTAAGCCAATAGATGAAATGAACCTTCAGTGATAAACACCAGCTCGATCAAAGAAAACTATGGATTTTAATGCTACTATAAAGCTAATATTATTAGCCTGCTTAACTGTTTCTTCAACAAGGTATATCACGCTGCTTCTAATCTTTGATATCATTCTTTCAGAAAAGTTGGTAATTAGCCGATGTGAGACAACAAGACTTAAAAAGCACAGATCCCATCTGTGTATATCTGAGCCTCTAATATATCCCTGATCATGTCTCATGTCTGACACAGGGGTCTGATGAAGCTGTAAGCACCTGATTTTTGCTTCAGTATCCCATGTTATGCTCCAACACATCGCTGGATTCGTAGTCCTCAGGTCTGAATTAAGGGATAATAACAGCTGCATTTTACATAACGTAGAAGTGAAGCTCAGCCTTGTGTCATGCTTTCTGCAAAGGAGGCAATGTGTCATGAGATTTCCAGCATAACAGTGAACCCAACCATCCCAGCTGAAAATCATAGCATATGATTTCTTGAATTTCTTTTTTTTTACATTATGTCTTTCACAACTGAAGTGTGACCATGTTGAAAATTACAAAGCTCTATCATATTTTTAAGTAGGACATCTTGGACAGTCCGTGGGTGCCGAATACTTTTTTGAACCACTGCAGTTAGAGTGTAGGTAATAGTGTTCAACACATAAGGCACCAAATATTTAACTCACTATCAGACATATAGATTATCAAATTTTTAAATATAATATGTAAAAACTGGATTTTCCCATATTTAAATCAAATACAGTTGAAACGAAGAAAAAAATACTAAAATAATTACTTGAGAGCATTTCTCTTCTGTGCAGCTGTGGTTTTGATCCAGTGGTGTTTGGAGTTAAATAATAGAATCAGCATGTTAACTGTCTTACAATTACTTAGGGAAATTACAACTGAAGCAGATGTTAATTTTGCAACAATTTGGTCTTGAGACAAAAGATCACCAGACTCATTAACCTTTCTCAAGCGAACATGATTTTCTGAGCAAAATATCATGGCAGTACATCCAAAAGTAATTACAGTCTCAGCTGTCCCTGCAGAGCTGTCCTGTTTAGGGCAGTTAAGCAGCTGTCAAACATACACAAATACTGCTATATTATGGAATATGATCAAAAGCAGTCTAGCTGGAAATGATTACATGTCAACCTTCAGGTCTGAATGAAATGTATATACTTGTGCCAGATTCCATAATCTGTAATACGGTAACAATGTTGTCGCCTTGTGATTTTTGCTTTGTTTTTTTGTTTAAGGGAAGTGAGTAGGCAAGGGCCGAGCAGCAAGATAAAGGAAAAATAAAAACAGCCGAACCAGAAAATATCAGGAGAGTAAAAGCACAAGATGCAAGACAAAGGATAATAGGACATATGCAGGAGAAAGAGTGAAGAAGATAATGTAATAGAGTAAATAAAGGATGCATGTAAGGAGGAGAGGAGCGTGGGGTAACTGATAAGGGTAACTCATTAAGGAATGGAACATAGCTGGCCTGGTTGTTTATTGGCTGGCAGGCTCCCAGCACTTCATCACTTCTGCCAAACTGCACACTTACTGCACATATATACACACATACACATCAGTATACTCACCCTTACTGTTTTGCATATCTACCCCCAACTGATGCATAGGTCAAGGCAGGCCTGCATGGATCTGCATACATGCACAGAGCCAAACAAGCAAACTTAATGTCAGTCTTGTGGCATCTTGAGTCAATTACTTCATGCTCTTTATCACTCCTCTTCACCTTCTTCTCTCCTGCATTTTCTTCTCTGTGTTGTCTCGTCACTATTACCCCCCCAACACCACCATCTTCTCTATGGTCTGAATGGGTCCCCTCTTATCTAACAACCTTGAAATGATCTTCAAAGTGTTATTGCAGCTGAGCATGTGAGGTCACAGCTTCCTGTTTCTCCTCTTTCATTCCACTCCTCTCTCCTCTCCAGTAGCCTTCACCACACTCTTTCTCCACGTCTCTTTCCTTCATCTAATCTAGCTTCCTCCTCCTCCTCCTCCTCCTCCTCCTCCTCCCACACTCACTCCCTCTACATCCCTCTCTTTTCTTCCATCTCACACTCCATTTCTCTCCTTACTTGCTACCATCTATCTTTACCTCAAATGGTTTCATTTTCTCCCAACTGATCCTCACTCTGTCTCTGCTTTGGACTACTCTTTGCCTCCTCCCTTTTCTTCATTTATCTCTTTCCCACTCTTGCCTTTAAACAGCTCCCCCCAACCACCCTCATCCTTTTTTCCTCACACAACTTGTTTTTTTTTGTACCAGTTTCCTGTTTTCTTCACCTTCCCTCTGACTAAGATTTTTCAAAGAGGGGAAATGGGGTCCCTCTAAAATGTGTGTAGACACACTTTGTTTTTGCACGTGTCTAGGTCTGTTTAGTCTTGCAATGTGGGTGTACTGTGGTGATCTTATATGCTGCAAGCAGCCAAAAGCTCCCCAGTGTTTCCATTCTCTAATTAATTAAGCGTGGGACACTTGAGCACATATATTGCTCATCTGTCTCACTTGGAGTTGACCATCTGTCTGTCTCACCTTCCTATTACTGTTACATTAAAGTCTGCCTACCTGTTAGTAGCCAGTCCCCCCTCTGTCTGGCCCCTTTCTGTTGTCTCCCCTGTCACCCTTCACTGTACCTGTCTTTCTGCTTGTCTCCTTCTCTCTGATTGCATGCTTGGCTAGTCTTCTTGTCTGTGGGAGAACAGCTAGATTAGTCAGTTATCTCTGCTGCCTGTTGCTTTTCATAAAGGAGTGTAAACAACAGTAGTAACTCACTAGGTCCAGCTGAGGTCAGCATTGTTCCTGGTTATTAAGGGAGTAAATGACATGAAGAGAGGGGATTAGGGGGAGTTTTTGTTTGTTGGATGTTTTTTTCATCTGAAAGCATAATAATTAAGAAACCACAAGGGTACTCAACCAAAGAGTATGGAGCTGGAAAACAACTCTAAGCTCAAGATAACAAGTTAACACAGCTTGAATAGAACACTACACATGCCAGGGGTTTCCACATACGAGTGACCTATCCTTTTCATATATATATATATATATATATATATATTTAGCCAGCGGTCTAATGTATGGGACCTTTATTTTCCATGTTTTTTTGCTGTGTGTTAAAAGTATAAGCTGGTCAGTTGACAAGTAAAAGAGAAATGAAACTTATATTTTTTATTCCCTAATTCTCACCTGTTTTAGATGAACAGTGCTTTGGAAAGGTATTGCATCTCCATGAACATTGCTGTTTTTTTGAAAAAAATGAAAACCACAAACTTCAGTATATCATAGGTATTTTGTGTGCTAGACAAACAAAATTGTGAAGGGGAAAGTGTGCCATACCTATGCTTTTAGCCCCCTTTTTATCTAATGCCCCTTTGTATAAATAACATTTCCTTGCCTTGCCTTATAAAATCAAGTGCAACCAACTGCCTCAGGGTTGCAGCTGTGGATGCGTATAAAGTAGAGTTGGGTTCTAAAACAATATCCAAATATTTGAAAATCCTACGACAGACGCTTTACTTATCGTTGTAAAAAAGGAAAAGCTGTCATAGAACTACAGACCTTTCCGCCTAATCTGATGGGCTAGGCGAGAAGAGCACGATTTAAGGAAGCAGCCAAGAGGCGTGTGATAACTTTGGAAAATTCACATAGATCTACAACTCTGGAAACTCATTGCTGCACTTGACAGAAACTAGTTTTGCATTCCACTAATCAGCCGTTTATGGAAAAGTGACTAAAAGAAAGCCTTTGCTAAAAGAAAAACTTGAGATATCCCTTTTGCAGCTTGTCAAAAGGCATGGAAAGAAATAAGAAGAAATAATGCTCAAATGGGACCAAAAATGAACACATAGACCGTGGCCACCATGTAGCATGTTAAAGGCAGCATCATGTGCTGGGAAGACTTTTCTTTTGCAATAAAATATGAGGTCAGGGTTGATGGGAACATGAGTGAAGCTAAATGCAACCATGGAAGTAATCCTGTTATAGAGCTGGAGAATACTTGAGACTTGTCAACCTTACATCTTGAAGCAGAATAAAGAACATTTATCATAGACCCAGATGTACAATTAATGGTTTAGCTCAAAGTCAACTGATGTGTTAGAATGGATCTGGATCTACATATAACCGAGAATCTTGGCTAAGACTGGGAAAATAGATGTCCCCAGACTTCTCCATCCATTCTGACTGAGCTTGAGCTACTTTACAAATAAGAGTGGGCAAAATAAAGGACATTTTCTCTTTTATTCCATTTCACAATCATGGACTATCTTTTGTTTGTAAGTTACATAAATTACAGGTAAAATACATAGAGTTTGTGGCTCTAATGTAAAAAAGAGAGAACGAGTTAAAGGGGTTTGAATACTTCTGCAAGGTTGTGCATTTCTTTTCCAAGGTTTCAAACTGTAGGATCAAGAGCTGTGTTTGTGGGAAATTCAATTCACTTCTCTCCAGCGTGAGTGAGAAAGATAAAAAAGGGAGAATATATGTGTTATTCTTGGACTGTTACGTCTCAGACAGGAAGGAAGCTTGGCTTTTCACTACCAACTGTCCCATCTTAAAGAATGTTCTTACCAAACTCTCTCTCTCGCTCTCTCTTACACAGTCAGGGTTCCATAATTTCCCAGTTCATTTCCGCTTAGACTCGATAACTAAACTATTTGTCTAAAATTATCCATACCTAAAAAAGAGTATTTATCCTTACTTGTATGCATGCATTAGCATTTTAATGACAAAAAGAACTCTAATGTGTTACTGGCCATGCTCACACATGAATGTGTTACTGACCGGGCTCACACATGCACTAATATATAATTTGAATTATTTGTGTGCAAACTCCGTGTGAATCTGTGTAGATAAAATGTGGTCATCTCCAACCCCACAACCGCTGCAGCTTCAGGCAGACAAACCAAAGACATTTGTTTTAACTTTCAGATTCCTCACCAGTTCTCATGCATAATGCCACAATGTCCCCTCAAATAGCCCAGAAATCAGGCTACTGTAATTGGTGACCCTCAACGACACACCAAAGCCCACTGTGGCTGAAGTTTATCTGGGTTGTGTTTGTTATAGGATGTAGTGTGCACACTCTCTGCACCTAATATTTATTCATTTTTTAAATATTTTTGCAGCCTTACAATGAAACTGGTGATACGTGTAGAAAATGAATGCTGGAACATCTCATTATTGTTGCTCATGCTATTATAGTTTGAACTTGAGCAATTATATGAGATTACTTCATTGCAGTTTCCTAGCATTTTCCATGCCTATTAATAGTTAGTTCTCTTAAATATTAAGAAAGCTGGAGATAAAATTTAGAGAACCCAGCAAAACGTTTGGACAAAAGTTTAAAAAAACTAAAAAAAAAAAAATATAAACTCTGAGAATTATTGCATCCAGATTGTGGTTATAATGATAGACAATACTAAAGGAATCAGACATTTCTCTAGTTTAAACTTATGGTCCATTAAGTTTCATTGGGACTTTATGACCATCTGTAATGAATCCATTTTAATTGGGTCTATTGAATCACAGACCTAAATAATTGAGACAGAGATGACACTACTTCTGAACACACTGCTGGATATGTTTTTGGTTACTCAAAGTTAGCTTTTATTTTTATTTGCTATCGTTTTTTTTTTCTTTCAGAAAATATGCTGTCAATGGACCAAAAATGACTGCCTTCAGTGCTATGATTTTCTTTTTTGAATGGTGAAGATATATTGTTGTGAAAACGTGACAATCACTCAGATCCTCCTTCTCCAAATGTGGCTGAATTAAAAAAACAATCTGCAAAGAAAAGTGGGTCAAAATTGCTTGACAGTGCTGTCAAAGACTCATTGTCAGTTGTTACATATGCTTGATGGCAGATTAAGTCACCATAATTGGCAAAATACATTTTTTGGTTTATTGAGCAAATACTTTTCACCTAAGTCAGTGTGGTGTGTGTAGTTTAATCCTATTTAATAAATAAAATCCAAATGGAAAAACTATCTATTTTTTTTCTTGGGGTGTCCTAAGAGTGTCAATAATTCGTTTTTTCAAAAAATGTTTTCTGCACATCATGAATTTTTAGTAAGTTATTTAATTTGCTTAAAAGTCAGCAACATATACATTAGTTAGCATGTATAATTTCTGTCTTTACAAATTAGAACTATCAAGAGCATTTGTAACTTTAGGAAGTGCTAAGAAAATGAAACAACTAACATCTCTTAAATGCTTTTCAAAGCAAGCAAAGCATATTATATTTGGGAGTTTTCACAAAGCCCACTGTAAAGTGCAGATAAGCATAGCTACAGCTCAAACAATCTTGCATTGTTGGGCGATCTACCCCTTCGACCACCACATTGAGAAGACTTTGCTTGACAGGTGGAGTTAAAGAGACAAATTCACAACTCAGGTAACAACACATCCCAAAGGAAACATAGAAGGACTTAAAGGGCCTATATCACGCAAAATCAAGTTTTTGGTATTTTCAACCATATGGTAATTCAATTTTCTCATAAACCCCCCCACCAGAGTGGTTTTTTGCTTAATTCAAGCATGTCTGAATAATCCTCCTGATTCTGCTCTCTGAGCAGCTGCCCCTCCCTCTCCTAGAAAACGACTGAGTGTTCAAATAGTGACATCACTAGTTGAAAGTTGAGTGCTAGAGGTGTCTGCACTGCCCCTGCTGGCAGAGGCGGTTCTCAAAGTTCATGGCTGCTTCGGTTTTTGGCATCTTAAAAAACTTTTTTGTTGGATTTTTTACTTTCTTTGTGAAAACGCCTGTTTGGCTTCATGGATTACCAGATTTTATTCTACATTCCTAAAGAACAGCAGATGGATAAAAAAACAAAGACGCCTAATGGAAAGAGAAGTATGTGGCTACATGCTAATGCTACTTTGTGTTAGCCATTTATCAAGCTGCTTGGATGCATCTTATAACAGCATTGTGTGGTTAATCAATTGATTTGTGGCATCTCAGAATGTTTAGTAAACGGGTGCAAACAACTCTCACGGTTTTTATATACTGGGCTGGAAAGATTTGCTTAGTCGACGCAGCTGTGTTGGTCTTGGCTCTGTCTAAAGCTTGGAGATTTAGCAAATAAAATAGGCTTCATTGACTTGATTTGAAAAATCAAATAAACCAAACGTCTGAGCCCTTAATATAACAGAGTTTTATTGTGGTACTTAGGGATTTTCAAATTCTTTGTCAGAATACTGTTTGAGGTTAAGCTCAGCACTGTTTGTCTCAGTGTGATCTACTCCCGGCTGTGCAGCGGAGCAGAAGAGCGTAGCTTTGGGTTGCACGAGGCGGGTTTATAGAGGAACGAGCTGTTTCACTTCGTGATCCATTATTTACTGCAGGATACAAGTTAAATTTCAGGACAAATTAATACTGTATATAACCAATGGTAACATTTGATCATATGTATGTCTATCCCAGAAGTTGAAAGCTGGAAAAAAAGTATGATATAGTCCCTTTAAAAGGTAGGCTTAGAACCAGAGGTGGATAGTCTCTAATTACATTTTCTAGGGATGGAAGAAAATATTGATACACCAATATACTGTGATATTTTATATCACAATATTATATTAGTATTTGAAAGCAATTTATCAATTTTATCAATCAAATTTTATTTAATTCTTTTCATAATTTGAATGGAAAAATTTATGATGGCAGTAATTTTTGTAATAAAATCAGAATAATGACTGGTAATTTGTGGCTGTTTTCAACGTATTTGTTCCAGTGAATCAGCTAGATCTAGTAATAAAGCTGGATTTTTTTATGTATGAAATATGTTGAAGTGTTTAGACTGCTGTGACTGTTTTTCTAAAATTAAATTCTGTTTTTAAAATCACAGTATATAGTCTTTTAGTATCACAATATGTCACAATATATTGATATATATTGCAATATACTGCAACACATCGCAATCTATTGTATCGCCCCCTCTGTATTGTAATACATATCGTATCACCAGATTCTTGACACACATGCCAACACATACACAAGAGTAGTTTTACTACTACTTTTAAATTCTACTTGAGCAATACTTTTACCTTTGCTCAAAACGCTATTATAATTACTTGCAGTTCTAGTGTTTAGTAACTGTTGTATTTGACAATCGTTTAGCAAAACTGCCAAGCAGTTAAAAGTACAGATGAAAGGACCAGCCCAAACCATGGTACTACAGCCTCCATGTTCTATAGCAGCTATGTTGATGTTGGAATGCAGTGTGGTTTATTTATTTTGTTCTCCAAGCACAAAAATGCTCATCTCATCTGATCAGAGAATCTCATCTCTTCTAAACAGCATCTATTCTAACTGCTGGTGATGGTTTATTTCTGTAGCCTGAAGGCAAACAGAAATCTTCTGTTTTCAAGTGCAGAAACTATCTCCCTGCAGTCCTGCTATGAACACAATTGCTGTCCAGTGTTTGTCAGCTCACACTCATTAACATTTCTCTCCTAGAGAAGGTAATAATAGTCTTCAATTTTGTCTAATTGTATACACAATCAGTGTTACTCTGGATGGAGCACTACCCTCATGGAGTAAACATTGTAAAAGCAAATGGCTTGATGATAATAAGAAAACAATGATAAAATAAAAGCTGAGTGACTAATAGCTTCCTTTTTGATATTTTAAACATTATTATTGTTGTTTCATATTTACCATAAATATCACTTTTTTAAAATTGTATTTCATGATTGCCACCTTTCATTCATTTCACTTTTTTTCTTTCTTGCAGTACCTTTACTCACCCTTCACCCTTTGTCACCCACAGCCTTCAGTCATTATGCAGTCTGGATGTGCAGCAGCTCTGGCCTCTATGCTTTAAGTGGCACGACTCTCCCAGACAAATGGTTCTGCTTACCCAGTCTGGTCATGTAGAGATAGATGAGGCAAACAGAATCACTTGGCCAGCTCTCCAGGTACTGTGCCGTGCCTCCACTCTGATTCAAATGACAGATGCACAGCCAAAGTCGGCAGAGACCAAGCAATTCCTAAATTTAACAGACCTGCTTCATGCCTGGACACAGGAACCTACACAGATATCTAAAGCCTGTGTACTAAATAAATAAAAGACACGTCAGATTTTTGCATCTGGGTATTTGCTGGTTTTTGCTCTTAATCTGTGCACATGTAAACTATTCCCAGGTGTGGGTCTGAATCATAATGTTGCTCAGGTTGTGGATTCACAGCTGTGAGACATAGATAGCCACTTAAACATGTTTTTGTTTGTAAATATTTTTTATAATCTGTGCACTCTGGATGTACTCTTTAAGCAGTTAAGCTCATTATAATGGAGCAAAGTTCCTACTTGACCTTGTGATACTGCTATGTTTCTTTAGTGAATCTGACCAAATAGCCTTGAGCTGCTTATTCTTCAGGACATAATGAAACCTGACAACGTTCACACCTTTGGCATACTGAAAACAGACCTCTTGAAGAAGTAATAAAAAACAAACAAAAAAAATCCCCAAAACGTTAAGGAATCAGGAACATGAATTTGGTAAACTTAAAAATTAAGACTTCATTTCCCGAATATGAAATCTGAAAAGTGATGTTACAGTGGAAACCCCCTGCCAAAAAATATCATTGAAGGATTCTGTCTTAAACTTACTGGTTCTTAAGCAATATAACTGTATGTGCACAACTATGCCATGAAAGGAAAAATATGTTATTTTGTACACCACTATCTACTTTTTAAGATAAAAATCTGAAAAAAGTTGGTATCCTTTTCTATTTAGCTCTCGTTATAATGAGACCTAAACAAAAGCCAGCATATCCACTGCATTAAAAAGCCATCTTAGTAAGAAATATCATCCTTGTGTGCAACTTAATTTAAGCTTAAATCAAGCTTTGAAGGCCCAAGGGATTTCATGGAAAACAAATGTTAGTTGTGGATAGGTTTAAAGCAGGGTTAGGCTTTAAACACTAGTCTAATGATTTCATGTTTAATAAGAAAGTAGAAAACTGATTGTTGTAAGTAAGCTATAAATCTAAAGTCAACATGTAACATATGTATGTCAGACACCCAAATACCATTTATACTGTGAAGTACTGTCATCGTGATGTTCGAATGTTTTGCTTCAGAACTATCAGGGAAGCTGGGCAGAGTTTAACAGATTATGACTTGAGCAAAGAAGAGAGAACTATGTGCTGTGTTAAAATGTTATCTCAAAGGCTGTCCTTAGAGAAAATCTTTAGGAACCTGCAGAAGACTGAAGACTGGGGTGAAGGTTTCATGTTTCAAATGCACAGCGGCCTTAGACAGTGGCAAGACTTCATATCAAATTTTCATTGATGCTCTCAATCCAATCTGATTGAACTTGATCTTTTTTAGAAAGAACGAAAAAAATGTGTAGAAAACATTTTGATATTTAGATGAAAAGAGGTAGGCATGTATCCCAAAAGACTTGCAAAGGATGAGGCTGAATACAACTGCATTTCACTCTTGTCGAATTTCTTCTTGAACTGAAAGTTGGAAATCCTGTGGCAATATCTCTCCGCTTTATTATATTATGCTAAATTGTCTATATTTATTAAATAAAATGTAAAAAAATTCCATGCATCTTTTTTGTTCTCCATCCATCCATTATCTATAGGGTCTATCTATATAGGGTTTCAGGGGACATATTTCGAACTCCAGCAATGGGCGAGAGGCGGGGTACAACCTGGACAAGTCACCAGTCCATCACAGGGTAGCATTTTATTGTTGTGATGAAGGAAAAGTTTGACAAGTGGATTAGGTAAAAAGGTAAGTTTAACATTTATATAAAACACTCTGTAAGTAACAGTCCATGCATCAATCATCAAAAGCTAACTGCAAATCGAAAGCTTTACTTAAGCAATTATACATCCAGACCCAGCTGCAGATCATAATTTTAACAGATATTATTTAGGTAGGGATATTAATAAAAAAGGCATCTAAATCTTTCCATAACAAACAGCAAATAAACCAAACCAAAACAAAGCCTTGTTATTGTTAATGGCATAAATCTGGAAGCTTTAAAAGGCATAAAATTGGAAAATAGGTAACCACATCACTAAGATGTTAACTCTACTTTAATATCTTCTTCTTGTTGTCTGTAGGAAATGAGAAATGATTTTTTTCTCTATCAGCTTCAGCTGTTATTGGTTATCGCAGCTTTGTTGACACTATTCGGATAATTGTTGCGCTCTGCTGTTAAATTTTGATGGTTAGGCTGATATGATTTGTAGCAGTGAGCAAATTCAGCTCCAGAATGCTGACAGTATAAGTAAAAAGACTTAAAGTAGCCTCTCAGTAAGTGGTGGTGATGCCAACCGTTCCTCTCTGTGAATTATTGGGACCCTTTTTCTGCTTTAAAGCATGCCCATGCATCTGTGATTTTGCGTGTTTCAGGGTTAAGAGAGCTGTCACTAATACAAAGTGGGCCTAATAGGATAATGAGGAGTGTTAAACTGTCTTTCAGTCTACCAAATAAGGCTTCTTACTTTCTTTAACACAACTCGATCAAACCTTCTGCAATAAACTGATTATCTCAACCTTATTTATCAAGCCCCAAAAATAATCAGATAATAAAATCCTGTTAAATATCTATCAATAAAAAGTAGGTTATAAATAGGCTCTTTCTTAGTTACTGTAGATTTTCAGTTGGTTTTTGTGAATATCTATTGACTGTTTTTGTTAGAAATCTATTTTATCCTTAAAGGTTGTTTCACCCCTTCACCATTTTGTACTTTTACAGTTCTGGTTGTTTTTTACCTGAAGTATGAAAAGGATTAGATTAAGAAGGTACACTTTGCACAAACCATCCATCAATTTGTAGCCGGCTCGAAGATATTTAATTTCCACTTTGACGAATACTTACTTAAAGTAATTTTTGATAATAAATTCCTAGTCTGCTGTAGGGAAATATGGTTATGACACTCCAATAAAGACATTAGCAAGAGGTTAGTTAGAGTTGTTTTTCATATGAACTGACTGACCCATATAGAGATCTGAGCTCAAGTCATTTGAGATACGGTTCAATGTTAATTTCGTCTTAACATATTCTTCATAGCAATATATTTGGTCTCAAAGTTCTATATAGGTATTTTTGGACTGGAAATATACATTCATTAAAAGATGCCCACAGACTCATGAAAGTTACGTTAAATGAATCCACAAAGGCCTTCACAGCAAAGAGGCCTTATAAAAGAAGTATTGAGGCTAATGTTCCATAGCAAATATATTTAGAGAGGGGGGAAAAAGGCATCTCCTTTTCAACATTTGTATTACTTATGCTAAGTCATGCATTTGAATATCTTGGACTGTTAGTCACTAATCAAAGCAATACAGTTTTAGAAGGAAACACACATGCAGCCTGAAACTACATACATTGCAGAAATGATGCAGAAATAGTTTCATTCTTCATACTGGTTTGCAAAAACGTGACTTAAAAAAATACAGCAATATTATTTGAAAAATTAGAATCTTATTTGTAAATATATTAAATAATATTTAATATGATTTTCCTTTGATTGAAAAAAGAAGAGATGTATTCATTAAACTAAACCTTCATGATGGGCATTTATATCTACCCTTCTTACATGTGTTTGTAGTTACAGGAGAAAAAACAGCCTAAACCAACCATACCTATGTTCCTCACTTAGAAACAGCACCTGCTCCAAGACCTAAAGAAGAAAAAGATGCAACAGAGCGGCGCGCGGGGAGAGACACATCATTATAATAATACTTCCAGGTTTTAAAAAAACATGGTTTGAACCTTAAGAGTATTTAACCTAGTGAGAACTGTGAGTAAATCTGAATGCAGGTCTGATAAAAGTGTGTATAGTGTGTGGCGAGGAGTTTTACAGCCTTAAAACATATAGTATAATTGTAAAAACAAAAACAAAAAAACGTTGGTTTTGCCTGTTGCGGGTTATTTTTTAAAATTTAACCCTGGCAATAAATGAGCGATCACTTTACAACTCATAATACCATCAAAAAGACACCACGGCTTGAGAATCCATACAGAATAACAAGCAGCCTACACATTACATCACTGTTAATATAGGCTGGTCAAGCAAAGCTTTCTGTGGAGCATCAATAGGCTCACAATTACAAAGAACCTAGGATACCAAGATCACGAATAGTGTGAAATATAAAAAAACGACTAACAGATTAGTCATCAAAGCTATAAGTTCACTATTTTGTGTGAGCTTAAACAAGTTTGTTCAGTAAAATGCACATTGTCGCCATTTCATAAGGCACCAAAGAGGTGATAATGAAACGATTTACAGTTAAAAAGCAGTATTTCCATTCCTTAAAATGCAACAGCTAAAGAATTGAACATGCTGCCACAGCTGCACCCCAACCTTAGTTTTTTAAACTATAAATTAGATTTTTTAATTTGTAGCATTTTTGTCATTTTATTTTGTTACATCAACTAATGAAATAAAATGGGAAAAACGTATGTAATATACAAATATAATGAACTGAAATCCATACTTTGTCAGATGGACTTTCCCATTTATCCCTAGTGGGATATAGATACAATGAGTGGAAGTCCCTGTGGGTGGTCAGTATTCTCAGTGGGTGCTCGGGCCCCGAAGCACCCATGGAATCAGCGCCTATGCCCTGTGGGATATAATAAGGCGGCCAAAGGGTAAGATAGAGACCACAGATGTTAAGACAGGGAAGTTCCTCACCATGCATGGCGGGTTCCATCCCAATACCAGCACCCTGAGACTGTACACAAACTATAAGTGGGGAGGCTGAGGACAAATGAGTGTGAGAGCCACTATCCAGAAATAAACATACAAGCTCAATGAGTACATCAAGGACAAGGCTTCAACAGATGGCATACTTGGTGAATGCCTGAGACAATGGCGAGACGAGGAGGTCCTGGAGGCCGAACCATCATGGGAGGAAAAGCCCCTACATGGGATGTACCACCTGAACATAGCTGAAGTGGCTGATCCAATAGCTAGAGAGGGTTGGTCTACAGGACACCACAGAAACACTAGTCCTGATGGTGCAAGAGCAGGCTCTGAGCAACACAACGATAGAGGCTCAGATCTACCACACCATACAAGACCCAAGGTGTGTCTGTGCAAAGAGTCATCTGAGACAATCCAGCACATAACAGCGGGGTGTAAAATGCTAGCAGGTAATTCTTACATGGAACGTCATAGCCAAGTGAATGGCATAGTGTACAAAAACATCTGCACGGAGTATGGGCTGGAAACCCCAATATCAAAGTAGGAAACACCTTCAGAGGTGGTGGAGAATGACCGAGCAAAGATCCTTTGGAACTTCCAGACACCAACAGACAGGATGGCAATGGCAAACCAACCGGACATTGTGGTGGTTGATAAAGAGCAGAAGAAAGTTGTTGTGGTGGATGTGGCAATACCAAGTTATGGTAACATAAAAAAAAGGAACATGATAAATACCAGGGGCTCAAAGAGGAGGTAGAGAAGGCTTGGAAGGCCAAGATGACTGTAAAGATATATATCCAGTAGTATCACATTTCAGTATCAGTATCATATATATGTATGTGTTTTTTTTGTTTGTTTGCTTTTTGTAGGGATTGAAAGCTGAAAACATTGCTGTGAAAAGTAGGTTTTCATAACTTACATCTTTATCAAGCTGTTATACACAAATTACAAACAACCCTAAACTGTTTTCAAGAAAAACAAATTCAGATTCCAAATTGGAATGTGTGTCTCAGTAACAAACTTCAAGAATAACAAAGTTCAAGAAAGCGCAACACTAAAATATACTTTAAAGGAGAGGTGACACATTCTTCTCAGGCATACAGAGCAATTCTGTGGTACAGTATAACTACAATATTACCCTAAATCGATCTGTAAGTTCAATAAACTATATATACTACCTTTTGAAATATTGCACTTTTAACATGTCCTAATTGAATGCCTTGAAATTGGCTGCATGTGTCTTTAGGAGCCTTGGACATTCCCCCCTTCAATAAGCTGTCTTCAACATCATCACAGCATTCTTGGAGCGCCATCTCAAGCCCAGCATGGCTGCAGGTGGGCTCTAGTCTGCGAGCTTATTGCATTACGTGTTCTGCCTGGCCTCAGGCGGAGCTGGGAGCACTACAGCGGGGAATCCGTGAAAACACCAGCCCCTTGCTGCGTGTGCAAGCCCAGTTTGAGGAGCTCGTTTCCCACGTCAGTCCAAACTTTGCCCGGCAAGTCACCAGCTACAATCCTGAGCGGCTGTCCATCTGTCTGTGGTTAGTAAAAGTTTATAATATAGTAAGTGAGCGGCACGGGACGTGCTGTGGTGAAGCTACTGCCAGGCCTGGATCATGTTTACTCCTCCAAAGAAGCTGTTCATGGCTCACTTCGCGGCGGAGGGAGCGGTGCATCTGCAGCCAAAACGGCTCTTTTAAGAGCCACCAACAAACCTCTTAAGAGCTTTCCTGTCTACATAGTTTGACCTCTTTATGGATTTTTTTTATTATTCATGTCCCTGTATAGAACATAACTGGTGTTATGTAGCTCGGGGTGATTAGCCACCGTGTTTATCAGTATTTCCTCTGTAAAGCTGATGCTGTGATTCATCAGTCACTGACATTACAGTAGGCTTACTGTAGCATCTTCGGTGCACCAGACTTTTTTTCCTAAGAAGGCATTGGGAAAAATAACTAGGTATATACTCATTTCCACCAGTTATAGCTGATTACTGTCGAAGACATTCTGCTTTTGTGCTCGGGGAGTGGGGAGGGAGGGCTGTGGAGAGACAGGGGTGGTAATGAAAATGTGGGGGCATTGCTGGGAGGTGAGGGCATAGCTAGAAGGACTCGCGTTCAGAGCTCAAAATGGCGGCTGTGAAAAAAAGACTTTAGGCATGATTTTATGGAGGAAATTACATAATAATGTGATGAAAGGCTGTAAAAAGTGGATTTTACATGCCACCCCTCTTTTAACTATTCTATATAAGATATCTATAAGCTTTACATGCTCCCAGCATAGTCCATCATGAGAGGAAATAAAAGTATCCAAACTCAACTACTTGGTAAATAGAAAAGTAAACAAATGTCAAAAAGTACTTTCAGCCAGAGAGTACACTGTTAAAAAGAAATATATGATCAGGCAATATGATTGTTTAAAAATACTCTTAACAAATAGTTGTCATATAGATAGGGCTACATTCCTATGGCTATTTTCTGCAGCAAAGTCCTTGAGAAAAATCACTAAAGTCCAGCTTTCACACTGCACCAGGAGACATGAGAGTCAAATGATTCAGCCTTTCCAGTCCCATTGTGGATCTGAGTCTATTTTTATATCATTTTAAGCTTAAAGAAGAATCACTCACCACTTGCATTTGTGACAAGGAATGTCAGGTAAAGTCTGCAGACAATGTCCAGACATTGGCAGATGTCCTGTAGGTTCTGATAAACAATTGCCACATGCGATGAGTCAACAGTAATCGAGAAATGTTAATATAAATAATATGTAATTAAATATACAGGTGCTGGCCAGTAAATTAGAATATCATCAAAAAGTTGAATTATTTCAATAATTCCATTCAAAACGTGAAACTTGTACATTATATTCATGCAATGCACACAGACCAATGTATTTCCAATGTTTATTTCTTTTAATTTTAATATTTATAAGTGACAACTAATGAAAACTCCAAATTTGGTATCTCAAAAAATTAGAATATTTTAAAGGCCAATGAAAAAAAATTTTTTTTTTTAAATGTTGGCCAACTGAAAAGAATGAACATGAAAAGAATGTGCATGTATAGCACTCAATACTTAGTCGGGGCTCCTTTTGCCTCCATCACTGCAGTAATGCGGCGTGGCATGGACTCGATCAGTCTGTGGCACTGCTCAGGTGTTATGAGAGCCCAGGTTGCTCTGATAGTCGTCTTCAGCTCCTCTGCATTGTTGGGTCTAGCGTATTGCATCTTCCGCTTCACAATACCCCATAGATTTTCTATGGGGTTAAGGTCAGGCGAGTTTGCTGGCCAATCAAGGACAGGGATACCATGGTCCTTGAACCAGGTACTGGTGGTTTTGGCACTGTGTGCAGGTGCCAAGTCCTGTTGAAAAGTGAAGTCTGCATCCCCATAAAGTTGGTCAGCAGCAGGAAGCATGAAGTGCTCTAAAACTTCCTGGTAGACGGCTGCATTGACCTTGGACCTCAGGAAACAGAGTGGGCCAACACCGGCAGATGACATGGCACCCCACACCATCACTGACGGTGGAAACTTTACACTGGACCTCATGCAACGTGGATTCTGTGCTTCTCCGCTCTTCCTCCAGACTCTGGGTCCTTGATTTCCAAAGGAAATGCAAAAATTGCTTTCATCAGAAAACATAACTTTGGACCACTCAGCAGCAGTCCAGTCCTTTTTGTCCTTGGCCCAGGCGAGACGCTTCTTACGCTGTTTCTTGTTCAAGAGTGGCTTGACACACGGAATGCGACAGCTGAATCCCATGTCTTTCATGAGTCTCTTCGTGGTGGTTCTTGAAGCGCTGACTCCAGCTGCAGTCCACTCTTTGTGGATCTCCCCCACATTTTTGAATGGGTTTGTCGTCACAATTCTCTGCAGGGTGCGGTTATCCCTAGAGCTTGTACACTTTTTTCTACCACATTTTTCCGTCCCTTCGCCTGTCTGTTAATGTGCTTGGACACATTACTCTGCGAACAGCCAGCTTCTTTAGCAATCACCTTATGTGTCTTGCCCTCCTTGTACAAGGTGTCAATGGTCGTCTTTTGGACAGCTGTTAAGTCAGAAGTCTTCCCCATGATTGTGGAGCCTTCAGAACAAGACTGAGAGACCTTTTAAAGGCCTTTGCAGGTGTTTTGAGTTAATCAGCTGATTAGAGTGGCACCAGGTGTCTTCTATATTGAGCGTTTTCAGAATATTCTAATTTTCTGAGATACTGAATTTGGTGTTTTCATTAGCTGTCAGTTGTAATAATAAAAATGAAAATTAATAAACACTTGAAATATATCACTATGTGTGGAAGGAAAGTATACAGTATAGAAGTTTCACGTTTTGAATGGAATTACTAAAATAATTCAACTTTTTGATGATATTCTAATTTACTGGCCAGCACCTGTAGATTTGGCAATTTTTACTTAATTGACAATTTCACATAAAAGGTGATAATCCATTATCTGAAAACAACTCAAATTTTAAAAAAAAGATAGGAAGGTTTTCCTGTGCCTATATTTCCATAATTTTCTACATGAGATTTAAGAAAGGGATCAAACTCTTTGATTAACTCCAGAATGCTCATGTATTTCCTATTATCAGCCTTGCCAAAAACGTCACTGGAGCCCAAGAGTCCTCTCTCTGCCAAAAACTTTACAACACACACAACTCTTCTAAACCCTTCAGTCCAATAAACACACTCTGTGTCAAATTGCTTCTGAAGTTCTGAATCTATCCTTTTGCTGGCTGATACAAGTGTAAGATATGTCAGCATAGCTTTTCTGAGATGTTCACCATTTATATGCTCCATGCGTTCTGTTGCATGCTTCCAGTCATTGAAAACTCATTTCAAAGCATGACCAGCTTTTAGGATAGCTGAAAACGCAACGTGCAAAGCAAAACAAAGCTCTGGTGGATGGAGAGTAAAGCACCCACTGTCATTGAGTGTACTCACCATTTACAAGCTTGAGGTTAAAGTGCAATCAGGAGAACAGCCGCTTCTGGAGTACAGCTGTTCCAATGCTTGAAAATCACCCCTGATGTTCTAAAAGCTCCCTGGTCCTTGCTAGGCCCCTTATGACTAGCTGGACTCATTGTCTGGTTTATCCACAGTCTAGGTGTCCTCTGCTGAAGATAATCCCACCTCCATTACTTGTGTTTCCGTAAGCGCCATATTCTAGCGGGTTCATACCACCGGTGTTAGCGAGTGCTTTGTTAATAATTGCAGGTGCTTATAGGTAGGGATATCCTGGTGATTACATTTCCAAGATTGTTCATGTTAATAGTCCTGTTTGAGACTGTGGTTGGTAAAGATTACTGGGATGCAATTTCTTTTTTTGGAACTTAAGGTTGCCACAGGTATGGCTGTTATAATGCAGATTTGGGCAGAAATGTTTTCTACAGAATGACTGGTATGATGTCCAAGTCATGGGAATTAGAAATTGTGAAAAGCATAAAACGTGTTATTTGTGATTGGTGGGCCCATTTTAGTCTATTGCAAAATATATCACTTCCTCATTTTTAGATTGTTATTCAGCTATTCTTGAGTTTTTTTTTATTTGGGCACAACGTATGATTTTTTAAAGATTTTCAGTCCTACTGCATGTTGTCAGACAAATTCTATTCAAGGGAATTCTTGATTCTCCAGGTCAGGCAGTATTTAGTCCTGGGTGTGGCTTCTGATGTTTGAATCAGCTATCAAAAATAAGTCTTTAGTCACAGTTAATAATTTATCAAGGAGAGTAATTGCTGTTTTGAATACAGTCAGGTGTTTCAACTTTTCAGCTTTTTGCCTCTTCATGAATAACATCATCCTTTGAAAACTGCATTTTGTACAGTGAAATCTTTGTTGTTTGATACTAAAGTTTATTTGATGATCCCAGACATTTAAAACTGAATAGAAAACAGCACGGGAGGAAATACTTTTTTATACCATTAGTTGTATAAGTCACTTTAACATCAACCCCTTCATTGACATGCTCGTAAAGCACACAGTGAGGGCAATGTTGGGTTCAATGGCTTGCCCAAGGACACTTCAACACATCATGGGGGCAAAAAGAGCTGGAAAATCTCAGTTGTACAAATATGCAGCTGGGCTTCAATGTCTCCTGTCTCCTTCAGCACAAGTGTGCTTTTCTCGGGAGAAGCAGATTGTTTCAAGACCACACAGCAGAGTTCACTTCCCCTTGGGGAAGCTGTTGCAAAAAAATGACAAATTTATTTCATGCTTTTTTTTTTCTAGTTTGATATATAGCTTTGACTGACCAATGCCGACAAACTTGGTAGATTCCATCCAAAGGCTCTGTCTGAACAAGCAGATACAGTATACAACATGCAGGTGTGTTAAGACCAGCACAGGCGACGCCTTGGACAACAAACAGGTGTGTGAGGTTGACTGTGTGCCACAATGTGTATTTACAATGTGACTATGCATCTTTGCTTGAGTGTGTGCGCCTCACTTAAGGGGGGCGGATTTGACCAGAGGCTATGCTTTAGTCTTGCCGCTAATGCTGGTGACTCTGTAAGTGGACCTCAAAGTAAAAACGACTTCCTCTGTCCCCGATAAAACCTTAACTATGCCTCTTAATGTAACTGCATACATTTGGCTTTTTGTGCATGCATTTGTGTCTGTTTTAACATTATTTGGTAGGCCCACATGCAACATTCTATTTCTATGGTCATGAGATACAAAGCATATGTGGGTTTGTGATTATTTCAGCAATAAAACAGCATCCAGTCTGGGAATGTAGCTCTTTCCTCAGCCAAAGATCAGCATCGACGTCTGGTATTTTACTTTTAAAATAGAAACAGTTGTCTCTTTTTCAGTAAGTTTCAGAGTTATAGGTGCTTTGAGACTGAAAGGCTGGCAAAACACACAAACAACCTGTTTTGCAGGAAAAGCTTGTCTTGCAATGAAATCTCGGGCTTGCATACAATATCCATTTTTCAAATTTGGTGATGTAGAATTTGAAACTGAGTTGCAATCTGTTCTGTCAAGTAAAATAAAGCTGCAATGCTTTACCTTCCAGAGACATAAATTGCTTTTAGAAACCCATAAGCAGATCAGAATGATATATTTCTTGTGCATCTCTGCAAAGAGACTCCTCATTGTCTTCCATAAGGTGCTTTTTCACACACAATTTTTTTTTTTTTAAAAGACCTCCAATATTTATGGTAAGGATAAATAATAAACACACCTCGACGATGTACGTGAACAACTATTACTATCTAAAAATCATTATAATTATAATCATTTTGAATATTTCACGATACTCACAGTCTTGTTTCCTTTTCTCTAAAACCCAGGCTCGGTTTTTACTTCACAGCAAATGTCTATGATTTATGGAAAGCTCATTTTATTTTTGGCACAGTTTACTGTAATCTACATCAGCTTCTCTCCACTTGGCTTCTTCCCCTAGTAAACCCTCCAGGAGAAAATCCACCAAGAAGAGAAAATCCACAGTGGAAACAGATTTTAATTTTGATTGAATTATATTTAGTCGAAATGCAAAACAACCATGTTTCTGAAACCAGATATTAAGGTGGGATGTTCAAAAAGACACATACCATTTTTTGGTCACTAATTAACATGAAATTAGACAACATTTTTCTGTTTTAGGTCAGTTAGGTTTAAGAACATTATTTATATTTGTTAAACCCCAGAAATATGAGAGAAATTTGTTTTGACTTTTTATAACTACCTTCGAATTTAGAAGTTTTCATACACTAGTATAACTTTTAATGCCTTTTAATGTCCAACCTTTTTATTAGACACAATGCTTCACATTCCTCCTTGCCTAGGATCGCTGTGGTTGAGTAATCTTACACGTAGAACTGTAGGCTGGCTCTAGCCTGATCCGTGTAGCATTCCACTGAAACAGTGCCTGATGGCTTTAACCGGGTTCCACCATAAGCCACTAAGAGAGTTTTTGTTGGTTTGTTTAACAGTTAAATTAAACAGAGTTTTTTCCTGTACAACATGATTGTTTTGTCACTCAACAGGCTCCAGCAGATCTAATTGTTCATGTTTAAGGTAATGGCAATCAAAAACAGAGGCAGACTTATATGGAATGCAAAACTGCTCAAAATTTTAATAAATAAATGAAACTTTATGAAATAAATATCTACTTGAATAAATAATGGACAAATATTTAATGTGACAATGAATCATTTTCAAAATATCATTCAAATGACTCAAAATGGCATACTCTCATAAATCATTCACCTCAATTTGATCTGCAAGTGTAACCAGAGATGAACAAAGTTCATACAACTCAGACTTAACATGTTGTTGCTAGCTGTACAGAGAAGAACAGCTATTTAGGAAGGTCAATGTTTAAGAAGCAGCCAATCAGCAGGCAGGTCCCCTTGCAGATCTCCAGGATTTAACTTTACGATAGCTTGAACTCAGAATTAAGTTGAAGACGTAGAAGATGAAGAAAAAGAGGTCTGAACAGCCTTTGACTACAGTTGTCACCCTCTTTTCTGTCATTCCAATGATTACCCACCTGTTTGTATATGCTGCTTATTATCATAAACATTTGTTGTTCAGACAGACAACTTCATCTATATTTTTACAGACAGACAGTGATTAAGTTTTCACACTAGGTCACCCACATTTTAAAACTCTTTTCATATAATTGAAAATAAACTCTCCAGTGTGCTATAACTCTAAATTTGATTTGACAAGGAAGCGTGGATAAGATAAGATGTTGGCTTCAGACAGTAATCCCACATCAAAAGGTTTTTCCTTCATTAAGTTTCTACAGACATCTCACTGGGAAATAAACTGCTTTACACATTTAACCCCTTTCACAACCTTAATAGCAAAGGAGATGAAGAGACTGATTGGGAAATTTTCACTGAATTTCAATTTGGCACCTGTTCGGGGATCATAGCTGTTACTGATTACTTATTTATTGATAATGAAAGCATAGCGATCTCCATACATTGGCTTACTGAGCAATAGCATTTCTCTGGACAGCTTGTACTTGTTTTGCAAGAAATTATACAGGCCAAACCGAACCATACAGGCCACATCAGAGGGAGAGCAAACAGATGGGATTATGCGGAAAGGTCTAATTTGTTCATATTAAGCACATTCAGTATTGAACGTTTGGAGTGTCTCACTCTCCAAAATTGCTTGCATGTGTACGTTTTACATGCACTTTACATGTATGCATCTAACAGTATGGGTGTAACTGTATGTGTGGGCTGGATTCACTTCTTTAAGGCTGAAATTCTTTCCGTGTGTCAGTAATTATCAATCTGTAGGTGGCCACAGTAGAGCCAGAGGGGGATGTTTAATACCCGTGCAGCCGTGTGTGACAGTGAGTTGATTAAAAGGTGAAATGCAGTCAGTGAGTGACGGATGTGTACATTTGAAAGTGTCTGTCATTTACCATACTCTGGCCTATAATTTAGTACATTTCTTGGAGTAAGAGCAATCTTGTTTGTGTGTCAGTTTATGTAATGAACTGGTATAAACCTGTGGCATGGGGAATAGCCTTGTTGGTACCTGGGGTTCAATAATCAGTGTTATTGCTAACATAAGACCAGCACAACCAGTTAAACACTGCATTCATTCATTCTCAACAAAAGGCTAAATGCGTAAGTGAGATGTAATTTCAAATTCTAACAAATTTACTGCTCTAATGGGACAGCACCAATGGGTTTTTATTAAACATTTCACTCACAGTTAATCTTATCATTTGATCTAAATCTAAATTTGATCTAAATCCTTGTGTATCTTTTTGAGTTATGTTGAAAACAGACAGAAATATAGGTAAAAAAAAACGATTGGACAACACAATAAATAAATAAAAAATTACATTATGCTTAAAAATAGAAAACTCTTGTTAAAATGTAAAAAAAATTATAATTGTTGAATAACTTTCCCTATGGAGAATTTTGTGGCATGCATGGTTCATATATTTTTGTTTGTTGCCATTCTTCCATAGACACTTTTCTGAACTTCAAAATTTTCTGTGGGACTTCTGTGGCATTCTAAGTTTCAGTTCATTTTCAGATTCATTGTCTTGTTGAAAAAGCCACTCTTGTTTAATTTTTTGATCTTTATTACAGTTTTTCTCAATTGCTAAAACACTAAACCCTATTGTCTGAACCAAATGCTCAGTTGCCTGAACACACTGATTGAATCAATCACTCCTTTGGCAAAACCATAAGCACGTTTCACCAGTTTAGACACAACTTGTCAACACATTTTCATTGTGATTCATCTGTGCTGCAGAATGGTGAGCACAAGTGACAAAAGTCCAACACAATGAAAGCACAGGTGTCACCAGTTGAACACGACAACTCAAAATTGATCACACTTGTGGCTAATGATGTGAGGGAACATATAAGCCAGTTCAGAGAGCACTGGTTTGTGAGGTCTTACAGTGGATAGAAATCTGAGAGGAAGAGTCCGTGTGAGAGATGGTCCAGGTGGTCAGCAAAGACAAAACACTAATATCTGATGTAATCAGAGCTACTGTGATTGACCATGTTCTTGTCCATGGTATGAGCATAAGGGAGGCTGGACAAAGGGTACAACCTCAGTAGATTCACTGTGTCCACCATAATCCGAAGATTTAGAGAAGAGAACAGGTAATTAAATTTTTTTTATTATAGTCTAGTATGTAAATGCTGACAGCAATTACCCTAAGACATACTAAATACTGTATCACAGTATACTGTAAGTAAATGTTCCAGTACACCACTGTACCAATGTACTCTAGTATCGTAATGGAGGGTTGGTCTAACTCAGGGGTCTGCAACCTGTACCATCCAAAGAGCCGTTTTGCGCTTAATCCAGATGAATAAAACTCATTCAGAGCCGCAAATGTAACATGACCTTTAGAAAAACTTAATTTTGGATTTTTTGATAATAATCTACTGGAGTAACATGTGTTAATTCATACATGGGTACTATTTTAGGTAGGTACTATAGTTACTATTTTATTTCTGTTTTTAGGTTGAGGTAAAAGAAAGAAAAAATCATGAAATGTCAGCGTAAAGAGGACGGCTTCATTTTCTTCTGAGTTTTTGACATTTTTTGGCAAAATTATGTAAAGATGCATATATTTTTAAACCTAAATAGCAGATGAAGTATTGTTATTTTAATGTCATTCTAACACAGAAATTCAAAATATTTTTTATATATCAAAACTCCTGCTAAAACCAGAATTTATTATTGAAAGAACAGGAAAAAAAATATTTTGGTATGTTTGGTGCGAGAGCCGTTGTGGAAGGTCTAAAGAGCCACTTGAGGCTCCGGAGCCACAGGTTGCAGACCCCTGGTCTAACTGTTTTTAGGCCTAGTATTCCATGTATATTTTTTGTAACTCCATGTTCTGTTTTTGTAGAATTGAAAGACTGCCACATGCGGGTAGCAGGACAGGTATGTTCTCCCCACACCAAGAGACCCTAATTGTTGACATGGTCCGTGAGAACAATGCCATTACAGTTTTTCTCAATTGTTTACACACAAATTCCGGTACTTGAGACACAATGACCACAACATGTAACTCATTCACCAACCCCCTGAACTAATTCTGCTAAACTACAAGCACAATTCCTGCTTTACAGTCAAATTGCAGTTCTAAAAAACACTTTTTTCAAAACACTACACACAATTCTCTGCTTTTAGCACAATTTTCATGCAGAAAATATCTTGTTTTCACAAGGAACACATTGCCATTCAAATATGCACACTGACTCATCACAAGGGCAAACACCCGTCACACAGTTTTACAATTAGCAATCAGAGCTTTAGCATAAAAGGGCAACAGGTGAGCTTTTCTGTTTTGGAGCAATGGATGCCAACATTGGAAACAGAGGCAGATCCAGAGGAGTGTGAGTAAGAGGAGGACGGGGAGGACGAGGACAAGGAAGGCCAAGGACCGTAATCTCTGAGATCCGAGCCACTTTGGTTGATCATGTTGTCAACCATGGTCTAACAATGAGGGAGGCTGGGCAAAGAGTACAGCCAAATTTGAGCAGGTACACTGTAGCATCCATCATCCGGACTTTCCGAAATGAGAATAGGTAAGGAAACTACCCCCACTAGAAAATTGCAGTACTGCATATCAATACAATACTCAATGAATACAGTAGTACAGTATTGCTTGTAGACTGTTGTGTAGGACTGTAAAAATACTGTAAAGTATGTTTCAAGTATTTAGGAAATGTATACCTACTTTGTATCTACAGTATTTTACTATTTGTTTGGCAGAACTGAAAGATGACCAACACAAGGTGGTCGGGAACGTGTTCTGTCTCCTGAACAGGAAACTGAAATCATGAACATGGTCTTAGAAAACGCCATAAAATTACGGCAAATACAAAGAAAAATAATAGTAAACAATGACATGTTTCAAAATATTGATAGGGTAAGCTTATCAACACTGGACCGTGTCTTGCGCAGAAATCATCTCACGATGAAGCAGGTCAACAAGGTGCCATTTGAACGCAATTCAGAAAGAGTCAAAGAATTGCGATATAACTATGTGCAAGTGAGTCCCACAATTGATGCATACTCTCAACACTGTATACACTAAATTAAACATATTTTACTGTAATAATGTAATCATAATGATTGTGCTTCAGAATAGGGACCAATCCATGTCTATTTCTGATATTGTCATGTGTGTTTCAGAGAGTCCTTGAGCTATAAGTGGCTGCAGTGGAGCACCAGTTCATCTTCATTGATGAGGCTGGGTTCAACCTCACAAAAAGACGATTGTTGCCATTGTTGAAGTCCCTGGCCAGCACGGAGGGAACATCACAATGTGTGCAGCGATTACCCACCACGCCGTCATCCATCTCCATGCTACCCTTGGCCCCTACAACACCGCCCATCTGATCACATTCCTGGACAGCCTACACAACACACTCATTCCACCAGATCAGGTAGATGGCCCAGAGCAGCTCAGGTACGTTGTCATTTGGAACAACGTCAGTTTCCACAGGGTTGCTCTGGTTCGTAACTGGTTCACTGCCCACCCACGCTTTTTAGTTGTTTATCTCCCTCCATATTCTCCATTCCTCAATCCTATTGAGGAATTTTTTTCTGCCTGGAGACAGAAAGTGTATGACCAAAATCCACAAACGCATATACCTCTTCTCCAAGCTATGGAGGACGCATGTGGCGATATAGCAGCTGATGCTTTTCATGGCTGGAATCTCCATGCTAGGCGATATTTCCCCCGCTGCTTGGCCAGGGAAAACATTGCTTGTGATGTGGATGAGGTGCTGTGGCCAGACCGCAACAGAAGAGAGGATGCAGCGTAGTTTTTTTTTTACTGTAACTGTACAATAAATTCTTCTGTTTTGTATGTAGTGTATGTGCAACATTGTGTTGGTAGGGAATGGGATGTACATTGTTTTTGCAGGAAAAAAAATAAATATATATTTTATAGTATAAAAACAATATTCTCAAATATTTTACAACACACTGAACCAAAAAAGGCCTAAGTCATTATGATGAATGGAAAAGAAGTGTTTTCCATTCATCATAGTGTTTTACATTGAGCACATCAGTGTGCAGCTGGTTCTTATTAATGTCTATTCATATGATGGTTTGTGTGTGTTTGACAACAAAATCCCATTTTGAGAAGAAATAACATTGTTTTGAATGTAACGTTTCATTTTGCAGGAGAATTGAGGGGTTTTGCCCTGTGTGTGTTTTTTTGGATTTGTGTGTAGAGTTCTGAGAATATGAGGCGTGCTTTCACAAAATGTGTGTAAACAATTGAGAAAAACTGTAAACTGCGTGAAATTCAGCAGAAGATCATTGAGAACCATGTAAATTTTGAGGGTATGAACAGTGTCAGCCTCTCTACTGTTGATCGTGTCCTCAAGCACAACAGACTGCGCATGAAACAGCTATACAGAGTGCCTTTTGACCGCAACTCAGACAGAGTAAAAGAGCAAAGATTCCAGTATGTACAGGTTGGGATACATCCAAACACATTCAATGTTGATTACTGTAGTGGCCTAAATCACTTTCCGCATCACTTACAGAACTATATCTATTTCTACAGAGGGTTTTTGAACTGGATGCAATGGAAAGACCCCATGAATACATCTATATGGATGAAGCTGGGTTTAATCTCACCAAAAGGAGAAGGAGAGGCCGTAATGTGATTGGCCATTGTTGGTGTTCCTGGGCAGCGTGGTGGCAATGTCACATTATGTGCTGCCATCAGCAATCATGGGGTTGTCCACCATCATGCCTTCCCTGTTGCCTGGCCAGACAAAATGTGGCCTGTGATGTGGATGAAGTCCTGTGGCCTGACCCAGTACGGAGACATGATGCTGTGGCTGAATAATTCACTTATTTGTATTTTTTGTACTTTATTTACAGTATACATAGGCTTACTGTACACAAGTGGCAAGCACATTTGATTTCTGTTTGTTTTTAAAAGTGATACAGTACATGTAAATGCACTAGATTTCTGTTTTGTCTTTTTGTACAAGTGCTATTTCTCCAGCTTCATTTCCTGAGTATTGTGTTTTCTATTTTTCTACGTAGTGTTTAGTGACTGTTCAGTAGTGTTTTTAATTTTGATTGACTCGGGGCACGATTTGACAACATAGTTCAGTTTTGAGCACAGATTGAGCTGTTTTGAGGTAAAAGTTTGGTTTTGCAAGAACAGTCTGACGTTTTGTGAATGTAGCTTGAAAATTGGGTTTTGTGTTCACAGTTTAGAGAAAAGGTGAGCTGCTTTCAAGAAATGTGTTTTAGCAATCGAGAAAAACTGTAAGACCTTCCTGGTACATGTATTTACTGTTTCTTCGAGGCCATGTTCTCTTTGCATTTTTATGGCTTTTGAAAATGCTCTACAGCAAACTTTAAATGAGCTTGCTTCCTCTTCAGTAGAGTTTTTTTGCAGCAAGCATTCATTTTCTTGGTGTTGCTGAAGCATTTTGACCCTTCTTTCAGCAATGCAAGGAACAATGCAGAATGCAAGGTGCACCTAGTTGATGCTGGATTATTATAAAAAGTCTTCTTTCTTCTTATTTAATGTCTCACTGGTGTTCAATGGAACATTTAATAGTTCAGATATATGTCTGTAGTGAATACCATCATTGTGATTTGTTGTGATATGGTTAAAAATATGGTTTCCATGTTTTTGTTTTACACATTGGCAATGATAAATATTTTTTATATTCCTATAGTAAGGGCTGAACCAGTTAAGAATTTATTTTAATATTGTTAATATTGACAACTTTCAGCTTAATTTTTTGGATTTCAATGCCTTTTTTAAAGTTTATGTCACGTTTTTAATATTGTATCACTAAACTTGTTTCACATATCTAGAAAGTTTATTGTTTTGAAAAGCCCAAAAGATGATCTGATCTATGTCTCAGCTTTAAATGTGTTGATCCTTTCATGGTGCAAAATGAAAGCTGGGACGGAATTTAGACTGGATGGGTTACATAACCCCAAACACAGTCCAGAAATTTACACATCCTCTCTTTGGCGGTTGTCATAGCAGCAAGAAGAGAGAGAGAGAGAGAGAGAGATTTTCAACAGGACCAAGGTTTAAAACCCATATGGCAGAATGATTGATGTTCCTCCCATTTTCCCTCAGACAACAAGTGAAGAGCAGTTTAATGCTACTATGCAGATGGAAGTTTGCACATTTCATTTTTTAAAATAAAGATGTCATGTGCATCGGATGTTTTCAAGTCAGAAGAGGCTGTTAATGTTTATCATGGCTATCCTTTTATCAATTAGTATTTTGAATTAACTGACAAGTATTAATTGCTGGTTTTGATAGGTTTTCCTGTTTGTTTTTGAATAATCAGTAGGAATTAAAATTTAGGGCACAAAATTCAGCACCAGTAGTTCGATGGTTATTTTTCCATGTCTGTGCTAGAAGTAATCCTGGGGATTACAGATCCGGTGCTTGTTCATCAGCAGACATTTAGCAAGGGCTTTAGTGAGTCCTGAATTTGCTCCTGCTGCAGGGAGTTTTCTGTTGCCTTCTCAAAGGTCACTCTTTGAGAACAGATTAAAGGGAAGTGTGCTCTTTATCAGAAGCACAGGAGGCTGTGAGTCAGTGGCTGTAGAGCTTGATGATCTCATAAAAACAAGCTAAACCTTCCAGTTTCTCAGTTGTGTTTGATTTAAATCTCCTATTTGGGTAATTTGTTTCATATAGGGTACGTTCTTTGGTGTGGTAATAGGTCCAAATCCCATTTGGAGATTGGCTAGGAGCAATTATACATGTCCATTTCTAACTTTGACACACTTTGTTTGAATTTAGAAAAATAACAATTGGGCTTTTGTGAATACAGTTCTCCCTTAAAGATCATTAAACACAATATTAGACTAAGATACTCTAAGGCAGAACAAAAATCAACTGTCCAAGAATGGTTTGGATTATTAAGGGAAAACAGCTGTCCAGCTAACCTTATTGCTTGTAAAAAAATTATTGCCTCCCTCATTCCTGAAAATGAACAACCATTTTAAAGTCATGTGTTTACATTTCGAAGTTGGTACTTTGACAGGGTCGGTCTAAAATAATTTATGCTAAGATATTCATATTGGATTGTTAGTGTGGTTTGAAACATTGTTTTGCTTCACAAACTAAATGTGCTTGAGTTTAAGATGAAAAACTTTTACCTAAGAATTCAGTATTAAAGATTTGGCAGAGTGTTTGTTTAGCAAGTCATTTAGGCCATTCAGCAGTAAAACAGATCATAAGACAACCCCCAATATGATTGAATGTCAGCATGATGTTCTTTTTCTAAAATGCAATGTTAGTCTTAAGTCACATTAAGCTATAGTGACATCTAATAAAAATAATTCCACTTTTATGTCATCTGCCAATACTAAAAAAATACTATTTTTCCTAAGGTCTTGGGGATCATCAAGATATTTTCGGCAAACGTGAGAGAGTTGAGTTATTGTTGCTCAACAGCGGTTTTCACCTGAGAACGTTTTAATGGATGCCATCTTTACCCAGTCCCTTTCTGATTGTTGACTCATGAGCACTACCATTGACTGCAGAAACTGAGGTCTGCAGTACTTCAGATTCTCTTCTGGGTACACTTGTGAACTCCTGGATCAATTGATTTGATCTTAAATACTTTTGTTCTTTTATGATTTTATGTCCATGTTTATGTGTTAAAGTTCATTCTTATTAGCTTATGTTTTCTTATACAATGGTCTGGGTGAATACTCGATTCTGATTGGCTGGAGGGTGCACATTAAAAAGTGATAATGCACACCTAGGAAAGGAGTCCCGTTAAATTGCCTGATGACAGTTCTAAATTATTGCGCTGGTTCACATGGCAACGGAGACGCAACGTCATTTCACAGTTGACTTATCTCAACAGCAAAACAGACAAAAAATGAGTGATTTTATCATTTCTTTCAACTTATTTGGTGATATTGATAACTTTGAAGACTGGGATGCAGCAGAAGTAAAAGAGAGAAAAGAATATGAAAATCAAAAGGATAAGCGACACAAGGAGATGACGTAAGGGATAATGCCCGACGAGGTGTACATTATCAGAAAATAATGGTTGCGCGGAGGCGTGAACCGTCCGACGCGAAGCACAGCTGTCAGTTGTCTCTCTGACGCCGGGCTAGTAACTCGCCAGATCATGTCGGTGACGGGGCATCGTTGTGAAAGCAGCCTGCAGGCTTACTGGGCTCCGTCAGTACAGGACAGACGAGAATGGAGCAACATTTTGTCATCTCCCAATGTCCCAAGCAGTGCTGGTAGCGAGCCACAAACTTTAAATCTCCATCCACCAAATCCCATGGACATGCCAATATAGCTATCAAATTTTACAATTAATGGAAATGTAGCATTTAATTTTAAATAGCGTGTCTGGCATAGGCCAACTGCTATCACATTTTACAATTAATAGAAATGTAGCATTTAAATGTAAATAGTGTGTTTATTAAGTTACCCCTGACATAGGCTGACTGGCATTGCCTTTCTGTCTTTACAATATATGTAAGGGATAATGCCTGACGAGGTGTACATTATCAGAAAATAATGGACGACGTGCGTTACAACTCGAAGGGCATTATCCCGCTTATACCATGGTCACTTACGAAAGAAGGACATACTTAATCAATTAATAATACTTTAATGTATTTTAGAGTTAAAATCGCTAGGTTTTTTATATAAGTCAAGCGCACTATTTAATATCTCCCGTATACAGGTGTTGCCAAGCAACGTGGCCAGAGCGAGCCAACCGCAGCGATTTATCAGTAAGGGGAAGTGAGATGATGGCTTTACCTTACGTTACGTGATACAAAATATCATTTCAGAAGACCAGTACACTACTTACTGCTTATGTGTGTCCAGAGGATGATGCAAAACTCAAATACTTTCCTAAATTGTTTTTATTAAAGCATATATTGTCAATTATACCATGGTCTGGGTGAATACTCGATTCTGATTCTTTCTGTCCTGTACCGTACGTAACTACTGTTCCTGTACCACCTGTCTCTTGCTGGTTCCCTCCACCTGCCACAACTCAACGGCCTCTACATTAATATCAAAAGGGGGCCAGCCACTTAAACAAAGGAAACATAGATCTTTTTTTCCTTAACTACTTATCTGGCTTACCCTGTGATTATTGATCATCATTAATGATGTTATCCTGAACTGATAGCAACCAAGTAAGAAATGTTCAGCATGAAATTTAACTTCAATTTATAATTTTCTCCTCTCCTTCACAACATTCCCTGGTATGCTGCATCACCAGTTTCTCTAAAACTTTAATTTATGATTCAAACTGCATTAACCTCACTCTTGGCTTAAAGCATGTTTGTGCATTAGTCAGGATACATCCTGGTCAGGTAGCCAGTACATTGCAGAATGACAACAGTATTCATTTTAAATCTGTGTATTTGGTGTCTGCAATCTCATTCACTTTAGAGTGATTTCTTGATAGACCTTAGAAAATGACCTTTGCTTTTTCCCTTTGCTGAGAGGCCTGGCAGTGGAAATTTCTGGGAAAGTAACACTTATCTGCAGTACCAGCTGCTTGAGCCTCGTTTGCATGAAATCTGAAAGAATTATGGCATTCTCTGACATTTGAAGTCCAAATTACAAGTTGTACAAGACTTGCTGAATTCAACCTAAAAATAGAATTTGAAATGTGAAAGTCTGAGGTCCTAAGTAACCTTTAGCTCAATATGGATGCCTCATGCACAAAAGTCTTGATGGCTACAGTGATTAAAAAAACAAGTGACATGGTTGACATTCTCTGAAACCGAAAATCTATCTATCTATCTATCTATCTATCTATCTATCCATCCATCCATCCATCCATCCATCCATCCATCCATCCATCCATCCATCCATCCATCCATCCATCCATCCATCCATCCATCCATCCATCCATCCATCCATCCAGGTTTAATAAAGACATGAAAACATCATGTTTAGCAGCCACAAATATTTTATTTCCAGCCAGTTGTTAAATTATGGTGTTCCAATAAATCCTATCCTATTTTGTTTTTCCACCCAATCAACCACTGACTGCAGGCTCAATCAATCCACCAGAAAGAGAGAGATTCAATGTTTGCTCTGCATGCTAAACTCAGTATCCAGCAGATAAGAAATTAATACCAATAGCTTTCGATCAAGCACTGGTATTTGTTGAGTTAGGAGAGAAAATATGTTAGAAAAACGAAGAGAAGAAGGAAATCATCACTCCAGTCTTCTGTGAAGAAATTTATTTAAGTGGTTTGAAATTATCCAGTACCTGACGGCTATTTTTGTGTTAAAACAAGACTTTTTGAAGCACTTAACGAGTAGTTGGTAGTTTAACAGCAGCTGATGTGTTAGCCAAGTTTTACAAATCAGAAGATAACACAAGCTTTCAGCAGTTCAAACAGAGACAAAATGAGAGAATTATCTTTGAAATATAAACCAACTCAAATCTAGTACAAAGGCATTGTTGGTGCAAAATATCAACAGTTTTAACTCCGGTCTATAGGGTGTAAATTGAGAGAGGTCTGGTGTAGATCCTGTATTTTCCCAGTAAAAAAGCTTGTCTCTGTATTTACAAATTGGTGGCATAACCAGCTTGTCACCACATAAAGACAGAAATCTGTGGGAAATCTCATAGAATTTCCTGTTTGGGGCTTTTCCTTTTGCTCTACCAACAAGAATATAGCAAATCTATGTCTTATGTTTGTGTGTAAAGTTGCTGCTTGTGTTTTATGGTTATTTCCTGTGGCCTTTCGTGTAGTCCATTGTTAAAAAACTTTAAATAAATGGATCCACATGTTAATGTGCCTCGGGGAAAGGGAATCCTAATTTTGTTCCTAAAAACTGCTGATATTTTTACAAAAAAGGAAAATTGTTAGCAGAGTTTACATGAATGCCCTCAGCAAGTGTCAGTCTGTCTGTCGACCAGAAGCAATAAACCAGACAGCTAGAAAGAGATTTGCAGACAAAATGGGCAGCCCAGAGTATACAGACCGTATCAGCTTTGCTAACATGAGGAACAGGCCAGGTGACATTCTGCACTCGGCTGCTATTGTGTACACAGATCCAAAAAATGACTTCTTTAAAGCCTGAATGTATTGGAACAAAACAAAAATTAACATTTATTCTTAAGGTTTTCAGACTTTGACACAATAGCAACTAAATGCCACAAGTGGCTGAAGGAAAACTTACTAGAAGGCACATTAAATCCTGCTAACTTGAAAGAAGATTTTTCTTATTTTTTTCTTTCTGGGATTTTCCCATTCCGATTATTTTATAATTCACTATATCCCACTTATGATGTTTCCACCTGGATTGACTTACAGGAGCGAACCGATTGTCTATACTGACTAGTAGAGTAAAAAAAGACCTATGAGAACCATTCAAGTGAAAAAAATAAAATCACAATAGGCTCAGGCATCAGTTTAACAATGGCAACAACTTATATTGTGTGCATTTTATACCCCCTGGATATAATTACATTCTATAAACCAGAGCTGCTGGGAATGAGCCAGTTATTATTAAGCATCTGACACCATTTAGTGTAAAACTCTTTATTTTAAAATTTCTTCCTTTAATGAACAGACTTTGATACTTTTTTTTATTTATTTATATGCACATCACAACTTTAGATGCATGTAGTGCAGTGTCTAAAGCTTTATGTTTATTTTTGGCTTTAAAGGGCTTTATGTTGCACAATTTGTAACCTATTCTTCAGTACAATACACCTAGAGAAGTCTCTCTCTCTCTCTCTCTCTATATATATATATATATATAAATTTTTTTTGTCCCTGAAGCGGATACAAGTAATTTATAAATACATATTTGCAGAAGTGGAGTCCCAGTTTAATGCGTCATTAAAATCTGTTCTATTTATATGCACATAATGATACACATTATTTATAGGTGCACCTTGCTAATAGTGAGTTGAATTCTTCCTAAATCTAGCTAGAAAATATTTTCCATGCCTACACAGCACCACCAGCAGCCTGAACCACTACAGTAATATGAAGCTGGATGCATCCATGCTCTTATGTTGTATCCTTTTTTCTGATCCTTCCGTCTGATTGTTGAACTGAATGTGAGACTCATCAGAGCAGGCGATGTTCATCCAATCTGTTGTCTAATATTGGTGCGCATGTGTGAAATGCAGCTTCAGTTTCCTATTCTTAGCTAACAGGAGTGATCCCTGATGTGTTTTTTGTAAGGGTTTAAGAGATTACTGTTGTCCATATCTTGGGTATTTGAGTTGTTGTCTTTCTGTCATTTTGAATTTTGCCCCTTCTCTTCTGAAGTCTGACATCAACAAGATATTGCCATATACACAACTGCTGCTCACTGATTCTTTGTGTTTTTTGACCATTCGCTGCAAGCCCAACATATACAGACGTGGACAAAATTGTGGTACCCTTCATTAAATCAAAGAAAAACTCATAATGGTCACAGAAATAACTTTAATCTGACAAAAGTAATAATAAATAAAAATTATATAAATGTTTACCAATGAAAGTCAGACATTGCTTTTCATCCATGCTTCAACGGAATTATTTAAAAAATAAATGCATGAAACAGGCCTGGACAAAAATGATGGTACCCACAACTTAATATTTGGTTGCACAACCTTTTGAGGCAATCACTGCAATCAAATGATTCCTGTAACTGTCAATGAGACTTCTGCACCTCTCAGCAGGTATTTTGGCCCACTCCTCATGAGCAAACTGTTCTAGTTGTTTCCGGTTTGAAGGGCGCCTTTTCCAGACAGCACGTTTCAGCTCCTTCCAAAGATGCTCAATAGGATTGAGATCAGGGCTCATAGAAGGCCAGTGTTTTCCTCTTAGCCCTTCTTGGGTGTTTTTAGCTGTGTGTTTTGGGTCATTTTCCTGTTGTAAGACCCGTGACCTGCGACTGAGACCATGCTTTCTGACACTGGCCAGCACATTTCTCTCTAGAATCCCCTGATAGTCTTGAGATTTCATTGTACCCTGCACAGATTCAAGACACCCTGTGTCAGATGCAGCAAATCAGCCCCAGAACATAACCGAGCCTCCCCCATGTTTCACAGTAGGGACCGTGTTCTTTTCTAGATATGCTTCATTTTTCCGTCTGTGAACATAGAGCTGATGTGCCTTGGCAAAAAGTTAAATTTTTGTCTCATCTGTCCACAGGACATTCTCCCAGAAGCTTTGTGGCTCGTCAGCATGTAGTTTGGCATACTCCAGTCTGTTTTTTTTAATGATTTGTCCTCTCCTTGTTCGTCTCCCATGTAGCCCTCTTTGGCTCAAACAGCGAAGGATGTTCCGATCTGACACTGATGTTCCTTGAGCATAAAGTTCAGCTTGGATCTATTTTGAAGTCTTTCTAGGCTCTTTTGTTACCATTTGGATTATCCGTCTCTTTGATCTAGTCATCAATTTTCCTCCTGCAGCCACGTCCAGGGAGGTTGGCTACAGTCCCATGGATCGTACATTCAACTGATGACATGTGCAGCTGTAGTCACAGAAACATCTAGCTGCTTGGAGATGGTCTTATAGCCTTTACAGTTAACATGCTTGTCTATGATTTTCTTTCTCATCTCCTGAAACTCTTTCCTTTGCTTCCTCTGGTTTATATTGAGTGTGGTACACACCACGTCACCAAACAACACAGTGACTACCTGGAGTCCTATATATAGGCCCACTGAGTGATTACAGGATTGTAGACACCTGGGATGCTGATTAGTGGACATACCTTGGATTAACATGTCCTTTTTTTCACATTCTTTTCATTCTTTTCTAGGGGTACCATCATTTTTGTCCAGGCCTGTTTCATGTATTTATTTTTTAAATAATTCCGTTGAAGCATGGATGAAAAGCAAAGTCTGACTTTCATTGGTAAACATTTATATAATTTTTTTTTATTATTACTTTTGTCAGATTAAAGTTATTTCTGTGACCATTATGAGTTTTTCTTTGATTTAATGAAGGGTACCAACAATTTTGTCCACGTCTGTAGCTGTGTTTAAAAATACAAGTAGATCAGACTGGAATACAGAAAAAGAACTGTTTAATGCTCAGACATAAAAAAACTGGTTTCAAGAACAGCTGGAAATGAGTTTCTTTTGCCTTTATTCTTATCTCTACATCTCAGTTTCCCTTTATGTTTAAATTTTTTCTGCATCTACTCCCCTCTCTTACTTTGCTTATAAAGTATTTTAATTCTTCAATCTTTTATAGTTGCTGAATACACAGATATTGCAAACAGACCAAAAAGAGAAGATGTTTCATTCCTTTAGTATGAAATGCATATGGACAGGCTCATAGACACACAGTCAGTCCCTGTGCATCCCACCAGAAGTCATGAAAAAAAGCATCAGATGTGAAGATATGACAGAATCAAAATAAATCCTGCCTGTAGGTTTGCACATGCTCACAATGTAGGCCTATATTTTCTGTGGTGTGCTTTGCTGAGCTGTGCGTCAATGAGCAAAACCCCAAGGAAGATAGGACTAATCCCTCCAGAGCAGGGGTGGGGAACCTTGGCCCTCATCCTGCAAGGTTTCCATGTTTCCCTGCGCAAACACACCTGAATAAAATTAACTAGTAATTGTGCAAAACTTCATTGGCTGTTGGATCCATTTGATTTGAGTCAGGTGTGTTGAAGCAGGGTTGCCTGGAAAACTTAGAGGAATGCGACCCTTGAGGACCAGGGTTCCCCACCGCTGCTCTAAAGAATTACACTAACTCCAGGAGGCCCTCCAATCCATGCCTAATAATAAAGCTCCAGGTCCAGATGGATTTCCAGTAGAGTTCTATAAAGAATTCTGGAATATTCTGGCACCAACATTTACAAAATGTTGCAGGAAACAAAGGAAAATGGTTGATTACCACCAAACATGAATTCTGCCTACATCAATCTTCTATTAAAACCAGGAAAAGACCCTATGTCTCCTACCAGTTATCGTCCCATTTCTCTTATCAATGTGGATCTGAAAATAATTTGCAAAGCTCTTGCAAGAAGGATTGAGAAAATAACACCTCTAATAATCCACCCTGATCAAACAGGTTTTATAAAAGGTAGGCTCTCTTCAACAAATTCACGTAGATTAATAGATTTAATAGATTATTCCTACTGTAAAAACGTCCAAACCAATATATTATCTTTAGATGCAGAAAAAGCATTTGATAGAGTTAACTGGAAATTTTTATTTGCAGCCTTAAATAAATTCGGATTCAGTAATTCTTTTGTAAACTGGTTAAAAATATTATACAGCTCACCAACAGCATGTATTAGGACCAATAATCAAACATCATCAAGGTTCTTCCTTCAGAGAGGTACCAGGCAGGGATGTCCACTTTCTCCCTCCCTCTTTGCTATTTTTATTGAACCATTAGCAGCAGCAATCAGGCAAAATAATAATGTTAAAGGTATACAATGCAACAAAATAGAACATAAAATCAGTTTATACGCAGATGATGTACTACTTTTTCTACAGCATTCACAAACTTCCTTCTCTCAGGTAATTGAGTTAATAAAATCTTACTCAAGAGTTTCAGACTATTCCATAAATTCGTTACAATCTAAAGTCCTTCCAATCAACTGTTCTTACCAGAGTCCTGTTGCTTTACAGCTCCGGTCGGGGAATATTACATATCTAGGTATCCATATCTCACCAAGACTGGCAGACCTATCTAAGCTAAACTACGTCCCACTTTTAAAAAAAGTGGAAGATGATCTGGCAAGATGGAAATCCCTTCCAATATCACTTATTGGAAGGGTAGCTACAATAAAAATGATGGTTTTGCCTAGAATCAATTATTTATTCTCAATGATCCCAAGCAAACCATCACCTGATTGGTTTAGATCTCTGGACTCTTCTGTTTCTAAATTTCTTTGGAAAGATAAACCCCCACGTATCAGCTTAAAAACACTACAGAAGTCCAAAGATAAAGGAGGTCTAGACCTACCAAACTTTCGTCATTATTTCTTAGCTAACAGGCTCCAATACACATCAAGATGGGTAAAACACAGTTATATCGATGAGTGCTGGGTAGATGTTGAACAGACACTATGCAATAAGATAAAACTTTCAGATCTACCTTTTGTTAGCTCAAATATGAAACAAAATTAATGTTTTAAAAGTATTAATATCAGCTCCTCTCTGACAGCTTGGTGGGAATTTCTTAAAATGACAAAGACCTCACTAGTCCCATGCAGGCATACACCCATCTGGAATAACCCGTATATCTTACAAAAAAAAATGCATGATCAACTTTCCAAGCTGGAGTTGTAAAGGAATTGAATACCTGGAGCATATATTTAATGGAACAGACTTTATCCAATTTAATACATTGGTTACACAATTCGGAATTAACAAAAATAAATTCTTAGAATACCAACAAATTAAATCAATTATAAAAAATAAATTTAGGCTCAATACAGTTGATTTACAAATTCAAGGAATAGTTTTAGACTTCCTTAATCTTAACCCTCCCAAACTGCTATCTAAAATATACAAACAATTAAATAGAATAGATGAATCAATAGCCCTTCCTATTTCAAAATGGGAGATGGACTTGTCCATCTCAATTGACCAAAACCTCTGGTCTCAAATTTCATTAAGAACCTTTAAATTTCTTTAAAATCCTAATCTACGATTAATACAATATAAAATCCTTCATAGAGTGCATTATACAGGGCAACGGATGTTCAAGATGGGTTATACGCCGTCTGATACCTGTTTACAATGTACAAGCAATCTACCAGACAATTATATTCATGCTCTTTGGTTCTGCCCACCTGTTAAGAAATATTGGTACCAGATATGTGAAGATCTATCAAAGTGTCTGAAATGTAATATCACACCTGCTCCCACAGTTTGCTTGCTGGGAAATTTAGATGAAGTTACCATGGATACAAAGTCTATGCAATTATTTCACATCGCCTTATGCATCGCTAAGAAAAATATCCTCTTGAACTGGAAAAATAAAAATACTCTGAATATTAATCAATATAGAGATCTCCTTCTGGATTACATTGGTCTAGAAACGGCATCTGCCTCCACATCTGATCAATCTGTGGTCTGTCGCTGGTTGGCGGGCGCTGCTGCCTTTTCCATCTCCCCGGGCTGGTTCTTGTCGCTTGCTCCCCGGTTGCCCTTTGCAGCGCCTGCGCGTCGGGGTGTCGGCGAGCGGCCGCGGCGGTTGGCCGGCGTCTCCGGCCCCGATCGGCTATATTGGCACTGGACATGGCTCCTGGGTCTTGGTCTTAGCGCTCGGGGGGTTGCTGAGGTGGGGGCCTCTGGCCGGTGTTGGTCGGCCTCCGCAGTGACTGACCGGTTGGTGGGGTGTGGACTGGTGGGTGGAGGTGCTGTGTTCTGTTGCCTCCCGGCCATCGGGCGGTAGTAGCAAGGCTGGAGGATGTCGGCCTGGGGGTTGGCCGCCTGGGGCTTCGGTCTGCTCACGGGCCTTGCGCGATGTGTCCGGGGTACCCGAGTCGGTGGTGCGCCGGGTTCCGGCCTCGGCGCGGGGGCCCTCGGACGCTGGCAGTGCCCCCATGGGGCTCGGGGGTGCCGCTGCCGTGGGCCCCGCCTTGACGTGCTGGGGCCTCCCACCCCTGATGGATCGGGCCGAACGGGGGTGCCTATTGGAGTCAGCAGGGGAGCTTGCTCCCTGGGGTTGGCAACGGTCACCCCAGTTATTTCTCCCCATCCCCATTGCCTCTGTCCACCTGCTCCTTCATTCTACCATTCACAAGGCCTTGGGACGTGGGCACGTCACTGGGGTGCGGGATGGAGCTTCCGTCTTCGCTACCCGGTGGCGGCCTGGGTCCCGATTTTATTGAGCAACTTAGACACTTACACTTGCAACATTTACATGGAACGCACATGTAGGGACCTGGCGGTGGGGCGCATTGGTGCTGGGGGCGGGACCCCTTATGGGGGGCCCCTTATAGGGGGCCCGTTGTGGGGGGCCTCGCCTGTGGTGCCGGCAGCCACTGTTTAAATGCATCTAGACACTGAGGGCCCGGGGGGGGTGTGGGGGTACCCGGCAGTATTCCCATGTCCCACCCCTCTGTTTTAAGTGCACATTAGAACAACACGCAACAACACCACATTGAGCGGGGGGAGAGAGGCTGGGGGGTCTTTCCACACCCCTGTTCGTTGGACCATCAGGGGTCGGAGCCCGGGTAGAACATCAGGCCGTCTGGTCGGGGTCCTGGGCTGGTGGGCTGCTCTTGCCGGTGTGGGGGCCTTGGCGGTCTGCTTGTCCCCATCCTGGTGGGCAAAGGGGTCTGTCTCCCGGGTGCAGGGGCAGGGTGCTCTATTGGGGCGTCTGTCCCTGGGCCTGGGAGTATGGAGTATAGTGTATGTATGGGGGGTATGAATGAGTGTATAGCGTCCTTTTTTCGTATGTCCTGTATTTGTAAGAATGTGTACGCATGAGAGGGAGGGTACGTATGAGTGTCTCTGTCTGTCTATGTCTACCTGTCAGGTTGGGTGTTTGGCTTCCCTCTGGCCTGATGCGTCTTCTTCCCCTCAGTTACTCCCCGTCGGTGATGGATGCTCCTGCCCGCTGGTTGATGATGGCTCTCGATGCCTGGGGCCGGGGGTCCCGGTTGCGGCCCGGCTCGGTCCTGGTGCATGTCTGGCGGGTCCTGGGTGGTCCGGTGTGTCGGGCGGCCGCTGTTTCGGGCCGACGTCCTCCTTGGATTGACTGGGGCACCTCTTATGGGGGTGCCGGGGTTGTAGAGTAGGTTGGTGCCGTCCGGTGGATTGGTGGGGACCGTGCCTGGCGCCCAGGCCTCCTGCCGTTTCCAGGACTTCTGCTGGCTGGTCGGTTCATCTGGGGGAGGCTGTCCGGCATTGGCTGGGCCCCTGATCTGGATGTCCAGGTGCTGGCTGGGCGCGGCCTGGGGAGGGCGTACATCCGCTGTGGCTCTTGCTGTGGCTCCCTGGCGTGTGGGTGTGTGGGGGCGGGCCGGGTTGTTGGCGGTGGGTATTGGTCCGGGGTGGCGGCGGCGTGTGTTGTCCGTCGGTTGGCTGCGGATCCCCCTTGCCTGCGGCGGCGGCGGGGGGCCCTTGTCGGCTGGTCCCTGGTTGGGGCCCCGCTGGGGGGCGGGGTGCCCCTGGTCCCCGTGGCCTCCGGGTCCTGATCCGGGCCCGCCCTGGCGTAGCCGGTTTCCGGCGGAGCCCGTGGGCTCGTCACTGCGATCTCTCGGGCCCCAGCATTGCGGCTGGTGGGTGTTCCCCTGGGGCTTCCATCTGTTCCTCTCTTGGTGGGTGATCGACCCTGCGCTGATCCGCCTGTGGCCTCTGTACTCTGTGGGACCCTGGATGCATACATCTCTTGCCTCCTCCATGTCTGTGTCGATTCCTGTAGGACGGATTGACGGTTCCTTACACCAGCTATCAATCACTTGCATGGGGAAACCTTATTCAGACCTGCATGCTCGCACACACATAGGTGTGGGGACATTGGTGTGGACGGACATATCTTAAGCTGAGGTTATCATCATTAGTTAGTTGTTCACAGGAGCTTACCAGAAACATTTGTATTATGTTCATTAATCCATGCTTGTGTGTAGTGAATGTGTAATTCTTAGTTTATTCTACTAGATCCGAACTATTGGTTTGGTTCTGTACAGTTTGTTGTTTTTGTTTTGTATTACTGTTTCTCTGCCGTCCGGCAGAGGTGGAGGACTGGGATGTTTTCTTGTGTTCTTTGTTTGCCTCCCTGTCTTGTGTCGTCGGTTCGCGCCTCTGCTGGTCCGGTTTCTTTTCTTCACCTTCTTCCTTTCTCCCTTCTTGTCTCGGTTTAGTGTCCATGACGTCAGGAAATTGAACCCACAGTAATCACTAATAAAGATTTTTCATACATATACATCAAGTGGCGTACTACAGCGAAGCTGTAATACTCTGCTTGGGAAAGTAAAACTGTTTGGCTTGTACTTGGCACTCAGACACCAATTCTGAGTAGCATACTGCTAGACAGGACACGTAAAAAAAAAAAAAGAATTACACTGACCATACTTTTCATCTTAAAAGGACGTCATCCTTTCAGCTTTCTAGCACATTCTCTGTTTTACTAAATATTTTAGTGTCCTGCTATAATTTGGTCATTTGATTGCAAGTCTTCATAATTCACTTCTTTTTCATTCAGCTGTCACAATCAAATCACATTGTTACTTTGAGCTGTGGTTGCCAGATCCACTTTCCAATCTCTGGACTTGAAAACGTCACCTGATTGGGACTGCCACAGACCAGCAGAAATAATTTTAATGTTGACTCAAGGCACTACTTCAATCAATCAACTTGTTGTTTTTTTTCTGTTGTCTTTACTCTCTGTTTGGATGCTCTCAACCAGTGTTTGGCATCTTACATTAAAAAAACAATTAGTTATAGTTACAAATTTGTTTTCCAAAAAGTACTTGAGTCAGTAACTCAGTTACCTCAAGGTAAAAGTAATTAGTTACTCAGCAAAGTAACAGTGACATTATTTCTATGTTCTATAATACAGTTAAGTTTTATAATATCTATCGTTTCAAGATTTTTATAACTAAATGACAAATAAAAAACACAATATACACTGTTATAAAACATTTGGTATTGAACTTGACTCAATAAGATTGAAGCTGTAAGCAGATATATAAAAATACACAAAAAGTAAATTTTGGACATACATAATCACATGCTTTTCATTAAAGTGCAAAACTAAGACAGACAAATTTGGATAAAAACAAAGGAAAATCTGTCCATTAAATATTGCAAATCTCTGTATCTGTAATATTGAACAGTACAGAGCACTATTGAACTGGTTGTATGTAACAAGTCATTTTAAGACTGTTTTGGTTACACCTGGTGATACGACCTGCAAGATGTTGAAGGGAAATCTAAAATGTTACAGTAAAATATTAATATAAAACATTTGGATTGTTGTGTCTCGTTCTTTAGATGTAGTAAGACATTTCAAGATTGATTCAGTGTCACCTGATCACATTAACTGGAAACTATTGAAGAAGAAATCCCATATTTACAGTGACATGTTAATAGATATTACAGATGTTATTTATTTATTTATTTTATTTTTAATAAATTGGTGTGTCATGTTCCTCGGGTGTCGAGCAATAATTTATTAGTATTTTAGGGTTACTTCATTTGTAGATCTCACGGGTATTTTTTGGGATGCAGGAAGATTTATCGAAACCAAACCCTCACCAAAACTTTCGCCTTCAGGAGACAGCGTTCAGGAGAGATCCTTTGGCAGTGATGTGTATAATACAAAATATTATATATATTTCAAAAGTGAAATTGTTGTTGTATCTCGTCTTTAGATGTAGCAAGTTCTCAGTGAGATGTTGGAGGGAGTCTCTGTTTAAAAAAAACGAATGTCTATCTTATGGCCCCCAGGCATCTTCCTGTACCCAAGGAAGCCAAAAATGTAGGACACCTCAGAAAATCCACCATGAGATAATCAGCAGATATCCAGTTATCATGAATCCAACTATCCAGATGTTTCTACTGTCTCGATGGTTAAAGTGAGAGACCCGAGATCCTCCACAGTAATCTATCAGCACAGCTCTGCCCTCCCTTATTGCCTTCTCCAGGAGAAAAAGTCATTAAATTGCATTAAGAGACCATCTGACCAGTCCATTCCCAGATCCACCGTTGATTCTTTTGGAGGAGAATGCAGAAAGAGGCTCTATAGCAGTAGACAGACAAAAGGCTTAGGGATAAGATACACCAAGGAGGGAGAAAGACAAAAAGCATCTGTCCTCACCGAGCATCATACACATCATTTTCCATGATGTGTGTTCGGAAGGATATGCAATATCAGTTTAATCCAAGCAAGAATTGGGATAGACTTCAAAAAGTTAACATTTTTATTTACATTCCTATTTACATTTCTATTTCTTCTGATGTAAAAAGATTTTCTTTAATTGTGTTAAATTATCTAGTTTGTATTAAGGTCAACATGACAAGTTTACCGAAGCTCTGTTCCACTGAATATGGCTCTAGTAAGTGCCGTTGGTTTGGAGGGTTTAGTTTTATGCAGGCTGAATTCCCATCTTTACACCTCAGCAGTTTCTGTATTTACTCTCTACGTCTGTTTGTATCCAATTTTGGCAGGAGAGTTATTCAGAAACAGTACACTGATAATGACTGCTGGGTGTATGGGTCCTTTGTATGCCTGTGCATGAATGCTTGCATGTGGCACTAATCGCCTCACACCATACAATAAACTAGGAAAAATAAATGTTTTTAAACCAGATGGTCGAGGTTTATTGAGGACTTTCCCCACTAAAACAACAAATACAGACATTGTAAGCATGTTCCCACTGTGCACTTAACTTTGTCTTTCAATGTTTAACAGTAGAAAGCTGGCATACATAACCGGAGTCAGTGATGATTAGAGGGCAAGGCAACTTTATTTGTATAGCACACTTTCTACAACAAGGCATTTCAAAGTGCTTTATGGGGATAGACTAAAGTAAAAGCAGCAATAAAAAAATAAAACACAATATTAATCACACATAGCATACAAAACATCAAAACAAATGAAAGCAATTATTTATTACTTATTCATAGACAACTCTAAAAATATGAGATATTAGCTTTGATTTAAAGGAACTCAGCGTTTCAGGAGCTTTACAGTTCTATGGAAATTTGTTCCAGATAAGGAGGGCATAGAGACTAAAAGCTGCTTCTCCATGTTTTGTTGTAATTCTAGGGATGATGAGTTGACTGGAATTAAAGGAATGAGTGGTCTGGTGGCTTGGCATACTGAGAGGAAGTCTTCTACTTCCTGTGGTGCTAAGCCATTCAATTCTTTTTAACTAATAAAATTATTTGTAGTCTATTCTCTAAGCTACAGGGACCCAGTGTAAAGATTTAGAACTGCTGTGATGTGCTCTACTTTATTGGTTCTAGAAAGGACATGAGCAGCAGCGTTCTGGATTAGAAGCATCTGTCTGATTGTCTTTTTAGGCATATGTGTGAAGACACTCAGAACCCTTAAAAATCGAGGTTTTGGCAATAATTTGACTAATGGCTTAGCCTGAGTTAAGGGTCGATTCCCAGTTTACATTTCACTCAGAAAATCAAATAATTGAATGAAGTGCTTTTGCCTCCGAGACGCTAAGTGGCGACATGCTCCCTTATTGGCTGACATTCTTCCATTGGACTAGAGTCACAGAGATAGTAAACAAATGCTAAAGTTAGTAAAGCAGAAGGAGTAAAAGCAGGATATGCTCAATGAGCAAATAAATGGAAAACCACAACATTGCAGCACACAACATTTTGTAAGTACTGCACTGTTTGATTGTGTTACGCTCATTGCTGCTTGGTTTGTTGTTGTTCCCGCTTCCATGGTCTCAGGGCAAGGCCTTCTGTGCAGGCCTAAACACATTCCGAAAAGTACATTTACTTATTGTTTTGTAATTTTTTTAAAATAAAATCATTCTCCTTGGGGTTTTCTTTTATATAATCTGGCATCCACTTGGTTGCTGTGCTTCTAGTGTTATGTATTATGGTACAGTTTTTAATCCAATCATATTTCAGCTATTTGTGCTTTCAGGTTGTATGAAATCTTCCCAAGGCCTTCAGAATTCACAGAGCATGCTGCTGTACACTGTAACTAAACTACCACAGTCAGTTAAGATAGCAAATCAGCTCTCGAGTCTGAGACAGCAAGGCCTGCTAGAAGTTGGCATGTAAGTGTCCTCTTTTTGGATAAGCACCCATGAGAGCCTGAAAGGCAGACTTTAGCAAAATATCTGGACTACCAAAGTCGGAGATTCGTTAGCTATGTTAGCTAACGAGAGCTACCAGTGGTGTCTTTTGTAACCCATGATGGCTGAAAGGGAAGAAGGGATTGATTTGGTGTGAGATATACTTGCCATGTCATTTTCAAGACTGACTTTTGAAAAAGCAAAACCGGGGACAGGACTTATCATGGAGCTGAACACATAAAGTGTACAGAGCCATTTGGGTCTTCTTGAGAAAAGAATGATGGATGGATTTTATTTTCAGATAAGCAGGCGGTGTGGAAAATATCCATATTGGTGAGTGCAAGAATCTTATTTATGTTTTTAATATGTTTGTTGCCCAGCAAAGAACTTGTGACCTGTCCAGCGTGTACCCTGCCTCCTGCCTGATGACCACTGGATTGAATTCTTGGTTTTGTTATCACCCCATTGGTGTTGCATATGAAATGGTTACAATACACTTTTTGCTGGACAAACTGGAGTTTTAATATACTTTGGTGGATTTAATAAAACTATGTTTACTAAAGTTTTTAAATCAGCTTTTGTTTTTGAGATTTAACGGTATCTGCGATCTTAGTTTTCTACTCTTGATTGTGAATCTAGCTTATTAATTTTAAATGCTCTGGAAATCGCGTGTCACTTGGCCATCCTGTGATGTATGGTTCTGTATTATCGAACCATGTTGTTGTACTAATGGTAATATGAGGTGTATAAATTTAGGTTGGACTATGTAGGATGATACTGAAGGCCTAGGGGTAAAACACACGGCCCGCTACTGTGTGGTCTCATTACTTTCTGAAGTGGGAGTGTAAAGGCTGCTAATAGCCTGGCTACTGTTGATGGGCATTTACAAGCGGGAAAAGTAAATTCTCTAATCGCATAGTTTGGCTACTGTAGTCAAATTTCTCGAACTCCAGTTTGGTTCGACTTAAGTCAAGCTAAGGTCTTTAAATGCATTTCAACAGTCTGATTTCAGTAAGACTAAAGCAAAAATTATTTTTAACTTTTACTTGCTGTATGTACTGTATATGTACTGACTGTTGAAGTAATCAATCTGAATCAAAATGAAGGCATGTTTGAGTTTTTCAAGGTGCTCTTGTAACATTAGTCCTTTAATTCCGGAAATGGTCATCAGTTGATAGTGGTCTGAATTTGTTATTGCTTTATGTGACCCTGGAGATTAAGGTCTGGGTCCATTATGCACCTAGATTTCGGGCCTGATCACTATTGTCCTGCTGTGTTAACTTAAGCTGTGTGCTGACTCTTGACCGTTCTGTTAAGGTCCAAAAATAATTACTAAGGAACATGGTATCTTTCAGCAATCATCTCGGCAACCCTTCTGATGTCTGAAAGTGATTTTTTCTGTCCTCTCTCTGTCTAGATTGCTAGAACCATTTGTTGTTACATTTTCTTGGCAAACATGCACGTTGTCTTGTGAGTTTATGTGTGTTAATTAGGCAATTGTCTTAGTCAGGTTAACTTGTCAGGTTACTTACTTTTACTGAGGTTTTACCATGCGGTTAAATAGATAGGCTCAGCACAAAAGGGACTCAGCACAGCTGGTTATCCATAGATATAGTTAAACAGTACATGAGCGATTATGGACTTTTTGCGATGCATGGCGTTTGCTTCATCCCAACAACTAAAAATACTCTTTTTTCTTAAATGTCCACCATTCTTATTCTAGATTGGACTATTTTTTAGTCACCAGCTCACTGTTGAATGATATTTCACACACTAAGATACATCCTATAATTATCAGCGATCATGCTCCTGTTTCTTAAAATCTAGTAAATAGGAAATCAATCCTTCAATACAAAAATTGGAGATTTAATACAACATTACTTAAGGATAGAGAATTTATTAAATATATTGAAAACGAATGCGCTTCATATTTGAAACTTAATGACATCCCTTATATGTCGCCATCCACTCTCTGGGAGGCAGGGAAAGCTGTGATTAGAGGTAAAAAATTTTCACTCTCATCAAATAAAAAGACAACAGAAAATAAATGTGTTCAGGAATTAGAAGAAACAATCAAATCATTAGAAGCTTCCCTGGATGTAGAGAGCTTAACCAAAATACGTAAAGCAAATTTAGAATTAAATCAAATTATTAATAAACGGACGGAGTTCTTAATTCAAAGACTTCGAATAGAAAACTTTAACATAGTAATAAATCAGGTAGCTCTTTAGTTAATCAGTTAAAAAATAAATAAAGAAAAAACAATTATATCTGCAATCAAAGACCAAAATGGGAAACATAGTGTATAATCCGGAAAGGATAAAGAACACTTTCAAAGAATTTTATGAGACTTTATACTCACCAGAGATAAACCATTGAATAATGAAATCAGAAATTTTCTGGATAAAATAACTCTTTCTAAACTATAAGACAGTCAAGCAATGGCACTGGATTCACTGCTATCAGTGGCTGAACTCCTCAAGGCCCTCAAAAGCATGCCCAATAATAAAGCTCCAGGCCCAGATGGATTTACTACAGAGTTCTATAAAGAATTCTGCAATATTCTGGCACCAACATTCTACAAAATGTTACAGGAAACAAGTAAGTTGCCGACTACTGCCAAACATGAACTCTGCTTACATCAATCTTCTATTAAAACCAGTGAAAGACCCTATGTCTCCTACCAGTTATCGTCCCATTTCTCTGATCAATGTTGATCTTAAAATAATCTGAAAAGCTCTTGCAAGAAGAATAGAGAAAATAACACCTGTTATAATCCATCCTGATCAAACAGGTTTTATAAAAGGGAGGCTGTCCTCCGCAAATTCAGGTAGATTAATAGATTTAATAGATTATTCCTACTGTAAAAAAATCCAAGCCAGTATATTATCTTTAGATGCAGAAAAAGCATTTGATAGCGTTAACTGGACATTTTTATTTGCAACTTTACATAAATTTGGGTTCGGAAATTATTTTATAAACTGGTTAAAAATATCATACAACTCCCCATGAGTAGGTTGGTGTTCGGCATTGGCTGGGTTCCTGGTCTCGGCGCTCTGTGTGGGGCTGGGTTGTTGGCAGTGGGGATTGGCCCGGGGTGGCGGTTGCATCTGTTGTCCATTGGCTGGCTGCTAGTCCCCCCTGCCTTGCGGGGGCGATCCCTGGTCAGGGCTCTGCTGGGGCGCGGGGCGCCCCTGATCCTTGTGGCCTCCGGGTCCTGCTCCGGGCCCATCCTGGCGTAGCTGGTTTCCGGCAGAGCCCGTGGGCTCATCTCTGCGACCTCACGGTCCCCAGCATTGTGGCCATTGGGTGTTCCCCTAGTGCTTCAATCCGTTCCTCTCTTGGTGGGCAGTCGGCCCTGCGCTGGTCCACTTGTGACCCCCAGCTCCCCTGGGGGGCTCTGGAAGTATATGTCTCCGACGTCCTTCATGTCTGCATCGATTCTTGTAGGACGGATTGACGGCTCCTTACACCAGCTATCAATTACTTGCATGGGGAAACCTTATTTACACCTGCATGCTCACACACACACATAGATGTGGAGACATTGGTGTGTATGGACATAATCTTGAGATGAGGTTATCGTCAATAGATAGTTGATACCAGGAGCTAACCAGAATTAATAAATCATTAATCCATTTTTGTGTGCAGTGAATGTGTAGTTCTTAGTTCATATTAATAGATCGGATTTGTTAATGTTGTTCTGTTCTATTGGTTGTTTTTGTTTGTTTTCTTTTTCCTACTTCTCTGCCGTCCAACAGAGGTGGAGAATTGGGATGTTTTCTTGTGTTCTTTGTTAACCTCCCTATCTTGTATTGTCAGTTCACACTTCTACTGGTCCTGTTTCTCTTCTTCATCTTCTTTCTTTCTTCCATCTTATCTCAATTTCATGTCCATAACTTCAAGAAATTGAACCAACAGTATTCACTAATAAAGATTTTTCATAGATAAATATCAAGTGGAGTATTTAGCAAAGCTGTAATGCTCTGCTTGGGAAAATAAATCTGTTGGGCTTGTACTTGGTACTCAGAAACCAATTCTGAGTAGCAAACTGCTAGACAGGACATGTAAAAAAAAAAAGAAATATACCGAATTTCATAAACATATATGTATGACATAAAATAATTGAAATGCCTGCTTTACAGGAAAATTACAGACCATGAGGTCAACATTAATTCTCCAAGAATCAAAGGCAAGGAATTACGTTTCAAAGCTCAATCATCAGTCAAAATGATAGAAAATAACTTCAATTTTTCTTTCCAAAACACTTTTGCACTTTGCATCATGCTTGGTACAGATTAATGTGCATGTCACCTGTAAACTAAGGCCAACCATAACAGGTCACAACAATCCTCGAAGTAGTTTGGTTTACTACCTATGAACTCACAGCTTATGAGCTTATTAAAAAGGAAGGAGGAAGAAAACAAAGCACACAGGGCACCTCACACGGTTTTTATCTTTACAATAGTCATACCATGATAGATTAATAAACAAAAACACATATTTCAAAATTTTGTGTGCATGTTTCTTCTGCACTTGCTGGGTGCAAGTGCAGAAGTGAATGTTCTTAGAGAGCTGCACCTGGTCAAGATTATTGCAAAAACTGGCATGCTCTGTGGTATACTTTGTTCTACACAGAAAACCAACTGCTCAAATCCTACCTCAAGAACAGGAATTTCTTTGTGTTGATTAGCCAGTTCTCATCACAAAACACAGAAATCACATGTGTGGTCCCCCAGGGCTCCATCCTAGGGCCCATCCTATTTAGCATCTTCATGCTCCCACTAAGCTAGATAATGACAACAATTAATATTAACTATACCAACTATGCTGACGACACTCAGCTATATATCTCAATGTCACCAGGTGATGTTGAACCCATCCAGACCCGTAATAAATGCACTGAGCAAATTAACAACTGGATGTTCCATAATTTCCTCCAACTGAACAAAAACAAAACAGAAATACTTCTCTTCTGACCAAAAAAAGATCAATTAAATATCAGTACACAGCTTCAGTTGGTCCAACTAGAAACTACCAACCAGGCCAGAAATCTAGGTGTAATAATGGACACAGACCTGAACCTCCATGGTCACATAAAGGCAATAACAAGGTCAGCTGTCCATCACCTGAGGACATAACCATAAAAGCAGGTCTAAAACACATGGGCATGGGTCCAAGTGTCTTGGGGGGACATAATGAATGCCATGTTTTCTTCTATGTGAGCCTGTGAGGACAAAAACACATTTACTGATTTAGTCAGCTTTCAATCACCTGAGGAACATTTCAAGAATTAAAGGACTGATGACATAAGGAGACCTAGAAAAACTCGTCCATGCATTTATCTCTAGCCACCTTGATTACTGTAACAGTATCTACACAGGTCTACCTAAAAAAAGCAATAAGACAGCTGCAGCTGATCCAGAACGCTGCTGCTCATGTTCTCACTAGAACTAGGAAAGTAGGAACACATTACCCCAGTTCTAAAGTCCTTACACTGGCTCCCTGTAGCTCAGAGAATAGACTTCAAAGTGCTTCTGTTACTCTATAAGTCACTGAATGGGTTAGCACCAGAATACAGTAACGATCTGCTGTCACGGTACAAACCATCCAGATCACTTAGATCCTCCGGCTCTAATTTATTGATCGTCCCTAGAACCAGAACCAAACATGGAGAAGCAGCTTTCAGTTTCTATGCTCCCCATATCTGGAACAAACTCCTGGATGAATGCAAAACTGCAGAGACACTGAACCATTTCAAACAAAAAACTTTAAACGTATCTATTTAGACTTGCGTATGAGTAACTGATACAACTTTTGCATTCATTCTTTTTAATTACTGTTAGATATTTCCATTTTAATTTTCATAATTTTACATAAATATTCTCATATGCTCTAATCACTAAATGTTTTCTTTTCTTTTAATTATATAAATTGTCCTTTATAAATGTTTGTTTAAGATTTATTTGAGTGATTCTATGTTTTAATTTTTCACATTTTTCTAAACATGTAAAGCACCTTGTATTGCCTTCTGTTAAAAGTGTGCTGTACAAATAAAATTGCCTTGCCTTGCCTTGAACAAGAAACTGTATAGTGTGTCCCCAGCTTCAGGACAAATCTACGGTATGAAGTATAAAGGTAACTTCGGAAAAACATAAGGAAGCCACTTTTAGTATTGAGAGAACCCAAAAACATTCAATCTAGGCTGATGATGTATAGATGTAAAATTATATATAATTATATATATTGTTACTCTGGTGACAATGTAACAAGAAAATTATGTTTTCATCAGTGACTGGAATATTTTGTTGGTTTGCACAAATGCGTTAGAGTTTGAATAGTGCACAAAATAGTTGTGACAGTTTTACTTTCAAGGAGGGGATGCCAAGATGGGTATGTGGAGCAAATAAATAAATACATGCCACTCATAACATTGATAGATAGGTCTCACCCTCAAGCAAACATATTGTGACAGCACAAGTCTTTTTCCTGTCTTTTTTCCTCTATTCTTTGTGTTATCTTTTTTCTTCTCTCCCTCTCTCCTTGCCTTTTTCTTTTACTCTTTCTGTTCCTGTCACTGTCAGTGGGGAATGAAGAACATCTGCTGCAGTTCTGCCCCCTGACATCTGGAGATGGGTTCAGAGATCATAACATGAAGTCTCTTTACAGTAAAACAGAAAAGAAGGAAATGAGATGACCATGGACTATTGGCATTCCCTTGCAGCGACTACAGGAATGCCAGTCTGTGTTCTACAATGCAGATTCGCCAGCAATTTATTATTGTGTAATTGTTAAGCCCCCAAATTGGCCCGGAAGAGAATCGAGAAGGACTTCTGAGGCATTCGTAAGTGCAAAGGGGAATAATAATATGGTAAAAGTAAGGCATTTGGAGCAAATTAAACCACATTACAACCGGCATCTGTACTGCTCCAAGCACTTCCATTGTACATATGTACACTGATCAAGAGTGGATGTAAATACTGCTGAATGGTTCAGACTGGCTCCAAAATTCTCATGGTGAGTAAAAAAAGTTGCTAAAAAAAGGTCCAGGTTGAAAAAAAACTAACTTTTCCTTCAATGAAGACTCATGGTTTGTTCTTCAGGATATTATGTGCAGAGCAACCTGTGTTTCTGGTAGACGTTCTTTTATTATTCACACCTTTTTTAGTGACACTGTATAGCTGTTGATTTTAGGCCACAGTAGAAAGAAAAGGTGGGAGACAAGGCTAAATTTAGGCATAAAATACAATAAGACAAGGCAGAAAAATAACAGCAACAGGTTTCTTTCTTTCTTTCTTTCTTTCTTTCTTTTTCTGTTGGAAAAAAAATCCTTTTCAGATTACATGTTAATAGAAAAATATTAATCACTGAAGCTTTGCAAAAATCATCAAAAATGTATAGTTCTTTTCTGAGGTCTTACTGGTTAAAGCGATGTCATGTTTAATACATTTAAATGATCCATATTCACATGCTGGTCACTTGCTTTGTTTAAAGAATATCAAGTATTTCCAATGCATTGTAATGGAGTGATGCGTATCCCTGTCCCACCTTCTTTCCACAAGGATCAGTTATGTTTTATTTTCTTCATTCATGCTACCCATGGGGCTGCACAGTGTTGCCTTGTAGCAAGAAGGTCCTGAGTAGTGATCGGTGCCGATATTCAGTGCCATCATGGCACCGGTTCTGACATAAACGGTGGTAACCAAACCCAAAAGAAGCGCACATTTAGGTCCTTTTTCCCCTGGACATGTCAGGCACTATGGATTCTGGACATGCCATCAGTCAAGTGATTCCCTATATCGTCAGAAAAGGTAAACATGGCAATCTTTGTGCAAAAAAACTGCTAAAAGTAAGGTCTGTCGAAATTAACGTACCGACGCGGATGGATTAATTCCTAGAATTAACAGTTTTTTTTGTTTTTTCACCTGCCTCCTCACCACCAGTCTCCTCATTGGACCCCCCACCACCATTAAAATATGGGAAACAATATTTCAAAACCAATATCTGCGTCTGAGTCTGTTCCTCAACTCATGACAGTATTTGGTTGAAGAAAGTAAAAAAGAATATGGTCATGATTCCTTTTTATATATGAGCTGTAATGATTGGTCAAACTTCCATGTTTTTTCTCACTTTTTCTCTCACACTCATACAGAGATTGTAGATCTCTGCTCTAGGTGCTGCCAACTATCTCTATTACTGAACAACAAAGTAACATATTTTATTATGGTTACCTCATAAAAAGTAGTTGCTGGGAGCGAAGTAAGATAAAATGGAATTATAGGATTAAAGCTGGCACAGTCGTGACCAGTGCATCTTGCACAGGATTTCCAGATTGGTTCCGACTCAAGGCATTTATTAATGGACCCTTTTCTGTTCATACTTTGCATCTTATCAGGTTGAATGAGTGCATACATTAAAAAACCATTGAACCACACTTAATTATGTATAAAATGGCGCTGACATTGTCTTTTTACTGCTTTATGGTTTTGTTTCATATAACCATTGTGCAGGAGTTAACATCCCTTAAAGTATTGCAGGAAAACACCCATGCCTTGAAAATGTACCCAAACTTAGAAAACTGTCCTTTGCAGGTAAATTCAAATGGGCTCATATGACCATACATTCAGTCAAAACGTAATCCATGCAGGTAGTGGCACTATCATTTTGAAGCAGGGATGCAAGTATGTTTATCTAAACACCTGTTAAGGTTTCTCTGAAATGAAAGTGAGCAAGTTTTATGAAGGTTAAAAAGTCTCCAGACAGTTTTGAAGCAGCCTGTTAGTAACAGTAAATTTACATTTAGAGTGTTGATGGTGTCAAACTTTGAATGTTACTACATTTAATTTATCAAAATTATACATTTTGTGGGATAAAGGGTGATAGAAGAAATAAAAAATGTCGGTCATAATGGATTCATTATGGCAAAAGTGTCAGTTTGGGTTGAATGAGGACCCAGATGCAGAACGATTCTTGTTTCCTTTTAATGCCCATATTTATTTTAAGTCCAAAAAACCCAGTAGATCCGATGAAGACAGGGAAAGCGATGACAATAACCCAACAAAGACAGAGAAAAAGGAAGGTATATATACTGAGGGAAGGGCAATTAACGAATAGAGAACACCTGGGAGAGGGGAGGAGAACACAGGGACGACTAACAGAACACAGCTGATGACGATAAGACTAACAAAGACACAGGGACTGGCTGGGAAGGAAATTGATTGACACAGACAAGACTAAGGGAGACGCAGACAGACGGATCATAACAAAAAGTGACTATTGGTGAGGTTTTTAATGTATTTGTGAAGCTTACCAGAGTTTCTCTGTTAAGGAAAACATCCTTAAAGAAAACTGTATGTAACATATTCAAAACATGAATGTTTGACAACAGTGTTACGAGAAATGAAATCCAGATATTAATATAATAACTTATATACAGTATATATATATATATTACAAAAACTTAAGAACAAAAAGTCCAAAACGTCCTTGTAAAGTGTGAGGACCAAATCAGGACACACACATTTATTCATATCCAAAAAAGCAAAAATCTTTAACAAATGTATCACATCAGGTTGTCATGATTAAAACACTGTAACACATCAGGCTTTTGAAGGAGGTTTTCCCTTTGAAACCTGAATCATTTAGTTTGATGTGCTCTTGCCTGTTGAATTTAGAATGAATATTATGGTTGGATCAAAATAGCTGTCTAATGTCTTCGAAAAGAGTTGAAGAGCTTGGTTTGGGATTTAAATATATCAAAAAAATAAAGTAAAAAGTGGCTCAAATATCCATTAGAAGGACTGGTAGATGGCCACAGGAAGCTATTTTAGCTAAAGGCATTGACACAATTTATTAAGGGTTAGGGTGTCCTTACTTTTATCTCATCTATAAAAGGTATTTTTACATCTTGGTTTAATAAGCTATTATTATTTTACAAATAAAAATATAAAAGATTTTGATGTAGTTTCAAATTTATTACAATTTTTATGTCTGTATTGGTATATCTGCCCTGATTGTAGCTTAACCAACAAACACTAGTTGATAGCTGAATGTGTTGAGTTTCTTTTCGAGCGACAGCAAGTAGGACCTCTTGAACATAAATCCTGTAAAAATGGCTGTGCAACGAGAAGAAGACTAAATTATCGACTCTTTATAATGATTGGTAGTGCTACAGAAATAATAATGAGGTTTAAAGTTACATAGGCAGAACAAGACTGACAGCAAAGGCATTAGAGTAAATCTTAATAATGGTGACCACAGTGGAAAAAGCATTAGTGAAAGTACTAGAAAGGATATGGAAGATACTTTGGTGCAAATCTTTCATTGCATACCTTTTAAGTTAAATAATTTATTATCTGTAAAAAGGAAAATGCTCTTCTCAGGCTAACAAATGGAGTCATGTGCAATTCTTGACCTCCATTGGTGGGGTATATGTATATCTTGTGTCTTGTCACAATAACTGAGTGGTGCTAAAAAAACCCCAGGGAGATTAGGGAAGTGTTTGCAAACAGGTCAGTTTTTCAAGACTTCCATATTCAGTTAAGTTCAGTTCAGTTTATTAAACAGGAAAAGATAAAAAAGAGATATTTGACAAAGATTCCAAAGGAAAGCAATAGGTTTTTAAATAAATTGTTAAATGTTCTTGTGATAAAATACTAAACACACTTGGTCAGTAATATCCAGAAAACAAGCTGAAAACTACAACTTATTATTATTATTATTATTATTATTATTATTATTATTATTATTTGATACACTGCTGATTTTTTATGTTTTCCCATTTACAAAGCATTTAGGGGTCTGTAAATGTATTCTAGTATTCTAAATACTTGGAGTACTTCCCCTTAAAAACAGCATTAAAGTCTACTAAATGTCACAAAATGCGCTGGTAGCTACTCCCGCAGGGAAACAGAGGGTATAGTCATGCTAAACATTAGGTACTGACTGAGAAAAAAATAAAGCACAACACTGCCACCTCTCAGTGACCAAAAATAAAAAAAGAATGAACTTTAGCTGTTTTGTAGCCACTGTCAATTAGGCTATTTGCAACTTTCAGTTATAAATATGCAAAGTATTGTAAACTGACATTCATTACACTCCAAATGGATAGCTTTTATTCTTGTAGCCATCAGTTTTTTGGAAACCTATCATAACAACATATAATCAAGCTGACATCATGACAGATGCAAGCAACACCAACACTGTGAGAAATGACCTAACTAACATGATATAGGCCATGTCAAATAATGGACAAAAATAACCAGTGGTAGAGGATTTTTGTTTTTGTACATTGTTGGAGTCTTTAAATTTTTTAATAACTTACACACACCTTGAAAGGCTGGCCAGCTGTCTGCATTGTTTCAAGTTTGCTGTTGACATTGTAGATTTGCCGCGTATTTTCTTGAGACCCAGAAGCAAAAGTTTACACAAAAATGTAAGAATTTTCCCACCTGGATCATCACTAAACTTTGCAAAAAAATTATTACAGCTGCTCCAGCAATCACTAGAGTTTGCCTGAATACTTTGCAGTTTGACAGTGCAAGGCTATGACTAGCGTTGACCCATTTAATCTTTCCCCCTCTTTTAACCACCATGGCTTTAGTCGGGCTTTAGTCAGGAATGCTTTAATAAAATCTAGCATCAGACTGAAAAAAAATGAACTGCAAGAGAACGCCATTGAATGCATCGTTTCCTTCACTGCTAGAAGGTTTATTTGGCTGCGGTTGTGGCTCCAACCTCTCAGCTCCGGGTCTGAATCTATACCTGGCAACTCACGTTCACACTGGTTTTTGATAGTCGAAGAGTTTCGGCCATAGGATATTTTTGGTTTTGGGGGCATTTTGGTTTAGGGGTATTATGGGATAGTCTACAAAACACAGAGACACACATTTCCCAAAACTTATACCTTCATGTTTCAGGTGGAAAGTGGAAAACACACAAACATTCCAATGTAATTACAAAAGTAACTGTATTCTGAATACCATGTTTAAAAATAGTAACTGTAGCGGAATACAGTTACTCATAATTAGTATTCTAAATACGTAACGTTGGTACATGTATTCCGTTACTCCCCAACACTGCTGGTCAATGACCTGAATAGAGCTGGGACCACAGTCTCAAAGAAAACCATCAGTAACACACTCCGCCGTCATGGATTGAAATACTGCATTGCATGCAAGGTCCCTCTGCTCAAGCCAGCACATGTCAAGAACTTCTGAATTTTGCACATGACCATCTGGATGATCTAGAGGAGGAATAGGAGAAGGTCATGTGGTCTGATGAGACAAAAGTAGAGCTTTTTAGTCTCAACTCCACTTGCCGTGTTTGGAGAAAGAAGGACGAGTAAAACCCCAAGAACACCAACCCAACTGTAAAGCATGGAGGCGGAAACATTATTTTTTGGGGATGCTTTTCTGCAAAGGGGGCGGGACGACTGCACCGTATTGAGGGGAGGATAGATGGGTCCATGTATTGTGAGATCTTGGCCAACAATCTCCTTCCTTCAGTAAGAGCATTGAAGATGGGTCGTGTCTGGGTCTTCAAGCATGACAATGACCTGAAACACACAGCCGGGACAACTAAGGAGTGGCTCCGTAGGAAGCATCTTAAGGTCCTGGAATGGCCTAGCTAGTCTCCAGACCAAAATCCCATAGAAAATCTTTGGAGAGCTGAAAGTCCATGTTGCCCAGCGAAACCTGAATGCTCTGCAGAAGATCTATATGGAGGAGTGGGCCAAAATCCCTGCTGCAGTGTGTGCAAACCTGGTTAAGAAGTACAGAAAATTTCTGATCTCTGTAATGGCAAACAAAAGTTTCTATACCAAATATTGAGCTCCAATAGTCTGATGAATCAAATACTTCTGTCATGCAATAAAATTTAATTTAATCATTTAAAATCATCCACTGTGCGCCCCTGATCCCCGGGATATCCGGATCCTGGGCTGGGCCTGCTCTGGCGTACTTGGTTACCGGCAGGGACCTTGAGCTCATCCCTGCAACCTCCCAGGGTCCGGCATGTTCCCCTGGGGCTTCCATTTGTTCCTCTCTTGGGGGGGTGGTTGGCCCTCTATTGGTCCAACTGTGGCTCCTGGACTCTGGGGCACTCTGGACGTATGCATACCCGACCTCCTTCATGTCTGTGTCGATTCGTGTAGGAAAGATTTACGGCTCCTTACACCAGCTATCAAACACTTGCATAGGGAAACCTTATTTACACCTGCATGCTCACACATGGACATAGGTGTGGGGACAACGCTGTGGACGGACATATTCTTGGGCTGAGATTATCATCAATAGATAGTTGGTGCCAGGAGCTTTCCAGTGACATTGCTGTTATATTTATAATCCATTTTTGTGTGTTGTGAATGTGTAGTTGTTAGTTCATATTACTGGATCTGTTTTGTTTATGTTGTTCTGTGCTATTGGTTTTTTTCTTTTCTTTTTTTTTTCAATGGTCTGCCATCCAACAGAGGTGGAGGGCTGGGATGTTTTCTTGTGTTCTTTGTTTCCCTTCCTATTTTGTATTGTGAGTTCACACTCCTCTCTCTCCTGTCTCTCTTCTTCATCTTCTTTCTTTTAATCTTCTCTTTATTCTTTCTTGCTTTTGTGTCCATAACTTTAAGAAATTAAACACACAGTAATCATTAATAAAGATTTTTCAAGATCAAGTGGAGTACTATTGCAAAGCTCTACTCTAGTACTCCGAGTACCAAACTGCTAGACAGGACACGATAAAAAAATAAAAAAATAAAAAAACTTCCATTGGGATTTCCTGCATTTTGTTTTAGATTCCGTCCCTCACTCTTGAAGAGTACCATTAATACAAATTACAGACCTCTACATGTTTTGCAAGTCGGAAAACATACAAAATATGCAGTGTATCAAATACTTGTTCTCCCCTCTGTACTTCAGGGTAATTTGACCAGACTTTGCCATTACATGTGTGTCTTCACTTAGTGAGTTTTGTAAAGGTCGTGACTTAGAGAATACACAGCTGAGATAAAAACTGCTATATGTTTTACACATTTGAACTGAAAATACAATTTCATTAAGTTTGCATGCCAATACATGTATACTTCAACAACAGTATCCCCATGGCAGTATAGGTTATTTTCTAGCCTTTTACTTACCTTAAGTGTAGTCCCTGCTTAGATGATAAATGGACAACCTTAAACTCAGAATTAATTATAAACTCAAGCTATTGAAGTAAATGAATGTTAGTATTTCCACCAGAGTGAGTTTAATCAGCTTCCTTCATCTCAGTCAAGCTTAGAACTAATTCAAAGGACAAACTCCTGTGATAGATGAAGGGTCATAATTTTACTCAAACCAAATTAAACTTATATTTTTATCAGCACCAATAAAACATTACTCTATGAGGAGCCCATAAAAGGTAGATGTCATGACTTCTTATCGACTTCCACAGAAAAAAGTTAAACAAATTTGTAGGATCTCAAAAAGCTTTAGATGTCGACCGTGTATAGTCATGTTTGTCGTGAAAATGATTGTTTAATAAATACATTTAATACAATGATATCTCAAATATGACATATGCCAAGAAACAGTATAACTAAGCCAGGGATGAGTTTGTCAAATTGTTAAAAAAAAATTGGGTATTGTGATTAATAAATCATTTTTCAACTAATAAGGTAAAAACATTTCAGGAGCATTACTGGACATATAAAGAGCATCCTGAGCAATCTAATCTCACAGTGTCATCTGTTAGACTTTGATTTTTTGTTTGTTTCCTTGGTTTACAATTTTGTTGAATTTTTATGCCTTTTATTCTGGTTAATTTAGCCTTTAGCAATGTTCTTCTGTCCACATGTTTTCGTAATTTGCAGTGTAGCATTTGTTTAAAAGTTTTAGCTGATTATTTTGACCATTTTTTAAGCCTGTATATGCACTTTGCAAAAAGTTAGAAAAAACACATGTTTCTCTCTGCTGTGAGAATGTGGATATTCATTTCCATGCTTTATGACAATGCTTCAGGTTACATGTTTGCTTGCTTTTCTGCTCTATTAAAATCTACGCTCTTTCTTCACTATCTTACCCTTCGTTGCTCATGTTCAAAGCTGCTTTTGCCCTTGAGCGTCTAATTGAGCAGTATTAGATACATGACGAAGTAATTTCATTCTTCGAAAGAAAATAATTTATTTCATATTCAGTGCATTGTATAATTATCTAGAATAGTTTAACTTATAACTTTACTGTTTTCCAATATTTTTTCCTGAGTAAACGGAAAGGCTATCACACAAGAAAAAAAAAAAAAAACTCATACTGAGTAGATGAATTCTTCCATTTGTTCCACAGTTTTGCAGATATGGGGTCTCAGATGAATTCTTTGTGAGCCAAAGATAGCTAAAATGAAATGTTCTCCATTTCAACAAATATCCACCCAGTGCTTATTATTCAGCACTGAACTAGCCACTGTCAGCGCCACAGAATTGAATTGCATAGAGCAGTTTTTTCCTCGAAGCATCAACAATGTACCAAATTTCTTCTTCCAGCAATAATAAATAGTGCATAAGTAATCTCCTTTTGGACTGTGGACAAGGTGCTTTCAGCATCACAACTTGTTATTCTGTTTTAATCCCAGTAATGACAGTGCCATATTTCATAATCCTTAATTTATATCTCTTTAATGATTTTGAGGTTGTACAAGAAACATTTAATCTTATTTCACTCACAGAAAGTTGACATGCTTTTTCTTTATCTCTTTTTAATCACTTAAATAAAACTCAGTGAATAAGTAAGAAGATTCCTTGAAATATTTAAAGTATGTAAGATAATTGTTCATCACAGCTCCACTTAAATGACGTTCAAAACTACCTGGAATAATAAATTACAGCTAAAACACATTATCAAACTACATTAAAGGGAAAACCTTAAATTTTTGAGTAGGTTGCACTATTACATGACTTACTGTCGAATCTGCAGTCTACACCGGGAAATAGATTAAATAAAAACTATCCCCATGCCTCTCTCTGAATGACCATGGTAGAATCAGGGGAAACAGACCACTGATGAATTTGTGGTCTTTTTAATGAAGAAATGCTTCACAATGATGCAAGCCCCGTGTTGCAGGGTTCAGCTGAAAGGCTAGAGCAGACATATGTTCTCAGAATTAGCTTGGCACAAAGACTGAAACAGGAATTTAATTATTTGTTATTGTTTTCTGCTTTTCGACAGAGCCAGGCCAGATGTTTCTTCCTGTTTTCATTCCTTGAACTAATCTGACCGTCTACTTGCTGTATCTCTGTATTTCACGATGTATGGAACAATAAATCATTTCCTATGACTTTCTGCAGTAAGGAGAATCTATCTACTTCCTCTAAAAATCAAAACTAACCCTTTTATGGCAATAAAGGTATGTTTTGATATTTTTTTCAGGTTTTTGCACAATGTTCAACAAATCTATGAAAATGATAAAATGGTTATTGAACTCAGGGATTGACCACTTCAAAGCAATGTTTTAAAATTATGGTTTCTTTAAAGAAGTTAACACTCTTTTACTACTTTTACTTAATTCGAAAAGAGCTCCTCACAGCCTCCGGCCCTTCGAAGATCCATAACAGAAATGGCAATGTCCCAAAGAGATGTCCCTTACAGAAAAAAACACATGGATTCACATGGGCGATTTAGAGATGTAAATTCTGCTAAATCTGATGTAATCACATGTGAAATATTTGACCCATGTGAAATTCACATGTGAAAACATGTTGAAAAATGTGAGATGTGTGAAAACACATGTGACCACTTGTGTTTTCCGAACATTTTCTGTGTAAATTTGGAACATTTTCATGGTAATAAACTGTGAAGCCCATGGACATTTACAGATGAACCCAATTGGATAACATTTAAACCATATGTGAAACATGTTATTTTCCACATGAAACCTATATGTGAAAAGATTTGTGATAGCGCCACTCGGCGGCAGCAGTGGAAACACTCTCATTGACTACAAATGGACCATTTTTGCTTCTGAGGGTGTGCAGCGGAAATTAGGGGTTAAAGAACTGCCCAGCCAGGCAAGATACATTTTACTGATTTGTACATTTTAACAGACACAAGCACACACAACAGTAGAAATAATGTTAATGGGCATCACGTCACTTAGCTAGTCAGTAGCACCTTGGTTTATATTAGCACATGCATCTATCATAAGTTTTGGACAGTCACTGCTAATAAAAATATCATAAACTGAATGGATCCAAAATTATCTTAAAAAAGATAAAAGCACAAGAGACCTTAAACCTATGCCAAGCACCTCAGTAAAATTCAGATTACTTGATAGTACCTGATCATCCCCAAAATGTAATCACTTTGTCCTTGGCCAATTTCTGATAGTTCTTTAATATTGCATCCAAATTTGTCAAAAACTTCGATTTATTTTGTTAACAGATAGTTTTATTTTTATTTTATGTTACACTGTAGCTTACTATCTGTGTTTTCACTTGCCCTTTAATATTATTTATTCATGTGTGTGCTGGATTAACATTCTCCAATGTGATCAATAGTCTGTCTATTTATTCATTCATTTATTTAGAGACTAATAGATAACTGCTAGCAAAAAAACATTACCTCTTTGGCAGACTTAATTTGGGATTATGATACAACTATTAGTGATATAAGAAATATCTGAAACATATAAAAACATGAGAAAACATTTTGAAATATAAGGTTTTTCTTTTTCTTCTTATTTTTTCTTTTTTGCCAAAACCAATTCAAATGCTTGAAGGAATGCAAAAAGCTGTTTTTCTGAATTATTAAAAAATAAATTAATAAAAAGCTTTGGTTTTCTAAAATAAAATAATTTTTCACAAAAATATGAACTGGTAATTTGTTAATAGAAAATACATTTATAACTACCAATGCAGTGTTTTTACAAGATGCAAGTGTGTCCAAGTGTTCCACACATGTAGTTTGCCATTTACTACATTGGATAACATGTCTTCCTATGTGAAGAACATTTTCAAGCCCATGTGACTGTTCTGTAAGGGGTGAACTTTGATTCAATGAAGCCGGCATCATGGAAGCACAGGAGATGTGGAGTAAAACTCACTCAAATATGGGGGTTCATGGTGTTGAAACTAGAACTCTCCCCAAAGCAAAGCTGGTTTATATTTTAATGTAAATAACATGATGCTGTAAAAATTGTATTTAAATTGAAAGTTATACACCGGTAATATCATACTTATCCATGACTAGTTTATAGAGAGAGCTACACATACATGTTGTATTAAACGTCTTTTTCTCTAAAAGATAAAACACATTTTGGCATATCTTTGGCAAGTGACTAAAAACCACTCCAAGCAACACAATGTTTAATCTGCTTTTTTCTGGTGCACTTTTGTACACCCTCCCCAATTTGTGTCAGTAGTAAGAATTTCTAAAAGCCAAAGTTGCTCCCTTGTTTCACCTGTAGTTAGCTGGTCATGCATACCATGCTTTAAATCTCCAGCACAGCAAGCTATCTTGCTTATTAGTTCAACTTTAAAACGTTATCACTACATTGTTTAGGATGTCAGAAGATTGGACTGGACAGGTTGACTTCAACTAACTCCCCTATAAATACACAGAAAAGTCCCCAGAAAGTGTCTTTGTCAACAGTTTTGTTGGGCTGATGTGTGACACTGCAACTTAATAAGTGGATCGGTGTGAGAAAAAAATAGAGTGAAGGATGATGCAGACCTGATGTGAGAATGAAAAGGAAACTCCCTCATGTGCTTTGGTTATTGACCTGTTTATGGGGGGTAATTTAGAACAAACAACCTTTTAAATCAGTATGATTGCAAAAGACTGCAGGGAACCAGACTGTATGCCTCCAAGATTACCAAACTGCAACACCCACCCAGCTCTTTTCTTACCCTTGTGTCTCCAGTCTTTATTGGTTTTCTATATTACTGTTAACATCTATCAAAATTTAACCCTCACATGAAACCTAGAGTTAGAAAACGTAACTCTCATTCTAACACTAGAGTCAAAGCTCTAAAGCCATTACCATCTTATAATAAATTCTAACCCTTATGAGTAGGTCAATCAATAAAACCCAGTCATGCCTGTACACTGAGTTCCTGATCCTCATGCCCTAAAATGTTTCAAGTCCATGGGGTGCTGAAAGCTTCCAATAAAAAACAGACCCTAGAGCCTTGGACCATATGCCACAGTTTGCCTTCAGGAAGCGCCTAGGTTCAAAGTTAAAATATGCTTAAAGTAAAAAAACAAAAAAACAAAAACTCACCATTATCCATTATTGAATCTAGCCAACAGCAGCTGTGGAAGGCCTCTTTCCCTCCAATTGCTCTCCAGTATGTTGCCATAAATGGTGTCTATATGCTCTAACTACTTCCAAGCTTTTCAGCTTGACCTGCTTCGCAGTTTTGGTCCTTTATGGTGGGGTAAACGGATTTCAGGTTTTTCAGTTTCAGTCAGCATTGCTTCACTGCGCTGGTAGCCATGAGAAGCCATTAGTTCGGACACCTCCTTAAAAACCTTTTCATTGTGATTAGCTCCATCTAGCTCTCACTGAATCTTCTCTTCAGTAAACAATGGACCATGGCACTGGTTCTAATGTTGACATTGTTCTTAACCAAAAACTACACACATTGAGTCACTGTAGTGAGTTTTAAAAATGGTGGTCTGGTTACTGTCATTTGAGTTCATTATGTAACAGATCCAGCGACTCCATCTTTTGGCAAATTACTGAACAACAGCCTTCTGATGTTACATTTTCCGCCCTGCTTGACCCTCTGGAACCACTGCGAAATTGGTACAAATAATGGGACTGGAACAGCTCGACTGTTACTGGCGGAAAAGCCATGGAACCGAGTCGAGTCAAGTTGAATTGAGTTGGGCCGAGTAAGAACTAGTGGAATTGGACTCTTAGACTCTCTCAAAGTTATGCAGAACACGAATCTCTTCAGGAGACAGACATGCAGAAAAAATATTTAAAATAAATATTAATGGAAACATTCTGGTACTAAATCAAGGAAAAAGCAAGGTTTTGTAGCTATAAGAGTACTATTTTTGAACTGTTAATTAATTTGACCATCTCTCTTTTTAAATACTTTTTGGTTATGACAACCAAATGACCTGCCAAGCAGTGAGAGTCCCATTTGTGTAGCTGTCTGTCCAAACAGCACCGGTGTTAGACAACCTGTCCCGTCCTTCAACCAGTTTTTAATGAGCCAGAGTCCCAATGCGCTTGTAGCTGAGAGGTCATCCAAAATGTAATTGAAGGTCTCAGCCTGTCTAAGGGTAGCCCGTGGCACTCTGCCCTTTCTGATCCCTCTGTTCATGTTTTCACTTTTTCTAAGTTACCTTGACAATGAGAGCAACTTTAAAACAAGCTCTTGCAAAACGCAATGTTTTTTTGTTTTATTTAAGTAATATTTACTTGCCAACCATGGACTTTAAACACAGGCATACAACACAAATCAAAACCATAAATCCTACAGTAATTGCACACATTGATGCATTTCAAGTTTTTAATTATGTTAACTGTGATGTGTATGTCGTACTTAACGAAATCATAATTCAGTTTATCATAAGTTTAGAATATTACATAATAAAAATTAAACAATAATTTCTAATAAAGAAATTTCCTCTTACTGAAAAAATAAGAATAATAACTTGCACAAGGGTGCTAAATTTAAAAGGCACATACTGTTTTTCAGAGTGCAACATGCAGATTAGTGGAAATTTTAGTAGAAGGAAAAAGTGTGTAAGAAAAAATGCAAAGACCAATGACAGCAGCCTCGAGAGGATTGTAAAGAAGAGTTCATTCCAGAATATGGTTCAGATTAACAATGTGTTAACTGTGGAGAAAGTTAGTGTTTCAAGAGTCACAACATGAAGATTTATCAAGGATATCAGTTACAATCAATCAAAGCAATCAATCGTTTTCTCTTTTTTATTTGAAATACGGTACCAAATTAACTATTTAATTGCATTCAAGTTTAGGTTAACCTTAAGCAGTACCTAGAATAAATGCCACTATCTATCATCCCTGTTTTTTGTGGCAGCAACCGATACAACGTCTATTCTAATCAAAAAATTATATAATTTATTGTAGCAATTATTGAAACAAAAATTTTTTTTAACAGATTAACACCAGATTAAAAAGAATACATGCATGATTTGAAATAATGTATTAGTCTCTTCTAGGTACAGAGTTGTTTACTTCCTGAATTCATGAATCAGCGTTCTAGTCATTGACCTAGATTGCAACAAATCCTCTAAAGCAAAAAGGTGGAGTACCATCATGACCAAGTGTGCTTTTAAAAATCTCATGGGGGCCATAGAGAAGGAGTCTACACCCTTTACAATTTGCTGGTCAGCACAGCTGCTTCTGGCATGTTCTGACCCAATTTTTGCTTTTTATTCTTTTTTTTTCCAAAGCTCAAATAAACAAGCCCTGCATAAGGGATCTTTTTGAAAATTAACATACTTTTTCTTCAATTATTTGCAAAAGTTAAATTTGGAGAAATCAGACAATGAAATGTAAAACCTTTGGTTTTCTCCACATATATTAAAGAGGATTTAAGCTGAGGTAACTGAGTACTTTCATTGTTTGGTTTATTACATGTTGGACCTTTCACTTGTTCTAATTGGGTTGGATATCTCTGTCAACTTAGTGGTTTAAGCTTAGTTTATAATTTTCTGTCCGCATAGGTGCAAAGACATGCAGCACCAGTATCCGGCAATGCATGGGCTCTCCTACCTGTAAGCAACGACGCTTGGAGTAGAGCAAAAATTTTTAACTATCCGTTGAATGCAAAGGAGAGCTCATGTCTGTGATTGTCCAGCACAGCATCAGATCATTTTACCAGATCGGTGCTTTATAGTTCATGTAATCAGTATTCACTGTTGCATTTCGGCATTAGATTCTTTATATTGCAAGGCCAGTTTATCTAATATGGTCTTTTGGCAAATTTGAAGACAGGGAGATGTAGATAACAACAAAATACACTGCTGTCTTTGTTTGTTCAGTGCGATTTTAGATTATTTTATGAGCCACACTTTTAATAAAAAATTGTCCCACTCACTCACTGTCGTCCATTGCTGCTTGAGTGGATTTGTGTTTACAAGCTTAAATAAATAAACTGTTGTTGACCAGTGACGTCACTGCAATGGTAGGAAGACTCGCCAGAACAGGTCAGCACCCCCTGCAGTCCTGGTGGGGAACTGCTTTGCAACACTAACCCACTAAGTAAAAAACGAAAACGTCTCTGTCAATACGTGTGGGTGCAAACTTGCTGACAGAGAAGCATAAACTAGGTCATATAAGCACCCAAAAACTCTGACGCTGTCTTGCAGCATCCTGATTAGCACTTCTTACATCTTATTTGACACAGTCCTTGAAATCCGGCCTACCAGTTAAGGCTTTGGCTCGTCAGATCAGAAAACTATTTTCCTCCGGCACTGAGTCCTTCAAATTCATTTTGCCAAACACCAAGTGGGCTGTCATTTGTCTTTTTACTCTGTGATTTCCACTGAGCTACTCTTCCATGAAAGGCTGACTGATGACTGCAGTGCTTTTGACAAGTCCTCCAGTCTCTGCTGCGTACTCTAAAGATCTTTAAGAAAAACTTTCAGGGCACTGTCCATTTTCTTTGCTCTTAAAACTTCCCAGCAATGGCAATTATAGTCACTACAAATTTTATTCATAATGCAACACAGTTTGAAAACAGCAAAGATGTGGGGTACTTTTTTGAATCATAACAGACCCATTTCAGGGTACTGATTCAATATTTAGCTTCCTGCTACAATAATGGGATTGGTTTCAGATGATTCTCTCAGTAAAGATGCATTTCTTAAACACTAGCTGTCAGCAGGGATGAAGACAGAGAATTATTATCCACTCTGTCTCCAGGCATTTGGCTAACATACGGGCTTAGTATAAAATGCATGAGAAGCTGTTGCCACTATGATCAAAATAGCCAGATGGGCTAGAGGGGTGCCTTGAAAATCCATTTGTCTCTCCTTGATGTCTGGGACCACATCTAAAATTGCAACCTGAATTAGAGAAAACAATCAATCAATTTTGAACTGAAGTACCAGATTTTTTTTTGAGCACAGGTTTGCTGAAAGACCAACCTGTTCAGTGTATACAAGCCCTAAATGCATCTATTATTTCAGAAAATATAATAATGCTGTTTTTGTTGTTGATTTTTTTACACCATAACAGAACAATGACAGTCACAGCCTTGGAAAGCCCATTGGAAATCTCAGTGTAAGCCTTTGAAAGACCAGTTTTGATATTAGTTTTAGGTCATTCTCTTGAAAAACAACAACAATTTTGTCAAAGTTTCAATGATTTGATCCAGATTGTCCCAGTGAGATTTAAGAAAATCGAATACAACAATTCTCCAAGCGATCACAAAGTGGAAGATACCGGTACATCACTGTCACTGTCTACGGTGCAGCTTGATTATCAACATAGACTGAGAAGACACCCACCAATAAAACAAAAACCTCGTTCCAAAAATTGACACCTTAAAGCTCCACTGAAATGAATGACTCTCCACATGGACAAGCCAAATCCGTTCTGAAGAAAAGGTGTATGCTCAGACAAGTGTGATGTGACTGGGTTAACTGGACATGAAGATAAAAATTACGTGTAGGGGATTTTTAGTGAGTTTAATAAATTCTAGAAAACTGAAACCACAGTCTAGTATGGTGGTGGTAGCAACCTCTGAAAATCAGTTTCATTGCCAGTGCTACTGCAGAAAGCTAATAAAAAAGAGGATGCATTGAAATTTGGTTTGTAACATAATTATAATACAAAGAAGATTGGTTGATAGACACAAAAAAATGTGTGGGTTCCAAACATCAGTAATTGGCATCTAACCAAATGTTATTAAGGGTCTCTTTATAGAATGGAATTAGCATACATATATAATTTAAATATGTGTTGTTGAGAGGAAATCTCAAGTAAATTACAATTTATGCAGCTAATTTTTATTTAATTGTTTTACTATAGTTATAGTGTTATATGATCATTTCACCCTCAATAAAAAACAAACAAACAAAAACCTATTGATATAATGCACACTAAAAAAAATGGCCATCAAAGTGAATCATAAATGCTGAGAACCCATAGCTTCTGTACTTAGTAATATGATTTGGAGATTATTCAGGTTTCAGTTATAAGTTTTCAAAATATTTTCCTCTAAAAGTAACTTTCCAACATTTAGATTTTATTGATTAAAAAAAGAAAGTAATTTATTCCTTTCCAGTCTGAGTAAAATTTTCTTGAAGCTGGGTTTTTCCTATGACAAAAAGGCAATAACATAACTTTAACTATCCTTTTTCTTTTTATTAATTCATTAATCTTCCCCAAGGAGCCATTGATATTACATTATGTCATAATTCCTTACTTGCAGCCATTCATCTGTTATGGTCCACCACATTTCGATAACAGCGTAGAGCAGTGTAATGAAGTGAGCCTGAAATAAGACGAATGCTCTTCTAGAGCAGTGTTACAGCTACAGGAAATGAGTTCAGCTCCTACAACTGTTCACAGAACTGTGCTGTCTTCAGAGACAAGGGTGATAAGGTGGCAAAGTTTGGATCATGTACTGAAAAACACCAGAGAGAATGTTGCTGGTGACTGCAAAGCATCTAATCACATTTGCTAAGACATCTGCGGACGTTCACTTGTCGACATCTAAACCGCAGGCTATCGACGGTCATACATGATAAATGTTACAGTTAATTATTGAGGCAGCTCATGAGGGAACTCAAAAATCTTCAGTGGTGACCTTATTCTCACACTTAAAGCTGCTGTTCTTTGATGTTGCTGTTGTCTGAGATAAAAAGACTTTTGCTTTAGATGAAATATGCAGGACATACATCAAGAGAAGAAATTAATTATAGTATGATGAAAAATAAACTTAATATAGAAATATCTCACTGCATTATCCTGCAAAAACTGCCCTTAGCATACTTTTCTGTCTATAATCAATCACACCTTGTCGCAAACCTTCCAAAACAGAGGGGAGGCAGAGGTGTGTGAGCGGCGGGGGATGCTTACTGGCGACAATAGCTGAGAAGCATCTGTCTATTTTTGGTTTGCCCACTAAAACGTCCCTCAAAAAGCAAGTACAATCTTTGTGAGCTGTCTGGGAAATTAAGATCACACAAAAGACAGAACCCTTTCTCACCGGGGTGCAATTTTAGCTTCTAATTTATAAATCTATACACCAAAACTAAAGCACATCAACTTTAATGTAAATTAGGGCAATATCTTTCCTTCCCCCACACAAATGTTCCTATGTACATGGAGCAAGCATTTAAACTAAAGTAATCATGTATAATACATCAACAGGAGGGATGGTTGTGTAGTTTTTAGCACTGTTGCATCACAGCTGAACGTTCTGGATTTGACTTCCAGCCTGGGGTCTTTCTGAATGAAGTTTTCATGTTCTGTCCCCTTTCATGGGTGCCTTCCCAGTGCTCTGTTTTCCCAACACAGTCTATAAACATGATGTAGAGGTCAGGTTTAGGAAAAAAATTATCCACTGTGGATTTCTTAGAGTTTGTGTTTCTGTCTTGTCCTTTTTGGCTACTTGTCACCTCTGGAGGCAAACAACTTGGTCAACCCTGCCGGCCATTCAAGTGCCTTCCTGCCACTATGTCATTGATGGGTTAGAAGTTTCACCAAATTAAGAAATCGCATTGCATACTTTTTTTCAGAATATCATGATCTAAGAGATGTGTATCTGATTGTAAATAAATAAATAAATAAATAAATGAAAAAGTTTAGTGAAAAAAATGTCAACGTACAGCTTGAAGCATATTGACTTATGACTCCTTAGTTTCCGCCCCTCTTTGGATAGACCTCGCTGCTTAAGCGTCTTTCTCTGCAGTTGCTGTCCTGTCCCACTTTCTAAGATCAAATACACACTCATTGTTCCGCACACAAACGCGCGCGCAGGAACCAGATGCGTTTGCAGTACGCCTGCCGCGAGTGCAGTGCTCATTTTCCTCTCCTGTGACACACCAGAAGACCTGCTCGATTTTTGTAGAGGGTTTCAAGTTATTTGGGGGGAACTTTAAGTTGTAAAAAGTACTTTTTTGCAGGATTTATTCCGTGCTGTTTGCGAATGCTTTGGTGATAAATGGATGAATGAAGGTGGAAAAGTGAGGAATAAATTTCCGAAGCGCAAGAATGGATTTATACCATCATCCGAGGTAGAAAATGAATAATTCCTTATAATAATTTATGCTTCCGGACCAGAAAACTTTAAGGTATGTTTTAATGACATATTACCACACATTAAAATAGTATAATAATCTAAAAACATTTTTTTCATGATTTGAACAAGGCGTGTAGTCTTAATTGTATTTGTCCACCTATTTAAACTTAAAGTGGTGTGAATTTCAGCGCTTGTGTGTGTTTGGCTGAGAAATTGCAGCGAAGTTCTGAGTTCTAACGTTTGCTTTAGAGTCTGGTACTAATTCTGACTTTAAACTAACTCTTTCAACTTTTCACGCCAGATAATATGTTGCAGACAAGGGCTTGCTTGTGAACACTTTGTGACTTTGGTAATGGCCAATATCTCTCTTTTACATAACTCTCACCCTTATGAACGGCCACAATCATGAGAATGAGGCGCACCTTAATGCTCCCTCACCACCACCACCACAAGCATTTTGCAAAATATATGATTAACTGTTAAATACATCATTCTTTTTTTACCTTGTTAAAGGTCCACCCCCCTAAAAAGGGAAACATAAAAAAGACACAACCTATAACTTAAATAGATATTTTTCCAATTAGCTAGATGGAAATCCTTTTTTTAAAGCTATACTTTGTTGCTCCCTTCTTACAAAAATATGTCCCAGACACTACATGTAGCACTACATTACAATTGGTTTTGTAGGGAAAGTGGACAATCAATGACTTTTTAGTAGGCAACTTAAAAATGTACATTTTTAATCTACTGTGAAAAAGTTTGATCCAGGTGTGTGTGTGTGTGGTGGTGGGGGGGGGGGGGGTGCTGTAAATAAAGAATGTTTTTGAGAGATAATGATTGTGTAATTTTCATCAATTTACAAAATCAAAGGAAACAAAAATAATCTAAACCAATATTTGTTGTTAGTATACCTTCTGCCTTCAAACCAGCATCAAGTCTTATAGGTAAATCAGGGATTTTTGTAGGGTTATATTCAGATGTATGATCAAACAGTTATAACACACAGGTGTTAACGATCATTAATGTCACACATATGTTGAAACCTTAATTAACTGAAAAAGAAACAGCTGTGTAGGAGGCTTAAAACTGGGTGAGGAACAGCCAAACTCTGCTACCAGGATGAGGTTGTGGGAAACAGTTTTGTGTCATGGCAAGATTGAGCAAACCAAAAAGACACAAGTAGAAAAAGTACACTGCATCAGCAACATCTCTCACAGACAAAGATTTAAAAGCAGACTGGGGTTTCATGATGTGTGGTTCAAGCTCTTCTGATGAAGTAAAACAAAGAAATGGGCAACAATGATGATTGTAGATGCGGTGGTCAGATGAAAGTTACATCAAGCTAATTACCCTTTGAAATAGGAAGATGTCCAGCAGTGCCATCAGCTCAGAAAATGGCAGAACCATTGGGACTCAGGTACACCCATTTACTGTCTGGAGAAGTCTGGCCAGAAGTGGTACTAATGGAAAAGTTGCAGCCAAAAAGCTGTACTCTCATGTTCAAAAAAGGTAAAGTGATAAAAGTATACACAAAAACATAGGAATCTAGGGTGTAGAAAAAAACAGCATTTGCTCTGGACTGACAAGTCAAAATGTGAAATATTTGGCTGTAGCAGAAGGCAATTTGCTTGTTGACGGGCTGGAGAATGGTATAATAATGAGTTTCTGCAGGCAACAGTGAAGCCTGATGGAGGTTGCTTTAACCTTCTGGGCTGCAATCCTGCAAATGCAGTTTTAGATTTGGACAGAAAGATCTAAGGAAGACGAGATCCACAGAAGATCTGTGGTTAGTTCTCCTTGATGTTTGGAACAATGTACCAGTCCAGTTCCTTCAAAAACTGTGTGCCATTTGTCCACAGTGAACATGTGTTAATTTAACAATAAAACTGCAATGTCTAGTTTAAAATTAGCTACGATGTCAAATATTCAAATATTTTATTATGGTCCATCCCAGATGCCTAGTCCAGAGAGGTCAACAGCACTCTGGACACTGTAACATAGGGCTTCCTTTTGGCACAGTACATTTTTAACTGTATTTCTGGATATAACTACATATTGTGGTACTTGACAAAAGTTTGCCAAAGTAGTCGTGAGCCCATTTGGTGAAATAGCTTATAGATGAATGATGATTCTTGATGCAGTTACACCTGAAGGATCAAAGATCATGGTTGTTCAGCTTAGGCTTACAACCTTGTCCTTTACGGACTGTAATTCCTCCAGATTCATTGAATATTTTAATTATGTTATTCACTACTGAAGGGGAAATATCAAAATATCTTCCTATCTTTCTTTGCAAATTTTTAAAAAAACATGTAAATTATTTTATTATGTATTTGTTGGCAAACTGGTGATTCTTGTCCCTTTTTTGCTCCAGAAGCACTAGACCTTTCTTGGATGATGCTTTTGTACCAAATCATAATTACAATCACCCATTGGCATCACCTATTTCAAATCACCTCATTATTTAACTAATTTACTTGATTACTAGCACTAAATTGTTCCTGTCCCAACCTTTTTTGGAATGTCTTGCTGGTCTGAATGACAGGAAAGGATACATATTTACGAATGAATTGATGTTGACCAGACAAAACAGGAAATATCTTGTGTTAATTTGGTCTGCAATGAAATACAAGTCAACGTACTGTAGATTTAGAAATCTCTACTTGCTTTATTTGCATTTTCCAAACTGTGCAAACTTTTTCTGATTTGGGTTTGTGCTAATTGCCCTGTAAAGGTTGGGCAACAGTTCACGTTGGGCAATATTTGGGCAATAGTCTCAATATGTTTGCCATCTCAGTATGTGTCTATCTGAACACAGCGCAACCACTCAGGAGACAATGTTTCTGGGAGAGGATGTGTCATGTGGAGCTGATCAGTCAGTCAGAACAAGACTTTGGAATATTGTTTGGGCTATGTCACATTGTTCCCCCAGAAAGAATATATTTTATTTGTTTACAAAATAATTTTTTTAGATGAAGGAATGACCAAAAATGTTACCAACAACAACAACAAATCACTCTGGATACTTTGCTTATTTGTGCAAGAACCTACCTAATTGTAAAGTTATCTTTCTCATTGGAGCGGCTTTGATATGTGTTGACATGCAAAACAAGATTATTTTGAATATTTTAATTCGCTTTGGAGGAAAGCAGTTCATGGGGATGCAAGTTTAAATATGATATGTTCTGTGAACTATAATTTCATTTTAGTTCTTCACAACAGTCTAAAAATTGAAACAATGGTGTGTAATGTCACATGAGCAAATAACAGAAATCACAGTGTTGGCTAGTTTGATGTATTATAGCACATTACTGTTAAAAATGTATTAATTCAGGGTGTTAATTTTTACATACTTTGATATACTTAGTCAGACTTTAAGTATTTTTGAAAAATTGTTAAGTTGATTTGATTTCAGTTGATTGAACAGATTTCTGAAACATGCATTTCCAAAAATCCTAAAAACATTAATCAAACCCCAGATTTTCCGTCAAAATCTAACTTTCAACTCAACACACATTATTATGTGTTCAAAAACAAACACTGTGTTCACCTCATACACACAGCAAGTAAAATATATTCTCCACAGAAAATGTGTTAGATACTGAATCAAATACTTGAAGACACAGCCTCCAGGGCATGAAGTTAACATTAAATATTTTAAGAGTATTTAACAAACAAAATATTGTCATTAGAGGGATATAAGGATGTTGAATGTTGATAACAAAAACATTGCAAAGTGGTCTCTAGCAGGGGGCTGGGATAATTGGTTACATTTAGGGTGACATCAGGTAAAATGAGTTATCAGATAAGATGATCTACTTAAGGTCTGAACCTTGCCTTTTAATTTTGTACAAACAATCTATGTAAAAGATTTCCAATTGTTAACAGGAGTGTTCTCAAAAAACCCCAAATTGATTTGATTGGTTTAAAGTTGCCAAAGGGTGGCCCAGATTACCTGACGTCACCCTACACTTTCTTTGTGAAGTTTTAATCAGTATACACTGTCCATTTAAAACAAATAAAATGTTAATAATATTGATAAATAATAATGATCTTAAATATAACAAAATAAAAACACCAAAATGAAAATCATATTACTGTATTTAATAGATTTAAAATAGTATATTACAGCTAGATTTTATCTGACTGGTCTTGGTCGTCCTCGCCCCATTTGTCCTCGTCCACCACCTTTGACACAGATTCGTCCTCTTCTTCCTTTCTAAATGTCTCTTTCTATTGTAGATGAATATGTGCCACCTGTGAACTGACTTTTATGCTGCTCAGTCACAACTACATGTGTGTTGAATTTAGAGTTGCTGTGTAAAAGATGACAGCTCTATTTAAGTTGTGTTCACATGTTGCTGCCAGTGTTTACAGTTTTACTATAGAAATGTGAAATGTCTTCAGTGAATGAGAATGTGTTTAGGGTTTTTAGAAAAAGGGTGGATGGGTTTTGAAAATTGTGCCTTAGTATTTGTGCAGTGTTTAAGGATTAGCCAAAATATTCTGGATTTGAAAAATTTGTTTACGCCACTGAGAACTTGGTTTAGAGAATAGAGTTCAGTTTTTTAGCATTTCAGAAAAAAGTAATATATTTTATGTACATTAAACGATGTTTCTTTTTTACTAGGGCACACTTCACATTATACCTTTTTCCTTCCTCAATAATATATTCTGATATTAACTGCAAAACGGGTAACTCAGAAACATACACACATTACTTAATTGTTTCTCAGTCAATTAATTTACCAATACAAGTAGGCGGGAGGGTTTTTGTGTGTGTGTGTGTGTGTGTGTGTGTGCGTGTGTGTGTGTGTGTGTGTGTGTGTGTGTGTGTGTGGGTAAATGTGTGTCTGTGTGTGTGTGCAGGTGTGTGTATAAAACAGCAGAATTCCCATGTAAACTGCAGGTGGTGGCAGACTTGTCTGTGTACATTAATCTTGACATCCTATTCCATGTTGGCAGTGGTAATTTCATTTTAGCTTCTCTCCCTTCGGGTGAAGATGCATCAGACTGGGTCTGCACCAGTGGCATTGCTGGCACTTCTGGTGCTCACACTTGAGATGTCCAGGGGCCAGTCCTGCCCCAGGAGCTGTAACTGCTACCAAGCCAATGAAGTCCACTGCACTTTCCGTTCGTTGCTTACTATCCCGCCTGGCTTGCCTGCGCATACACGACGGATAAATTTAGGGTATGGGAACTCACAGTTCAGTTTTTTAATATATATCTGAACCACACCAAATGTAACCTTCAAGCACTTCACAATTTATATACAATTATATACAATGACATTCATATGGACATAAATTCACATCAGTCCAATTTAGACCTCTACATAACCATTTCATCATATTCTGATACAGGAATTTACAGTCTAATTTAATCAAAATGATAGTATAATATAAAATCTTTAGTTTAATGGTCATATGATATACATTACAGATTAAAAAATAAATATTTCCTGTTTAGCTTGGAATCCCTGAGATTTATAAACAGGGTTCATAATCAGATGTAAATCTGGAGCATATATGCAACTGTAAAAAAACTTTAAAAAAATGGACCAGCACTGATTTCTTTACATTTTCCTTGTAATAAGCCAGACCAAAGTTACCTAATCTTTTACAAAGCATTTCAATTTTTTCGTGCCAACTGTTTTTCCCATTTATGCCAAATCCCTGTACCTTATCACAACAACAACAACACTGCCTTATGTGTTGAGAAACATGGAAAGAAGACACCTTTTCTTTCTTTTTTTTCTTTAGAGCAGTGCCCTATAGAAATACAAAATAATTCAGGACCTGTTTTAGGAACGGAAGAACCTTGTCTTTCCGATAATTTACTGTTTGGCTAAGTTTTCTTAGCCTAATAGCTTATTGCTGCTGAATATATATGTATATGTTTGGTTAAAAACACGTTAGACAATATGTTAGGGTATGTTAGAGCAGATATGCCCAAAAAGGGGCTTTTGTACTTCCATAATAAATATTTTAAAAATGGCAATGGAGACTGAATCATCCTTATCCTTATGGAATTTTACCATATCACTGGACACATGAAAAAATGTATAATAATAAGATGTTTTGACTCCTGTGTGCCTGCACTTTTATCTGGATCTGCCCTTTAGTGTAGTGACTCCTTCAATCAATTTCAGTATTAACATCATGGAAGGGTTAAAGTACCTCTACAATGTTGTAGCCTTTGTTCTCCAGCGATTTGGATGTTGGTAGCTTCTCTTTTAGCAAGTTGATTTTGGAGGAGAGGTAAGGACAAGAGAGATTCAAGGCTCTTAATCAAGTGAGGGGTCAGAAACTTACTAAGCTCAACCAGAACAGGTGACCAGGGCCAGAGAGCTTTTTTACAAATCCCTAAGGGTCAAGCCTTTGCTCCTGCGACTCCTTCAGGCTTAGAAATAGCTTCCAGGAGAGGCTGATAGAATCCCCACTTTCCCGCAGGGTGGTACATCAAATCTCACTCTAGTAACAAAACACATTGCCATCAAATGGTCAGGTACTCAATAGAGATTGCAAGAAAGAAGCCAAAGTGTGACAAAAAGGCTGAACAATTATTATTGGCTTTCTGGCATGGGGACATAGGGACCTGGATTGATCAGCAGAACTTTAGGTTAAGAGAAAGTCTGCCTTAAAATTCATATATATATATATATGAAACAGTATATTAATGCTGCCTTTTTGATTTTGCAGGTTTAATAGTATCAGCAAACTTAATGACAAGTCTCTTGTTGGGCTGAAGAGAGTAGAGCTACTGATGCTCCACAGCAATAGCCTCCAACATCTTCCAGATGGTGTGTTTAAGGACATGAAATCCCTCCAGGTAATCACCAAGAAGAGTTACAAGCTAGAGTAAATGGATTTCTAAATGTTTGCTTTATCTACCATCTTAGTGCAATACAGCCAAGCATCATGGCTGGATAATGTCACCAAAGGTAGGAGAAACAGAAAGAGGGACTCAACAATTGATGCAAGAAGCCTGTTTCGATTTATTTTTTTATTTTTTTGCAGAAAGTAAATCTTTCAAAACTCTATTTGCACTCCACTTTAGTCTAAAGCCTGAATTGATCGCTGACTGTGGCAGATGAACACACTTAAACTACTTGACAGAAAGGATTTTCTAAATTTATAACTTGAGCTCGATAGATATAACCAGTATTTAAGATGTTTGTCAAAATGCTGCAACAAACCACACCATTCCATTTCCTCTGTCCACATTTTCTTACAATTTCTCAAAATTCATGCATAATTTATGTATCATAATTCCTTCCCTTTTCAGTGACAGGGAACATGCTGGACACTTTAGCAGCAACCTAAGGGCAGCAGTAGGAGTCCTCGGGGGAACTGATATTACACAAGTGATTGTACCCTTCATCTTCGAGGCAGATGCTGATATATTTTTCCTCCTGGGATAATTGGATCCATATTTCCATGTGCTGACACTGTCACATGCTAAATCTGTCAGCAGCTGGAAGTCTTCCAGCTAAGTAGCTTCACTGGAGGGAAGGGTAATAATAATAATAATAATAATAATAATGATACTAATAATAATAATAATAATTATAATAATAAGTATTATTATTATTATTGTGAATTCTCCATATGTGCCATAAATATTAATAATTTTCTTTACAGTCCTATTTTGTTGACCACAAACTTTACTGTATATTTGATATGATGAACCACACCAGAGTTAAAATATCCTTCAAGCCTCCCCAGTTTTTGTTCTTTGCTCCTAGCATGAATATGTTATGTGCTGTGGGCTATTTCCTAGATTTAAAGTTTGACCTAGTGAGTTGCAAGAAGCATATTCTAAAATTTTCATAAATTCCAAGAAGAGTTGTTTTTCTGAATCCTCAGCTTCATTCTATTTCCCATTTGTTCCAAATTCAATTTTCAAGTATGTTGCATCCAGTGAGAGACTTATGATCCCTCATCTGTTCTTCTAATTTGTACTCCTCTCTTCACCCCCTACAAAACCCCACCCCCACCCCACAGATACTCAAGTTGAGCTATAACAAGCTGAGAGAGATCTCTTCATCTCTGACCTTCTCTGGCCTGACATCACTGCTGCGTCTTTACTTGGATCACAACCTGCTTCAACACATCCATCCCCGGGCTCTGCTCCAGCTGCCTAGCCTCAGGCTGCTTCGTCTGCAAGGCAACAGGCTGCATCAGCTGCACCCTCACGCTCTATGCACACTGTCCATCATGAATACATATTATTTTTCTACTTTGAGGTAAGCTTTGACAACTAAAATACATAAAAATTCATAGCCCTGGTGGTGCTTGTGACAGTTACTCATAATTGCATGGTGGGGAAATGAACATTTGCATTGTGGGTATTACACTCGTAAATACATCTCTCTCCTATCATTTTCAAATGCAAGTTTATGACTTAGAAAAGAGTAGAGTCATATGTGCAAAGATATGCAAGAGTGAAGTAATTTTTTGTGTGTTTTTTGATAATGATTGAGCCAGGATCTTTTGTTTTCAGACACCTAGACCTTTCCAACAACAGTCTAACTATGTTGCCTAAAGAGAGTGTTATGACAGCACCTCTGCTCGAGACTCTTGTCCTGCAGGCTAATCCCTGGAGTTGTGACTGTAGAATGAAATGGTTCCTCTGGTGGAGTTTGTCTCACCCAGGTAACTGCAGTGTCTAGAAAAAATGCTTGTTTTCATTCCATGTTTCTTCTTATCTACAGTTTTATGAAATGCTAGTTATTGCTGCGTCTTTGAGACTGACTGACAAACTGTTGGTTAGAAATATGAATGGGAAAATCAGCAATGCATTCATAATGAGCTTAAAACTCAAGACCAATCCATTAGATGTGGGCAAACTTTATTTTTGATAGATCTCATTTACATAGATGCCCTTGACCATCTTTGTTTTTAACGCATACGTATGTACTGGTTTTGCCTTATTTTTCCAGTCTGTCTTGTAGGCTTTATTGAGATGTGAAGAAAGCTGAACCATGAAATGTATGCCATTGATATGCCAGGCTTAACCTGCCATGTCTAATACACGATGACAGTGCTGATGTGTGGCAGCTGATATATAGGCTAATGATTGCGCTGTGATTAAAAAGTGATGCATTGTGATTTGCGAGATGAAACAACCACAGTAAATTAGCAAGAGACAAAAAGGCGTAATGAATGCTTGAAATAAACTGGTGTGACTAATCAATGACTCTTAATTTTAAAAAAATAAGTGCAAATTGCTAAAGTGTCACATTACATTGTATTTAAATACAATGACAACAAATGTATATATCTTTCTAAGAGAAATGCTCTCTCTTTCGCTTACTCTCTCTCTCTCTCTCTCTCTCTCTCTCTCTCTCTCTCATTAGGTTTATTAAAATGTCCTAGTGGTCCTCAGTGTCCAGTTTGTGCCTCGCCCTCATCACTCCAGGACCAGGATTTGCTTGATCAGACAACTCTACTGTGCATGTCACCAGTCATCAACTCCTCTCGAAAAGAAACACCATTGGAATCAGACCTTAGCAAAATTCATCCAAGCGAGAATTTCAGAGAGCCCTTAGGCAATGTCTCCTTAGGTCTGTCTGACGAACAAGGGTACAGCGTTGATCTGAGCTGCAAAATTACTCACTTTGCTGACTCCCCAGATATTGCTCCTCCTCCAGATCTCTCATGGAGTTCATCTTCTCCTCTCCCCCTTGATTTGTCTCTCTCCCTTGACTGCCCTATTCTGGGACAAACCTATGAAAAAATTTGGAGGATTTTGGCTTACTACAGTGAAACTGCAGCTCGCCTTGAGAGGGAGATAATGCTAAGTAAAGCCCCGGCATTGGCCTACCGCTACAGGCAGGCACCAGAGACAAATGGATATTATCACACTGGCATCAAAGCCTCTGTTGAAGCCAGACCAGAATGGTTATTACAGTCAGCCATTAGCCTTCAGCTTGACAGAGCACAGTCTAATAGGCATACAGTTCAACTCATCTTCTCAACAAGAGTTTCTGCTCGTCCTGACCCTATTTTTTACCCTTCACTAGCTCCCCCTGCTTCTCATCCATGGGTGATGATTTTAACTAATCGTAGTAACACAGCAGTAACAGCAGTAGCAGGCAGGAATATACAGCTATATTGTCCTGTTCTTAGTTCTAGTAATCCCAGTGTGGAATGGATTCTTCCAGATGGATCTAAACTTAATACTCCTTCCGGCAGTTTAAATGGAAGACTCCAGGTTACAGCCTCAGGTCTATTTATACCAAGTGTACAGCTCTCTGATGGTGGGCTTTACTATTGCGTTGTCAGAGCTGGAAGAGATTTTGATGTTCTTCCAATACGTCTGGCTGTAGAAGAGTCCTCTCTTCCATATTCAGGTGAGATAAGAGGACCTCCTGTTACTGCAACTGTTAGAGAGGCTGTCACTCTACCCTGCAGAATATCTGGTTCACCAGAACCTTTGGTAAGTTGGATTTTGCCAGATGGAAATGTTGTGTGGCAAGGATTAGCTGTATCAGGTGTACTGAAAATACATTCAAATGGAAGCCTCTCTCTACTTACATCAACTCTGAAGGATACAGGATATTACCGCTGCATTGCTATCAACCAGTATGGTAGTGACACCATCTCAATGCAGCTGATATTAAAAGCACAATATATTTCTACTCTTGAGACCTCATTTCCCAGAGAACCTCAATCAGCTGCTGGCAGGTCAACAAAGATACCAGCTCCCACCTTTCGGCCATTTGATGAAGGATCAGGGGAGGAAGAAAATGAAGAAGAGCAGAAAACCTCCACTGGAAAAAAGAGATTCCCAATATCTCTTAAACATCACCCAAACAGAAAATATCTAATAAAGAATGCACAAAGACATGGCCATGTAAGACAGGGACACCCAAGAAGGGTTGGAGGTTATATTTCCCAGACTGAGCAGAATAACCAGCGCTTTCAGAACAGACATAGATTAAGCACAAAGAAACACAGGATAGACCCTCTTAAATGGGCTGACCTCTTGGCAAAGATTCGTCAAAAGACTGCCAACAGCACCAACAGTCAAACCATTGCAGACAGAAAAACAACCACTGTACCTATGTTTGAAGGAAAGGATAAAGAAATGGGAGAAAAAGGAAAAGGTGAAGATACACACAGAGGTTTGGCTCATGGCTTACAGGAGGAACGAGAGAGCGAAGGGTCTTCTGTTGATGAGGCTGTTGTAAAAGAAGAACAACCAAAGCCCATTCTGCTTCCTTATATGGATACACAGATATCAATTGCAACACAAATCATTACAAAGACAGAAAGTCTGACTGAAAGGCCACTTGTGAATTCAGAAACTTACACAAAAACACAGATAGAGAAAGAAAGTAATCAAACAGTGACATCAGTGATTCCACTGAAAGAAACAGAATATGTCACACTTCATCCATTGTCAGGTACAAATGGAATAACTCTAGAATCAATTGTGTTGGATAAGCAAGTACCAAAGCTAAGTCCAGTAAGAACCAGACCACAGAACCCTTACCAGGGACTCTTCCCGAATGTGATGCCAAACTCCCAGCCTCGAAGCCCCTGGAACACACGCAGGAAGATCGGACAACGAAGGCGAATTAACAGGCCAAGGATCCACCTTGTATCCACACAGCAACCTCACACAGATCCTGTAAACCCAATAACCCACACAATGACACTCAGCTCAAATCCAGATAAAATCACAATGTTGCCGCCCATGTCAACAACCACATTTCCATCTACTATTCTGACTGCGACTCTCTTGCCCACTGTTTCAGTCACTCATATTAATGCTACTTCAGATTTTGTATCATATCCTCCGAGTCCCTCTCTTGCAACCCCACATACATACACAGACATGATGATTCATTCCAGCAAGAAACAAATAACTGAGGAATCTACTTTTAACAGCATACCAGCACCCACTCATTCTACTATTATAATTTCAGAGGCGCATGTGCCAAAACCCGATAATAGGATGTTTACACATGGTGTACGGGCTCATACACCAACACAACACACAACCTTAGGCAAACATGCTGAGAGACCCCCGAGCAAACACAGCAAGGAGTTAGAAACGAATGTTTTGAGTGAGTCCCACTTTCCAATCACTCAGTCTCTTACTGCTTTCCCAGTCCCCAGTGCATCTTTAACCACCACCGGTGCAGGAAGAATCATGACTACTTCATCAGCCACTCCCAAGAGAGCTAGTTATTTTGGCAACACTAAAAGTACACCAGCCTCTACGACTAATGAGGATTCACTTCCCACAACAACCCCGGCTGCTATAATTAGTCCAACCATGTCTCTTTCAACTCCCATTATCATTCCAATATCCAGTACTCTCAGACAGACTTCAGCTTTGTCCACTTCAATGACTTCTACCAGCAGTATCCCAACTACTCCCTCTACTACTTCTTCAGCTGTGGCTTCCAACACAACTTTCAGGAAAAAAATTACAAGGCTAAGTATCACTTCTTATCCTTCCTCCAGCAAAGACAATGCTCTAGTCTCAATACATGCCATCCCCAAATCATCCATTCCCTCTTTTTTGACATCTACTGGAACTAACACCACAATTTTATCCATGACCACAACATCTCCAACTACCACAAAGCAATCTACAGTTAACATTTTTTTGTCTACGACCACCACAATAGAATCGACAAGTACCAAAGCATTACCTAAAGACGAAGAAGTAACCGGCCAGTTTGACCACCATGTGAATGTTCAAAACAAGAGTAAAATTCTCATTGATTGGAAGAACCATGGAGCTAACACCATTCCAGATTCAGACAGAGGCAGGTTTCACTGGCCTCCCCCATCCCTTCCTGCTTCTCCGAGGGTGAGTCTCTGTTTCACATAACATACAGTGCCATAAATTAAAATAAGGTTGTCCAAATTGTCATGTTACAACTCCAAACTATGTTCTTGATCAGGGTTTTTTATTTTATAGATAAATACAGGTTTGAAGTTGAAGTAAAATTATTCCTTGGTTTTAAAAAATAAATTAGTAAAAAAATCTGAAAAGTGTGGTTTGTTGCACATTTGTAGTCATCCCGTTTTACTCTAATACACCTAAAAAATTCCAGTGCTGCCATTGACCTAACTAATAAAGTCTGGCTGTGGATACTGTTTGTAAGAGAACATTAATAAAGAAAGAGCACCAATAAGTGGAAAAACTAACCAGATTGTTAAGGGATAATGTGTAGAATTTTGAAGCATGGTTAGTCTACAAACAAATATCTCAAAGACTTCTCAAAGACCACTACTTAATCCATTATCTAAAAATAGAAAAATTGTTGCACATCTGGAAAACTACTTAAACATGGTCATCCATCTATTCAAGGAAGCCAAGTAATGAAAGGGCTCTGAGAGAAGCAGCCATTGTCTATAGCCTGTTTCAAAAAGCACACCATGGTGTCACATCAGGGAAATAACTGCGGCCACGGAGTTTTCTTTGAATGCACCGCGGTGGCATTGTAAGGCAAGAATATTGGGCCATTTGTGTAACCAAACTTGATAGTAATAGTACGGGAATGCCGGACTTGACCCTGATGCCGGCTACACTTTGCAGAAAAGTGACCCCATTAGTTTTTGAAACTGGCTTAAGTTAACCCTATAGGTGCTGCAGAGCCAGACCCGGCGCCAGAGGGCATTACCTGGGGGGGCAGTGGGTTTTTCTGGGGGGGCTCAGTAAACTGTCTTTTAATTAACCCTTTTGCATGTTTATAAATATATCTGGTGGACATTACATACACATACTTCCGCGTCAAATCTACCGTTTTGTGTCACTAACTTGTTCTACATACCTTACTGGAAAGCTAAGAGTATTCATTGTTTGATTCAAATTATGTATACCAATTAAAGATGCAAACAAAAATTAAGACACAGTAGGCTAACCATTTTTACTGAGTCTCTAAGAAAATTATGTCCAACTCACCGTTCTCAGCTGCACCTGCACATCACCGAGTCATCTCAAACAAAAACAATCCTTATGTCCAGTTAATGGTCTTTAATAAAGTACTTAGTCCATAAGTCTTCCTCTGTATCCTGCCCTGCCGCTTAAAACTTTAGTAAATTCTTCTTTTTGCCGCATTTCTCCTAATTTTTACATCAAAAATACTAGTTAGCATGCTGCTGCATTAGCTGTGTGCTTCTTTTTCTTTATCACTGCTGGTAAAAAATGACTTCATGTATTCTCGCCACCTGCTGGAAAGAAGTATGCACCACCGTTTTTTCTAAACGGAAGATTGGGGGAAAAATCTAGCGTTTTCTTTTCAAAAAGATTATTGAAAAACAGTTTCAACTTTGATATGCTTTTTAAAACATTTTAATCAAAAACACAGCAGCCACACCTGTATTCAAAATGGTTCAAAAACATTTTTAATTTTAATAGGCTTTTTAAAAACATTTTAATCAAAAATTGTAGGACTTTTTAAAATCCGAGCAAATAAATAACTGTTTATATGGCCTTTGAAATGAAATATCCTGGTTGTTTAACAAAATAGTAATAACGACAAAAATCTTAGAAGCAAATCAACAGTGTTAAACTATAGTAGGACTATATGTAATATATAATATTGTGTTTAAAACAAATTTACTCTAGAAACTCGAGAGCAGCTTTACACAAATGTCTACTGAAAAAACAATGTTTTGGAAAGAATACTAAATATTTTAGCACATCAACACCTTTTTTGCTCAAACCTTAAAGATAAATGAAAACAAGCTCTGTGGAAAACTCTTTATAAAACATAATGGAACTCAAATATGGGATTTTCAGCTTCTCTGTGGTGAAAATGCATTGCATGCATTCATTTGCATTATCTTTTTTTGAGTTTTGAGTAAATATACTTCGAGGTCGTCTGAACAGTAATTTATGCTGGTGCTGCTGCCACCCGGTGGCGGAATTACTGTTGCTTCAGGTGCAGAAGCGCTCGTAGCAGAAGTGCTAGTGTTGAAGCAATTTCTGGCTGCACTTGCCCTCTTGATGTATTATCCCTACTTGTGCTGGGATTGCTTTTCTGTTTGCTAAACCAAGCTCTAATGTCCATTTTAGCAAGCTGCTGTGCCAAACTGCCAAAGGATCTTCTTTTACCGAAACTAAAACTCCTAATTAGTAATCTAGAGCGCCATCTATTGTTCGTTTTGAGCCAATATATTCACATGAAGTGTAATCTTTCCTGGGCGGGCCCGTCCTCCAGATGGGCGGGCCGGGCCCGCCCAGGCCCGCCCATGACGCCGGGTCTGTGCAGAGCTATGCAAGGGCAATGGAAAAGAGCTTCCTTTACACTTTCAAGAATTTTATTTATACAAATCACAATTGTACATGAGTTTTTGTTCATCTATAACATAAAATACCAACATAATACACTAAAGTTTGTGGTTGTTATGTGAGAAAATGTTTTATGAGTTTATGGATAATTTTGAAAAATAACATAATATTCATTCTCTGCTTTTGCTTTATGGTTGTATCCCACTGGGTCATAAAACATAAATACATAAAATATAAAACAGGGAATTTTTTGTTAATTCCTTAAATTATTGCAAATGTAATTTTCCACATTACTTATTGCTGCATTATTGAGTTTTTCATTTGATGAATAATTCTTTAAATGTATATTGAAATAGACAAGTAGTTCTAAAATGTGAAAGTCAAATTAACAGTAATTGTGTTGACCCAGAAAAACCAAAAATACAACAACAACAAAAATGTCCAACTGTGAAAACTCCAGGGGGCAGAAGCTTAGCTGAAATGAACAACACATTAAAAAACTGCCTAATTTGTCCCCACATGACCGTCTGTTAAAACCCAAATGATGTCGATCATTATTTAGTGGATGGATTTTTAAACCTCATGCTATGATCTAAGGGACAAAAACAAATGGTGAAAAAAAATCTGTAATGAAAAATGTTTTTTAGAAACTTGTCCTTATGGGGTTTAAGATAATTAATCCTTAATTAAGAAACAGAATTATGTTTTCTATCAAACTAAAACAAATTCTTTCAAAGAATAGAAAAAAGCTTAACTTACCATTCTGACTATTCAGTTGTTTGTTCCCAGACACTGATTTTATATGTAATTTATTAAGGGGAGTATTTAAAGCAGTGGTCTCCAACTCAAGTCATCAAGAGCTACTGTCATGCAATTTCTTGACAAATCCTTTCTTCACCAAATTAATGTTTTTTTACCAGGCCTCTTTCAAAGTTGATGGCATGCTGAAGAGTTAATTAAGTCATTTGATTAAGCTGTGTTGGAGCAGAGACGTATCTAAAAATTGCTGGTCTGGGGTGGGATACCCCTGCTTTAGTGTTAATTGAGTGTGTTTAGTATTTATGTATATATATATATATATATATATATATAATCACACAGCGGGGAGAACAAGTATTTTGTACACTGCTGATTTTTGAAGTTTGTAGAGGTCTGTAATTTGTATCAAATGTACTCTTCAACTGTAAGGGACATAATCTAAAACAAAAATAGAGAAAGAGCTTTGTGAGAAGGCAACAACTGCTGGTGCAACAATTAGAAAACAGAAGTTCAAAACAACGGTAAATCTCCCTCAGTCTGGAGCGCCATGTAAGATTCTTTTCGTGGGGCATCAATGATGATGAGTACAGTTAGGGATGAGCCCAGAACTACACGGCAGGACCTGTTCAATGACCTGAATAGACCGGGGACCACAGTCTCAAAGAAAACCATCAGTAACACACTCCACCATCATGAATTAAAATCCTGCAGTGCACGCGAGGTCCCCATGCTTAGGCCAGTACATGTCAAGGCCCGTCATAAGTTTGCCAATGACCATCTGGATGATCCAGAAGAGGAATGGGAGAAGGTAATGTGGTTTGATGAGACAAAAGTCGAGCTTTTTGGTGTAAACTCCACTCACTGTGTTTGGAGAAAGAAGAAGAATGAGTACAACCCCAAGAAAACCATCCCAACTGTAAAGCATAAAAGTGGAAACATCATTCTTAGGGGATGCTTTTCTGCAAAGGGGACAAGACAACACTTGTTTTCTGACATGCTGTTGTGCATACCTTGGTTATAACTAGGGCTGGAGCTGAACCCGAATACAGTATTCAAAAAGGCATAAAAAATGTTCTTTTTATGAATACTTATTTCGAACAAATACTTTAAAGATATCTGTATTCGGGAACAAGAAAAACTTTGTATCAAAAAGCTGTGCTTCCTCTTGCGACTGCAGTGCATGCACCCCGGATAAGAAAGGAGTGATGTTTAGAAGTCGGTGAGGGGGGAGAAGAGGGCTGTAGGTGTCTGTCACATCTCCTCCAAACAGCAACAGAAGGGCTCGGCTGAGCGAAAAAAGACCTAACTGCATGACTATCTTGTTGAATAGATTTTTGTAACTTAACTGGGCAGAGTTTGATTGGGAGATTAATCCATTACACATCAGTAGTATTAATTTCTGCAGTCGGGTGCTCTCGTATCTGCTCGTGCTTTGTTTATAGAGTTCTGTTAGGTTGGTAATTTAGACAATAGGCTGTTGACAGAGTTAGTGTTCAGTTAAAAAGGTTTAAACTAGAGGTGGGTCGTTATCAGCATTAACATGCTCCATTAACGTGATACTTTTATCGCCATTCATCTGTATTCTCAAAGTTACGTTGGGAGCAGGATCTATATTATGCCAGCCTTGATGACTTTCACCTTGATATTTTAGCATAGATGTATAGCTAGCTAAATTGCACTGTAGGCGATGAGAACAAGTCTTCGGACCTGCGTGTGCAAAAGCTATGTTTGGTAGACTAATTATTCTTCGCTTGTCTGCAATGATTGGCTGACACTGCTTCACTGTGCTGCTGCATGGTGTTGTCAGACATGTACCGCACCTTTAGCAAAGAGCTCACATGTCCGCGCAGCATTTTTTTTCGTAGAGGACCGAGTTGTACCGGCATACATACATGTTAAATTACGTACTTGCTACGCAAACTACGTAGCCTACAGGTTGGCAGCTTTTAAATTTTGTAGGTGTGGCGCTGGAATTTCTGCAGTGGCGGAGTACCATGGTAATGCCTATGTAAAAGCAAAACACTGCCCTGTTCTAATGCGCCACATGGCCTGAGAAGTGTGTACTCACAGACTTACTTTTAGTAATTTTTTTTGGGTAGCACACATATTCTGAATGCCTTCAGCAGAATTCAAATCAACCATTTTAATCCAGATTAATTCCAAGACTACAGTGAGATTAATCAATATTAAAAAAATATATATATGACCACCACTAGTTAAAACAAGGCTTGTGTAGTTGTGGAAGTATTTAGTAGGTTTAAGTTACTCTTTCTTTTGCAAACTGCAGAGGCAGAGATATCAAACACCTGTCAACCTCAGCTATGCATAATCAAATGCATCTAAAAATTCCTCTCCTGGTACTGTCTGTCAAACAATAAAACATTAACACATACAATATAAAACAGGAAAATTTTTGTTAATTCTTTAAATTATTCCAAATGTAATATTTCCACGTCTTACTGATGCATTATTGAGTTTTTCATTTTATTAATAATTCTTAAATGCATATTTAAATAGACTAGTAGTTCTTAAATGTAAAATTCAAATTAACAGTAATTTCTTTGGTTTGAGTGTTGACCCAGAAAAAGAGAATCCAACTCTGAAAACTTCAGGGGGCAGAAGCTTAGCAAAAAACTGCCTAATTTGTCCGTAATTTCAACCTACTGTTGAAACCCAAATGATGTTTATGTTTTTTTAATTAGGTGCTTTATTTTTGTTCTATATCCACTACATAGGCTCCGGTTGTCAGATCTAGGCCAAGGATTGAAGACCCTCACATCCGAACCATGTCAGTACCGGCAGAGGGCACGGCAAGGCTTGCATGTGAAGCTCAAGGAGAGCCAAAACCTTCAATCACATGGACTAATGTTGCCACAGGTACACAACACAGATAAGAATCGGACTCAGGCATATATATGCTCCAAACCAAAGATTTTCTCTGAAGAGGTTTTGAAACCAGAGACAAGACTTGTCATTGGATTCTATTAATTCTTAGAAAGCGATAAAATCTCAAAATGTTACGCTCTGATAGAAATGTTACTGAATACTTAAACCTGCAACATGTTTTAGTGTGGCAGAGTAAATATGAACATATTTTACTGTGATATAAAAAAGCCATTAACACCTAACATTATACATTGGCAAGGACATAGTAGGCTTTTCTCTGGCTTGCCATGTGGGAAAAAACAGTGCATGCGAGTAATGGAACATTTTCTGCACTGCATCAGTGACTTCACTTCAAGCAGTCCTATTCTATGTGCCCATATTTCTCCTTTCTCTCTCTGAAACTTTTTTCCAAATTTGTCTCTGTTCTTCCCACCCCTGTCTTCTCATTACTGCTTTCTCTTTCTGCCCTACTGCTCACTCCTTTGCCTGTCTCTCAGGAGCGGTGATGTCAATCCACTCCAGGGCTCAACGTTTTGAGGTCTTGCCAAATGGCACCCTTGTAATCCAGAATGCACAGGTGCAGGACAGAGGAACATATATCTGCAGTGCAAGCAGCTTCCTGGGCCGTGACAGGTGGGAATGCTGATTTTAGAAATGAATACTGATGAGCTTTCAGGTTAGCATAACATTTAGACCCAAACATTGATTATAATTAGTTTTATTCACCTAGGCATATGGTAATAAATTCTACAAAAAAACACCGCTTTTGTTACATAGTGCTTGGAAAAAATTATTACGGCTCTTTAAATTTTTTCCTGTCATATTATAAACAGACATTTTATTGAGATGTTATGTGATACAACATCACAAAGATGTCATGTTTATGTTTTAAAGGACCCATATGCAGTGACAACTAAATGTAAGATTTATTTTACAAAGGTTTAATGAATTAAAAATCCATGTATTTACAGCTAAAATGCATGAACCAAACATTGGAGTTAACAAAGAATCCAGCAATGTATAATTCAGACTAAACCGAGTTATTGAGAAATAACAAAGAATTTAGAGATAAGCCTAATTAGGGTAATCAGATGGAGGTAGATCAGTGAGCAGACAGGAGAGATTCAGCTAGGAAGGAGGCAGAATGGCAGGGAGGAAATGACAGAACTGAGAAGGAAGATGAGGTGAAAACGAAGAAGAAAATAATAAACAATAAATAATTTTACATGCATTAAGGAAAACTAAGATAGGTAGCTAAGAATGAGGAACCTAAATAAGAATAAATAAGAACATGGGAAGGAGAAGGGAGGAGAAAACCAAAAGAAGAAAAGAAGAGACACAGAGAGATAAAGGTAGAAAGTAAACAACACAACTAACCTAAGCAACTTATAAATTAACCTATATCAAAATAATTATTAGAATACTAAACTAAGGAATAAATCAAAACTAAACAGCCCAGTCCTCTGACAAAAGTAATACATAATTTTAAAGTGGAGGGAAATATTTTTTTGTACATTTTTGTGTAAGTCCAGTAGAATTACCTTTAGAAGCCATCATTTAGTGAATAGAGTAGAATATAGAAAATATTTTTGAAAGCATGCCATGTTTACTTTCACAATTATACACCATCTTTTGTTGATCTATCACACAAAATCCCAGTAAAATTCATTTAAATTTGTGACAAAGAATCCAAACAGGCGCAATGTTTTTAAAATTAACCATATTTAGCTTCTTATAATCATCCAAGCAAGCAAATGCAACTCATCTATGTGAGATCGGAAATAATTTCTTCTTTTTTATCTCTGAATCACATCCTTCAGATATTTCCCTGATTAATCAAAATGAACATTTACAGATTGTTGAAAACTTAAAATGTTTTTCTTAAAGTTTCCTTATCATGTATGAGTTTGTTTTGCTTTTTGTAACAGGTTACTCACCACGCTAGAGGTGTGGACTCGCCCTCCTCATATGAAACTGATGACTTACAGGGAAGTTACCATTCATCAGGGTGGCCAGGTTCACCTAGAGTGCCAAGCAGATGGTGTACCAGCCCCTCTGCTCTCCTGGGTTCTGCCTAATCGTTCTACCTTAACCCCTTCTGGAAAGTTTTCTAATCGTATCAGTATGGACACAAATGGAACCCTTCACATTTCTGTAACGTTACCCACTGACCGAGGAGTATATCGCTGTGTGGCGTCCAACTCAGCTGGTGCAGCTAGCACCTCAGTGCGTCTCCATGTGTCCTCATTGCCTCCGGTTATTCAGCAACCCAGGGAGGAGCTCCTGCTTTTCACTGCAGGTTGGCCTGTTTATGCTCACTGTTCTGCCCGAGGGGCCCCTACACCAACTCTGCTTTGGCGAATTCATGATGGAACACTTGTTCGACCATCCCAGTTTCTTCATGGAAATCTATTTGTCCTGTCCAATGGGACACTTCATATTCGCAATGTTGGATCAAAGGACATAGGGAGTTATGAGTGCACTGCCAGTAATGCTGTAGGGATGTCTAGGAGGACAGTGAGGATAGAAATTCAAAATAGTGAGGTAAAAGACAAAAACACATTTAGTTCATCTTCTTTCAACAAAGCCAGAACATCGGCTATCCCAAGCGAAACATCAGATGGATTCAGTCCAACTAAATTCTCTCCTGTAAATCCCTCTGACACATTTAGGAACTTGTCAATCAGCCCAAGCCTTTCTAAGTATTTGTCTAACTCATCTCTTAAAATCAATAGAACAGTAGAACCTTTCCCATTGCACTTTATCAACATCAAAAAAGCAAATCCCTTCTCTGTTTTCTCACCTTCCACTGTGCCAAAAAATAACCCCAGAGTATCACCCAGTGTAAACAACACAATAGTTACTTCTTCTTTTAATCCTGGAAGAAAAACCTCAACTGTTTTGCAGGCCCAGCCTGTCTCCCCATTCACTAAAGCCCGTATTGTCTCTACATCCCCCTCCACATCTACTGTTAACTATGGAGGAACTTTACATCTTTACTGCTCTGTAAGTGGACACCCCACCCCAATCATTATATGGAGGACCCCCACCAGAAAGCTTGTGGATATATACTACAGGTACAGTCGCTGAGTGTGTGAAAAATATTTGTTACTATAATTCATTTAACATAGTTTACCACTGATTTATCTAATTTGACTTTCTAGCCTTTTATAATATTTTTTTCTGGATGGATTTGTGTGTCTTTGACTTAAAGTTTTGACCGACGTCTTAAGGTGCATCCTAATGGCACACTGTCAGTCCAGGCAGTAACAGAGAAGGACAGTGGAGACTACCTGTGCATTGCGCGCAACAAGGTTGCTGATGATTATCGCATTCTGAAAGTGTCTGTGGCCACTAAGCCTCCCAAGATTGAGCCAAAACAGCCAATCAATCAGATGGTGTCATTTGGAAAACCTTTAAAGGTAAAACTAAAGCCAAATCTCTGCAACTTTTCTTTACTCTTTCCTTCCTTCCTTCCTTCCTTCCTTCCTTCCTTCCTTCCTTCCTTCCTTCCTTCCTTCCTTCCTTCCTTCCTTCCTTCCTTCCTTCTAAAATCTTAGAATAATTCTAAATTATTGCTACCCTCTGTACTGTATTTATGCATTAATATACTTCTCACAAATGTTCTAATTCAAACATTTACAAAACCACATCATCCAACTACAATCGTTTAAATTGCAGGACTATCAGGGATCGTTTTGTGATCCCAAACAATCATCATCGGCATTTTCCTTAAGATGTACAGCAGAATATTAGAACTTTTTTTGTAAAAATCTCCAAATTTAAACGATTGGCTTAATTAACTAGTTTAATTTGGAGAAACAAAAACAGTTGACTGAGGCCTTATAATCTTTTTTATTTTTTGACCTCGTCTGAAAGGCAGAGCAGAAGTAAATTCTAAAGAAAAATTAAGCAAATTTTCATATATCAAGAAAAGCAGATTATGCATATCTGTCCAATATTACACAGTGGATAGCTTGACCAAATAATCACAAAACGTTTAAAAGTAAGAAGGAGTCAATCACATGGGAAATAAAACATGCCGTTTCTAATCTGGCGTTGAACTTAAAGCAAAAAGTGACCCAAAAAGTGTAAGGAAGGAGACAAGTACAAGATTTATTCTGTATCCCATACAGTATGTGGGAATAGTTATTTATTGTGAAGAACAATTGCATCTAAATGAATTATGGATCCTCTACAGGTAGACTGCCAGGCCTCTGGATTGCCTCATCCAGCTGTGCATTGGGACCTACCAAATGGAACCATAGTAAAGAGTGTCCTGCTGGAAGAGGACCGTAGGGGTTGGAGACAGCAGGTTACTGTGTTTGACAATGGGACATTACTTGTTCCAGCAATTGGTGAAAGAGAGGAAGGCGAGTATATGTGCTTCGCTGAGAACCAGGCAGGCCAAGATACCATGAAGGTATGTCATAGAATTTGTTCTACAGAAAAATGACAGACTTTGTTACCTAAGTGTTACCACAAAGCTGTCTTTAATATAAATGAAACTGTAAAACATAACTTTTAGACTGTAAAAACTGTTTATTCTATTGTTTATAAACTTTATTTTAGGTCATTGTAAAGGCCATGAGAACAACTGCACCAATGTTCACTAATGGCGGAAACCACCATTTCATCAAAGTTTGGCAGGGAGAAACTGCTACAATTCCCTGCACGACAACAGGAGATCCCACACCGACGGTTACCTGGTTTTCCCCAGCGCTCATAGTTATCCCACAGAGTTTGGGATCTGACCTTTCTTCTGAGCGAATTGTGGTCCTTTCAGATGGAACCCTGGAAGTACGTTCCACCCAAATGATTGACTCAGGAAACTATACTTGTCGAGCAAGCAACTCAGCTGGAATGCGGAGCATGGTGGTTAACTTAGAAGTGGAGACCTCTAGCCCTGGGATTATAAAACAGATGGAGAAAGGACAACGTTGGAATGTCAAAAAAACTGATAGCAATGCTGGATTCCATACTGTAGGAAAAATCAATTCTGGATCTAATGTTGTGATCAGAAGCAACAATAGCTATAGTGATAACAATAGCAAAATAAGAAACATAGTTCCAAACATCAGTATCAACTCAGTATTTAGTGGCACCAATCCCACTCTAAGAAGTTATAGTCAAAACGGATTTAAAAGTCCTGTGCGAGGATTTAGAACACAATCGGGTAATACTGGGATAATGGTTGGGGGAAATAAGGCACAGAACACAGGCATTAAGATAGACAGTACTGAATTAAATAGAAACACACCCAGCATAAAGAGTAGAAGTAATTTAGATCACCGTCAAAGCACAGGTAGAGGAGAAAGTGCTGAAAGAAATCCTGAGATGAATAACAATGAAGTCACTGCAGGAAGGAAAAGTACTGAAAATAGTACCAGCAGAGACAGCAGCAGGTTAAGTGTTATTTCTAGAAACAGCCAAGACATTAGTGGTAGCTTGTCAGATAATGGATCTAGTACAAGCATAAAAAGAGCACATGGTTTCAACAGAAATAGTCACTTAGGTGGGTCTAATGATAACAGAAGAAATGGTGTTTCTTCAAGTGGTAATTCAGACACACCTGTAGGTGGCGGAAAAACAACAAAGCAACAAGCAGTTAAAGGCCAGACTGTCACTTTGCCGTGTCCATACCAAGGTTATCATCCACTTCGTCTGGCCTGGTTTCTGCCTGGAAACGGCATCCTACCAGCTCCTTACTATGGCAGCCGACTTACTGTGCACCGAAATGGCTCCTTGGAGCTTCGGCATGTACGGATGAGTGATAGCGGGACTTTGATTTGTGTAGCAAAAACTGAGAGAGGTGACACTTTAATGCGGGTCCAGCTTGAAGTGTCAGAACCACTAATGCATATCAGATCCCAACAAGGTAGAGAAGCACAAATTATACATCAAAAGGGAAATTCAAATGCAACACAATCTTTACTCTCAAGGACAGTATTTGCTCAACAGCACTCACAGAGGGGCCTTGGTTTAACAGACAGGTCTCATTCTATAAATTCTCCACCCACTTCTGACTCAGTCTCCAAACCCACCATGAGTTCCAGGACAACTCCTCCAGTGAGCACTGTTAATGGAGAGACCCTCCGACTGCATTGTCCTGCCTCCCAAACCTCAGGCTCTCTTTCATGGACAACTCCCAGTGGTAAGATGCTTTCAAGGGGTGGAAGTGGTGATCTTGGTTGTTGTGTGGTGCAAGAAGATGGAACACTGATAATCAAACAGGTGTCTGTGTTTGACCGAGGCAGCTACACCTGCAGGTTTTCCCATCATGACTCTTCCGCAGTTTCAGTCGTCACAGTTCCTGTAATTGTAATTGCTTACCCTCCCCGCATTACAATTGGTCCCTCACCCATGACCTACACTACAGGGGGTGTTGCTGTGGAGCTGCCCTGCCTGTCAATAGCCACCCCGCGAGCAACAGTAACTTGGGAAATACCAGACCTGACACAGCTTAGTGTGATGGGTCAGCCTCGTGTTTATGGCAACCTTTACGTTAGTCCTCAAGGTTCCTTGGTGGTACAGAACCCAACACATAGGGACACCGGATTTTACAGATGCATTGCCAAAAATGTAATAGGAGTCGACAGCAAGGCAACGTACCTGCATGTTATGTAACAGGATAAAGCAACTATATAAACACCACCCCTTTTAAATGTAATGCAGAGAAACAGAGACTCAGCCTTCAGTGAAATACATCTTTCTTTTTCCATGGTGCCCAAAGGAACTGCAAAGCTCTGTTCCTGACATACTGCTGAAAACCAAGAACAGAGACTTTTCCTCATATCTAACTCTGGTACATAGTGTTGCACATCACATAATGTTTGATACCAGAAACTGATGCATTTCTTGCAGACAAAATATCTGCTAATCAAGCAATTTGTTGCAAAGCAAAAGGGTCCAGTCACAAAGGGCCAACGTTCTGCATGTCTTAGATCTGTCCCTACTCTTAAACAGGTTATTCAAAAGTCTGTGTTACATTTTTAGCATGTCATCAAGTTCTTCAAAGCCCTAGTAACAGACGTTTGTATTAGACAAGTGAAACTTACAGGAGACTGTAACCTAAGAATTAACATTACACATCATTTTAATATTCTTTTTTTTTTGGAGGTATACAATATTTGTACCATAATGTTCTTTTCCTGAAACTCAATTCATTCCGTCAAAAAGTTCCAAAATACACACATTTGCAGTTTTATTAACATATATTTTACTTCACTTTTATATAAATCAAGTTTAGTTTTTTGCAAAGCGCAAATAATTTTGTGGACTTCTTGCTCAAACCAAAATTATTGTGATGACAATTTAAACAGATGACATTTTTGTGGATATTTATATATTCTAAGTGCTTACTCTTTTAAGTTTTAAACCCTTGTGTGAAGGATGTAGTTGTTTTTGCAAAGTTTCAGACTCTGTAAGTACAATAGTGTAAGTACACTCTGTAATACAAAATCTAAACAAAGGCAGCTTTTTTTTCTTCTTTATCTTATTAGACATTTTTATTCTGAGGTATCATCCAAACTAACTTGTATGTTTTGCAAGGCAGAAATTTTGGCCAGCATTGACAACAGACACTAAAAAACGGTGGAGCAATGACTTATTTCAGTCTATTAAGTTTTTGCCAGATGCAGTTTCCACTGAACTTCAAGTGTAAGCTGAAGATGATAAAGCTGCAACCACAGGGTTTCTTATCTTGCCAAGTATGTTGGCATATCTAAAGAAATGGGTTACAAAATAAAGAAATTAAATATTTTTTGTTAGAACATCAATTCCTGTTATTCCAATGAATTCACCCTTGGTGTGTAAAGTGTTTTTCTATTTGGATGAAAGGTGTAACATTTACAGAGTTCCAGTGCATCAGGATGGGGTACAATGGCTCATATAAGTATTCACATCCCTGTTAAAACAGTGTGATTTATGTAGTGGAAAAAATTGGAGCATAAAAAAACCTATTAACTGTAATGTGACATAGGTCCAGTACAATTAAACTGAAACAAATATATACTTTAGAACATTAAATTTGTTACTCTTAAGCAACACAGTTTTTCAATGTGTTCAAAATGTATGTGAGTGCCCAAATTAGCTGAAGGTCAAATTGGTAGGAAAGCAATGATGACAAAAGCTTTGCATTTAACAATTCCATTGAAATTCAAGCAGATATGCAGTACTTTGAAAGAGGTATAAAAAAAGACAAAAAGGTAAACTAAGTTTATTTGGCACAGGCTAGTTTTGGGAGAATGTTTACGCTTGCTTTGCCATAGCTATGCTCAGAATCCTCCTTTATGTCACAGAGTCACTAAATATTAGAGACCTATCCCTACATCAAGCCATAAGACTTTTTCTTCTCTACTCCCACATTTATATGCGGTCTGATGCCAAGTGAAGTATATACAGTACTAAGATCCTGTTTGACTTTCTGTGAACACAGTTATTTCTGTTTTTCAAAGAGTAGAAAATTAATAGGCCTCATTAAAAATAAAAATAAAACTTTTAAGATCTGATCGATTATTTTGATATTTTCTGTTTGGTATAGGATTTTTATTTGCTCACTACAAGTTAAACTACACAGATTTCCTTCTCATGGTGCAGATGTAGATAACTTAACACACAGGCTGCAGTAATGGAGTAATGCAGTAATAGTGGTGGAGAAGGTCAGTGTTTGTATCTAAACTATACAGAAATTGCTTCAGCACTTTCAAAACACGAGTTGTTACAGTTCTTAGAGCATTTATGGGAAAATAATAAGATATGGTATATAGACTTATTTAAATAACAATTATTTTGATTCAAAGAATCTAATAAAAAGTACATATTAAAGCATATTTAAATTAGTATGCATTTCAATAACCTGCACGAAGATTGCGCAGTCAGCTGTTTGTATTTGCTCTATTTTCTAACGTTTGTTGTGCATTTTGCATTTAAAAAATATATTTATCTTATAAAGACTTTATGTAATCTATTTTTGTGCAAAATAGAGATACAGTTTTATGTATGTTGTATGCCTTACTATCCAGTTACGAATGCTTGCTTCTATTTTAAAAGGATTAATGTTGTTAAGAAATAAAATGAGACAAACTGTTTACTCTCAGAGGTTTTACAGTTTGTTGCAGCTAGAGAACTGCTGGTGTGACTAAATAGGAAAAGATAACACCTTGTATGAGGACGAGTGAGAGAAAACAAATTTTTTTCTGGAGAAGTTAGCAGAGCATAATTTCCTGATGCTTGACTTAACTGTCAGACCAGGAAACAGTAGATGAGACAAATGTTCATGACATCATGTTCTTTGGGAAATATAATAAAACTCTACACCCTTTCCACTCTGCATGATGTCAATCCTGGTTTTCATCCACCGATTACAGTAAATACCAATACTTTTAACAATCACTTCGTTTTTACAGTATACTGTATATATCAGCTGTGTGCACAGACTGGGCTCTGTGTTGAGCTTTAATATGTGTCCTAAACCACCTCAGAGTATACATCAACTTAAATCACTAGAAAGTTATGAGATGTATGAATTTATGTTCTAACTAATATTATGTTTACTATAAAATGGGATTAGTTTACAACACAACATCAGTGATTTAGTATCAAAAACTATTATAAGCTACTTTAAGCTTGTAATAAAAATAATATCTCACAATGCAGAGAAAATAATGAACCATGATATAATAGACCGGATATATTTCTATATATTTGAAATAATTAATGTTTTATTTTGAGTCATGAAAGTTATGAATAAAAGGATAACTATTATCTTAGCATGTCTAAAGGGTGCAGGAAGAGACTTGCAATTTTTTGAATATACCAAACTTCATCCGTCTAAAATTTCAATATTCCGTTAATATTTTTTTGTTAAATATCTATTGTATACTTTAAATGTACTTACCATGTATAACACCATTATTTTGCTGGTGTATTTGCCTCCATGCAAACAGATTTAGATACACATACATAGTTATAGACACACAAATCCACATAAAAAGAATGGAACTGGAACTATGGAAATATTTGTGTGTACCTATGTACATTTCTCCAAACATACAACAAATGTAAAAACATTGCTACACAAAAGTCTTTGTCCCCTTATAGATCTCTTCTGCTTTTGGTCTTGTCACACAATCATCATTTAAATGTTAATATCAGACAACTAATATTAACTGGTACTGCCACACTGAAGTTTTAGGAAAGGGTTTCAAATGACGTGAGATCTGGGTGAGTTTAATCAGGTGAAGATAGAACAGCTGTGAGAGGGGATTACTGAGCAGGGGGAATTAACGAAAGGATACTATTTAACAAAGATTAAAAAAAGGGAATTTAACTTAACAAAAGGGAAAACTGGCCTCTAACTATAGAATAAACAAAAATACTAAATCAGAAATGAACACACCAAAAGGGAAATGAAATGAAAAAGATATACTAAGAGAAATGACCTAATGATAAATGACCTAACCACAATAAAGAACACAGGAAAATTAACTAATAAGGAAAAAAACAAAATGATACTATGCAAAAACCCAGAATCAAAAATGAAACAAACTCAAACGGAAACCAATACACAAACATGGGTGGATCATTACAAGTTTTGGTTTGTAAACTTTTCAATAATGTATAGTATGTTCCAGGAATATCCCATTAAAACCGTCAATGAATAATTATCAAATGTTCTACCTAAGTTAAGCTGCAGTTCCACTATTTCTTCACTTACAACCACATATCAAAGAGAATGAAGCTTAGTGAAATTAGTTCATTGCTGAGACAAATATGAGCAGTATATATGGTATTTCTATACTAGAATGCTTCTGACACATAGAGTTACTATATCCAAATGTCTTTGGTAATATGGCAAAGGTGGATGCACATTATGTGACAATTTCAGAGGTTTATAAAGATGGTGCTACTGCATTTGTTGCTCAAAGCTGCATAACTTTGTTTTCACCAGTTTTCAAACCAAAAATGATTACACTGAGATAATATTCAAACTGCTCCTGCTGTGTCTTGTCATTGTGAGGTACTTTTACCCTTCCTTTTTTATATCCACTGAGAAGAACAAGTGGCAATTCTACCAGGAAAGGATTTGCGTAAAATCTCTAATAACTTCCACATCTCCTTATCTCTGGACAAAGTGTCTTGTAATCAGCCGAATTTAAAGTACTTTCATTGAACCTACTAATGCCAAGATAATGAGTGTTGTTGATTAACTGAAATGCTGAAAAGTAAAACAATTAAATGCTCTGCAGAGAAGAACCTCATTGATGTCAAGTTTTTCACTTGCAGATAAAAGGCACTGCTAATTAGAATTATTACAATGCACCACCCAGTAATTTAGACAGTTTATTTGAATTTCCAATGTAGGAAGTCTGGAGAGGATGTAGCTCAGTGAGGCAACACAGGAATTTAGTTCTGTGCCCTAGTTTGGATGGGGCCATTTGATTCAAATGATCATATTCATAGTATTTCCATTAATTTATGAAAAATAATTTTATTACAGATCTTTTTACCCAACTAAATATTTGAATCAGTTTGGTTAAAAAACCCTGATCTTTCAACTTTGTTGTGCAACTGAAAATGTAAAGAACATAAATCCCAAAGTGTTTACTTTTGCAACTATTTCACTTCCCCCTCAGCCTCTGACATGACAGGATAAAGGAATGAGTATGATCTTGGCTGGACTGACTAGCCTGGAAACATGTGCCAATAGGCATGACTTTAGTAACAAGAAGCTGAGAGTTCCTGTCACATGTGTCACGTTGACTCCACTTCAGCAGCAAACCTTCTGTTAATTACAGCACTTTCAGCATTACTAAATGTATCTGCATATGTTCGCAAATTACTTTTCAGATCTGATCAAGAAAAGTGACGTTATTTGATTATGAAGTTTGTGATTCAGTCTTATAATCTACCATCCTTTGAAAGGACATCAAGTTGGTGAATTTAAGGCAACTTTCAACACTTATTATCTACTCTCCTTCATCGTAATGCTCAAAAAGAAAACTACTGTAATATTTCATTATGACATTATTTATAAATCTGAGGAAGAAATGTGAAAGTACAAGGAAATGTTTGTAACAAAACAAAAAAACTCCTGCTATATCTGCTCATATTAATCTGTTTCACATCAGCAGAGTCATCAGACATTACTCATGCCTGCTAAGTCTGGCACATCAACAGGACACATGTCAAGGTCCAACAAACTTTCATGTCTGAATCCCAGTGAAAAGAGAACATCTAATCATCTACCAAACTTTAAAATAAAGCAGTTTCTTCCAGTTTTCTTCTATGAGTGATTATCCACAAATAAAATCAAATTTGAATAGAAAGTGTAGCAATACTGACCATCAGACATTTCAGTTATCTTAGGCAGATATTTGTACACTCACTCAGTGCCTTAAATGACCTAATTAGTCTTCTCTATTAAATGTGTTTGTAAGCAAAAGTTCTAGGTTACTACTTTTCCTGACGTGAATTTTCATTCCAACTTTGTTCTTAAACTTTTCTTGCCCTGGCATAGAGAGAGATGATATAATAGGCTACTTATGAAATTGAGTCTATTTACTGCATTTTATGGCTTAAAAATGTTCAAGCCTGGAGGTGGCTTTGATTTTATTAAAGGTCTACTTCAACGAAAAAACATTGTTTTTTTTTAATACAATCAGTCATTCTGAGTTGAATAAGCATGCTGCATGTGAATATTTTCTTCCAAGTCAATTCCCTGCATCAGTCAGAGAAACAAAATAGTATAGAAAAAGGCTGAGTCTAAAAAAGCCTTTTCTTCTAACATAATCTCGAATGGGACCGCCCAGAGCAGGGCAGCAATGGTTTGGCCACGTAGCCGTAGCTCCAAGAAGCTAACAGTTTGCAACTTTACAGCAAGGCAGAACATGTTTGGTAATTGTGGAGATAATAAATCCACACAACATTTTTTTACCCACGGAAAAGGAGCTGAAGAAGAAATGGTCGGAATTTGTTTTTGGTTCACCACCGGGAAAATGTAACTTTCTGTTATTTTGTGATTTTTTCAGTCACTTTGAGCAAAGTGACTTCATAGCTACAGACCTAGTAGTACTGGCTTTGCCTTAAATATGTATTTAAAACCAGGATCTTTAAAAAAAGTGGAACTACAGCTCCCAGGCTACTGTAAGTAAAACCATAAATTGTTTACCCAATGTTTAACTTTTTAAGTATTGTGTTAAAATGCACCATGACAATGCAATATACGACTTCGGCTAACACGCTTATATCTGTGACCACATCCACCCAGAGATGCAGCTTTTTAACTATCGTCAAGCCTAACCTAAGCTTCAAACCACAAAGTGTAACAGGGCTGGTCAATAGCCCTTAAAAATTAAATTTCCAATGTTTTCATATCAAATCCGATTTCCAATTTTAATCAATTTTTTTCTACCTAAGTTTTCCTAAAATGCAATACGAGTGAAATTTTTTTAATCATTCCTTCCCACAGTTTAGCTTGATTCAAAGTCCAACAAAAAACATGCAGTTAGGTAACCTTGTAAAACAAGATCGAGCCAAATAGACTGCAGACTTTGACTGCAGATCAGAAAAAACGAACAGCTGAATTTAAGCATATTACCAAGCGGAGGAAAATAAAAATAAAAATGTGTATCTTTTAGTGAAGAGGGAAGAGCGCAGCGCCGAATCCATATCCGACTGGTGGTCATGTGGCATGCAGAAGCATGTCCGGTATAGCTCTGGAGGCTGAATCATTCTGATACAGGTTCAGTGTGAGCTCAATAATTTCCCCACCACGTCGTGATCAGGGCTTGTTTGGGAATGCAGCCTAAACTAAACTCCATCTAAGGCTAAATACTGGCATGATTTTGGTTTCTTATTTTAGTAAATAGAGTGTAAGAATTGTGTTGCAAGCCCCAAAATTGTCCCATTTCTCCATGTGACCCACTGAACTGAAAAACATTAAAAACAGTGGGGGGAAGATTTTTTTTTCACACAGTCAAACACAGACGGCATTCTTTCATACCAGAGAACACAGAACATCCATATAGACACCAGTAAATGAGACTTTTAACTATAATACAGTACTGGACTATTACCAGCAGCACTCTGACTGATATCAGGGACAACAATTGGAGCAGTCTTGAAATAAATAATTGGATCATTTCAATTCAAGTATCACCAAAGTAAAATAAATGTCATCAGCATTTATTTTACTGTATCTTTTATCGTAACCCATTCACCTACTGTTGTGTTTTTAGCTTTTCAACCTTTTGGTATAAAATGTTACCCTTTGTGTGAGATTTTTAAGGAGTCTGGATTATTTTTTTGTCATTCTCTCCTGTTGTTTTGCTCTATGAGAGAAACTGAACTGAACTAAAATGAACATGTACATCCATGAAAGAATGACGTACAGGTCTCAAACTCATTGCTGTAGGTTCATGCTTTGGCAGAATGTTTTACACCATCTCAGGCAGGCAAGCTCTGCGTAGTATAATGTTAAAATGACAATGGAGCAATATCCGCCTCTAACTACATTTAAGTATTTTGCATGTGTACATTTTACATAATGTTGTAGTAACGGACTGTTGTGATTCGCTTTGTCTAGCACTTCTTGAAGATAGCTGGGAATTTTTTTTCCTTAGTTTCATTTTATTAGATATCCACCTCTGTAACAATGACTCAACACGATGACAAGAAATTAAGCTTGAATGTGTGGGAGGAGAATGTGTTTGGAGCAAGACTTTAGTTTCATAACTCTGGCTTTAGGCAGCTGTTTTCAAGTACATTTTTCAGTCCCACCTTGACGGGAACACAGATGGCAACTAAAAACTGGAGTTTAAGCAAATATGCATTATAAGCACACACAACCAATAAACACATACTCAGAACTATATAGAGATCACAACAATGACCTAATTCTACCTCTTCCAGTTAAAATGATGACAAAGAAAATATCAGCATTACATATTTTATTGTCATAAGTGCCAGAAACAAATCTCACTGCCACCGTGAGATTGCATTGATATCATCCCTCACATTAAGCTATGTTATGCTCTTATTTAGGTTGTATTCACACCTGATAGTCCGGTAGACTCGGTTTGACTGGGCACCAAAATTGCAAGATTGTTGCTGTTTTTAGCTGGTGTGGTTGGCATTCACACTGGCTTTTTATTATCACTAAGCCCAGAGCTTTGAGCAACAATTTCACCTCTCCGCTTGTGATGGAGCTGTTGTAGAGCTTGGCTTTCTAATGCCACGGGAGAACTTCCAGCACAGTGAACAACAAACATGGAGGAACAGCCGATTGTAGCGGTTTTAGCATTGCTCTCTTGTATTTGGTAAATGTACCAGATAAATACTGCAGCAGTAACTCGGGATGAGCATAGAATGAGGCAGAGGACTATGGAAAATGTTGGTTTTTACACAAGATGGCTGAGATGGCTTTTTTGAGGTAGTTTTTAATGAGAAGGACCACCTGAAAACAACTTCCAGTACAGATGGCTTCGTTATACAAACGTCGAGGAAGGTATGTACAAGATCCAGTAGGGTTTTGACTCAGAACTTCATTATTCAAATATAATTTAATTATTATTTTAAAAAATTAAAGATACTCAAGCAAATTTTAGGGATCTCTCAATATTCAAACCTGTATGGGAATATTTTTTTGTAAATGTGTTTGCTTTAGATTCTGAGCAAATGAGTAGTAGACATGAAATCAGATGTGCTGCTCCAACATTTTGCATGTCCTTTGACCCTGATATTTATGCTATGTTAGGTTGCCTGTGGTCCCGTTAAACAATAATTTATCAACTTCAGTGTTTAATCAGTTGTCTAAAAACGATTAAAGTAATCACTAACATTGCTATACTTATACTACATTTATACAATGAAATTGCGGCAGTGTCAATGGTTGACAGTTCTTCGGTAGCCGAGGTCACTCTTCTACGATTTTGGGACTTCCGGTTCATTGTGGGATAGTGTAGCGTCCACCAGCTTCTTACAGTGGTGGTAGTACACATCTGGGAACTTTATACCTACTAGTTCAATCCATACTGGAGTTTCGGATCTACTACATTGCTCACTTACTCATTTTCGGCTGCTAAGTAGCAAGCGTTGTCGAGGTATTCGGATGAAGTCACCCTTTCATGCACGCAGTCTAATAACATTGACTGATACTGATACCCTCTGATGAACTTACGTTTGATACCGATATCGGTTTTACTGAAGATATTTAATGTTCAAAATATGATTAATAAATATTCAAATAGATTCACATTTTATTGTTAATAAATAAACTAACTTCGAACATGATTTTTGGAAAAAAGGTAAAGCCCTAAGATCCAGCATTTATCTCACCAGCATTAGTGTTTTTTTAGATTGTATTTACCCAGGATGCCCTGTACAATAGTCCGCTTCTGCTTTTGGTGCAGCCCAGTTTACCATTCATACATGCAATCGAACTGAACCAGAGTTTGTTTCAATACAACCGAGACCGTCATTGTTTGGTCCAAATCAGAGTTTGAATGCCCATTCACAACTTCCCAAATAATGCAGTCTTTCTGGGCAAACGAACTAGAGTTTGTTTCAAGAGGATTAAATAGGACTGGTGTGAATTCACCCAACTCATTAGCAGTTCACAATTGTGTTAGAAAAAATAAAACTCTATCAGCAGGTAGAGGCAAAAAAAAGATTGTTTGGTTACAGTTGTTTTTTTCCCTTCACATTATATTTCACTATTTGGTTGCATCAGACCCAGCATCATATAAATTAAGGGGGGGGGGTTATGTAAACCCTTAGGGCCTGATTTATACAGGGTTTGCACTTGTTAAAACCCGCGCAAACCACACAGCCTCCCAAAAACAGGCTGGGGGTGATCTATCAAGCCTTTGATTAACTGATTAATAACAGCAAGAATGTCATAACAGTAGAATGTTTTAATACTTTTTTATTGCTGTTTTAATTTCCTTCTCAATCACCCAAAGCCACTTAATTAGCCTTGTTGCTAAATGTGTGCTATACAAATAAATGTGCCTTTCCTTTCTGGTGCTTACCTCCACTAAGGACATTTTGTTTTCACCAGGCTTGGTTTGTCTGTTAGCAACAAAAACTCAAAAAGATTTAGATGTATTTTAATGGATTTTCAGGAACTGTCTTCAATGGGACCCAGAAAAAGTGATTAAGCTGAAAATATCATAGAAATTCCATCTTTTTACCCACTAAATGCAGTGTATTCTGCATTTAGAGTCTTTAGGAGTACATAAAACATACATTAGTGACTCCAGGTACTGTGGAAATATTTTATTACTGTTGAAAACTTTTTTTCATAATATTTCTTTAGCTTTTCAGTTTTCTCTATTATCCATTATATTTTTTAACTATTACATCACAGTACTTGCCTTGGATAAACATGATAAACATGGATGAAATCCAGCATTTAATTTCTCACTGATAGTTTGTAGTGCAAGTTCAGGAATACCGAAGCTACAAGTGCAAAAGTCAAAGTACAGTTCTTGGATTATTAACCCAGATGATTCTTTACGCCATCCCCCTGCATTAGAATCTCTGCAAAGTGTGCGGTTAAGTTTTAATTTTCAAGGTACTTTACCCACATTTATGGGGAAAGTTCTTTTTGTTGTAAGGATGAGTGCTTCAGTAACCTCCAGCATCAAGAGGATTTGCGGAAACTTTGTCTTATTAAGGAGTCAGTTCCTTCTGAGTGTGGAAATGATGGACACAACAAAGCGGTGAGCTTCAAATAACACCAAAACGACGACAAACTTTATTTTAGACATTCATTTATTGCCTCTGGGCCATTGTTTTGACAGCATTATGATTTGACCTTCCGAGTGTCAGCACTATGTTCTCAGTATTTTACGATGGACAACTCTCTGGCATCTTTCAAAGTAAATTGTGAACAACAGCTTTCTGCAATGTTAGATTGTCAAATCTCTATCAAACTACAAAAATTCCTGAACGGGGTCGAGTGCAAGGTTCTGTGACCTGGAGAGGTGCGGCATATGTAGCTCCTCAACCGGATTTAAAGAGAGCACCAAAACAAGTTATTCTCTAGACTCCTCAGAACAGAGGTGGAAGAGTGGTACAATAATGAGGAATTAAGACATAAGAATTGCAGTTCCAATGTATATTGACCACAACTGAATTATTTAGATGTAAAAAGGAATATTCTAAAAGCATGGCATGTCCACTTTAAAATGTTTGTATGTATCTGAAGTGCGGGTGTGGAGGGGGACACTGAGCTGCCCTGTCTGAAGTTTTTGAGTGCTTTTCTAATTTGTAATGTTTGTACTGTGTGGGTTGTTGGATGTCAGTTGTGCTGTAATTTCTTGAAGACATTACAGAGGAAAATACATTAAAATGATGATGATGATGATGATGATGATGATGATGATGATGATGATAGGGTCCTTCTGCATGGAGGTTGCATGTTCTCCCTGTTCTTCCTCCCACACTTAAAAAACATGGCCAGTAGGTTAACCAATTACTCTAAATTGCCCTTAGGAGCGAGTCTGCTGCTGACTGTCTTTCTGTCTTGTCCTTTGACAGACAGAGAACCTTTCAGGGTGTATTCTGCCCGTCACCAAATGACTGCTGGAGATAGGCATCAGCCCACCCCTCCTAGATACCCAGCTGTCCCCAATACTGCACCCTTGCTTTCTTAATCATGTCCAGGGACATGGAGCACAGTGGGTTGGTTAGCCCTATTGCAGAAATAAATGCTTGAGAGGCAGAGGTCATATAAGAGACACAAAATCACACACACTTACTCACACTAAGGTGCAATTTGGAGCTGCTAGTTGTGCTAATATGAATGTGTAGAGGGGGATGGAGGAAACAAGTAAATTTCATACAAGAAGCTACAAGCTTAACATTAACCTGACTCACTAAACACTGGATTGTTGTGGAAATCTTGTGGGGGCTTTTTATGGCGTATTTTTGAGATCAACCAAAAAGCCACCACAAGACTAAAAGATTCAATGAAACAGTTCTTGTTTCCTGGATTGAGATCTGTTAAGTATAGAGGCCAGTGGCGTAAAATAAACCCGCTGTGATATGATGCATTATTCTGTTGGAAGTAGCCATCACAAACCATGGATACACTTTAGTCATAAAGGAATGCCATGGCTGGCAACAAAACCTGATGGCTGTGACGTTTTATCAATGCTCAGTTACATAACCATTAGCCTGAAACATTGATCTAGGCTGGGTCTGCCTATGATTTGATGTGGTTTACCCCCAAATTAGGATGTTATCATCATAATGTTGTAGTTGAAATCAAGACCCAATAGAACAAGCAATATTTTCTATCTAGTTTGTTAAGGTCCAATTTAGGTGAGCCTGTGTTGACTGACACGTGAGTTTTGCATTTTTAGCTGATAGGAGTAGCACGGGTACCCAGTGTGGTTTTTTGCTGCTGTCACCCATCTGCATCAAGGTTTAGATGTGTCATGCATTCAGAGATACTGTTTCACAAACTTTGGTTATAAAACGTGGAATTAGAGCCAACATTGTTATTTTCTTGTCTAGAATGAGTCTGCCATTCTCTGCGTATTTCTTATTTTTCTCCCAATTGATCAGCTCTTTTTGAAAATTAAGAGCAGCCAATTGGAAACAATATCCATGGTACATTCATAATTACTCGAATCCCCTTTCTACTCAAATTTTGATGGTCTGTTTAAACTTCAGTAAGCCACCTTCACCACATCTTGAGTTGCATTTCATTTTTGGCATTAAAATACTTGATTTACCTTTTCTGCTTAAAAAATATTGCATAAGTTTACTTAATATTTGGGCTGGTAAGTGTATATCTTTTAACAAAAGACTATTGGTCAATGTGGAGACTTGCTTTATGCTTTGGTGGTTAAAGATTTATGTACATCATCGAAAAATAATTTAATAAATACTGAAGAAATGTGTCTTTTAGGTGTAGAAATGGGGTCATGATCTTGTAAAAATTGCCCATTTTATGAACAAAGGGTCAATTTTAAAGAAAAAGGTAATGATTATAGTATATGAACTTTGTAATGCCAAATGTTTAAGGAAAGTAAAACAACAACATGGAAAACCATCCAATAATGCATTCATAGAGAGAGCTAAAGATGTATCACTGAGCACAGTTCTAGTCCGTTTCATTTAAATAATCCAAATGCAGTGACCTCACCATCAGGGGAAACAAGTGGTTACAGTATCCATCACAGTATTAACACTGAGCCACGACTTTGGGTGTGTGCAGCATATGCTGTAAATGAATTGTGTGCATTTGAATGGTTTCATTATGTTGGAATGATACTCTTAACTCAGTTTGATGCAAGGACTGAGAAGGGCAGTGTGTGGATCAGCTATTAATGATGTTGTCATGTCGAGGAGGCTCCTTTCTCAGGGAAAAGGCCTGACTCATGTTCTAACTGGCTGGCCTACTTTTATTGGGATTGGAAACTGGTTCAAAACCAAACAGACTCCCACAAACACATACAGTGTTGCATATAACATCCAAAGACCCAGAACAAGCAGTCAGGCATAAAAATATAGACAAAAATATATCTATCTGCTAAACTATAAATAATTATTCCTGTTGGAGAGTAAAAAAAAGGTCTCTATTATTAATCTATAAGATCTTTTTCCTCCTGCTTTTTCTCCATACCTTTTACAAAGATTGTGTCAATAAACATGCTTTTTTTCTTATCTTTTTCTATTTCTTTCATGGAAAACACCTTTTCAGTCATTGCTTATTTTTGATTCTCTTATGACTACCGTTTCTAGAGACATTCAGTGGAACACTTGGAGCTGGATGTATTGTCTCACAGATAACCTAAGCAATTAAAGCTTTATTTCTTAAACACTTTTCAAAATACAAGTTATACCACAATACAAAACAAAAATAAGATATAATTGGGAGACAGTAAAAAATGCAACACAAAGCACAGTAGTATCAAAAATAGTTTAGATACACAAAAACACTTGGAAAACAGGTAAATATATTTAAAACAGTGTTGTTAAGGCTGGTTACTTCTGAACAACAGTCAACTGAGTGAGGAAGACTGACACCTTTCATTCTCAGACAAACTATAATCCATAAGAGCTGAGGAGGCAGTAGTCTCACTGGTGGTAACATCAAACTACTGATTGGTAAGTACTATAATAATAATAATAATAATAATAATAATAATAATAATAATAATAATAATAATAATAATAATAATAATATATGATTATGATAGTAATAATATCATAATAATCTTATCTGAAATCTTTCAAATGTCTCCATTATCTTGGACAATGTCTTCCATTCCGTTCATGAAACTGTAACAGAACTGCAGAGTCCCTTTAGTGAAAGGCTGCTGCATTCTAACTGCACAAAGCAACATTATTATAGGTCCATGGACTGTAAGACTTTATATCCATCTACATTTAGTAGAATCAGTTTTTTTAATAAACACTGTTTTTTGTACTTGGTATTATTAATATTACTGAACAATAATATCAATATCAAAGTTAGTACATTTATATGATATTATATTCTATCAGAAACGGCTTTCAGACCATTTGAAACCGTGTATCTTAGAGCCGAGAGTAAATTGCTTATTAGAAGCTGAGTCTAACTGATGTTTGTTGCTCTCAGTCATAGGTTTAAGCTGTCATTTTAGATGCCTAAAATGTAATTTTGTGCTTTTGTGGCATTGTGATAAGTTCTACTATCTAACACCCTAAAACTCTTTTTTTGCGAGTGTGCAAAGGAATGAAGCCATGTTTTGAACCTAGACTTTGTTTTTTTCAATGTCTGAACCAAAGTATAACTGCAACATAGCAGAGAGAAATGAAATCCACAGTGACAGTGACAAATACTCACAGCATGCTATATTCAGTACACTTGTTCAATTTCTTGTTGATACAAAAAGCCAGTCACATGGCAGCAACATAATGCATTTAAGCATCTTGAAGACAACCTGCTCCAGTTCAAAATATATTTCTAAATGTGGAATACAGGGAATCTATATGATTTCGAACATGCAAGATTGCCAGACAGACGTGTGTGAATCGCAGCTCTCTCTCAGATCGACAGAAAATGATGTGAAAAAGAGAAAATATCCAGTTACTGTCATGTATATGAATGAAAATGCCTTGTTGATGTCAGTGATCAGTGGAGAACAGCAAGACTGCTTCTGGAGAATAGGCCGATGAAATAAAGACTCAACTAAAATCTGCTCGTTAAGTGTTTTTTTTTTTTTTTTTTTTAGAGCTAATATAAATAATTGAGGGTGAAAGCAGAACTCCCCTTTGAGTGAAGCGGTTTTGCAAAGGAATGATTTCCCTCTCCTCCTAGTTTTTTCTCAATTAGTTAAACCTTTTTCACTCCCAAAATTATGAAGACAATGCGTAAACATGGTGTGAATCAATCACTCCTTTGCTTAATCGGACATGGAAATGTGGATCTAGCAACTCCCAGTTGTATGAAAGACCTCAAGAAAATATCTCTGCAGTAATTAATAAACTGACTGAGGTGGACAGCAACTCCTGGATTTATAGAGGGAGGGGTACTTGGAAAAAGAATCAGAAGGGATTGCTTCTATTCTCATTATATGTCATTGATTCAAGTTTGAACATATTCAAATTTCTTTAGGGTGGATACTGTATTGTATTGGAACTGAGGTTGTTTAAAACAAATAACTGTTGATGGGATGCATCTAACATACTTCTGAAATGATTTAAACAGGAAATGCTTATTTTTATGACTTACATTTTCATATGTTCAAAATTATGCTGTAACTGTACCACAGAGCAGCTGTGGGAGGAACACATTTTTGAAATGACAAGAGAAACAAGCACTCTTTGTACCTCAGCAAGCAAACAAAGACTTAGAAATGCTCACTAATGCTGGTACATGGTCTTCAGGTGGCAGCAATAATAAGACTTTCACTCAAATGTGCACCAGGTGGGCTTGCCTTAGGCGTTAAGGGATAAAGAGGATTAGTAGAGGATAGCATAATTTGGAGAAAAAAATAATCTAGGAAGTCTTGAATGAATAGAATTAACAAAGCACCAATGTCAATAAATTAGAGAACAAATAAATATGATGATTTTAAACAAAAACGTTAGGACAAATTGATCCATTGCCAGGACAATGGGTGGGGTTACAAAGTTGCAAGAACATTGCACACCAGAAAGAAATCACAGTAATTAATGTGGAAACAGAATGAAGCCATAAAATGTCTTATAAACTTACTAATTTACAAAAAGAGACACTATGTGTGACAAAGAGATGGCATTGATTTATTAGTGTTGGTTGATGCAAGAGGCCTCTGACAGAGTCAAACAATACTTATGACTTAGGCCTCCGGAAATCATTATGCTGGGCTTTTTAAGACTGATTTTTAAAATTTTTGTGTGAGACACAAAGTGAGACAAAATCAGGCTAGACAACAAAACGGATTAAACAAAGAAAAAATTGAAGTTAAGGAAAATATAATGCTAACAACCATAGGAGGAGAGGTTAAGATTTGGTGCAAGGCTTGGGAGGATAAGGGGCAAGAAGAGAGAGAGGGAGTCAAGGAGGGAATGGAGAAACATCTGTTTTGTGTCAGGGGCAGGTTACAGACTGATAGCGGGTCTCAGGGAAAGAGGAAAAGAACAACAGTGACAGAGAGAGATTATTAGAGAGGACGAAAATGGGATAGGGTTGTAAATGTTACAGGGATAGCAACATCTAATTGAAAGAAGCAGACATTATCAAGCTGCAGAACTCTGATGGCTCGTCTTTATCCGGCTGCGTTGTCTGGGAATATGTGTATGTAGTATGTTTGCAGCTATCTTAGGGTGTGTCATTGCTAGATGTTTACAGTGTGGTGCCTTGCAAAACATTCCCACAACTTGGATTCCCTCATATATTGTCACACTGAAAGCTAAATTTAAATGTATTTTAATGGCATGTTTATGATAAAACACATGAAAAAAAAAAGGTTTTTGTTTTTTTTCTCCAAATAAGTATGAAAATTTGGGTTTTCATTTGAAATCAGACGCCTTATTTCTAATTCCCCTTTCAGAAGTTGCCTATTTAGTAATTATAGTCCACATTTGTATAATGTTAATGTTAATCTCCATATACTGTAAATAGAAAATCAAACATTTACTGGAGAATATTAATAAATAGATTCATGAAGGCCTGTAAAACATAGCAGTCAGGTTAGAGAGAAAAATCATGGAAAATTTCAAACATAAGATGAGGTTCTAAAACAACATCACAAATTTTCAACATCTCATAGAGTACTTTTCAATTCAATGGACACAGTATTGCCATTATGAAACATAGTGGTGACAACATCATGCCAAAAATGGTTCTCTCAGCAAAGCTGGAAGAGCAATCCCCCCAAAAGACTAGGAGCTAAATTTGGTTCTACAAAATATTTATTTTAATTTTTTTTTTCAAATTTCTAGTCATAATGCAAAGAAAATGCTAATAAGTTAAAAAGTTCAATGGAAAATACGTTTGCAGGGTGGTGTAAGTTCCTAAGACTGTAAATCTCATGTGTAAGAGCCATGTATGATATATGAAATGATACCATGTATGTTGTTGTGCACATTATATTTTTACACACAACATCTTTTATGTGTTTTAAGGTTATTGTGAAAAGATAACAGAGATGAAGCAAACACTATCCAGGGAACAAAACAACACATCAAAATGGGATCTATAAAAGACATAATCACAGAGAAATGTCTGGTTAGTATCAGAAAAAACATAAAAAACCACAGACTTAAGAAAGTAGGAGGATGGATCAAAGAGGTTTTACTGCCCTATATCCCTAAAGCCTTATTGAAAATTTCCATTTCCAGTACTTATTTATTTTACACTTTCCATACATTGAAGGGACAAAAAACATCAATGTGAACTTGTCAAAGTCCACTTTCATACGTCAAATACCACGGTTTAACGGTTAAAAAGGGTTTTAAAAATGTTGCTTGTCAAAAACTTAGCTAACTTCATATTACTGTTAAATATGTCAGATCTTTCTTCTATAAGGTCATTTGAAAACTGCACTGTACCATTTTAATTATTTAATTTGATTTCATACGCTCAGCTGTGAAAATTAAGTCTCTTAAAACACAAAGAGTGCTGAAGAAGTCTGGCAGAGGCCTAGGCGCTGTAATTACACTCTTCTCCTCTGAGAAAAAAGGAAAGGAGGCCTTGCTAATGTGATCTCTTCTTCTGGGATGTGATTCAGTCTGGGAGACAGAATAAAGGGAAGCAATGAGGAAGAGACAGTGTCAACTGGGGGTTTAAATGAGAAGGCAGGGAGCACCAAGTCACACTCTGAATAAAGACCAGATAATATCAATCCCTAGCCATGGTTATGTCCTTTTATTCTCTTTCATAGCCTACATATATACTTAAACTCCCCTAGTATAGAGACTTACAGAAAGAGCCGCAGATATAGCCCTTTATCCTTGGTGTCTGTTTTAGCTTAAATGCGGCAATACATCTGTATCAGTGCCGCTGAGTTGACAGATTCCTCTGAACTGACCTGCAGGAAAGTAGTTACTTATGTATCTTATGACATATACAGTATGACATTAAAGGGAGCTTGTAAATATTTCCAGATGAAGCTGAAGTATTTGGCTGGTGGATAGACTTGTGCATGTGATCTGCAAGATTTGAATAACAGGAACTTTGCGCAATTATATCCATTAATCTTTCTTTTGCTTTGACATGATTTTGTGTAGTTTGCCAAGTGTGTTGTGTGTACATATGATCCATTTCTGGTTGGCTACAGAGAAGTCTGATACAAGTGGAGATATTTAATTAAAGACAAAACTATCACTCTCTTTTTACAGACTGTACAAAGCCCCAAATTGTTGCTCCTTTGATGGGGTGATTTTTTTCTTCACAAAATCTCACTGAAAAGGCTCTTACCTCCTGTGTTAATTGACAGACTGTTTCAAAGATGATGTTTTAAAGCTTTTCAGTTGACTTGTAGTATGAGCTTTTGCCTATTATACAGTTGAACCACCAAAGGAGTCATTTGCACAATCAAAAAATTGGATGGACTCCCCCACTTGATGCACAACCTTTGCCAGACATACTGTGTAAAAGTTATTTGGCAATTTTGAGTTTTTGAGTTAGTTTTTGGTTCGTAACATTTATTGCACTTTTGAACACCCTTCCATTAAGGCTCTGAGTTTTGATGTAGCACACCAAGATTATCTCTGGCCCCCATCTGGCCATCCCTATGAAAGCTCTCTGGAGCCATCCCTATGAAAGCTCCCTGGAGGCATCCCTGCTGTGACTTGGAGGCATCCCTGCTGTGACACTTTTATAAAAGCAAATGCAAGTTTCCTTTTTTCACAGTATGCTCATTGGAAAAATAAAGTATCCCTGATTTAAAAAAAAGTTACATTAAAAGAGCTTTTGAATGGATGACACCTTTATATAAATTCAGTAGATGAATTAAAGACATGTAGGTTTTGTATAAGCTGTATTTTCTTGCTCACAATAAATATTATGTTACAGTGCTTGGTGGAACAAACCTTTTCCAACTGGATCAAATTTGTCAAGAGTAAATTTAGTTACATACAGTAATTAGTTGATTTCTTTTAACATTTTGGTTTAGTCATAAACGTAATTACAAAATCTCACCAACAATTTAATATAATATTCTTTGAAGTTTTTATTTACACTTGTTTTAAGCTTATTGTGGTTTCAAACTCTGTTCAGTATAGCTAACTTTTGTAAAATATAAACTATGAAAGATGACCAGTTATCGAAGCAAAATAACTCAGTGACCTCTCACTCATGAATGATATTTATCAGACTTACAAAACCTAAAAAGTTGAATAGGAAGTGACCAAAACTATAAATATACAAACCAAAGAAAAGAAAAATACAAGTGCCTGGTGTTTTTAACAAAAGAAAATAGCAACATGTCTGCTGGTTATTCTTTTTTTTCCTTCTTTTTATTGTGTTTTACACAGATGGAGGTAGAAGCTCCACACCTGCTTCTCTGCTCAAAAGAGAACAAATCCAAGAGGAGCGCAGAAAACGCAGCAACTTGTGTATTCTATTTTCTAATTACAAAAATGGAAAGACAAATTGTAATGTCTGCCAGGAAAAAAAATCTTATTCCAATTTAAGTTTGCGTCTACAAATTTAGCATTGCCTCTTAAAAGCTTAACACCTAGTAAAAGCAGTAAAAAGCAGAGGCCGATATATTTAATTATTTCTATATCGGCCATCGGCTAAAAAAAAAGAGGCCAATATATTTTTTTTTTTAAAGAATAAAAAAATTAGGCACCTGTTTCACCAGCTGCAGCCACTACCTGACTGAAGGAAGGACCCCCACACACTCAGGACTTCCGTGAGCCAGCCCACTTATGTTTTACTTTTAAGTTTAGTGATTAATCTTTGACTGTACTATTTTTATATACATTTTAGATTTTATTATTTATTACCGTGTGGTAGTGTGCTTTACGTTGTGGTGATTTTTCTCAATACTTGAAGTCAAGATTCTACCTGGGACCAAGAAAACTATTTGGGTGCCTTTTGTGCATAATCATGTGCAAGGTAGATGGTACAAAGAGAGCAGGAGCCATTGGAGATGTAAGAGGAGAATTGCCTGAGTCGTAAAAAAACCTGAGGTGGTCTGACTCTACTCACGACTGACTGATGCATTGTGTTCAGGCATGTGTGCAATCAGAGTGATGCATTTGAAAGAGAGCCATGTTTCGGTCTAATATGTAGAAAACGTGAAAGAGCAAAATATAAGGCTGGAAGCTGCAGAATGCAACAGTGTCATAAATTATTACTAAAATTAGGCCATATACTTAGAGTTCCTGTGCATGGTGGAAAAGTTTAGAGTTTGATTACACTATTTTCAATGCCTGAAAACTATAAAAAATAAAAATAGATTGTATTCCTTCCTTCCTTCCTTCCTTCCTTCCTTCCTTCCTTCCTCTTTATCTCATGTGTTTTACTGTTTATTGTATCCTTGTATATTTTCTACCTTCTTTCCTTCATTTCCCTTTCCTCCTTCATTGTGTCCACCCTTTCTTAATTTGTTTTATGTCTACATCATCTCCCCCTTAAATTCTTCGTTCCTTGCTTCCTTCCCTTATCACTTGTGTTAATAGTTTATTTTTATGTGGTTCCTTTCCTTTGTGTGTCCTTCCATCCTTCTTTATTTTATTTTTTTCATTTCTTGTGCCCTTCCTTCTTTTTTGTCTATCATCTTTAAAATATGCCCTTTAATTTTTTTTTTCTCCATAAATTAAAGTGAAATTTAATATTTTAAGGAGGTGTAAAGAACTGAAGGCACTGCTAGTTTGACTCTGAAACAGCTGGATTTTTTAGATGGAAGTTAAGTTAAGCATATGAAAGATATTTAGATGTGTTTACTATGTGGTGATGTTTTTGCTATTTTTGCATATGTAGGATCATATCACGATCCTTTGCAGATAATTGTTAGAACATAAAGGGATGCTTCTCTCAAAGTAAACAGCCTCCGGTGGAACAACACCCACATAGTCCCAGGAGTAATTGAGGATTTATATGAATGGCAGAAGACAGAGAAATTACAGAACCAAAAGGAGACTAAAGAACAAATTGAGTAAAGAAACAACTGAACACAGAAAATGAGACTGTCAGTTAAACAGAGAAAGAGAGGTGGGCGATGCAGAAGTGAGACCCAAAATGAGAAAGGGAGGGGATTGGAGAGGAGAGAAAATATCCCCTTAAGCGCTCACCTTATATTTAGACCCAAACTCAGGAGTCATCCTGTCAACTGAACTTAACTGGACTGAAAGAGATTCACTGGCTACTGCTGCCATAAATATGCAGCACACGTCCAATGTTTCTCAACATTCAAAGCTAAGAAATTTAAATGGTACTCTGCTGCTTCTGCCATCTGCTTTGATTATAGCTTTGTCCCATGGATAGTAGACAAAAGCCGCACTTTAACTTTTGGCTATTGCGTCTTTAAAGCAGAAATGTTTTCCATTAAAGATAGTACTGGCAGTTTTTAATGCATATATTGATTCAACCCTTGCATCACACAAATACTGTGAGTAAGATGCAGAAGGACCAGGGTGGCTTATTTCTATGATATGTTGCACCTCTTGGTTGCAACACAAGAATAAAGAGCTCTATTGTTCGAAAGCATTCCCCAGGCTATTTGTGCAATCTATTTCTATGGCAAAACAATATATAAAAAAGTGATCTTTTGCTGATGGTAATATATAGGATATGTGTTTTTGGGGTAAAAATAAAAGATATACTACCTAAAAAGAAACCCACCAGGTAATGCTTGCCTTTAGGTGCTTTTAGAATGTATAAAAATATATTTTTTTAATTAAAACTTTTTAGTAGGCCAGTGTTACAACAAGCCTTTGGACCTAATGTAGGTTAATCTATGATCCATGACTTTTCTTTCCTGGGTTTGATTCATGACCTCAGGCTTTTCTGCTTTGACTTTGTATGTTCTTATATACAGTAGGTTCTCTCTTGGTACCTTAGGTTCCTCTGGCGGTCTTTGGTTCATAGGTTGCTGTAAAACAGTATGGGGAATGTCTCTTTGCATGTTTTTTTTGTCCTTTATGTATCTTTGTTGCCCTGTGATGGACTACCCACCGGTCCAGGTGCACCCAGCTCTTGCTCTTACTGTTGGAGAGTTGCACCAGCGTCCCACAACCCTGTGAGGACAAGTGGGTACAGTGAATGGATTGATGAACATGTGCTTTGGTAAAATGAAACTAAGATTGAGCTTCTCAGTGGAAAATACTCCATGTAGTTCCAGTGTAAAATAAAGGAAGAAAATGTGAAAAGGCATATCATGGCCTATGCTAAGTACAGTCGAAGATCTGCAATGCTGTGGGTTAGGTTCTTGTCCAAAGATCTTGAGAACTTTTATCCCCTAGAGGTCCCCCAATTTGGAGACACAGAAATGAGTAGTAATAGTAATTGTAATACTAATAGTAGTATTATATACAGATAACATGCATAATGACACATCTATCATTTCTATTGAATGTTACCTTTAAAATGACACCAAAATAATTCAAATTACTCCTTTTGGTTGCTGAAAGATAGCCTACTTATTTTTTCATGGGTAAGCATTTTTCAAGCAATAGGCTTCAAAATAGTTCTAGGTTTTAAAGGGTTAAATAGCATGGCATTGTTAACTGATTCAGCTATCAGAATACTCGAAATAATATGTGGGTTCGCTCCACCACTAAAAGGAAAATAATTCAGACTTTCAGCAAGACAAAAATCTAAAAACATGGTAAAATCGACAAAGAAATAGTTTAGCAGACATAAACCAACCTTTCTCAGTTCCCAGACCTAAATCCTAGAGTTTAAGAGGTAACCCAGGCTAGAAAAAATCTAGAGGGATTGGGAAAGAGGAAATGGTCAGAGAATATAACCTGGTTTATTTGAACACAGTAAAATGTCAAAGGAGAAAACTAAGTGCTGTCCATTTTGCATATAATCCTGTACAATGTATACATTGTTTGGATGGTCAAAATGTTGCCAATTTTATGGGGAAAAAATAATTTACTATTGTGAAATGTTTTCCACATTGGAGAATCTATTAAAATTATAAACTGAATTTCCCCAAAGTATTAGCATGAGATTGTACAGCTGCATTTTTTGCTATAATAATAAACTGTTTTCAGAAGACTGCTAAATTATTGTTGAGTGTTGAAAGTTGTAAACTGTTTTAATGTAAGGAGAGGTTGCTTGAGGTGGAGTTGGAACCAGTTGAAACATGTCAATGGAATAATCTTGAAAATTATTTGTTTCTTTATATAGTATTGTCAGACAAAGCTGTATTGATGAGTTATGTGCAGTTTCCAAACTTATCATTATTCCTACATTTTTCTTTAAAAATGTAGGGCACACTTTTCCAACACTGCTTGAGGGTTCAACTTTACACTCCAAACAGGTTTGTCTCAGGGTGAAGTTATTTAACATCTTGACAGAAAGAAATTATGTCACTGGGCACGTTTTCATAAATAACAGAATGTCATCAATGTGAGTTGTCAAGAAAGATGAAAAGTAAATGAAATAGAAGCAGAGAAAACAGTTTTTTTTTCCAGGTGATTCTGAGGCTTTTCAGCTTCATGAAGTACAGTTGGCGTGAACTGTACACCTACTGTCATCACTGTCAAGCTTCAGTCCTAAGAAAGACATTTCTGAATAGGCAGCCATGTGACATTTTAAAAAATTGTCCCTAAAGTAAAGCCTCCTCTGTTGCAGTTTTCATTATTCTATTCATTTGGCCCATTTGTGCCTCTTTTCGGGTTTTCACTCTCTTCTCCTTGTGTTTTAAGCATTTTAAACAACATCTTCTCCCACACACTGCTTGCTACTTCTTCATTACTTTTTCAATATAACCATTTTCCTCCCATCAGGCTGACTCAGCTATTTCTCCATGTTTTTCTAGCTCACTCATTTCTTTTTCTCTCAGGTTTTTTCCCTCCATATATGAGATAAACTCTCAAATTTGACAGTTATTTTTCCTTCATCCAAGGATTAACTCCCAGTTTATATAATTTATAACAAATCCTGATAAATCAGATTGTATAAGCATAGGAGTGAATAAGAATTTTGTTATACTGGAACTGTGAATTACTTGGGAGAAGGTACACAATTTTAGGTACATGGGAATGAGACCCTTAAGGATTAAGAAAATGGATGGATGGATAATCAAATATACTGCGGAAAGCTGCAGATTAGTTCTTTAATTTAGCTTTAACTTCATTATCAAGAACCAAGACTCCCTTAAATCCCGTTGAATCTTGTCTGTCATCTGTCAGTTGATTTTTTTTTATTATTATTTTATACAAACTACTCAAAATTAGAGTCAATGTAGAATGTAAATGTGAAAATATTGTTTGTCTGAAATAAAAGGCCTTTTTTTGGGTCCATTTAGATTCGTGAAGCTAAAAAGAATAAATAATACAGATGTAATGTAACTTGTTCAGTTGCTAAGTAGACTGTAAGGTTAAAAACTAAGCCAAGCCTAAGAAAGCTAAACAACAGAAAGACTCCAAAAATATTTTTAAAAAGTTACAAATTCATACATAATTAAATATTTGGAATAATCCAAACCACAAAATATATATATACAAATTAGGAGATAATTAAATTTTGGGACATATAGCACAGCCAATTGGTACTTTTCTTATGGGTGTGTTGGCATCACATACTGACAGCAACAGCACTTTAAGAAATTAGAATAAAGATACTGTAACTTCATTCAAAAACCTAACTAATCCAGTGCAGTTTAAAGTGGTGGACAGAGCTGTATATTATGTTAAAATTCAGATTGTTTAAATGGTTCCATCATCCCCGTACGTTATATACAAATATTGAGGGAAGTGCAAACGCACAGAACATGTTTTTTCATTATCTTCCAGAAAAAATGTACCTTTAATGCTTAAGTGGATGGATTGGAGTCAGCAGTCTCTCTACTTGGATTTGGTCATCATGTATGGCTTTCCACCAGTGTGTCCTCTGTTTTTGACTTGGCTGTCTCTGATCACTACTATGTGGTTTTCAAAATCACCAGTTTACACAGATACCTCTGTGAGAACTGTCAGGAAATGTCATCTAACCCCCTGAATGGGCTGCAGATTTTCTTGAAGTTTTTAATAAGTTTCCTCTTGTACCTCTACCTACCCTCTGTGATTTTATTGTGAATAATTTTAACAGCAGGCTTCAATCTGCTCTTGACCAGCTGGCCCCACTTACAGTTGTAAACAGTCATTCAAAATGTAAGAACCTTGAAGAACTGAAGCCCTTAAAAATTAAAGAGGAGCTGCAGGATGTCACAAAGAAATAGAGGAAATATAAAGTCACAATAAATCATCAGATATAAATAGAACATCTTAGACCATGCAATAGCGCTTTAAGAAATTCCAGAAAAACATACTTTTCCAGAATTATCTCAGAAGATAAAGATAATCCCAGAATTCTGTTTTCCACCACTGACATTCTTAATCATATCTCTAATACTTTTCAGAAAACCCCCTCAAACACTCTCTGTGAGGAGTTTACAGATCACTTCAGAGGGAAGGTAGACACAATCAGATGTAATATTTTATCCTCTCAAACTAACATGGTTTTAGACAAATCTGAGTGTCCTAAAGAACATCGCCAGATTCCGCCCAATTCTATCTAGGGCCAATACGGAGATACTAATGCATGGTTTCATCACTAGTAGAATCGATTATTGTAATGCCCTGCTTTCTGGTCTTCCGAAAAAGACTACCTCAAGTTTACAGCTTTTAAAAAATCCAGCAGCACATGTCCTTTTGGAGACCGGGAAGTGGGAGCTCATTACCCCGGTCTTAAAATCACTACATTGGCTCCCCGTATTTTTATATTTATTGTTATAGTTTTGATTATGATTTTATTTTGGGTTTGGAAAGGGTTGCGTTTGTGGGGTCATTTTAATCTTTAAAGCACTTTGAGAAGCTATGTAGTTGGAAAAGTGGTTTGTAAATAAAGTTTCATTGATTGATTGATTGGACCCCATACTGAAATAAATATCTGTGGGTTTTTTTTTTCTTACACATAACTTACACAGAATTTACTGAAAAAAAGACTTATGAGAAATATTATATATTTTTCCAATTTCCTAAAGGAATGTCAGGAAGTCAGGTAACGACTGCTTGAAGCAAGTAAGATTTTTGATCACTTTACCTCATTTTCCCAATTAGCAACCTTTTAGAAAATCTAATTTAGATTTAGAAATCCAATTGGTGAGTAGCTCTGATAAGCACTGGCTGGATTGTTGATCTCTAATTTTTTCCTTAATTTTGTTACCTCAACGCCTTAGGCTTTAATGACTAAATAATCATCCCATTTTTGCATGCTGTACTGAGCTTGGATAAGTACTGGAACATTTAAATGTAGCTAACATTAAGGCAGCTTTTTTCTGTTAAAACAGAAGTTTATTTAAAAAAAATAATCCAACGTATATAGTCAGCTTTAAATAACCTTTAAAACTTGACAAATGACAATCAATGTATATTATATATGTGCATTAAATCGGTAAACCTCATGCTGGGAGTAATTTTCATCTCATGTTAATTAGCAAATCTATATGAGTGTTAACTACCAGGGCATTATGGAGGGTTCACCTTTGTTAAAATAAGTTGGTTTTCCTGTTTATGGCTCTCCAGGTGTTTTGGACTGCATCCTCTATGCTATTTTGCCTTTGTCTGAAGATGGGTTTGATTTTTTTTTTATTGTGTATCAATGTGCTCAGCATTTGTTTATTGGCTAACTGTAGTTTGCTTGCAACACTCTCCTTGGACTCGAAAGACCTTTTTCCACCTACATGTCCAATTTGATGTCTATTGGTTGAAATTTGATTCTACCAGTTCCAGAGTTGCATGCAGAGACACTTCCACACCTTAAAGTAAAATCGCAGAAGCATGACTGTAATTGACAATATGCCAGCCAGTTTAAATAGACAGTACTTAAAAAGGTGTATTGCCTATGTTATACAGTGCCTTGCAAAACAATTCCTATTCCTTATTTTCTTGCATCACAAAAAAACCTTGATGTTGTGAATAGATATTTTGTCAAATAGACCAAATCAAAGTTTCCTTACTGTAATTGCAAAATTTAAAGAAGATTGTGGTTTTCAAAATCCTGTCTTTAAAATCTAAAAAGTGTTACTTGCATTTATATTTAATCCTACATAGACAATACTTACACTGCAATTAAGGCTGCAACTCTTTGGGTATGGTATAACAGTTTTGCACATCTTGAGCTTCCTGCACAGTATCTTTGTAGTTCCAAGTACTGCACTTTTCTGGACTTAGATGTCTGAGGATCTTCCAGGGATCTTCTGGAGCCAATCCTCCAGTTTGGGGGTCACTGCCGCTAGTTCTCCAATTACCACCGGTACCACTGTCACCTTCATCTTCCAAGCCTTCTCTAGCTCCTCTCTGAGCCCTTGGTATTTATCAAGTTTCTCATGTTCCTTCTTCTTAATGTTACCATCACTTGGTATGGCCACATCCACCACAACGGCTTTCCTCTGCTTTTTATCAACCACCACAATGTCCGGTTGGTTTGCCATTACCATCCTGTCTGTCAGGATCTGGAAGACCCACAGGATCTTTACTCAGTCATTCTCCACCACCTTTGGAGAAGTTTTCCACTTTGACTTTGGGGTTTCCAGCCCATCCTCAGCACAGATGTCTCTGTATACTGTACTATGCCAGCCACTTGGTTATGACATTCCATGTAGACTTTCCCTGCCAGCATTTTACACGTTGCTGTTATGTGCTGGATTGTCTCAGATGAATCTTTGCGCAGCCTACACCTTGGGTCTTGTCTGGTGTGGTAGATCTGGGCCTCTATCACTGTGGTGCTCAGAGTCTGCTCCTGTGCTGCCAGGAAGAGTGCCTCTGTAGTGTCCTGTAGGCCGGCCCTCTCTAGCCATTGGTAGGATTTCTTGAGATCAGCCACTTCAGTTATGTTCCAGTGGTACATCCCATGTAGGGGCTTGTCTTCCCATGATGGTTCGTCCTCCAGTACTTCCTCATCTTGCCATTGTCTCAGACATTCACTAAGTATGCCCATCCATTGAAACCTTGTCCTTGATGTACTTATGAAGCTTCGATGTTTCATCTTAGTGGCTTTCATGCACATCATTCCTTGGCCTCCTTCTTTACCGATTGTGTACAGTCTCAGAGTGCTGGATTTGGGATGGAACCCACCATGCATGGTGAGGAGCTTTTGTGTCTAAACTGTATCTCATCCTTTGTTCATCGTATTATTTCCGTAGGTTATCTGATCATTGGCAGGGTGTAACTGTTTATTGCCTTGGACTTGTTCTTTCCATTGAGCTGGCTTCTTAGGACTTGCCTCACTCGGTGGAGGTATTTGGCTGTTGCTGCTTCCATTGTTGCCTGTTCAAGGTTGCCATTTGCCTGTGGTATTCACAGGTACTTGTACCTGTCCTCAATGTCTGCTATTGTTCCCTCCGGGAGTGATACCATTTCAGTGTGGACCACCTTGCCTCGCTTTGTGACCATCCTACTACATTTTTCAAGCCTGAATGACATTCCAATGTCATTGCTGTAGATCCTGGTGGTGTGGATCAGGGAGTCAATGTCCAGTTTGTTCTTAGCATACAACTTGATGTCATCCATGTAGAGGATGTGGCTGATCGTAGTTCCATTCTTGAGGCGGTATCCATAGCCAGTCTTGTTGTTTAATTGGCTTAGGGGTTTCAGACCTATGCAGAACAGCAGTGGGGACAGAGCATCACCTTGGTATATGCCACATTTGATGGACACTTGTGCAAGTGGTTTGCAATTGGCCTCATGGGTGGTTCTCCACAACCTCATCAAGTTCGCAATGAATGCTCTAACAGTCCTTTTGATGTTGTACAGCTTCAAGCATTCGTTGATCCATGTTTGTGGCATCGAGTCGTAGGATTTCATGCAACCAATCCAGGCAGTGCACAGGTTGGTCTTTTGGGATTTGCAGTCTTTGGAAACTGTTTATGTCAACCAAGAGCTGGTGTTTAGCATATCTGGTATCTCTACCAATGCTCTTCTGTGCTTTGCTCATATATTGATCCATGTGCTTACTTATCTTAGCCACAACAATGCCTGACATGAGCTTCCATGTTGTGGAGAGACAGGTTATTGGGCGATAGTTGGATGGGACTGCACCTTTGGTAGGATCCTTCTGGATCAGGATTGTTTGCCATTCGGTTAGCCATTCTGGGTGAGTCCCATCTCTTAGGAGCTGGGTCAGTTGTGCTGCCAGGCGCTCATGGAGTGCTGTGAGTTTCTTTAGCCGGTAGGCATGGATCATGTCAGGGCCTGGTGCTGTCCAGTTTTTCAAACCTGAGACTCTTTCTTAGATGTCTGCCACTGTGATGGTAACTGGATTCTGCTCAGGGAGGTTGATGTGCTCCTCTCTCAGAGAGGCCAACCATTAAACACTGCTGTTATGTGCTGCCTCCTTTTCCCATATGCTTTTCCAGTACCTTTCAGTTTCCAGCCTTGGTGGGTCTACTCTGCTGCTATTTCCCTACCACTGAGCATACACCTTTGCTGGTTGTGTTGCAAACAGCCTGTTTATTCATCTGGCTTCATTGTCTTTCGTGTACCTGTTTAGGCGATAGGCCAAGGCTTGGAGTCTGTGTTTGGCAGTTTCGAGTGCTTCAGGTATGGACATCTGGATGTACTTCTTCGGTATCGGTTGTTTCATTGCACTTCTCTGGGCCTCCGTCAGTTGGCTTCTCTCCGAGCTACCTTGACGTTAGCTTCCAGCCGTCTTTTCCATGGTGGGTATTGTTTCTCATGGTTGCTCATATAGCCAAGCATCTCTAGGATCACTGCTGCTGAAGTGTATATCAGCTCATTGGTTTCAGTGATTGATGTGGTAAGAATAGCTCTCACTGCTGTGTTCACTGTTTCCAGGAGACTTTCCGAGGGTACTTCACTTAGCCGTTGTAATCGGCATCGGGGGGTCTTGCACTCATTCTCGCCATGATCTTATCTTTCAGGTCAGCCACTTTCTCCTTGCTCAGCGCTATGGTTTCACTCATTGGAGGTCCGTTCCCCATCCCTGGTTGGGGAGTTGGTATAACCTCACCTCTGACCCGGTGTCCAGACTCCTCCTTGCCGTAGCATTTGTGTTGTGTCTTGTCAATCTCAAGTTGCCATTTGTGGATGTTGGAACACTGAGCTTTTTTTGCTATGTATAGATATATAAGTTTCCCACAGATTATTAGTGGATCTAAACCATACAAAAATAAATCTTGTAAATTACCTCTTTGCTAAAGCTGAAACCTGTACATTTTCAACACAGTTCTACTTGCTTTCTTCTCTGCTACCCACCTCTGAAAACCCCCTAAACCCCCACAGTCATACTTTCCCTCTTCCACTGCTGAATCTGAGAAAAACAAACAAACATGTTTTTTGCCCCTATGTTTCCCGCATAAGCATCAAAGATTTGGTTCTTTGCAGTGGACTTTACATTCTCAATATATATGAACTCCTCTTTGTTTGATTCTTTGTCTATTCATTTTTTCCAATTATTTTAAAGTATATTTCTTCCCTCTGAGATTTCTTTCTCCCTTTTCAGCTTTCATCATTCTTCAACTTCATCAGCCTCTTCTACTCTCAGGGCCAGAAGCCCTCTTTCCATCCGTAACTGTCTCTCTTCATCTCGCTTTTCCCTCGCCACATTGATATCCCTCAATCTCTCCTTCTCCCCGTAAACAGAGCAACCCTTCAGCCTGCTGTCACCATACAGCCTGCAGACTCTCTCCCAGCCTCCTTCTCCTGTGGGTAAATATGACCCATGCTTCGATCATTCTCCTGTCATTTTATTATTATTTTGCCCTCTGAACTCCTCTCTATCGTTCTTTGCATCTTTTCTCCTCAGTCCATTTATATCTATCTTTATCTATCTTTCGCTCATCCTTTGGTTCATCTCACTCCTCTCTTGTCATCTTTCAAGCACTCTTTACCCATTGCTTGATAAAAAGCACTCTTATTTTTTTTGTTCAACATGTTAAGAAATATGGGTTTTTTTTGGTTATGCAATGATACCACTTTTTAAACTGATACAATTTCCGATACTTGGATTTGAGTACTTGCGATACCGAGTACCAATACCAATACCACACAAAAAAAATGCAAATATTGGAAGACAGGTTTTATTTTCCTCTCTCATTGTTATAACAAATAATGGTGAAATAAATAGAAAAAAAATAATACATTAATAACAATGACCACAAAACTAAAATTTCAAGTAAAAAAAAAATTCTGTGACATTTTCGCTCAGTTTCCACATTTTAAGAGTCGGTTCATGTTATTGGTTAACTGTAACCGATACCGATACAGTACATAAGAACAATAATCGGCCCTGATACCAAATTCTGGAATCGGGTCTTTCTGTTAGCAATATTGTTTAAAAAATGATGGATGGATTGCGATGAACTGTTCAGTGAATGTCAGGTGGCATTACAGCACAACACCAACAAAACTGCAACATGCCTGGTTGGAAAATAAAACATAATTTAGCCTGCCAGAAAAGTCTTGAAGCCAATGTCTCACCATCAATTCATCAATGCTAAACTTAAATGTAGTCAAGAGTGTCAGCTTGTTTTTAAAATAGCCAGGGACAATATTTATAAACTTGGATGTGGTTTGAGGATTGCTGGGGACAGTTATTAAATATTTATTTAGCCTCTAAGTATTCATCTATTTCATGTTTGATTACAATATGCACTGCAGTATATAAATGTGGTGAAAATCACAATTGTATTAAATCAATACAAGTTAAAAGCCATAGGTTCAACTGTTTTCCTTTTTGAATGTCACCAATAGGCTGTTGGTTGGAAAAGAATGATTAAAATCCACACTGTAGCACAAAGAACAGTGTTGGGTATAATATGTACTCACAACAGAAGAATGCACAACAATAAAAGCTGCTCCTTTTGCAACACTAACACTGTTCTTTGTGGAGAAACTTCAGATTTAACTTACAGCTGACAATAGGGTGGCAACCTGTGGGTGATCAGCATAAAGTTGTTTCAAGGAAAAAAAAAACAAGCTGAATTTCACGGGTCCGGGAGGAAATTTATTTATTGCGATCAGACTGGGAGTGAGACATTGTTGTTGTTATGCTTTGTTTAAGCCTACCAAAGAGGAAAATGTTGTTTTGGTGGAGGGAGCAGGAGGGAATTGTTTTCCCGAAGTTTCGCTGATGATGCAATGCTCTCACTATCTATCCATCCAGCACTTCCAGCAATTCAGGAAATAAAAATCTAGGTAGGGACAGTGTTTGCTTTCTTCACAATGATTTCTGCACAATATACATTTCAGCTGCAGTATCCAAATAATGAAAGACTAATACATGAATATTTTTTTTCTGGCAAAAGAAACCCGACACATTAAATTTCCTTTACAATGGTCCCTCGTTATTATTAAAATAACCCGCAACAGGCAAAATCCGCAAAGTAGTCATCTTTATTTTTTTACAATCATTATTTTTTTAAGGCTATAAATCCCCTCGCCACACACTTTTCACACTGTTCCCAGACATACATTAACATTTACTCACAGTTCTCACTGGTTTTAATGCTCAAATCTTCATAGATATAAAATACAAAAGTATTAATATGCAGTACGGTCTCTCTGCTGTTGCGCCGCTCGGTGCGTCTTTCTCCACTGAAAGTCTCAGAGAAGGTGCAATTTTCGAGTGAGGAACATAATTACAGGCAGTTTTTTTTGTGTTGTTTTTCCTTCTGGATGAGAATATTATTATAACCAGACATGATAAATTTGGCAAGAATGGGAGACATGACAGGAGGAGATTGACAATTGCCTCTAATCATTTAGGTGGCAAAAAACAATGCACATGAGTACGCTGTAAAGAAAGCATTTAAATTGTGCTATTAAAAAAATCCACCAAACAGCCAAGCAGTAAATGATGGAACTGTGTTATAGCAAGGGAACTGTATAAATGTATTATTTAAATCTTGAAACAGGTACCAGTGACATTGCAGGACTCCACGCTGCAGCTAACTACCAGTCTTTTAAAAAATGACATACGTATCTACTGAAAAGAATGTACAATATAAACAGAAAGAAACATGACTGTATAAGAAAGTGGAGTAAATTAAATAGTATTCTGTTCAGATACTAATGCTGAAACTTTGCTCGGAACACAAGTGGCTGTTAGATCAGTGTTGGTAAAGAATTTCCGCATTAGGTTTGGTTTGGGACAAAGCCGTCAATCATAAATATTGCTGAGGATATGTCCCCGGCGTCCCCAGTTAAAATGAAGCCTATGCATGTAGTTGCATAATTTGCATAACTGCATAGTTGCATAACTTTAAAGCTGCACCATGTGTATGTATATGTGTGTTTTTCATCATGAAGATGTGTCCATAATGCACAAAATGACAGTTTCAAAACAAAATCTAAACTATATTCTTATTCTGCAAATAATCTTTTCCCAAGTCCGTCTAACTTTTGTGCTTCCTGCTCTAGTGCCCCCCGGAAACTGATAGACAGTAAAAATCTGTAAATTGGCCTCATCGTTGTATAGGAGGCAGCGTAAATGGCCTGCATTTGTATAGAGTTTTTTCAGTCAGAGCACCACAAAGCAATCACACTGACAGAGGTCCAAAATGTGTGAAAAAAGTAGCCGTTTACGGTCCGAGAATAACAGTATTTAACATAATTGGTTTTTAAGACTCAAGAACCAGCACAAAACCAGAAACATAAGACAGGTAAATATTTTCTAAAAATGATTTTATTTAACAAGCACTGTGGGTTGTCTCGGGAGGAACTGGGGAGTGGGGATGTACTGTACTGTAATAGGAGTGAGTATGGAGATTACTAAATGAAGAGAAGCTGTAGATGTGATGTTGAAGTCTCTGTATCTTAATTGTAGTCCGGTGATGGGCTGCTTAGAGGAAGGAAAGTAGGAATCTGTGGTCTGTGACTGGCTGGAGGTGGGTATATAATGTCTGCTTAATCCAGAGGATTTCCAGAACCGAAGGTGAGTTCTGGTTTTCTCTGCAGGTGGAATGGTTGCTGGGTGGACAGGCGAGCACCTTGACGACAGTGACAGAGTAGGTGAGTATTGATGAAATAACCATGCGGCAAGCGGTGAAGCAGTTAACCAGGCAGGAACACTGACTGATGGAAAGTCTTTGGCTTTGAACATGCTGGAGGGAGGCCACTGGAAACCCGGGGAGGATCTACGAGGAGAGAGACAGATAAGTCAAAATTCCAACATTTTGAGCAAGGTTTCTTAGATTCTCAGGTGGTAACTTGGCCATTTACTACTCTAGAAGCGAGAACCGGCTGGCATCAGCCTGCAGCAGCCGCACCCCACAGAATCCTAACAGTATCTATATCTTAGATTAACTGTTAGACATACGTTTTATAAGGTTAACAATGGTTTCAAAATTTTGCTGGATTAAAGGGGAGGTGGCATGTTCTTCTCAGGCATACAGAGCAACTCTGTGGTACAAAACAACTATAATATAGGGGTCTATGGGAGGATGGAGGGACTAAAAAAACAAACAAATGTTGTGGAGCACTAGCCTTTTATCATAGTACTAAACCCCAGATAATATTAAAGATATATAAAACTTTAACACATAAATAAATTCTCCGGAATGCAGCTTTAAGGCCTAGGCCTATTTTGAAGCCTATTTCTCGAAAAATGATTACCCATTAAAAAATTTTATATTTAGCAACCAAAAGGAGTATTTGAACCATTTTGGTGTCATTGTAAAGGTAGCATTGAGTAGAATTGATAGATCTGTCATTATGTATGTTAAAACTCTATGGATATTGCTTGAATGGCAGTGGTCACTCAATAAAAAATGTTCTCTCATTTTTTTAAACCATATATATTTCATGTTTTCTCTTTACGCTTCTCTCACACATTGAACACATTTTTTTCAAAGAACACGTCTATACTTCTGGAGAAAATCAACGTCAACTTCTCATTTGTACCACATAAATTGTTCCAGCTTTTTATCTTTCACCCTTGAAGTAAGACCTGGGGATAGTGTAGTGGTGTGCGTTGGGGGGAGGATTGTAGAGCTTTTTGCATTTATTTTCTCTCATTTTTCCTTGCATATTTTTATAGCTAATTATTGCAGTCTGTCTCTTCCAAAACATGTTCCATTTCTTTCTCATTCACTGACTCAGTTTTTTGAATATTCTTTTTAATGCCCCACGTTACTTCTGTTATTCACCAGCCTAGACCCTGTCATGATGAGTTACAGTAGTACAATTTGGACAGAGAGGTTATTTATATTTCAATGCCATTTTGTTTGCATGTTCTTTCAAAGCCTTTATTGTTAATTCAAGCCTATTTGTGGTTTTGCTTGGGTAAGAAATAGAGTTTTTAGTTTTAATAATTTACAGTTTACTTTCGCAAACTTACAAGTTACTCCTCAGAACTTCTCAGAATTTGCAGTTTATTCTTTAAAACATATCCAAAATGTGCGCAGAGATTCCAGGATACTTACCACAAAGTACCACCAACTTACAGCATACTTTGACATAGCAGGAAGGTTACTTTAAAAAACTTAGTCAAAATTTAGAGTGCATCTTTACAGAATTTACAAGCTACTTTCCTGAACTTAACCCAGGAAGTTTATTTCACAAACTTTAATTAAATGTTTAGAACTTATGGAGTATCGACTAAGAAATTGCATGATATTTACTAAAACTAACTGTTAACTTAGAGATGACCTCATAACTTACACAGAATTTATTTTTACAGGCTAAATTTCAGGACTTACTGGTAAGGTTTTAGAATTCCCTCCTGATTTAACTTATTTCTAGCCATACTTTACTGTGCACCTACCAGAACTTGTCCTTAATTTAGAGGATTTGCTGCTACTAGGGTGGCTGTAGCTCAGTGATAGAGTTGTCAGCCTGCAACTTGGAAGTTGTGGGTTTGATTCCTGATTTTGCCGGGTATGCACTGTTGTTTCCTTGGGCAAGACACTTGACCTCCCTTGCTTACTGGTGTTGGCCAGACAGGCCAATAGTGTAAAAATGGCATTTTGTCAGTCTGCCCCTGGCTACAATCATAGTTTGCCTTCCACCAGTGTATGAATGTTAGAGTGAGCGAATCATGGAAGTGTAAAGTGCTTTTTGAATGTCTTGAAAACTGCTATATAAATGCAATCCATTATTATTACTCAGGCTCAGGTTAATCTTCAAAAATTAAACCAGACTTACATGTGATTTAAGTTAAAACTTACTTTCCATAAGTAATATTGAATTTATGTTACTTTGATGGAACTTACTGTACATATAACTTACTTTGAAGAACAGGTTGTATTACACTGTGTGACTTTAAGATCTAGGCTTCAAAATACATTTAATTAATTCAACCGATGTATCTGGAAGTTGAATTGAAGTAATCTATAAATTCCTTAAAATAACCTGCAGCATTGAGGATATTTATTTGTCTGCTTAGTGAAAGAATCCTAAGGGTTCTGTGAATGCAGCCTGTAGATTTTATGAAAGCAAGGTGTTAGTTATTTTAACTTGTATACTGTATTAAGTATTGCCACCAAAATTGTTGCTTTTTTTCCGACAAAATTTGTTTGAACCAAAGGTCAATAAAATTTCTCAACAAATGTATTTCAGCATGGGAATTTGAAGTGTAAAAACTACTTCTTTAACCATCTGCAGGTCAAATTTATTATCTCCCACATCCTTGACTGACATTTCTGTCCTATTTGCGTCTTGAGCTAAACCACACATAAGCCATAAGGCATGGATGTGATTTAGTGTGAGTTTGCAGACTGAAGTGTGATGTGGGAAAAGGTAGCTCTCTGAAAACCTATAATTGGCTTAAATTATACACACCACCCTGAGACGTCCGAGAAACTGGAAGTAGTTTAGCTCTTTGCTGCATTTTTTTTCTTTGCCTCAAAGTCAGAGTGTGTCTCTGCAACAAGAAGGCTCAGAGCAGTTACTTCTGAGAGCTAAGCAAAAAACATATGAAAGCTTTGGAGCCAATTTTTGTCAGTTTTATAGGCCTAAGGAAAGGAAGGACAGGAAAAGAGGTTGTGTTGTGTGTGAATCTTTAAGTGCAGTGGATTGCAGTTGTATATGTGTAGATTTTTCTTTATCTGGTTCTCATCAAACTCCCACTTCTCAAACATGTTCTGTTACTAAAGTAAGACTGAAATTTTAATCGTAAACATGTCTGTATTTGTTCTTTACAGATACATGTTGCTTATACGATTGCATTAATCTCTGCAAGTGTTTGTCAGCATAATTACATTGGTGAGATAATATATGCGTCTGCTGGGTGTGTTTGCTTGTGAATGCCACTCTATTTCCTTCCTGGAGCCTTGAGAGGTAATTTTTACCATACCGTACACAACATGAAACCCATATAAACCACAGACATGACATCTTTACACAGAAACAAACACACACACATACACACACCCACACACACACACACACACACCCACACACACACGCACACACCCACACGCATACACACACACACACGCACACACACACAGCTTTCATGATTTAATATTCTGAGGCCCCCCTCTCAGGTTTTAAAGATCAGCCTTTGATCCATATTTGGACACAAGTACAACAATTAAAATTTTGATAAATAGTTTGTGTACAGTGAAGGTTCCCCTAAAGAAAAATAATACCCCTGAACCTTATCTTACATGTTGAAAATTGAGCATCACTGCACAAAACACACATACACATATATAGCACACTTTCAACACAAGGCAATTCAAGGTGCTAGAGACCTGTCAAAGGTGCTCAAGACACTATAGACAACGGGGAACTTCAGGGGAGCCCCCAACACAGTCCCTCCTAACCATCCTCAACAAGACTGTAGATACTTTAGATCACTTCCAGTCTCTAAGAACAATAACTATCCGTCCCAGGGTAAGTTTTTTTAGATTCCATTTTGCACAGGAGTTAGGGACCTTGATAGAGACCAATGTGACAAACCAGCCTGTTAACAAAAAACCAAAAAAAAAAATAACGTTTTGTTTAATTTGAATCTTTTCTAGTTTAATTGTTTTTTCTTTTCTTAATGGCGGGGCCATAAGAAGCGGAATTCTAGCAAGGGGTGAAGCTTATGAGTTCACCAAACAGCTACGTCATATGAGATCGATAAAAAATAATGCCTAAAAGTAGGAGTTAAAATGGTTATAGGGCCATGGTTACTAGTTCTTATATGTCCGAATGTGCAAAAAAAATGGCTTGGTTCCAGAAAAGGTTACAGGAACTACAAAAGGCTCCTACAGTCCAAAAGTGACTAATGTTTTGATGACGTACAGCTGCGACCATATTTCCTTCGTCAAGTAACAAAGTGCCACCTTCCACAGGAACTGTTGGTCTTCTTCTACACTGCCAGTATTCATTTTGCTCTGTGCTCATCTATACTGTGTGTTTTGGCCCATTTGGAAAAAAGGAAAGGTCCAAACTAAAATAAACTATCAGGCGTGCAGAGAGGATCATCAAGGCGAACCTTCCCTCCATCCAGGACTTGTATGGTTCTTGCATCAAGAAAAGGGCGAATCCTACTTATTCTGGACACAAACTGTTTAGACTTTAACTTTCAGGCAACAGCACAGTGTGCTATTTGAAAAAAAAAAAAAACTTTCACCACAGAGACTTTCACCACAGAGAGTTTCAAATTAGAGAAAAGAAACCTATTTTCCTTTTTTATATTTGCATTTAGGTTGTTGTTACTTTATTCTCGGAGAGCAAAGTAAAACAAAGTCACATTCCTTATTCGTGTGCACAAACATAGCCAGAAAAGTTGATTCTGAATTTTAATTGATAAGCAAAAGAACTGGGGCCGTATTCACAAAGAATCTTAGGGCTAAAAGTAGGTCGTAACTGGCGAATTTAGGAATAACTCCTAAAAAGTATGGGCGTGTCACTCTTAAAATTAGGACTCCTTGTTTCTTAAGATAAAAGTTATTCACAACCTCTTTTAGGCCTAAAAGTAGCTCCTGAGTCTGGGAGTCCTTAAAAGAAGTCAAGAGGACTCTTAACTCCCTAAGACTTATTCACAAAGACTCCCAAAATGGCTGCAGCCAGACACAACGTGTTGGACACTCTGGATGATTTGGAATTAACCAAACGATACCGACTAAATTATTTATTGCAGATGTGGTGCGGGATGCAATCATGTCTCCGATTAATCGGAACAACCCGATCATGTTTAGCGAAACTAAGATATTTATCCACAGGAAAAATGCAACTTTGCAACACGGACGACTTGGGTATAACACAACCATCTATCAGCAGATCAATCCACCAAACTCTTAAAGCACTCTGTCGAGCACACATTATCCAACAATTCATCCGTTTCCCATTAGACATCCAGCAACTGTATCGAATTAAAGCCAATTTAATGCCGATTGCAGGTATGCCGGGGGTGCACAAAGAAGTAAACGTGCACATCTTCCAATTTATGCAACATATGTAGGGATGCCTATATGACGAAAATTGCCTACCTGTTGCAGCAGCATCCTTTTTATAAGCGGCGATCTCGAGCCGACACTGGGACTGTAGAGAATACCATCTCTTCTCACAGTCTTCAGCTGTTAGAGAAATCGCTGGATAAGATGCATTTATGTTTGTGCTAATTTCCACCTATGCCTCCATTTTCTTCTTATTCGTAATCCCTGCTCCGAATCGCCCTTTGAGGACCGTCCTCCTCTCCAGTACCAACTCTGCCAGTAGTAATAATTGGTCCTGCGACCAGTTAGGTTTCCTTGTTCTTTTCTCGCCACTCATTTTCAGTTCACAAGGTGCTTTTCACGGGCGGTCTATTTAAGATGTGTCTGATGTGCTCATTAGACAGCCTAATTGTTTACAGGCTACTTGCAATCACTCCCTTAATATGATGCATCCATCCATTATCTATACCGCTTTCATCCAATTCAGGGTCGCGTGGAGGGGGGGCTGGAGCTTATCCCAGCTATCAGCAGGCGTTAGGCAGGGTACACCCTGGATAGGACGCTAGTCTGTCGCACATGATGATGCATTTCACGTTTTTTTCGTTTTTAAACTTCACCCTCTCTATAAGTAGGCTATTGTGTGTAAGTTGTATGAAGTGTCAGTCTCATGGCCGACACAAAGATGTCATCATGCATTATTTCTGCTATTTGTGCTGTTCATAATTACGCTTTTATCGACATTGAAGTTTTCCATTTCCTGGTTTCACAAGTGTCATTCATTCAACAACCAATCAGACTGATGTCCATCTATTTACTCATGCATAGGAAATTACGTTTTCCATAGCAACGGGACGTCACTCTTAACTTACTTTTAGTGATTTGTCCTACGTAAAAGTAGCTCTTAGTGCGTTTGTGAATAGGTTTTAGACGACAACTCCTACGTAAGACCTTTTAGTGCGAGTTAGGAGTAACACCTAGCGGTAAGATAAAAGTCTTAGTGAATACGGCCCCTGATGTGAAACCCTTCCCTTGTTCTTCACAATGCATTTCAGAAATTCAGATATCTTAAAAATAATCCATAATTACTTGTAACTTTAAAAATACATTATTAATCCAGTTAAACTTTGTTTACAAATGTGATCCTTAAGTCATAATTAAAAACCTAGCTTGGTCAGCCTGACTAACAGCCTGACTGTTAGTTCATCAGGCGAGCAGAGAGACAGGGGAGGTACAACAACAAAGTTGCAGAGATTCAACTACTTATGTGTGTTTAGAAATATCCAGATTTCAGATCCAAGCAAGGTGCTTTTTCTTGATCAGTTGTGGCAGTTCTGGCATGGAAAGTCATCATTTACTTTCTCCTTCCACGATAAAACTAGACCAAAAACATAGAAAACCTATTTCTTCTGGTGAGAACTTTATGACTTCCAGGTGATTCTCTGACTTTGATCAATTTTAGCTATACTCTTTTGAACCATTCTGAACTTCCAACTGATAAAGTTTTCCTTTTATCTGTTGTGTTAGAGTAAACTTTGCATATTATTTTTGTTTCCTATATTCCTTTTGTGTTTAGTTATTAAGGTAGCTTATTCTTCAATCTTTACTTAAAGCATCCATTTTAGTGTCGAGTTCAAATCAATTCTAATATTGAGAAAACTACAGAAATCTTCTTTATTGTATTTGAGATGGCTCCTCACAAAGAGAGAGAATTCACCCTTCATGCTTATTGATGATAGAGTCTGAGATTGGTCGTTTATGAACCCGAATTAAAATCAGTCTAAAATTCCCATACACACTTTCTTTCGTTCAGTTAACTGGCTCATATTTTTTAGCTGTTTTCACACTGTTCTTTTGATCATAAGACATGAAAGTGCAATCACTTCAAACTGTGAAAAATAAATGATCGCTAATTAACTTGTGTAGTGTTGTTTCATGAATTATTTTCACCAAGATGTGTGGGTCCCAGATGGTAAAACACACAGTAATGACGCACCATCAGACAGTGAATATACTTCACAGAAGGTTGAATGTTGTGATGTTCATTTGTTGAATCTCAAAATAGCATATAGTCTGATTGATGCCATAGCTGTCATTCAGTGTGTGGTTGTTTATACCACACCAACATCATTAAGACTGGACATTGGGATCTCATTTTAATGTTGAAGAAAACTTGAAAAACATTTCAACAACCAATTTTAAAAAGCATTTCTGGTCAAAATTACCTCCTCTTCTCGCTTCCCCCCCCCCAATATAGGCAAACACATGCACATCAAAAGAAAGGCAAAACATGAAAACAATGCATTACAAGTCTCATTGCTATCTTTATTTGTGGCTCTAGAAAGAAATGTACATGTTCATATCTAGTTCCGGCATTTCTAAGCTGGTGTGTGTTTATGTACGTCAAACAGTGAGCTCTAAAAATGCTTTATGGCACCCTATGAAACACTGACCTTTACAGAAAAACGCCAAACTGCTCAAAACAAACTGAAATACTCTCCACATGTTCGTACATGAACATGCGCTTGTCTGGGCCCCCGTGCCCATGATCAAGCCTTACATACGGGTGTGTGTGCACACACTACTCCTCCCGTGTGACATGATGTACGGCCAGAAACATTCTAACCCACCAGCCATCATTAACTATGATGTACAGCCAAATGTCGTTATGTATGCTTGACTGCATGATTTACCGTTAGGGACATAATGGAGTGGCTACTATAATGAACTCGCTGAGTGTTTGATGCACGGGACACTGCTGGGGGGAGGGGAAGGAGAGAGTAAATACTACGTCTGTGATAGCAGCAATTAGAGTGGTGATGATGATGATGAAATTTGTCTCCTTAGGTACAATATAACCACCCTTTGCCGAGGAAGGTCAAAACTTAGCAGAGAAGCATAAAGGAGTTGGAAGAACAGTAAAGAGAAATAACTGGATTCTGCTTTTGCTAACTTTGATGTTGTGACTGCCTGCCATGGCTAAAGGTAAAACGATGATGATGAGGATAATGAATGGTGCTGACACCTATGATGAAGGAGTTCACACAGTAATTCATACTGTTTTATTATTAAAGCATGTCAAAGTAGGTCAGTCCCCCACTCACTCGGCAATGGTTTAATTCAGTAAAGCAGACTTTGTTCACTTGATCTTTATGACGGGTTGTGAGTGAAAAAGAAGAGATAAAAGTATGTCAGCTGGAAAAAAGAGACAGATGAAGTCAGAGGTCAAAGGAGAGGGTGAGGAAGGAGCATAAAAAATGATGCAGAAGAGACAAAGAATGAAGAACACAGAATCTAAAAATTATAATGCTAAATAATGCAGTATTGCAGAGCGGTAACTGAATGTGAATTTGTTTTCTAATAACAATATGCCAACTAATACTTTTTTTGTTATCATATTCATCACCAGAGAGTATTCCAACCTCACTTATGCATTTTCTTTTTCTACCTCAAGACGCACAATAGAACCATCTATCGTCTGAACCGTAGTCTGACTTTGCCCCCTAATGGTCCAAAGCTTAAACTACTTTAATTTTATATAAAAGCTGAGGTGGACCCATCATGGTAATAAATATATCAATAACAAAATGCACACAAACTAGTATTTAAAGTATCCTTAGACATTTTTTTTTTTTTACATTTTAAGTGCTAATGAAACTTCAAACACCTCCTGTTATCCTGCGTGTGGAGTAAAATTGTGGAACAGTTTTAGTGTGGAAATGCAGGAATGCCTAAACATCATCCAGTTAAAAAAAATAATGTGAATAAATTAAAATGAAACACTATTTGGTTGATAAGGAATGAAAAAAATTGAAAACCATGTGAGTATATCTGTGAATGTATTATCATAACTGCTATATCGCCTTGATTTTTGTTTTTACACCCAAGGGTAAACGTGTAAAAAGTGTTATATATGACCATGAGAGATAATCATTACTGAAAACACCTTTGCTGATTTGGCTATATTTTGTTCTCTGGCAGAAGTCAGAAAGTAATTGTTTAGTTATTTCCTGATATGTCAGGGTCTACAATGACTTGCACTCTAACAAAGTTTTACGGAATTTACCCCTGCACCTTGAGAAGAGGCATGAAGTGCTGATCCACCCATTCAGCCTTTGTTTTACACTAGATTAATCTGAAATCTTTGCTGTCAAAAGGCTGAGTATTACTCTCATCTTCATAGAATTTACACAAATGTATGAGTTTATCTTGTGTTACAGGACAGAAAAGTTTTGCTTTGTTTTGACACTGCTCTGAAACAACCGGCTGACTTATAGATAGTATATAATAGTTGTTATGGACATTTGGACACACCAAGATGCCACTCTGTTTTACTACTCAAACAGATCTGTAAAGTTTTTACTTTTTTTACCTCCCTAACCATCCTGTTGACTGTGTGTTGTGTGGCAATAAATGTAGCATCTCATGTATTTTAGTGGCCTGTCAATGAAATAAATTAGATTTGTACCCTTGAGAAAAATATTGCGACTTGTAAGTTCCTAGAAACTCAGAAAAGCTTAAAAAACAACACATTAGGAAGTTAAAAAAAAATTCAGTTGCAATTATTTTAAATGAATTTTTAAAGGCACCTACATTTTGTTTAGTACATTGCTGATTAAAAAAAAAAAATCTCATTAATCAACACATGGTTTGTTCTATACTGAAGGAATGTACTCAAATTAATTGCTGGATTTAAACATTTTCAGAGTGACTTCTGAATTTTTTAGACATCTTCACCAGAGTTGCAAACTAATTCGCTTGTATGTAAATGTGAGTCTAAGTCGATATATGCTAGTATATTTTCATGTGTGCATGGAGAGAATCGTGCCTGGTGGCTCTTTAAGATGTAATAAACAGTATGTATAAGAATGAATATATGCATAGCATTGTTTCCGAACCCTGGTCCCAAAAGGCACCTGCCCTGCATGTTTTAGATGTTTCCTCGTTTTACTGATTAAGAGGATTACGGTTCAGCATATATCTGTTAATCAGCTATCAGATGATATAATTGTGGAGCTGCAGGAGTCTAGTTTATCCTCGGGAACAATTTCCATATGCTTGAAGGTGCTGCATTCATATGTTTAAACAGTTATAAAAAGGTATACATATGATTGGAAATGGCCAACCATGACACTGATCGAGAAGTAGGTAAGTTATGTGTCCCAGATATAAACATACTTTGGTCCAAAATGTGCAAATCAAATACAGTACAAAAGCTGAAGACCTTGTGAAGATGCTGACTGAAGCTGCTAGGGAAAAAAAATAAAAATAAAAAAGATTAAAAAAACAAACAAACAAACAAAGACAAATTACAGTTTCCAAATGTGCACAGGGACAAAGGCCTAAGAGATTGTATGGCATTTTTCTATTTAGTATTGCATATTAAACAAATTGTCTTTTAGAGAGAAAAGAATGTATAACATAAAGCTAGTTTGTCAAGGCCAGAATGTTTTATAACTGGTTAAATATGTCATGAGCTCAACACGTGAATGTCTTTAGTAATAAAGCTTTGGGATGACTGGGCCACTATTTGGAAGTGAGCTCAGCAGAGCATCTCAAGAAAGACCTGACAGTTCTGACGCTAATTCAGCCTGTTTGCTTGATAGATTTCTTTGAGAAGAAACAATACATTAATCAAAAAGGAAGTTGTCCAAAGATAATAACTTGAGAAATTTTGGGTTTAGCTAAAAACATGTAACAAATACTTTTTAAAAAATGTTCTATTAATGTATTATTAAATTTTTTTATTTCTCATTTAATAGATTTGCAAATTATGAAAAAAAAATGGTTTGAGGATGAGTGCCTTGCAAGAGTATACAAAATTGACTGTGCATCATTTAATACTTTAAACCTCTTCATTCTCATCAAAACAATATAAATTATTATGTTTAATTTTTTTCTAGGTTTAAATCATTCTGTTATTATTTACATTACATTGTTCTCTTATTTTAGTTGCTCTTACACTTTGAAGAAAAGAGATACATGTTATTTCTAAAATAAATTATTTGGAGGTAAAACACATGGAACAAGGCTTTTAATCTAAAAGCTTCAAAAATGATCTTTAAAATTATCATAAAACCTGATGCTGTTTTCCAAAATAAAAATAAAAAATCCCCTAAAAAAAACAAAATTTTCTCCAGCCCTTTTTAAATCATCATGTTTCAAAACTGTGGACGAACTAAAATAAACCATCACCAAGCCTAAACCTTCTTATACATGTTTTTTGTCTTCTTTGCACCCACAAAAAGGAAAGGTCCCACAGCAGGGCTGCAGCCAGGGTCTCCACAGAATCTTTTCCCAGCTCATTTGGTTTTCAACCGTCTTGGACTGGGCATGAATGTCATCAGACCCCTTTTTTCTTGGAAAGGTCCCTTCATGTCTCTCTACGGCTTTGGCAGTTTGCTCGAGGATTTCAGCGTATCGCGGCTCAGTCTCAGGGGTCAGCTGTCGAGACTCAGAGGGATCGTGAAAAAGGTCATACAGCAGAGGTGGGTTATGGTGTGTCACATGTTGTCCATGACACAGGCAAACCTTAGTGTCATAGCACCCCCCAGTGCCCGGCGGAAAGAAGTTTGGAGTGAAAAAGTGCACCTTGAAGACGGAGTCGCCTAAACAGAAACACATGACAAAAGCCAGAAAAACTTGGTGACGCCTACACAATCCAACATGTTTTTAGTCTGTTCTGCCAAGACTGTCAGATCTCATCAGTGCACGCAAGCCTGCCCATTGTTTTTGCTTGATGTCATTGCATTTATTTGGAAGTACCAGTGAAAAAATATGGCCCCCAAACCCAGGGAGCAGTAAGGAAAAAAACAAAAACTTAAAAAGTAAGAACTTGTTGGAACAGACAGTTTGGGCATTGACAATGTCAGAAAGAATATATCTAGTAATTGTAATAATATTGTTTGGTGGTGGTAAATTTCTTTTGTTGGAAATTCCAAAAGTGATACCTCACCCTTAATGGCAGAGTTTAACTTAAACTGAAATAATCTGAGATATAAAGTATTTACACCACATTAACTAGACTGCATTTTGTTACAGTACAACAACAAACTTCAGTATGGATTATTGCCATTACCTGAGACAGACAAACACAAATTATTACTTTACTTATCAGGGGAAAAGAAAATTAAATCATATTTTTTGAAATATATTTTTGAAAATTTTGATTTTCGTATGTATTTAGTACACCATCTTATAAACATACCCCTGAGGGGAAAAAAGTGCAGCCCATTGCCTTCAGAACATCGCCAAATTGTTTAACACAATCCATGACCGTGCGTAATATCATCCCAAATGGGGGGGAAAAACTAGCTGTTCTGTGAAGGCCTTGGAGAACATTGTCAAACAAACAGCATCATGAAGACCAAGCAACAGATCAGGCAGATCAGTAATTATGCTGTGGAGAACTTTACAACAGGGTTGGGTTATAAAACTGTTTAAATATCTGGTTTAGACTGTACGTGTTATCAGGATGGGCGGACGTCAAGCTATTTTCTGTTTAAAAAACTACTACTAACATTATGAGAGGTGTCTACTGTGTGTTCAAGCTGTATGAGAGTGAAAGAAAACAAGACTTTCAGCAGAAAACAGGAAGGCTAAATTAGAGCATATCAATAAACGGAATAGTCAAAATGATCTATGTCGATAGAATTAATTATAATTAATTATCGATCTGTAATTTAAGTGCCTCCCTGGTCATTTCGTTATTCTTCAATTAAATTATTTTAACTAAGAATTGAATTCAGCCCATTATTCTTTTTTTTTTTACCATAACGTAGTTTGTAAGAAAGAAAAACAAATAAAGTTAAGAGACATAATTGACATCATTAAATACAAAGAAAAGTAATGTTATTAACCATTATATTATATATATTTACATTATGTTACTAATTTAAATTGAAGGCTCATCTTGATGCTTTTCAATTTTTTTAAACATTTTATATCTTATTATAGTGATGGCGCAGACATTTGGTTTAGTTTGTGTGTAAAAAACAGGTTAATAAAGCTGATTCTAATCCAAGGGTAGACGGAGCCCAAAACACTGGTGTCCAGTCCACAGTAGGTCTATCCACCTCCAGTTTTACTGTTTAAAGCGTTGTCTTGGGTTCGGTTCTATATGCAGGTTCTAATTTTAAGACACTGAACTGTCCCAAAGTTGAATTTTTGCTGTCTTACAATTTTACTATTTCAAATAAAAAAAAAAAACACATACTATAGCTAGATAAGATCTGCTTTAGCTAGTATTACTTGTCTTGTGGACATATTTCAAACCTTATTAAAGCTGAAAATATAGATCTGCTGAATAGCTTGACAAATTTGTAGATTTAACTGTGTGAACTTACTATCAGGTGGGTGCCACCGTACTGCATTCAAGTATATGCCGCAGTAGTGGAACAAGAATTCATGTTCTGATCGTGCAGTTTTTCCCTCCAACAGTGGCATGAGGTTATAGCCATCTAAATTTCTGATAATGAGGAAGAGTAAGAGAAGAGCGGACAATGAGAAATGGGCGAGGAAAAAATCCAGATTGGATGGTTATAAAGACTCTAACAAAGATGTTGATTAACTCCCTGATAGTGTGTGTGCATCGCGGTTTAACAGTAAGCTAAAATAATTATAATTGAGATTTACTGTAGTTTACATCCAGACAGTTTTCTTGTTTTTTTTTGGCTTTAAAAATGTTTAGCAATTACAAAAATTTCACAATTTAAAGAAATGGTTTATACCTGTCTGGTTGGGTGTCCTTGGCTAAGTATTTTAGGGTGGGATAGAGATCCATGAGGCTGGTAGGCTCATCTACCACTCTTCCTGCTGCCAGTTTACCAGGCCAGCGGAAAATACCAGGCACCCTGATCCCCCCTTCCCAGCCGCCCATCGCCTTCCCACCTAGAAATGAGAAGCAGAAGAAATTACACACATATTTGTGGGAGTGTCCTCAATTAAAAATAGTGTGTCGCAGGACTGACCTTTATAAATACTGTTCCAGCCTCCTTTCTGGCCAATGAGAGAATCAGCATCTTCTAAATGCCCACCATGGTCTGATGTGAAATGCATCAGGGTATTGTTGGCTAAACCAAGTGAATCCACTGTTTCTGTTATTTTACCTAAAAATAGTGTGGATTAGTGAGATTCAATAATCGGAAGAAAAAAAATTGCACATTCTCGCCCTTTGTTCAGCTTTTAAAAAATATAAATTTAATGAGATTATATGCTCTAAAATAAAACATCCCTCCCTTCTGAGGTCTAACGCAATTTACGCACATATTACCATATTAGGTTAGCACCTATTAACTTACCAATGATCCAGTCCACTTCTTCTAGGTTGTCACCATAGCGACCATGGCGGCTCTTTCCAGCAAAAGCAGGCGTTGTGAACAGAGGTGTGTGGATGTGAGCCAAAGAGAAGAAGAGGAGGAACGGTTGATCAGCATTCCTAGGAAGAATTAACAAGACAGAGAGTTTCTTAAGCATAACCACACCCTTCACAATTACACGTACTGTTGAGACATCACAAATTATGGGTGGCTTTTTCTAAGTCAACTGTAAACAACAATAAAATGACGCCGCGTGATGCTTGTGGAGTTTCATTTAAGTTTTGTGCTTTGTGTTGAAATTTTCTTGAGGCACAGCCTTATTAACTTTAACTGATGCTGTAACAAACAACAAAGATGGACATAGTAATAATGATTGCAGATAAAAGCAAAACAAAACGTTCCAACTGTGTCTAATTCTCTAAAATAAATTTCTATTTGGGATGATAATATTTTCCTGTTGCTTCTATCCAGCAATTTGTTTTTTATAAAAAACACAAAGCAAATGAAAGCTAAAAAAATAATGTTCACATTCACTTTAGAAAGATTAAATGATAAATTATTTCTAGGCTTAGGCTGCATGCCAAGGTCACATGCTTATAAAGTAAGGTCACTGAACCATTTAGATTCTAGAACCACTGTGGTATGCTGGATTCCCAAACTCAAAAGGAATCCTATTAGGTTAAACTAATTTAATTTAAAAAATCTGATAAAATATGAAGTTATGCATTTTTTTGGTGTTATTTGAATCCATGAAAAATTTACAATACCTAAAAAGATGAATAGAGTAAAATTAGAAAAAAGAAAGAAGGATTTGTCTGTGCAACTTTTATACCTTAAAACATGTTTTCGAAACGTTTTGGGACCACACAAGCAATATTATGTTCATTTTTAGAGTTGTCACTTCCTGGGAGCATCCCGCTCCTGAAAACCGCACTATAAAACTTTTCTCTCCTGAGTTTAACCTTACAGCATTGGGTCACAAGCTACGTAACGGATATAAACAAATCAGTTGTTTTGAGACTTGAGCCATTGCAGGTCCACGAAAGAAACTCAGAATTCTCATGTCAACATTAGAGACACATTGGGATGTTATTGGGATGCTGGACTAGCCGTATTGCTACTGAATTGTTAAGTATTAAATTCTTGACCCAGGGTTATTGTGTTTGGTCAGGCATGATAATGTAATTTATTGGCGGGAAAACTGTTTGACAGTCTAACTACTGAGTATTAAATAATCCCCAATATTTACTGAAAAATACAATTTCCTTTTTTAACAGTTAATATTAGAACAGCTGAATATTTTTACTCCAACACTCCTACCTTACCTATTTATAAAATGTTGTGCTTCTGCCAGCAGTCTTTGGGGCAACGTTTCCACTGTCATTGGCTGTTCTATCACATCTTGGTTCCTCATAATGATGCAGTTCCAGGTTCGAAGGAGCCCAAAAGGGACATACCACACAGCGGTTGCTACTATACTGAGAAAGAGAAGGAGCACCAGTAGCCAAAGGCTAACTTCAAGGAGCCCACATAGATGGACACATACCTGAAAACACAGAGGGATCAAACTCATACAGATTGTATTGTATTGACTCTTTTACATACACTTTCTATGATACAGTTTAAATTTAGGTTTTGAGACATATGGATAGATTATGCTACAGAGTTGTAACTTTGAGTTTAATGCTGTTAGATAAAGAAAAACACCCATGATTTATGTTGAAATATTCTGACTGAACCTGTTTCTTTTTATCACCATCTATAAAAGATACTGTGCATGGCTTTCATTCTTTAAGATTCTATATTATATTTTTTTCTTCATTTCCAGTGTTCGTTTCAAACACTTCTCTTTCCTCTACCTGTGGTATTGCTGGTTTCTATTCAACCCACAGGCAACTTACCTTGCCAAGTCCTCTGAATTTCAGTTTCAATATTGTATTTTTTTTCCTGAGGCAAGTTTCTGGCTGGTGTGACTGCGAGTTTACAACTAAAGCTTCTGTTATCAATCTGCTTCTAAAACCCTTTGGTGCTTCTCTGAGCGATTACACAAGTTGCTATGCTTTTGAGTTAATAACAAAACAACTCTTTGTTTTATTGAATGTTCTCCTTTTTTGTCTAGCAACAAAACATATCTGTTTTCTTCTTTTACAACTGTGGAGAAAAAATGAAATCTAGGACAAACATTACACCCACCATTGTAAGAAGTCCCAGTCCAAGCAACAGGGTTAGATGTTGTAGTGTAAGTTTCAGATCCACCAGGATATCGCTGCCCTCCCCAGGAACACAGTCATTAAAAAGGGTGAATGGCAGGCCATAGAAATAGTTGAAACCATGCTGGTTTGGATGATGACAGTGATCACCTCTGGATTCACAATTCACACCAAGGTGCCATTTACCTGCAGGTGCACAAAGAAAAAAACAAAACAGAACTCAGTTAAATGAAAGTCAATAAAGAGGTCATATAATTAAATAACGCTTCATGCCTTTCATCATCCATACTTTTGTCTGGTTTAAATGCTTAATTAAATCGATCCTGATAAGGTCCTTGCTCTTCAAGATTATTTTTTGTCTTAAAGGCACAGTGTGTAATTTTCGGCCAGTAGGGGGCAGTGCATAGCTAAATTATCCCAAGCATGCGGCATCTGTGTCTTCGAGTAAGAAACTCAACAACGGAGGTCTAACTAGTGCTGTTTTCAAACAATTTTTTTTCTCAATTCCCTGAGAATTATCTATTTGTAGCAACATGACGAGCACATCAGTCTCTCTTTCATCGCTTGGAACTAGCGAAGTGGTAAAAATGTATTTATGGCGAAACTTTTTTGCATTTTGAGGGGAAATCAATGTTTTAATAGCGGGCGTTTTCCGTGCGCTTTGTCCGTCCGGGGTCTTGTAGAAGTAAAGACGTCATCTAATATGGCTAATATTATGTAATTATTATTACATAATATTTTAATGGCTATTTTCAAAGATGTACTGCAAAAACTACACACTGTCACTTTAAGTGTTATTACACATAAGACATTGCAGGTAAAAAATGCGTCAAATCTTGCTGTTTAAACTCACCTCATTAAATCTACTCTACGGCCAAAACTGTTCGTGCTTTGGTTAGGCCCCGCCCCCAAGACTTTACAATAATAAAAATTACAAACGCACAAAAAATATTAGGTTACCTTAAAACATGTTCTAAATACGCGGATACATGCATAAATACTGCAGCAACATGTCGTCAGGGCTGAAAAATACACCATATGAAATGTTATAAAAACAAAGAATTAGTCTACTTATAGAAACATTTAATTTAAATGTGAAGTTACGGCAGAATCATCCCAGAAAAAGGAAAATCATGTAATTATGTAGCTACACTTGTTCTTTTTATTTGTATATTTCAACGTGGAAAACTGACAGCTCGAGGTAATGTTGGTACAGGAGAAGAAAAAAGTAAACCGTAAACTTCTGCCATGCTGGTTTTACAAAAAAAACAAACTGAAATTTTCTTCTCAATTAGGTGAGTATGATTTTTTTCACATGGAAATAAATTGTCTAAACTGTGGTTATGATTGTGGCGTTGTTGTCTCAAATACAGAACACAGAGATATGAATTAGGGAGATTCCAGCAGATGCTTCACACAGGTGTCCATAAAAATACCTAAAATAAATTACCTCTCTAAAGAAAACCTGTTAAGGTGAGGACTTTAGAACACATGGAAGGTTTGTCATTTATTAGGTGAAATAAAAAGCATATAATAACATGTTATTATTTAATGATCTAAAACATTTTCAACTTTTGTCAATTATTTTATGTCCATGTTAATCAGTTGAATCATCAAACTTTTGAAAAATGCATGATTACGTAAGGACCTAAAGTTTTCTCTTATTTCAAAGTAAAAGCATTCATTCACTGTCTTCCACTTATCTGAGATTAGGTTGCAGAGGCAGCAGCTTCAGTAGAAAACCTCAGACATGAATTTCTATAGCTAGGTTCTTCAGCTCATTTTTAGACGACCCCCAGGCCAGAAGAAAATAATCCATAATTTGTGGTGGCATCAGTCATCTTATATTGCTTAGTACATTAAAGCACCAGCTCTACTGGGATTGGGCTGTCATCCAAACACAGGTGGTGAGAGACAGAAGAACCCTCGCAAGCATAACATCACTCTTGAACAATGTCTGACCCTACGCAGGAATCTGCTGCTGAATTGAAGAGTTCCTTCAGTGACAGACTGCTGCTTCTAATGAGAGCAAAATGAGCATTGTCACAGCTCCTTTCTCCCAGCAGCTGTTAGACTTTATAACTTTCCCTGCTCCCAAAAAGTCAAGAAATTGATGATCCCTGTTGCTATCAGCATATTTTTTGATCAACACATTTAATACACGTGGACATCCCAGCTAATAATTGCTCATTGTATCAATTTTCTTGTATGTCTGTTGTGTCTTTTTATGCAAATATACACGCATAGTTTTTTTTTTCTTTACCTGGGCTACTCAGCTGTACCTGAATATTGTATTTTTTATAACTGTACAGTACTGTACAGTATTTTTTCTTTAGTTGAAATTTGTCTTTACTGTACATTCCTGTTTTGCTGCTGGTAAATTTAAATTTTCTTACTTAACTTTCTATTCTATTCTACCCTACCCCCCCCCCCCCCCCCCAAAAAAAAAAACAAAAAAAAGATCCCTTTTATCACTTTTGCCTCAGCTTTGAGCTCATGAGCCAGACAGCCAACCTGATCACATCTTACCCACTAGGCCGGTGGTGTATCCCTGTTTCTGCAGCCTCTTAGCAAAGGTAGTCTCATTAGGTGGAAGTCCCCCTGAACCTCCGAGAAACAGCAGCACCTGAACACGACCTGTGCTGGCCATACCTGGTCAACACATACGACAGAAAAGTAGCCAAACAGATTCAACAAAAACAGATGGAACTATGCATGTGATAGATGCAACTAAGTATTATTTTGGCAGTGTTTGGACTTAATTAGGACATCATTTACCTGAGCGAAGTGGATAACGGCCAGTCATGAAAGCAGCCCGGCTCGGAGTGCAGAGAGGAGCTGCTGCAATGTACTGGGTCAGCTTTACTCCCTCTGAAGCTAGTCTGTCTATGTTCGGGGTTCTACAGAACAGTAAAAAAAGAAGGGGAAAAAAGTAGCAAAATGAAATTGAAAATTACTCCAACTAAAGCAGATTGATGTAAATTAAATTATATATTACAAATATTAGTTTGTATAATATTGCATGTATTCAGAAAACTTGGTATTAAGACCAGAACTAATTACACATAGCAAACCCGGCAGTTATTGGCAACTTTGGTTATATGTAAAAAAAATTAAAAAATAAAGAGCATCTACTGGACTTTGCAAGTCAAAGTTCCAGTTTTTAAATACCTTTTCATTAGTGTTCTGACAAGAAATATCAGCAAGTTCAGTCTCACCTAAATACCATGTTCTCCTGTCTTTTCCATTCAGAAAATGCGCTTTTTTTTCCACAGTTCTAGTTGTTTTAACGAGTTGTTTTTCTGTAGATATGAGCAAGTTTAGATGAGAATGTATTTTCTATGGTTTTAAGATGTTCAACCGGCTTAACTGGATCAACTGACTGGCTTACGTGAATTATATTTTTTCTTTTCTTTCTTTTCAATTTTAAAGAATGACTACATTAAAGACACCGATCAACTTAAATATATATATATATATATATATATATATATATATATATATATATATATATATATATATATTATATATGTATAAATTAAATGTTTCAGTTAGGTACACATATTTTAAAGGCATGATTATGGTTGCCAATGAGTACAGTACTTGTGATATTTATATTAAAATATTTTTCTAATAACAAAAATCAACATAATATTATGCTTCTGCAATAATTCATGTACTTATTTCAAAACTATTCAGGGGTTTTTACCTGCGGTGCCAGAACTGTGGCTTATGTCTGATTTACCTGATGGTATCGTTGCCGTAGCAACCTATATCTCCAATCCCGAGGTCATCGACCATCATGATTACAAAGTTGGGCTTCTTGTCCACCACCTTCCCTGTGACATCACTTCCTGCTGCCAAGAGCACGGACAGAAAAAGAGGTGCAAGCATGGCAGAGCTGTGCAAAAGATTACCAGGGATTTATTTTTCTATGTATATATTTGATAACAAAATAAAATGTGTCAGTTTAATTCATGTCAGCTTTCACATTTCATAACACATCACATTTTAGGTGCTGTATACTAATCATACTTGATGGGACGTTTGTGCCTCTGAAGTGCAAATTATTATTGATCTCTTAAAAACTGCGTCTGATTAAGCCTAATTGCACCACTTGAAATGAATCTGAGCCCTTCTTATGTAAACCACAACCTGAAACTTACGTTATAAAACTATTTGAAGTGTGAACTCTTGCAGTGTCCGCACGGTTCTTAGAGCAAAGCTGCCACATGGCTGCGTTTAGATGCAACTCGTAAAATGAGTGAATTAAGCCTAATGTACCCTGATTAAGTGTAGCGTTAACATGTAATTAAACTTGCAGGTAAAAAGTGCGTCAAATCTTGCTGTTTAAACTCACCTTATTAAATCTACTCTACGGCCAAAACTGTTCCTGCTTTGCTTAGGCCCCACCCCCAAGACTTTACAGTAATAAAGATTACAAACGCACAAAAATTATTAGGCTACCTTAAAACATGTTCTAAATACGCAGATACATGCATAGATATTGCAGCAACATGTCGTCCGGGCTGAAAAATACACCATATGAAATGTTATAAAAACAAAGAATTAGTCTACTTATAGAAAACATTTAATTTAAATGGGAAGTTACGGCAGAATCATCCCAGAAAAAGGAAAATCATGTATTTATGTAGCTACACTTGTTCTTTTTATTTGTATATTTCAACGTGGAAAAAAATGACATAGAAAGAACATCAACTGACTTACATGATAGCAGCAGAGTATAAGGACAAGACTAAACAAGCAAAAAGGAAAAGTGCAGAAATACACACATTAAAGAGTTAATGTTGATAAGGAGGCACTAATAGGTTTATGCTCTTCACATTCTAAAATCCTGAAAAAAGTGTTTCAGCTATGCTTAGAAACATTTGCAGGAGAAAAAATAAATAAATAAGGAAGAAAATTAAAAATCCATATTTATTTTTATTATAGTAATGCATATAAAATATAGGCTATTTATGATGAGATCAAATTAAGAATCGGTCATACAAATTTCTAAAATATCCCTAACCCTTATACAATTGAAGCAGATCACATGACTATGTTGGTACGAAACTACTAATGTCCTTAAGATTTATTAAAAGAATATGACTAATAATACAATATAATACAGTATAGAGGAACAGATTGCAAAGAATTGTAGTAGAGTATCCTGCAAGCTATAAAATCTTGGACTGAAGTTTCTGCCTCGCACTGAAAGAAAAATAGTTGTGCGCTGGCAAAGCTCTTGAGCAGATACATAGCTTTCTCGGTAAAATTCTTCATGTAAGGTAAAATAATTAAATAGACAAAATCCATCCATCCATTATTTATGCTGCTTATCCTTAAAGGGGTAACGGTTGGACTGGTGCCTATCTCCAGCAGTCATTAGCTGAGAGGCTGGGTACACCCTAGTCAGGTTGCCTATCCATAGCAGAAAATCCATCCATTCTGCTTATCCTTGATGGGTCACAGGGAGACTGGTGCCATCTAGACAGACAGGACAAACAACCATGTAAGCACGCACTCACACCTAAAGGCTAATTAGAGAGAACCTAACAGTCATGTTTTTTGGATTGTGGGAGGAAGCAAGAGTACCCACAGGGATCCCAGGCATGCACAGGGAGAATGTGCAAACTCCATGAAGAAAGACCCCAGGCCGGGATTCAAACCGAGGATCTTCATGTTGTAAGTCAACCGTACTAACAACAGCGCCACTGTACAGCCAACTAAATAGACAAGTAAAGTTGTGAATTAGGTCACCCTAATTATAATGGCTGTGGGCAGGAAGAAATTTTTGTAGCGGTCTGTGTTGCAGTAAAACTGAAGAAGCCTCCAACTGAAGACACTCTTTTCTTTTAGGAAAGGCTCGTGAAGAGGATGATCATGCAGGGTTGTCCATAGGTTTTTGATTTTGTGAAGACTCCTTTGCACCATCATCTCCAGTGGTTCCACAGGAGTCCCCAGAACAGTACCAGCCTTCTTTATCAGGCTGCTGAGCTGTTTCAAGTCCTCTGCTCTTACGCTGCTGCCCCAAGAAATGATAGTTGAAGAGATTCCAATCTCCACAACAGACTTATAGAAGATATTCAGCATCTTGCTGCAAACTTTGAAGGACCTAAGCTTCCTCAAGAAGTCCAGTCTGCTATGTCCCTTATGTAGACGGCTTTACTATCTACATTCAGCCTATTGTCTGGGTGAACTCTGAGGAATTTATACTCCTCAATCATCTCCACTTCTTCTCCCAGGATGGAAACAGTGTTTGACTTAGTACTATTTCTTCTGAAATCTATAATTATCTCCTTTGATTTTTTATATTCAAGGTGAAACAATTGTTTCTACACCATGCCACAAAGCGGTTCCAAAGGTCTCTGTATTCAGTCAATGTTTATCTATATAGAGAGCTTTAGACAGTCAAAGAGATGACAAAAATGCTTCAGTAAAAGACAAAAATATTGTTTGCAATAAAAAATGTGTAACAACAAAAGAGTAAAAAGATTAATATATAAAAAAGCAGCAGCACAAGCGATAAGGCAAATACAGACGTGGACAAAATTGTTGGTACCCTTCATTAAATCAAAGAAAAACTCATAATACCAACAATTTTGTCCACGTCTGTAAAGCAGTAAATAAAAAGTTTATGAAAACTTTTGAAAGTTTGTGTAAAAAGTGGCTTTAATTTTCAGACCTGGTTTGTGCGTAAGCTTTTTAATGATTCCCCTGAATCCTTTTGCTTTTCTTTCATACGAACCAAAGTCAAAGATAATTCTACTTCAATTACTCAAGGCAGATTCATTAGTCATCACCAGCTTTCTGCTAGCACTCTCAGTGCTTGGTTTAAATGGAAGTCTTTGTGTGAGTGTAATAGCCTTGGGGTAAGAAATAAATATGTGCACATGTAAAGGCATTAGCCTTGTTTGTGTTTTGCAAGTAGAAATTCAAGCAGGTTCCCACACTTCGTTTCTAAGGCTCTAATCAGGTGCATCTTTATTGACCTGCCATCATAAATCATTTACAGTCTGCACTTATGTGTGAGTTTCTATCCAGAAAATACCTGACATACCTGTCTTTAATTCAGAACACTTCGTGTTTTTTTTGGGGGGGGGGGTTTCTCGTAAGGTCCATAAATTTCTTTAGCTCTTGGAGGAACTGTAGAACACTAAAAAACAAGAAGTAACACAACAATACAAGTACAAACCTTATATCACCAATTTTTGCTTTCCTCAAGAGTGTGTGTGCATGGTTATATTGACACTGTAAAGCCTTAGTCATAAACAGTTTGTATGCAGAGATCAATTTATACCATTATTGTCCTTGGGGTGTCCGTTGCGTTAGCAACATTACAACAGGCTTCCAAGAAATGCTCTGGTCAAAAGAAGTCTCACATTATCAGGATATAATCTTCTTCGTTTTCCTTCCTATTACAAATAAAATCAACTAATTGTATCACGATAAAATTTAATGTGTTAAAAAAGGCCTGTAGAGTCTGAGATGGAGCTGTTCAGTTTCACACAATTTGAGCACTAGATGCTGTGACATTGTGTTGAACAAGGTGAGACATCCACTCTCCAGAAGATTAGCTGTTGTCCTAAATTGTTGTTTTTTTATACTTGAGATTTGATGTAAATACATGTACAAACTGATAGGGATATTTTTTTAATGGTACGCATAGTGCTGTGAGTCCCAAGTAACAAGCTGAGTTTTTGCAGTCTTATTGACTTGTAATATGAAATTAAAAAATATTTTTACCCCTGAAAGATTTTAACAGATTTATCTTTTTTTCCAACAATGAAATGTTTCAGATTAACAGAAGCAACTGTATATCAGACAATGATAACCTGAGTAAATACAATATGCAGCCTTTAAACAATATTTCCATTAAAAGAATATTCTAAGAGCTTGGGAACAACACAAGTGCTTTTTAATTGCACTATAAAGTCCTAGATAGCAGAGAGGTTGTACTGTCCCCCCCCCCACGCATTATTACGGCCATATAAATTAATTAAACGTTTAATTTTTTGGGGGGGAATTTCAATCCAACTTCTTTGTTTATTTTATTATGAATACGGGGTGCAAATGCAGATTCATCACAATTTGTTCTTCCTTTATAACCTTCTGTTTCAGGGACACATTTTAATTGGAGGGATTAACTCAAATGACATTTTATGGACAGGTATGGATTACATGGATGATTTAGTATTTCTTTATCAGTGGAACAGATCAAAGCTCTAGAGGTGAATCAAAGGGGTTTAGTATCCTCAAGGAACTGGTGATTGTAAATGCATGTGTAGTGATAGTTCATTCAAAAGAAATGGACCATCACTGAGGTTCCTGCACTGCTGAGCAAAATGCATAACACACAACACACAAATCTTTACTGGCAATCGGTTGAGGGGAAAAACATTAAAAAAAAAACCATACAAACCAACCAGAAGCTCCCACGAAAAGTGTTTAATCGACTTGTCAAACATTTTCACAACTGCAGTTGAGCACTAGTGCCAAATGACATTGAAGACAGTTCCCACACGAAATATCAACATGGAATATTAAATTAACAGGAAAAGCTTTACACTTGTCTAAATGCATTTAATAAATCAATGTGTATACAGGATAGGAAAGTGCTTCTCCAATTGAGAATGTCCTTACAAAACAAAACAGAATTTCTCTGCTCATTTCTCTGTGGATTTAGATACTCTTATTTGTTTACCCACTCAGGAATATTAAAGATAATATAAATGATAAGGCAGCAATGGTTTGTATCATGTTTGATGCCCTCTTGCATGATCTAGAAAGTGCACTTCAGGACCCAAAGGTTTACATTCTGGTTTGGATGCTGCGGTCCAATATTCTTGGTTTCTTGGGAATTTCTTGGAGAAAGTGTTTAGTAGATTAACTCCAAGGAAAGTTATCTTGTGTGAAATGAGTCTGAATTTACACTGCAGGACATCGGAGTGCTTTTGTCGAATCTTAAAGCACCCATTGGAATGTGAAAGGGGAGCGCTGCACTTAAAGGAAGATGATGTTTTTTGAAGGCATCACTGGCTATCTCAGAAAGCTTGTACTGTTATACAATGGGTAATTTGTGCATTTTCATTTCATGCCAGACATATTATCCGCTTGCTTTAACATCTCAAGATAAAACTGTCTATTGTCTATCACAGGGTACAGGATAAGATGACAGTTAGCAGAGCATTAACCTCATGTTTAGCCCACAGTTCATAAAAACTATTAATATGACATCATAGACTATTTCTCAGCTCAAGGCTAGGCTGTTAGCAACAGTCTCTGTCCTGCATTGCAGCTATATGATTTACTGTTAACACGCCTCTGAAAATCCAACATTATACAACCAGTATAACCACATTATTTTGTTTAAAAGAAGCACAGAAAGTACAAAACTTCAAGGGTAAAGAAAAACATTCAGAAGTTTGTGCTACAGTGGTAAGAGACAGAAAAAAGGCAGTAGCCTTTTCTGAGGCATTTCACAATAATCACAAAATACCACAGAAAACTAGTTGACTCAAAAAGCCATCAGGGTCGGCTCAGAGGCACCACTGCTAAAATGGTAGAAATTCATATAAAGGTCACAGGTGAATGTTATCTGTATACGAATGATACAAAAACACTGACAGCAACTGGCTTGGTCCAATGAAGAGACACCGAGAAGAGCTTTGCAAGTGAAATCAGATGAGGTGGATGAAATTTGGAGAAAATAAAACTTGACTTCAATAAACAAGCCGTTCAGTTACTGTTATGATTATATGTGTACAGTACTTTGAAACGTATTTTGTTTCAACTTTGAACAGCACATAGCCCATTCATTTTTACTGTTTTGTGTGATTTGCTTGTTTTGGCATCATTGTTCCAGATGTCTTTTCTTTGTGCCTTTAGATTGATCAAGCCAGGCTGTGACAGTGAAAGGCACTATAACAAAGAATCCACTGCATCTCAACTACACATGCTACGGGAAAAAAAATAAAAATAATGCATATACATAATTAGATAACATCTTTTTACTCTTCCATGTTAGATTACATCTTGTCTGTTGGATTAAACTTATGTTTGACTTACTGAATTTAAAACACTGAAAATAAAAACCAGTAATATAGGTTACTGTGTCTCTGCAGGATAAAAAGAAAACAAAAACCCTTGAACCTTTTCACATTTTGTCACACAACCAATAGTTTTTTGGAATTTTTTTGTAGCAGAGTAATACCAAGGCATGAGCTATTTTGAAAGGAACAACGGTCAAAATCATCAGTCCCTAGATAAACTTCCACTTAAATCTAAGACTTATTAAAAAATGTTATGTCAAGTGGTTCCACTCAACTGCTTTAAAGAAACAACTTGGTTACTTAACCATCTCACTTAACAGTTACTTAAAGCAGTTGAGTGGAACCACTTGACATAACATTTTTAAGTAAATCTAATGTTTGACTTTTTTGAGAGTATGTATGAATCTATCAAATCAAATCTCAACAAATACACTCAAGCTTGTGATTTTTGTGTGACAAAAACTTCCAAAGGGTATGAACTGTGCATATCTGATTGGTTTATCTCAAAGGTCAATAGCACAATTCATCCACAACTAATTTATTCAGCTGACCGAAGAACAGTCAATGTACAAGATTTAAATCTGAGTCCCTTCACCAGATCTAAACAAAATTGAACAAAACAAACAGACAAAACAAACAATCAAAAAACACAAACACAGTGAAATCAAAGACATTCCAAGCACACAATTATCTAAATCACAGCATCCCCCAAAACTAGGATTAAATTCTGTAACACTTCTATGTCAAAATCCACAAAGTACAGTGGTATTAATTCATGCCATATCTTTTCTTATTCTACACTTGTACAACAGATAAATTATGTTATTACAAAATATTTTTTTTAATTTTTTTATTTAGGACACTCATTTCTTTTCATTATAATATAATTGGCTCAATACAGTAAATGCAAAAAAAGTACTAGGTGAACAGATACAATATCACTCTCCATTACTGGTTGTGAATTATACTAAATTACAAGAAGATTGTATCCATCTAAAAAAAGAGAAATGTTTCAGAGTAATATTTTATGGTTACATTTAATATGAGATTGAATCTCTTTGATGACAACTTGGCTTTAAAAAACGTTGGATTTTGATTGATCACTTTAATAAATTTGCATGTTAGAACGATCAGAAACCACTAGATCATTATCTAACTCCTTTTCACCCTTACAAGAACAAAGACACACACATACACACACAAGCCCATAAAGACCAACACACATTTAAACGATCAGAAACACACAGGCCTACTCTGGGGCCTCACAGTAATTTAGCTCTTCAGGGTGGAGCCTAACAGTGAGATTGCCTCTGCTTGAGTGAAGTTGGTCCAGGCTAGTCAGACGATCAAGGCTGGGAAGAGTTCAGTAGGGTGTTGGATTCTACACAAAAAAACAGTTGAATGTTTAAGACCTATAAATACTCCATCTGAATGTCTAATTTTTTTCTGGTGAGTGTTCAGAGGTTTGTCATACCCTGGGGTTCCGACTTAGCGTCTGTATCTGCTTTGTGTCCAGCCTCCGGGTCTGCTTCTAATCGGAAAGAATGATAAAGTGAGTTAAGAGAAAACACAAAAGGGCAAAACAAAAGAAAATGCCACAGCATACAATTTTATGTAGCTTATTATTAACTTACCTACATATGAAAAAAATTGTGGTGTATGGTAAATGGATAAAATTTATATAGTCCTTCCCTTGTAATTTCAATCACTCAAAGTTTTTTATATTACACCCACAGTGCCCCACTAACAAACATGCTCAAATCCGTACACTGATATGCTGACTGGTAAGAAATTTGGGATTATGTGCCTTGCCATGGGGTACATAGGCCTGAAGGGGGAAGAAACTACAGTCAAACCAACAATTCTCAGTCTGAAAAACAACTCTTCCTACTGTTTTCCAATCCCAACAGGGGAATATAACAAGGAAAATTGCATATTATGGCTTGAATATTACATTACTACTTTATTTAATCTAAACATTTTAAGGCAATTTCTGGAAGTATTTGGTTGAGTAGTGCAGAACATTTTAGTAAGAGCAAACCTTTTTTCTACTTGTTCATTACTTTAAGAATTACAAATCTATCAAATAAAAATCAGAATATGGATTCTTTGGATGTTCCAGTATAGACTGTCTAAATATGATTTCTATACAAACCTTGAAAATGTAGTATCTAGCAATTAAACCACACATTCAACAAATACCAGACAGTTTCTGAATCTGCCTCTTGGCACGTGTAGCTGAAGCGGAGCAGTTTGTGTTGACTGTAAACTTAAACTTTGCTGAAGTGGCAAGACTAGGATGCAGGACGTATGTGAGCAATTGTAACTGCCAACACCCACTGAGACGTGAAGCTGAGTCTGCTGCCTTTCCTGAATACTGACCTTCAAAGATTCGGCTTTTTCATTTAAAAGACAAACCCCGATACACAGCTTTCCACTCAACCAAGATTTTATGTGACTGATCAACACAAAGGACTGCAAAATTGCAAAATGGAAGGAAATGTTTTATAAAAAAATAAATAAAAATAAAATAAATAAATAAATAAATAATTCCAGTGTGTATATGTATTCATTTTACTGATTTACATTTCTCTGCTTGCCTTGGGTTAAGATGTTTGTTTCCTCCCACTTTACATAATAACAGACTGATTTCTTTTTATTCTTTCTTCATTTAAGCATATCTCAAGCTCAGTAAAATTGGACCAAAAGTCAGTGGGTATGTGATAAAACATGGAAACTTTAACACTATTAATACTTTTGCAAGACTTTGTAAACACAACAAAGAAATTACTAATAAAGAAAACTTCAGTCTCACCGTTTATCAAATATTTGAAAATACTAGGTTTCAGGAAACTTTAAGCTAGTTTATTTGGCAATATAGAGCTTTAACTACCAGAAATTCTGTACCTACAATATCCAATTAAAGTCAAGGGTTATACTGAATTTTTAGATAATTAATGATCTGTAACACCTGGGTTATACTGTACCTACCTTCTTTTTTGAAACACAGCTTCTTCTTCTGATAGGCAAAGTACCCAGCGACTGCTCCCACCGCAGCAACAATGATTCCAGACAGGATTCCTGCTAAATTTTTAGAGCCCCCCTCTGTAAAGATATAAAATAAAACAAAACTTGGTCAACAAATACTGATAGTAGATGATGAAAACACTTTAAAATGGGAGGAACACGCTCATGTTCCATTGGAATCGTAAATAAATACTTGTTTTTCATATGATTTAGAGTCTTAAAACCCTTCAGAGAATTTTCTCACACCTGTGTCTTAGTGACGTAAAGAAAACCAGCATGGGTAGATTTTAGTGCTAAGTGCAACCACATAGCTATGTAAAACCACAGATCTAAATAAGATAAATACCTCAGAGAGGTAAAACATGACTGTTTGCTTAGTACCACTGTACCGAATAATTTACTCAACGAAAACGTTGCTTATATTACCTGTTTTCAATCTGTTATTAACATAACTCCCTGTATACAAATTACTGTGGTGTTCCTTTGTGTCAGCTAACCTGAGTTAATACTGTGAAGCACAACTTCATATGAATGGAATGTACCTGAATTGCTGCTTTACTTAGCACACAGTGTTTCACATGGATATATTTCAAATATAAAAAACAAAAACTGTTTTGTACTGGGGCTAGCTTTTCATTCAACAGAGAGTAATAAGGGGAAGATACGGTCAGATGACGCGACACGTGAAATAAGGAAGAAGGAGGAGGAAAGTGACAGGATATAAAAGTGGAGTTAACAACCTATGCACACCTGGGCAAACTGCATCAACAGGAAAAGGTGGAAAAAAAAAGATAAGAGTGAGGAGTGTGAGTCAGAGAACTCTAATAAACGCTGAAAAAAAAGAGAATGACTAAACATAATTATGGGGGAATGAAACAGGAAACTTTAGTGACTCAGTAAAAGGAAGTAAATGTCAGACATGTTTTAACATGTATGTGATCAAAAGCAGAACACCAAAGGTAAGGAAAAATAGAGCTAGGGAAGGATTTTGAAAATATGAGAGTATTAATCTTTATAATAATACTACTAATAAGAATAGAATACTCTTTCACTCTTTAATGTGTTTTTTTTTTTACTCCAGCGACCATTGTTTCAACATGTCTAGAACCATGAAAACACACCCAATCTTCAAAGCAGAGTTTTTAAGAGGTTTTGTATACGTCATACGGGAAACACAAACCAGCTAAGGTCAACATGCAACACAAAAGAGCAGGACAATGTTATGCTGTAGGTATGTTTGGGGTAGGGCATGGAGGGGTGGGAGAATGTGTTGTAACCAGAAGACAGGAGACGGATAACTCACTTTCAGGCTTGGTATTATCTGGATTTGGAAACAAAGAACACAAAAACAGCACTTAACATAAACTTGATATAAAAAAACATTACTTTTAGACTGTTAACATTTTCTTTGCATCATCTTCGATTTATTTGAGCTATGGGCATTATAATGTGAGCCAGTTTACAAGGATCCTATTCAAATAAAATCTTGTAGCTCCTAGTAGTTATTTTCAGTACCATGACAAAAAATAAATAAATAAAAAAGTAAAGCGAGCACAAAGCCACTGGGAATGGAACCAAAGGAGTAATGATGTTATGCTTGAAAAGATAAACTTGGGCACTGAACATAACACACTGGCCATTCAATAACAAAGTAACAACAAAAAAGCATTAAGATTGAATTTGAGTTCACAAAGTTAGGATTTATTATATAAGGCATTGAAGAAATTATTTGTATTTTAACATTTCAAAGAGCTGTGCTATTGTACCCCTGTAAAAATGGTTACAGCTACGAGGTGTACTGTAATTTGTAATGTCTTTTTTTCACGTATTCTTGTATCCGGTTTTTCATTTCAAAGGTATGTCAGTAATATCGTGTGTTTCACCAAGTTTCAGAACTACATAAACCCCACTTCTCTTTTTAAAGATTTCAAGAATATGAACAGAACGGGGTTCAAAACATTAATTTTTGCAGTTCTGGATATCTTGATGATGAAAACACACACACACAAAAAACAAGGCTTACCATCTGATACAGCATCAGCACTAGGGCCTAAAAGAAAAAGACAAAAGAACATGTAATTTATAAAAGCAGAGAGAAAAAAGCATTCCTCGAGTAGCTTGACAGTACATGTAAGAGAGGGAAGAAAAATGAGAAGAAGAATTAAGTTTAATCTCTTTGTGGTATATTATACTTTAGAGGGATTAAGCACTCTCACATTTCTTCCCTAACTGTTTAGGGAACACAATATCATCAAATTTGTAAGGCAATAATTTTGGCATTCACTGCCATGATAGTTACAGTATATTTGGGTGTCAACTCTAAGATTAATCAGCACACATAAACATGACTAACCCTAAAAGTGAAAAACTGAGAAAAACTTTGATAAAGGTTCTCAGAAATATAACAATAATATCTAATGTTACTTGTTACTTTATCTCTGAGATGTGCTAAGAACATCACTGGGATAAAATATCAGACACAAACTCTCCATGGTAATCTTTGATCTATGTGATCTGTGTACCAACAAGTCCATTATCACCATCTGCTCTGCTTGTCCGAATATGTCTGTGACATCATGGCTGCTGCCAACTTGCTTCAACTTGACAAAGCTGCTGAGGAAGCTCTTTTTCACAACAAAATCCATCATTACAGTGATTAGGGAGAGTCTTCCTACAAGTGGGCAGAAAAGAGTAAATGCTAAGAAAATCTCTACTTAATGCCCCGACAAGAGGGAGAACGTATTCAAAGGATAACCCAGATTGGCTGGATATCATGTAGATCTCTTTTTTAAATCTTGCTACTAATGATAAATTTAATTTTGATGTCAATTTTGACTAGGTAATTTTAAAACACCAACATGTTTTGATTTAGCACTATTACTTTTGAGCTCTGGCTGTATTGCTTAGGTTCATTGTCTTGCTGGATCTCTCACAGGGTTTTTTCTAGTATTTTCCTATATTTACTTAGCCCCCAAGTCTTCCAATAAATTCTGACCATCGTCTGACCATCTATGAATGTCTTGTGATGGATTGGTGACCTGTCCAGGGTGTACCCAGCCTTTTGCCCAATGACCACTGGAGATATGCATCAGCCCCCTGCAAACCTTCGAGGATAAGCGGAATACAAAATGGATGGATGGACTTTAGGAATACTTCAATAAACTTACAAATGTATATATATAATTAATAATATAAACTACAACATATTTTTTATTTATTAAAAATAAATTATTATATATTACCAATATAGTACTGAAAGTGTACTTGTAGTAAAAAATTGTGTTTATTTATAGACTGTAAAACACATGTTTTTCGAAACACTTTGTCGAAAACAAAATTTATGCTGTTTGTTTTCAGGCCTGTCGCTACATGGGAGGGTCCCGCTGCTAAAAACCATACTATAGAACTTTTTCCCTGCGGTTTGTGGGCCCGGAAGTACTGTGACTGAGTTTTGCTTTACAGTGGTATGCTACGTGGTACTTAACGATATAAACAATCACATAGTCTTGAGAATTGAGCCATGGCAGATCCACCAAGGAAAGCAACGAAGACGCTTTCAGAAGAAGCGAGGAAAAGTAACTGGGGTTTAAGGGCCGTAGCTTCACCACTGGAGAAGGCTTGTTACCCCGATTCCCAGCGGGCGCATCCGTTCTGCGCCCCAGTGTGAATCATGGGTAAGGAAAGTTGCAGCATATAGAAGCCTCATGCAGAAGCTGCCAATATCTCAGCTCATGACCATGATGCGATACACTGCCAGGAAAACTATTTGATGGTTAGCCAACTGACATGCCGTTAGTTTAATGTTTTGTTGTTTTGGTTGGCAAGCTTGTAAAACCGTGAGCACACTTGTTTGGAAGCACAACATTGGGATTTGTTTTTATGAGAGTTACAGAACGCCTATAAAGGGCAACAAAGGGCAAATATCTGCAACATTACGGAGTGTGTCTTTAATGCTAGCATGTGGGCAGTGACTATCATGTTAACTACTGTACATCTACAACATCTATCATACTAACATTAGTTTATAGGTGAAAATAAAATAAATGATAGCATTAGTTAAAATGCTAACATTATCTTGTTGGCTAACACTAGTAGGTGGGTTTGCATGAACTTACTCGATGTATGATTACTACACTTTTTTAAGCTCTAATTAGCAACAATTATGTTACCTGAAATGCAAATAACAGCATGTTGGCTAACAAAACATGCTGACCATTAATAATTCACTCCATTTAAAACTTTAGGTTTTAAAAGTGGAAATTTGGTAAAATGGTGACATTAACGTGTGCTTTCATTAGCATGTACACCAACATTAACTTACTTTATGTAGTAGGTTATGCTAAAAATACATTAGAAAATAAAATTATTTAAATAGCTAACTCAAGCTCAAATCCTAAGAGTAATTTGCTAACATTTGTTTGATGCTAAATTTAGCTTTTATGTCAAAATTAGCAAGAAACTTTTGTTGGCTACTACTGAATTACTTCGGTAGTTTATTCCTCAAAAAACCAAGAGATATTTTCTTTCACAGAGCGAGCCAATCAATCCCACAGGACATCACCATTATTTGTAACCTACATAACACCCTGCAATAACATCAACAGTTACATCGAACAGAAGCCATACATTTTAACCAGCAGTCTTACTTATGCTTTTGCAGCACTGACCACAATCACCAAATATTCAACCAGTTATAGAATGGAAAAAAAAATTGCATCACCTTTAAACCCCAAACGTTAATACATTAATGACGTAACCAAACAGTCCTTACACTAGCAGGCACTCCCTCTTGATGTCAATATAGCCCCCACCATTGAACCCACCATAGGTCCAACAGTCCCCACCATACATTTCAGAGTTTCTAAAGAATAAGTCAGAAACTTCACCAGAAAGGGCCTTAAGAGATCCTGTGAACCAATATATTTTTTTTAAAGGAACATAATGTTTTTGTGAACCCCCCCCCCAAAAAAAAAAACCCCGCATCTAATGCTTTGCTAGTATGTACAAGTATGCAGAAAGGTAAAACAACCATTCAGAAGCAATAATAATAATGAAGAAGAGAGAATCAGAAACCTGGCGTGAATGCCCACAGTGTTAAAAAACAAACAAACAGATAAAATAAAAGTCAACCTTCATTGTGTGGCTGAAGGACTGCATTAACTGTGGAGAAAAAAGACAAAGAACAAAATTATAAGACCAGTAAAAAATACATGTAAATAGAATTATAGATAACAACAACATACATATATTAATCAGGACTTTGAATTATTAAGGCAATATGACAGCTCTTTTTAATGATGTAACATTTCTCTGTAAACCTAAATAAATTAAACAAGATGTGAAATATATAGTTGATTTCAGTAAACTTTTTGAAAAGTAATATTATGCTGTATCTGTTATTTCCCCTGCTCAGCCTAAACTTGCGCCATATACTGGTAGGACAATGTTTGTAAAACTTAACTCGGTAGCCTTACTGTGACTTTTATTAACTTTTTATTCCTGCACTTCTTTAGTGTAACAATATCTCGAAGCCCATAATTTGCAATACAAAAATGCAACGATATGTCTTATTAAAGTCTGCTTTGCAAAGTAAAACCCAGTAAAATCCAAAGCTTTGTATGGGCTCAAGATGAGAGCTTTAAGTTTGACTTTCTGCGTACATCCATGTGAAGCTCAGAATGTTGTGAGAGATTGCCCTAATTGTGGACTGTGACAGGCAAAATTAAAGCTTTAGTTGGAGGGAGGGTTGTAAGATCATGAACAAAAGAAGAATCACAATAGTGACAAGAATCATGGTGTGTAGACATTTGCTGGTTTTGCAGTATGGACAATTCATGTCTCTGGACAAAACAAGGATACAAAAAAAAACTGCACTGATATTCTGGTGAGAAGTAACGTAATTCTATATTTTAATTTCTGTTTTTTTAATATGGGACCATGCTTGTCTGTCTTCACACCTGCTTGCGCAAGAAAACATAATCCTCTGTGATAAAAACCTACATCACTGTGCGTCATAACAACACGAAGACCAATAAAAAAGGTTTTAGTAATAAAATAAGATTCCACATAAATAAAAACTATATATTATGACATGCTTTTAACATGAAATTTTAATTTTGTTTTATTACTATATTACTTTATATTACTACTTTATTACAATAACTAATTTAGATGCAACTTGGTAGTGTAATGAAATATTTTTAGTTAGCAGTTTGCTACTTCACATGGAAACGTTGATCTAAGGATCCTTTGGGTTTACAAAAGGTATTTTTATTCTGGTCCAGATCTTGACTAGTTGGATTATCTTCTGTAGTCCCATTGCTCTAAAGATTTCTAAGTTGAATTACATACAATTAAATAATACATAACAATTGTATGGATAACACTTCATTTAAATTATATTCAGAACATATAGACAATTTAGCGTATTTTAATTTCAGTGTTTCCTTTTTAAATCATGTGAACATAAAATCAGCCAAAGAATTCCTAAGTTCAGCCCCCCTGGATACCCAGCACATTTCTAGAGAACGATACAGAAACTTTACCAAAAAGGGTGTTAACGATGATCCTGTGATCCTGTTCTGATTTGCACTAAAGGATATTATTTGTCGTGAACAATGGCTGACCTAACTTTTTACTAGGGAAAATCCCTCGTGTGTTCTAAAACACAGTTGTCACCTAAGTGTGACACAGTCAACATAAGAGATCTGGAGGAGCAGGTAGAACTATGATTAAGGGATTAATATGCTCTTGATAAAGCCTATTTATCGCTAAACACTTTTTACTTGTACACGATTGATACATGTGATAAAGGGTTTTCTTGACAATTAATACTTGAGTTAACTGCTAAAGACAACCACTTTCAATAAAAACACATATTCTTATGCCTTTGGTAAATTGACACTTGAGTCCAAAAACAACAGAGACCACCACAATGTAGTAGAGTGGTCCCTCAGTTGTGAAGTCAGTGTAAATCATTTGGGAGGTGTCTTTACTGAAATTGCTACACCCAAGTAAAGGATGTAAAAGTGTATGAGCCAAATTTCCACCTTATATGCTTGTCTCTTTTAGAAAGAAAATCACATCTGTTTTTCATAGTTTTTCAGAAAATTATGAGCTGCAATAATTCTACATACAATAATTTAAGCAAAGTGAGACATACATTCTTTTAAACATTAGATATTTAGAAATGTTGTCAGCATTTTTTTACTGAACCTTCAGAGGTCAAAAAGATAACAAAACCCAGACCTGACATTTAAGTATTTAGTCATAAAGGTAAAAGGCCTTGTTATTAAATTCAAAGTGAATTGTTTGTTGTTTTTTGAGTTCAGGATTAACCTTTATGAACAATAACTAGTCACTCACTCACCTTAAACACAATCAATTGTAAAAAAAAACTTTTGAGATCAGCCAATTATTTCTCACTCTTATCTCAACAGCCTTTATGAGTTTCAAGTGGTAATGTCATCAAGTCTATTTCTTAATGTAAACCAAACAGCTTTTCCAATGTTTTACCTTCAGTTATTAAAATTAAATGAACTAATAAAATCTAGGCAAGAGAGTATACATATTTTCCTCTCCTTCATAAAACAAGGAGTCTAGGATGAAACCCTGAACCTAACCTTCTTAAATATTTACAGGTAGAGGTACAGCTTCAAAAGATGAGAACACTGAACAGCAGATAGTTTAAAAGGTTGAAATGTTAGTAAATCTGAAATCATTTCTGTCATCATATAAAACACCTTGCATTTGCTTATGTTGAAAGTGTCCTATACAAATAAAACTGCAATAAATCCAATAAAATTGGATTTTTGACCAGTTAGAATATAATTCCATTAAAAGACTTTTAAAGTACAATGGTTTTATTCTAGAATATGAAGAGAAAATAGAGGTTTCAGTTCGAAATATTCAATCTGGTTAAAGGGTTCTATCTATAGATAAGAGGCTCTTTGGTTTTTGGCATCAAAACAAAAGACTTTCAAATATGATAATCTAAACACATATTTGATCTTCTTGATCAATTTTCTCTTCATTGACTTTATCACAGATTGCTAGTAAACTCCAATCTAGGCTTTATGTTAATGAAGCTTGACTCCTTCAACTAACTTTATGGAGTGTATTTATGTATGCTTGGTGTATGCAGCTGGATAAAGGTGATCTAAACTATACTCCCAGGTCTGCTGATTCAATCTAATCTAATAGCTAACTTAATCACTTCTTTATAACTACTATACTTTGAGATAATTCCATGCCCAGTGTGTTTCATGTCTGATTATCAATTGATAACCCATTAGGTAATTTGTATAAAAATCTTTAAATATGCCTTTTTGTTTTTGTTATTATTATAGTAGAAAAGAGAGCAATTTGATGGGAATATTGCAAGGTAATGTGAATCATTGGATTAGTTACATATTAGTAAATGCATCTAGGTACAATGTAACGTAGGAGATCAGAGTGTTTAAACAGATGTCAGTGAGGAGCAGATTAGGAGGCCATAGGACCTTGTTTGCTGTAGCTCTGTAATGGGCAATGTTTTGTTTACCTTGGCAGTCCGAGGGAGTGAGGAGAATAATATTGTTTCACTTAATAGAAAGTTTTTAAGAATGAGAGGTTGCGGAAAAGTTAGCGCTTTGACCAGCTTCGTACCCCTGAAAGAAATGGGAATCCAGTCAAACCAAATCATATAAAGTTATTAAAAACGTACCTTTGTCTTGAAGAACTTTGATGACCCTCTCTTTAACTGTAGGGGACAAAAAAAGTGTTATCAAATGCGTCATCCAGATTATATATATAAATATAACTGTAAATTGGTCAAATAATAAATTTTAAAATGACATGACAACATTAAGGGAGTACTTTTATTAGTCCTACCCTACTTTTATATGTAATCTAATTATCCCATGCAGCTATCAAAGGTAAAGCTATGGTACATAAAGTAAGACAACCCTAACAAATTACTAGAAGTGAAATTAAACCTAACATATTTAAAATATACATGACAGCTATAAGAAAAGAACAGTTTATGTGTATTTTGTTATGATTGCAGGAAACACATAAAAGTGTTTATTTTCCTATTTTTGCTCAAGAATAGTTTAAATGTTGAGAATTATATCGTGTATCACATAATTATTCTTTATATGATATATGTCAGAGCAAAGAATTTATGACAGACATGTCTTAAATGCTAGTCACTATTTACATTTCTTTTTAATTTCTTTTAATTTTTCGGGGTTGCTGAACCTCTCTTCTTTTGAGATAAACAAGGATATTTTTTTTATTTAATTTAAATTGATTTTGAGCATTGCTTGTATCTACAAGAACTAAACAGAGGGTAATTCAACCTCAACCTAAAGTAGTTCAAACTGAACCTCGAAAACAACATAAGTTGAAACTTAAACATTTCATCTATTTGCCATATAATTTTTAATTTGAGCTAAACATTACCAGTGAACTCCTTTGTTACAAAATTCCCACCTAGAAAAACAAAACGATTCCCCATTCAAAACTAAATCCGCCAATGCTTTTTCACACGTGAATCAAAGAACAGAGAACTGTCTGCGTCAAACAGGATTGTGTGACTTAAAATTCTCTGGAAAGGTGAGTGTCTTCAGGACATGGAAAAATTAAGCAGTGGAAACAGCAACGCTTTGCCAGATGGAAGTTGCTGTGGGAAAACAGGCTTGACAAAATTACCTATAACAATAAACTTTTTTCCACTGACATCGGTCATGGCCAAATTGGTGATGTATTTGTGAATAAGAGAAAGATGTGAAAAGCCATATGCAATCCAGCAGAAAATGGCTAAGACAAATGTCTTATTAGACATCAGTCTGTACAGATCAAAGTTGCATATTGCTGTTCAAAGATAATAAAAGATTTGTTTTAGGGGTATTTTTCCGTTTTCTTTTTTAATGTTTTTTTCCTCCTTGCATAAAATGCTCAATAGTGTTTATAATAAATAAATAAATAACTATGCAACAATGCATGAATATCATTAGCATGGTCTTGGAAATATGTATTGCTCTATTCATATGTGTAACTACTCAAGACACACTAAGAAGATGGGTGTGTTGTTTTTATCTTGGTAATTATATGGCACTTGAATGGGTTATCTTTCCTGTTAACTGAAAGGAAGGATGAAAGTTTTGTTATAAACAAGTCTGGACAATTTAAAGCATAGAATACACACTAAAACGTTAGTCATCTTGAGAATGTGTTCAGTTCTTTGTACATCATTTTCTTTTTCGCACAATACAAATAATGAAACAATTAATTTGTCCAGGTAGGTTACTCCATTTGTGATGCAAATGATTCCATTTGGACTCCATAATTTGAACTCCATGAGGGAAGCTACTTTTGCACTACAGATTCTGGTTGTTTTTTCAAATTCTGTATGGTTTACTGTGTAACAGTTGCCACTGTCAATAATGGATTATGAATGAAATCACCCAGGGTTCTTTCTGTATTTGAAGAGTCTGCTGTCTTTCCAAATAAGTAGTAAGAAAACAGTAAGTCATCTGGGGTCTCTCACTCAGTCCATATGCTGATTGCCAGAAAATACTAGCATCACACACTAAGCTTGACATGTAGCCTGTAATTTTCACATTTTGTTAAATTATAACCACAAACACTAATGTTTTTCAAGTGTTAGGTGAACAAAAAATACATAGTTGTCTAATTCCTTTCACACACACAAAAATCTAAAATGTCGGGCATGCATATTTACTTTTCTCTCTTTTTTTGAATTATTCTAAATAAATTACAAGAAACTTGAATTAGAGCCAAGTTAGAAAAAAAATCCAAACTTTCAATATCTCAGAGCACAAATAAATCTGTTATTATTTTGATCATGGAAGGAGTTTTACATAACTGCAATGTTATGCAAATGTATATCATGACCTTATTAACAGTCAAGATAGTACTTCTGGAGGTGCAGTAAAAATCATCTGTGAAGGTTAGAGCTCCAGATTGGTTTGAAGAAAAAATGAAACAGGTGTTGTTAGCAGAATTTATGTTTGCTATCTGAATTTAATTTGTTTTGCCCAACATTTTTGCAAGCACATTGAAAGCATTGCAATATCTAAATTCTTACTTGTCTCTTCTTTAGTTGGATCGGCTTTTGTTTCCTGTGTGGGGTTCTTATCCTCTTTAGGCTATATAAAAAAATAAGTATACATAAACCAACAAAAAATGTGACCACTGAAAATTATTATAAAATGCTTCTTCAAGGTTTTACATAACAAACACTGACCTTAATTTCAATAGCAGGTGTAGTCTGCTCAGGTACTTCAATACCAGCATCTGAATCATGAGCTGTTCATGAACAGAAAAGCAAGATATGGTGGAGCGTTAATAATTATTTATGGTTATAATTTACAGAAAAAAATGAACCACAGCAGACTTTAAGCGGTTATCATACAGAATTTATTGTTAGAAAATATTCTTAGCTTTGCTGAAGCCATACGAGATGAAACAGGACACCACTCCTATCACTTAAGGTGTAGTGGTTGTGTTATGATCAGGGGAATATTTTCTTCCACTATGTTTGAGCCTCTAAGTACAAGTGAAGCAATTTTTCTTCACCTCAGTATTTTTGCTAGTTTGTTGAATATGACAATGAGCTTGCTCTACCCCTCTACTGTGACTAGATCTCAGTTGAACAGAGCACAAATCTGCAGCAACTACATTATGCGTTCCTCTCAAACGTATTAGACACCTTGCTGAATCTTTGCCATGTCAGATTAGAGAATGTTCTAAGAGCAAAAGGGGTTCCAGCCCGCTTTACTGCAGCACTGCAAAAAAGTGCCCGTTGAGAGTTAAGTAAAATGTGAATTAACAAGGTACATTAATTTAAAATATGAACATTCATTTATTTTCTTTTTACCTTGTCGTGTGGGAGCTGCTTCTGTCCCTTCAGCATTTGCATCTTCAGGATCAACAGCAGGGCCTACTGTTTGATTAGAAGGAGTAACTGGGCTTGTGACTTCTGAAAGAGGTTCTACATTTGCATCAGCCTTTGTAGGTGTAACTGGTTCCACCCCTTCTGCTGGTGGAGCAGGTGTAGTTGATTCTTCTCCCCCTTCATTGGGTTCCACCACTGGTTCTGGGGTTGCCTCAGGGTCAGCCAAGTCTTCAGGTAAAGTGGTCGTCTCTGGGTTAGCCGCTGGTTCAGGGTCAGCTGCTAGTTCGGGAGCAGGGGTCGTCTCGGGGTCAGCTGCTGGTTCAGGGTCAGCTGCTGGTTCGGGAGCAGGGGTCGTCTCCGGGTCAGCTGCTGGTTCAGGATCAGCCGTTGGTTCAGGGTCAGTACCCGTTTCAGAATCACTTTCTGTTTTTGTTGATTCCTGTATTTGAAGCAAAAATTCTCATTTGAAGTTCAAGAGGGTTTGTAGTTATGCAGTTTGCAATGTAAATAAGGACGTGCAACAGTTTGTGGTGAGACACAAAAATTAATTAAAAAAAATCCACCAGTAGCCTACATTATTTAAGTAACAGCACTCAACGAAACTCAGCTTCTGCTTGTGCTACCCCAACCCACTCTCAACTTTCAAATCTTCACACTTGCAGCTATTTAGCTTAGGGCTATTTAACTTAAGGTTTAATCTTTGATTTTCAGGTTACGTCTTTGGAAACAAGCAAATCAAACTTGTTTTTAAAAGGAAACTTGTTGTAAAAGGAAGCATATCTATTCTCCTCACTGTAACTGTTGCAGGGTCAGCTTCTCCATCAGCCGCTGGGTCTTGTTCGGTTTCTCCTGTATCTGGAGCAGCCGTCGCGTCTGGTTGTGGATCATCTGAAAAAAAATAGTGAAAACAGAATAACATCAGAAGGATGGATCATATACGGAAACATGATTGGTTGAAACGTTCAACCAAAAACAAGACAAAAAAAAAAGAAACAAAAAAAAAAACACACAAAAAAAACAGACAGACTTGACCAGCTAAAATCTGGGTTAGACACTCAAAGAAGCTTACATTACCTCTGAATTTTTTCAATGGCTAAATCCTTTAAAATATTATCCACAATGGCCAACATTTATTACTATTTACTAAAATAATGCTCTGAAATGAGAACGCCTTGGTTAAGCATAAAGCAGAGCTAGCAAAACTTCATGGAGAACTGTGTTCTAACTGGTAATGTTTCTCAAGGTCTGTGACATGCACACAGATCCAGAGCCACACCCTGTCCTGATTGATCCATGATGTTAACACTCAACCCTAAAGTGGATGACAGGCACTTCGATCATATCTGACCCCAGCCAGCACTGGATGAAAGTCTCAACCTCTGTACAGCTGTTGCAGCTCTGCACTAATGAGAACCCTCTTCGTTCTGTGATGCTGTATGTGTGTGTGTGCATTGAGTCAGAGTTGTGACATTCCCCTGCTTCATGTGAGTAGCTAAAACAGCAAACATTGCTTTGCGCTTTATTTGTCTTTGCTCAGCTGATTCCACCTGTTACCTGGTGCTGAATTAACCTAGCAGCTTTTTTCCCCGTTCAAAGTAATGTAAGGATTATTAAAGAGATTTAAAGTTAAAATTCCAAACAGTTTCTAGTCAAAGTAAACCGTTAGCAGCTCCAGTTGTTGTTAACGTGACTACGCCTAAAGAAATATGGCTAAGTATTTATTTAGAGTCCTCGAGATAAGGGTGAATACTTTAAGTTTGACTTGATTTTATATTCATAAGTCAACTGATTAAACTTCCTGCCCCACAATGTTTAAGCTATTTGTGTTGCCGGATTTTGGGTACAAAATAAGAAGAAATAATAGCATGACAATCAAAATACTATAACAATGACTGGTTAACTGTTAGCCTCTAACAACACAAAAGTTAGGGTGTGCGTGATTGATTTATGTTGTAGCTAAACAAAAATGTTATTTCTTTGGTTTTTAATCGAATCAGAACATTCTTTGATTACTTCAGGTTCTAAAATAGTTAACCTGATTACACTTTAAGTAGGTTGACCATATTTTGAGTTCCAAAAAAGAAGACCCAGTCCTGAAACACTTTAAGTACTGTGCCAAGACTTTTAATTTTAACAAGTATGCATTCTCAATCTGCTTTGAATGAACAAGTAAACTTCAGATAGGCTTTCACAAGTGCAATAATAACAGAAATAATTAGTCTTCCAAATTAGAATATGCACTAGCAACAAACAGTTCACTTTTTAAGTCACACTGGACAAAAATTAAACAATAATTAAGGAAGATCACATGAGAGGGAATGCTGTTGTGTCGAATATCAGCACTGATGTGATTCACCATAGCCGGAGTTCCCACAGATAATCACACCAGTTCTACAAGCTCATTTTATTTTTAAATAATAATAATTGACAATAGATTATGATTTGGTTGTTTATTCAATCATTTATTTAGTTCCACCAACATCGTTCCAACTGTAAGAGAGACCAGGCTTTTGCCTTTTAACCCTCATTCTACATACAACAGGTTTGAATAAGATCAATGAGTAATTCAACTTTGAACATTTACCACTGAGAGGCTACCAAAGTTGGTTGCTTAAGTAAAAGCAGTGTGCATTTTACCTCACTATTGCATTACACAACCAATATTCCGTCACCTACGCAAGAAGGGACAGAGTAGAGGTCCATTTTCTAAAGCCTTGTTTATACTTCTTCCACAGCAAATTTGCACGCAGACGTATTGACGGAGACGTTTTTAGTTATGGTTTTATATTTCTTTCTCTCCATTCTCCATTGATTTTTCAGTGTTGCAAAGCAATTCTCGACCAGGACAGCAGCAGGGGGTGCTAACTTTTCATTGTGGCTATGCCTACTATCACAGCGTAGTTTCAGTTTTTTTCTTCAGCCTATGAAGTCATTTCCCCCTCAAGGAGCAATGGACGACAGAAAGTAAGTTTTGATTAAGCTGTAAAGCTTTTTAACAGAAGTGCAGCTCATAGAATACTCTAAAAACACATGGAAACAAACACAGCAGCCTTTTCTGTTGTCCCTACACCTCTTAGTGATTTCAAAATCACCAAAAGACCATATTAGATAAATTATCCTTTCAACATAAACCATGTAGTGCCCAAACGCTGCATTATCTACTGACTACAGAGACTATAAAGCAACGTTCTGGTGAAACAATCTATAGCTGTTGCTAAACTGATCACAGGAATACGCTCTCCGTTGACAAAGCCACTGACCAGAGACTACTGGGTTAGATTGTTGGATTGAAAGTAAAAGCGATGGGGTTTTTTATGCTCATCGTTTCATGCTCCAAAAAAATAATACGGAAGTCTTGTCTTTCTCTCATGATCACAACTAGCCTGGGTGCCATCCGAACTTAGTCCCGCCCACAACGTGGTCTGGAATTTTAAGAGAGGAAGAGATAACGTCCAGAGCAACGTCACACACTTCCGTTGCTCTGATTGGTTATAGGTCTATCCAATTGAGTGAAGAGGCATTTTTTTCCTGGTTCGGTTAAAACACGCCCCATAATCACAGCCCAATTTCGCATTATCAGACTCACATTTTGATTAGAATTGAGTATGGCTACGTCAGGCTAGATTACAACATCATTTATCGTCTTGACTTGTAACAATACACTTTGACTACTAAGTGCATCTCACTGCAGAGCCATGTAATATCGATATTCTCCCAATGAAACAATACATGGGAAAATGCATGCACTGGCAAAATACCTATGAACAAAGGAAAATACAAAAATATAAATAATTTTTTAGGGGGACATACAAATCTCTCCATCCTGTACTGTTCTTTGGTAAGTAAAGTTTCAAAAGATTCCTATACCTGCCAAGTCAGATTGCATCAGACTCAATGAAGCCTGGCAGGAAACCAGCATGATTATTTGAAGCATTTCTATCACAACGTTAATCATATGGAGGTGAGATGTACTGATGACACCTTGGATCTTGATGTTCTACCATGGATTCAGTGACATTTTTTTTTGCTTTTTATTTAAGGGAGTACATACAAGTCAAAGTTATATACAAACTATGACTGATTTCCAAAACAGCACCCTTTGTTTCAGTCGCTTCTTCTTTTACTTTGAGAAGCTATGTAGTTTGAAAAACGCTTTATAAATAAAGTTTGATTTGATTTGAACTGAATGCTGCCCTACTACCTTTACATCCAAGCAAAAACATTAATCAGTTTTTAATGAATCACACTGTATGCACATGTATATGGGTGTGGCTCTGAGGTTGTTTCAGTTTCCTCGTTTCTTTTTCGTAAATCATTATCATAATCAAAGATAAACTGCGGCACACACAGATAAATGTGATGACCCTCAGTATTTCAAAGATTAAAGATGAAGCACTGAAAAAAAAATCTATTAGTTGTGTGAAAAATTATTCCCAAACTGCATTTGTCAGAGCAGGATTTCTGCTCATCTCTGTCCAGTAGTGACAATGCATGTTTTTAATTTCTGTAACAGAACATGTGAAAATTTATCAGGCAGTTTTCTCACAGGCTTGAGCTTGTATTCGTGTGGGAGGTTAGATGGGTTTCATGTAGCTTCCCTAACTCTTTAGTGTGTGTGAGCCTGTACATGTACAGAGCGGGAAACTATTTCTGCATGTAAATTGTTTCTGTTGCTCCACTGAACATTCTGTTCTCGCTTATCAGTTTGCCACTACCTCATTCAGCCATCCCTACCACCATACCGTGAGGAAATACGACTCATGCATGAATATAAATTGGTCAGGCTTCTTCTTGTCTGTTCCCCTCAGTAATTGAACTAACAATCCTGTTTGCACACAAGGGAAGTTGATGTTCACATCATCCACTCACACTTCTAATACTGGGTGTCCTGTTTTATATTACCACAGCAGTTAAACCTCCTCTCCCTCCTTTTTCTTCTGTTCCTTCTTAAAGACTCTTGTTGTGCTTTCTTCCTTCTCTTTCTTACTCACAAAGTCCTAACTCCTTCTTTTTCATTGCCACAACTTCCCCCTGAGGCTGGTGAGTCATCTCAGTCTCCAACATGACTGTATGCTATTGTACGTAACTGTGAATGGCAAAAGGGTCCCTGAGGGAATAGCTCCTAACTGAAACCATGTGATTTGTACACACTGTTAGTGTATTTGACCATGTGATCCTCACACATGGTCAAGTACACTGTGTGTACTTTATGACCGGCAAATGCTTTGTTCAAATAAACACATATCGGTCCTTCCTGCGCAGTTTTTGAAACATCTGACCGAGACAACAGAAGCCAGAAAACTCTAACAGGAGACAATATGTGGATTTATTAGATTGCATATCATCTTTCTGATAAACATGTCTAATTTCTTTATATTCGTTACTAAAAACTAAAGATGATGTTGGGTTAGAGTTTCTGTTTTGGCTTCTTGTATCTAGTCATACAGGTCTTATGGGGAATTATGGTAAAATTATGGTTAAAAAGAGAAGAAGAGGAAACATTTAATGGAAAGTTTTTTTTGATGAAGGAATTTAAAGTAAAAGAACCCTCTAAAGCCAGTGGTTTTTTTGTTCCAGAAATTTTCCAAGGACCAAATAACTTCCTCTCAAATTCTTGTTCTGTATAATGAAAATCTCAGTGCTTTAAATTTCCTCTCAAAAACAGCAAAGTGTCATATTTTGTCTTTGATGCGATGTGATTGAATAAAATTAAACTGGATTAATATTCACCAATCATTTACTGTATCGGCTTAAGCCTTGCAACATGGTGGGGAAGCTCATGTAAAATCAGGACCAAACCTTGGACAGGACACACAGTTAAACACAGAGGCACACAAAGTAGACAACTATGCACTGGTTATAGCAATACATAGTGCTCAATTGACCTAATGTATATTTAAAACAAAAAAGAAATTAGTACCTGGAAGAATTACATACATACACAAGGAGAACACCCACACACCTAAAGCCTCCAATTTGAATTCAAACTCAGAACATTTTAGCTGCAAATCAGGTGTACCAAGAACTGCATAACCATGCACTCTGTGTTAACAAGCGCTATTCGTTTTTCTTTTTCCTTGTAAAGGTTGCAGATGCGTTGGCATACATTCTGAAAATGCACAGGTGAAAACAGTTTGCAGGGGAAAGATCGCTAATCTGCTACAGGCAATCGTAGATTTACCTAACATAGACTGAAACTGATATACCCAGAAAAACCCCGGACATAAACAGGAAAAACATGAACAAAGTACCCAATGAAAAGGCAGCACTGGAGTGATTAGAATCAGAACATTTTTTTCTCTAAGATTACAGTATGAGAACGTACTAAACTAGAAAACTACTGTGCAGGTCCTTGACAGTAATTAGCTACTAAAAATATATATTTTGTTTTAAACTACAGAGGCTAATCGCTTATCAACCCAATAGTAGAGACACTAGATGCTTGTATTAAAAATATCAAGGATATTTGAGCAGGAGAGAAGTCCAGCAAGGTTTTTAGCTAGTATTGTGAAAACATAATTAAAAAAACGATGTTGTAGCCTTCATAAAGTTCATCCTGTTAAATGTGCAGCTTGGAAGTGGGTGAAGTTGTGCCAAAAACATCTGGATATTTGGAAAGTTTGGAGGAAAATAGATATTCCATAAAATAGTCGATTAAAACTTAGACACAGCTAATGGCCATATAATGGTATTTTATCAGTTTGTGGGAAAAATGTTTAAAAATTTCTGGCTTGGAATTGAGTTTATCCAACTTTACGTTTCCAATAATTAGACTGCTGAAAGCTGGTAATATTTGTTACGGTATCAATCAGTTTGTTATTTGCAGAATTAATAAGGAAGTTCAGCAAGTTTTGGATTTTTATTAAGGTTGTTCTTTGCATTGTTTACAAAATGTTAGACACATTCATATTTTAAAAGGTTGCAAACCTTTTAATCTTAAACATTGGGTTCAGTTAAAATAGTAGATTTTCATGTTGAACAAAATCAATGACACCCCACCCAACTTAGCCCTGTTTCTCTTATACATGCAGTTTTAAATAACAAGGCAGCCATATATGTATGATTTTGACTAGAAGCTTATGTAGAATTCAGTTTTGTTAAGAATTATTTTCAAGTTAAACAAAAACAAATTAAGTGAAATGTAGAAGTGGAACAGACTAATCACCTCTAGCAAATAACAAGCTAACAGGAATGTACTGTAAGTCTGCATTTTGTACTTTCAAATACTCTGGCATAAATTCACTAAATCTGGTTGTATAATATTGTATCTTTAAAAACTGCAGTTTGCTTGGAATTCTGATTATTTGTAACTCATTAAATTCTTTAAAGTTATTTACATGCAAGACAGCCATGTTGTACTTTTAGTTTAGGTTAGGTGAAAAACCCAGAACAATTTCACTTGGAATATCAACTAATAAGGACATTTTTGTTCATTTTTAAACCAGTTGCATTTTTGTTTTGTTTTTTGTTTGAACCTAATATAATTACATCAAACGGCCCAACTTGTGTGTGATACCGTTTTAAAACTTCTGTCAGGAGACTCTGAAAGGACTGCTGTTGGTCGAGGTGGTGCTTGTCATAAAATGTTTGCAAAGCACTTTCTAGCACCTTCAGCTAGGATATGCACCGGCAGAACTATTAGAAGAATGACAGGAATTGTATCCTTTTAAAGTTTTAGATACAGTCATGATTTTGTCAGATCACCTGAGTAAAGGTGAATCATCCCACATATTGTGTCCTAACTGCACAACTCTTTGTGCACATGTGTCTGATGACATATAGGAGCATCCCCAGATTTTTGTTCTCCCAGGTAAGCCTTCTATTGTGTGTTTTGTGAGAAACAGTTTTCTGTTTACTCCAATCATAACACTTTAATGCACCCATAGGGGAGAGAATATGTGCGTGCGTGTGTGTGACCACTTACCCCGCTAAGGGATGATTTATGCTTTGGCAGTTGAAGGTGTAAACACAGACAAGTTGGCACACTCACAATACAAGAATACACACACACACACAAACACACACACACACACCTGGCACATAACACACCTTTTTCATTTGCCTTTCAGACACAAATGTTTAATGGTTGGCTTAAGCACACACCAAATACATGGAACTCTCCCATACTCCCACATGTTCTGAACATAAAAGTTGCAGCCCACCCCACCCTCTCACACACTCTCCTAGTTACACACACAGACGTAGAAACGCTGAGGGCCCTGGGGGAATGGAAGGCGCTGAAACTAGTTGTGTGTGTGTTGGGTGTTGTCTACAGCTGGAGCTGGATCTGGTTACTGAACACTCCCAACTCCTTACTTCTATAACTTCGCACACACCATAAATGATGTCCAACTGCACAACACTGACCTGACACCTCATCTTGTAAACTGATAAACTGATTTTGTGTGCACATGTGCATGTCAGCAGAACATGCCCAGGCAGACTTTCAGGGTCCCAGTTCATCAAAGTCCAATGAGTTTACAGTGAGCTTAAACCATCTCAGTTCTTTTTTTCGCTGACAAAATAAAAGAGAAATGTATGTATGTGTGTGTGTGTGTGTGTGTGTGTGTGTGTGTGGTTGTGTGTTAGATTGCATGTGAGGGTGCTTCCTCTCTGTCGGTTTGTCTAGTATAAATATATATGTATAAAAAAAATTAACCAGTGGAGTGAGATTACCAGCTCACCAACCAACGGTCAACTGAATTTGTTTGCATAATGATAGCGTGGCCCTTGCTTCTCCTTCATTGTGTCTCTCTCTGTTTTCCCTCTCAATCAGCTCTTGCATTTATCCTTCATCTTCTTCCAACAGCTCCCCTTGCTTTCCCCCTCAGTTTATGTGTTTTTCCTCAACCGTTCCCCTTTTCTCCATGTGAGTTTTATTGCGCATTTGAGCAATCTGAAATCATTGCATGCAATGCAGGCAAAGAAGGAGAAAATGAGCTTACAACCCAGCTGAAGAGGAAGGAAGAGGAGAGACAGACAAAAAAAAGACAAATCAAAGACACCTGGAAGAAAAACAAAAACAGGGCATGAGAATGAAGTAGTCAGAAAAGCATAGAGAAATGAGGAGTAGGAAATGGGAAAACGGGGAGACGGTTACTTGGGTCCACCACACCCCTCAGGTTTGAGACCTGTAAGCGAAAGACCCGGCCACATTTAGAGAGGGTCACGCATATTTCTTCACTGATGATGGCTAGACTGAATGGGCATAAGATAAATTGATTTGCTTATCCAATTAGACATTAATTAAAGCAATCTCAATATGGGGAGTTAATATAGGCCTAGAGGAGAGAGATTAGTGAAGCATGCATACAGAACAGAGGAAAGAAGAAAATTAGATAGATAGATAGATAGATAGATAGATAGATAGATAGATAGATAGATAGATAGATAGATAGATAGATAGATAGATAGATAGATAGATAGATAGATAGATAGATAGGAAAACAAGAGGAAAAAGCAACATCTGCATTAAATTAGAGCCTGAGTACATTACTAATTGGCCATGAATCATTACCTTGCGCTTTGGCGTGTGAGGCCAGGAGGCTCCCTAATAGCAGAATCCACAGGTATGACATCATGGGAACGCGCTGTTCTGCCTTTGTGGATAAATTGGGCTCACTTTCCCTGTATGTGTCCTTCACCAAGGTCAATTAGCCGGCCCGGGGTTTTTCAGGTGGATTTGGGGGGCGTAGCCGTGCTGTCGTCGTGCCTGCTGTGCTTTCCTGCGCTTTCGGATCAGTCCCGCCGTGCTCCCCTTGAAGGTGCTCCAGATGCTCAGGCTCAGTGCGCGCTGCCGCGGTTCTGCCGCCGTCTTTTGTCTGGATTGGAGGAGAGAGGGTTCGGTCTTTATTGAGGTGGGCGGGTCTCTCAAATTCAAGCAAGGAAGGGCTGTTGCTGTGGTAACATGAATTGATCCGTAATTTATTCAGTTTCAACACAAGCATACCAATACTATGACTGATCAGCAATTATTTTTATTCTTCAGATCTTCCCTTTTTATTTTTGAATCACCTTCTCGTCGTTTTGACAAAACCATGGGAACTAAGGAAATAGATAGCTCTCATTCAACCTTTAAATTCCAGGGTAGCCTATTCTGGATTCATAATGAAACCCAGATCTAGTAGCCTACTTTCATTATATCAGCAAACACTCAAATAAGTATAGATCACAAGGTCTATCTTCTTTCTTGAAGTAAAAAGTTGCCATCTAAGACATCACAGGAGTAGAAAAACAAACATAAAATGGCTACTTAGGTATTGAGTAAAAGCACATCTGATTTTTATATATATATATGCAAATGTTGGTATTTTAAAGACTACAAGGAATAAATACAAATAAGAAAATTCAGAAGAAACACTTTCCCCAAAAATCTCGGTAAAACTTTTAGAAGGGGGCAACATACTTCAGTTGACCATATATAGGTGTGTTTACTGTGCATTTAATTGACCTCCAAATGGATTAGCAGATAATTGAATAACATGAAGAAGCTTCTGCACAAACAAAAAGTCTCCACTTAAACATCAACTTTAAGTGTGTGTCTGTGTCTCATACATTTTTGGTTAAAACTTGTTTGGTTTTCATTCTGTGAAGCCACAACGTGTAGAGAAATGTTTGTCAAGTGAGAGTATTGGTACTTCATATCACTTAATAAGGACAAAATAGTAAGACTACTAATACAAAATTTTATTGGAAATATAGCAAAAGTATATTTATGGTGATACCTTGGCCTATTTTATTCATTTTTTAACCAGGTTCACTAGTCAATCTCAAACATAAGCCTTTAAAATATGACTCCTACAAAAAAGGGTAACTTGTGGGATAAAGCTTATTTGGCTATTTGGAAATATTTGTCAAAAAGCAAATTGGTGATACTTGTCAAACGTCTACCAAACGTGTTTAAGATAAATTAATGTAGATCCATTCTCAGCTGGCTTTGTGGATTTAACAATATCATAGAACAATGGTAACTTCCCTATAATTTTACTGTTGTACATTTGCACCGGAAAAAATGTCATAGAAAAGTTAATTACTTTACTAAACTCAGAAAAGTAAAACTCATACACAGCAATGCATTTCAAGTGTTTATTACTAATAACTTTGATACATTTGTCTCAATACATTCAGAAATATAAGATATCACACAAAAACAATTTAAAAAAAGGATTAGCCTACTAGCCTACATAAATGGTATATTATGTCCTGAACAATCTTGGAGAAGATCGCTGACTTGACAAGGCATAACAAGGGTAATAGCTTAAGGAAAAGGCTGTTTACAGAGTTTTCTGTCCAAATGAATTAATGGAAAGTTTAGTGAAAGGAAAGTTGTGGTAGCAATGTTCACTCAAGAGCTTGGAGATTTAAGGCATGGATTGGAGCTGGACTCAGTGTTTCAAGAGCCACTACACCTAGAGATATGCAGGGGTCAGAATATAACTGTTGTAGTCATTGTGTTTAAGCCACTTGAGACATTACACGCGATTCCGTATATTTTGTATTAAAAAAATAATCAAAACATGTTTCTAAAGATAATACAGCACCACCGGCATATTTCAATAAAAATGCTCCTATTTACACATAATCTCTTTCTTAAGCAGACTAATACTAATACCAGTTTTTCTCTACCTACTTTTTTTGGAGCCGCTCTTGTCTGCCAAATTGACGAGTTTGTCCATTTGGAAACGGAAGGTGGCGCCATTTATCCGTTTTCTATTGGCTCTAAACCGCTACAAATTTCTTCTCCCAAGTAATTAAAAATCTAATTCTAAACATTTTTGATGTTTTTGAACCATTTTAAGTGCACAACTCATAAACCTATAACATGTAAAATGAAACGAATGGTTTATTAGAATACCATATACAAATTGTATTCAACAGGATTTTAGATTTAACATATAGTCACTACTTCTATACTTGGTACACCTTAAACTTAAAATGCCTCTGGAAAGAAAACAAAAAAAAAACAACTCGATATCAGTCCACCATCAGCCATCCTGAATGTAAATAGAGACGCACCCATCTGATTTTCCTATTACCACCAGGTGTGGAGGCGGAAGGCAAACATCAGGGGAAGCTTGTTTGTGGTACCAGCCAAATGACATTCAAAACTCCTAACGTTTATTGTCTGTGCAGTGAAAGTAAGATTTTAAACATGAGTCAAATCAATACTCATGCAAAACTACTATTTCTTTTAAAATGTCATGTCGAATAGCGGGTACATTTTACCCTTTAGATCCTGATTACTGGAAAAAGAAATTGAAACAAAATGATTCAAAAGGATGTTTTTAATTAGACTTTTAGTACAACAATTACATTTGACTCATTTACTATAAAACAAACATAATGCCTTCGCTTGAGAAAATTTCAGTAAACAAAAAAAAGAAAGAAAAGGTTTGCTGTCATTCTCAGCACATTCAGATGTCAGATCCATTTGGCATCAAATCTCCCCCTCGCTCAACTGTCATAACAAAATAGTTGCTTGAGTATTTGCTCAGATAACAAACGTAAAAAATATTGAAGATGTAATGGATTATTTGCCATTTTTTGGTCACATCAGATAAAGAAAAAGAAGTGGTGAGGCACAATGTCTGTTGGCATTAAATGTTGACAGGTTTTTCTTGGTCTTTCATGGTACACACCCCTTGAATTGTTAAGGCAATAAAGCTTGACAGTATAGAAAAAGGCAGAGCTCTGCTGCTTTTTGGACTGAAAAAAAAAAAAAGAAAAAGTATACAAAGTGGTAAACCTGCCAATGACTATTAGGTTGTAACCTTTGGCTTAGCAAACTCTTTGCTCCTTTCTTTTAGAAAAACAAAGTTAATCAGTCTTATATTCTCCACTAAGCACTTTGTCATCACAACATTGGTCAGCTTTCAAAAAACAGTACCAGAAATCCTAAGTTTGGTTTGACATGAAAAACAAAATGTGAGAACTTTTGGGGATGTAGTGGTTTTCTGAGTATTATTTGAGACTGAAAGTGCTTTAAGAAAATATATCTTTGGTCACCAAACCTGTGGTATATTATAGAAAACTGTAGGGGAAATTTTATGGAGTTCAGCAGCAGCTTTAAATAGTTTTTTTTTCTGCAGGTTTTATGTAGAGCAAGCCAAATAAGCAGAAACAAACTTGAAGCCGTTCAGTAGTGGTGCAAGAATTCACCCAAATAATAAAGTTTTCCACAGAAGGCAACATTAATTTAAGTTAGATAAAACAGGAAACTTGTCATGACTAGAATTATAGAAGAAATCTGCTGTGATATTATTTTAGGAGAAAGACAATTGTACTTTTTTTTGTTTTAGAATTTTGCACAGTTTGTGCCAAACTTTCCACTTGATAATGCTGATAAATGTGCAACTGGGCATGAGGGTATACATTTTCAATTGCCTTCATTCTCAATGTCTGAAAACCCAGGGATTCCAAATAGTGATTCAACTAAATATCCATATTTAACTCCATTGCTAATCAGTTAAGTAAATGAACAAAAGACAGGAGACATAAGCTGAGAGAATTAATAACAGTAAAAAAGAAATACAAAAAGGGCAGTGTTTGGGGTCCCAGCCTATCTCAGTGAGATTAAATGACAGGGCGAATGGAGATTATTATTATATTGGTGCAGTGGGTGATTGGCCAATACGATGGCTCACATTTTATTGAAGCACTCTTTAGCGTTGGACCACACTTGTATTCCCTGCAAAAAGCAGAAAAGATAGCAGAAACTAAGAATTTTTACATTACAAATAATATAAAAAACAATTCTGGAGTGAAAATGCTGAATCCAAACCAGGTACTACTAGAATTTATTGAGAAAAATGTTTTAACTTGTACCTTTTTACACATGCTGATCTGCATAATGGCGTAGCTGATCAATGCTTCACTCAAGTCTTTGTCCTTTTGCTCCTTAAACCGCTCAATGTCGCTCCATGCTTTTTCCACAAACTCTCTGATGACACAAATAGAAACATAAGTTATTATTAGTCTGAGTGGAAGAAAACTAAAAGAAAAAAAGAACTGAGGATAAGCCAGAGGAAGAGGAAACTAACAATGGATGACTTTGTATGCTCTTCAGTTGTTTATGTGCTACTTCCTGTTTTTTTTTTTTCTATTGGAGCAGATGGCTTTTGCAAACAAAGGCAGCAAAGGCAGTAGGGCAACATCATCACAGAAATGCCATACTGGCACTCAGCAAAGTTTGTTTGGTGGAGAAAAGTTTCTAAGCACTTTTAAGCAGACACGGTATGGCAGGCAGCCGTGTCAACTGTCAAAAAAAAAAAAAAACAAGATAGGAATTTTGGACTTAGTTCTGCATTGCGAACAAACTACAGGAATGATTTGCACAGATTAAGAGTCAAAATGGTTGAAATGTTTTTGTTCATTTCTCAAAATGAGCCATCGTCATAAAAACATACAAGTTATAAAAGCTTTTCCATTAAACACTGACTGAAAACCCCACACACACAAAAGGGTAAAAAAATCTTGATATGCACAAAACACCAATCTAGGGCTGCACATCTAGAAAATTGTCAATACCATTGTTACATATAATGATAACCCTTTGCCGATCTAGTTTTCCATACACCAGTGTTATCGTTAACGAAAAAAAAAAAAAAAAAGGTAAAAAAAACGAGAATTTGAAACAAAACAAACACGAACTAAAACTAATGTGTGTTCACAAAGCTAACAAAAAAGAACGAAATTTCCTGAGAAAACTTGTTTAGTTTTGATTTCATAATGTGTCTCATAATATCTAGAAGAATTATTTATATGTCACTCCCTGCCTTCTGCGCGTTGTCACCAGGAACAGATGCAATCAGCTGTGTTGTACCTTTCTAGTTGGACAAATTGCTGTGATAAAAACAACAGAACGGGAAAGTTTGATACAATCCCATCGACTCACGCCCTTTCAAGGAAATAAAAGACGTCTTTGGATTGCAAGCTGTCAGAAGAAGCGATTGAAACGATGATTAAACAGTCTGCAGTAAAAACTTTATAACAGATGAGCTATGGCGGCTAACAAGCAAGCTAACACGGCGACTGTAAGCAATAGGGGTCGGTGTTACACTGGAGCTTTGCAGCTGGTGTAGGTTGTGCGTGTATCCGCTGGGTTGATGGACAAATCTCTCTAGTTTCTGCTTGTTGGTGGTTTTACTGGCTGTACTGCATTTTACAAACATGTCAGTCAAGTAGTCTGTGCTGCTGTGGTCCGCCTACCGTCATGTCAGCAAAGGTTGAGAGAAAATGCAAAATGATCAACAGGATCATAGTATTTAGGATAGCTTGGCTTTTGTTTTGTTGTGTCGCCAGTCAGTGTTTTTTATAGAACTGTAGAACCTGCATTAATCGTTTGACTTTTTAAATGCACAGGTGCTGTTATTGTGTTTAAAGAACTTTGAACAATGCTCTGCCATATATCATTTACACTTGCCTGATTTGTATGGCTGTTAATCTGACCCATGTCAATAAATTTTTTAAAAAGCATAATAATTTTTCTGACATTTTTTTTTAAATAAATGTTTTTTTTTTGTCTTGTTTAACGAAAAGACTAAAACAAGTAAAAACTAAACTGAGAAGCATTTTCAAAAACCTAAAACTGAACTACCTAACATATGGTAAAAACTAACAAAAACTAAATAGAATTTGAAATCTTAAGTTAAATTAAATAAAAACTAAAACTAATAAAAATTTTAAAACTATTATAACCCTGCCATATACATATCTTTCTGCTTTGAATTCACAGCAACCCCAGACCCTGGAGAGTGAGTTCCCCAAGTAAAAAAAAAAAAAAAAATAGAAAAGAACTGCATTAATTAAATTCCAATAACACGATTTCAGCCCTGCCCATCAGATTAATCAGAAGAGTTACTGACAAATACGCCCATAGACAGAACAACTGCCAGTTTTGTGGTGAAATTCTAGCTGGATGGAGGGAGAGTTTTACAGCTCGCTGTGCTGCTCCATTGATCCATAAATTCATAGAAAGGCCTGTGATTAAAGATGTCCCAATTAATATACAGGCCTTTGTTATTGTTTAATACGCTCATCATGACATTCTTATTTGTTCATTAATTTCTTTATATAGGGATCTTATGTGTAGCTTTATGAACTCCTTTACACCATTTCATGTAGCAAGATAGGTTCTATTCAATTCACTGTTTTTTTTTCTCTACAGGTTAGGCAGAAATCAAGACAAAAGGTTAGGGAGTGGAAATGAGCAAGAAAAAGATTGCTCAATGGTCTTTCAAGTCAGTCCAAAAAAGTAAAAAACAATTTTAATCTGTAAGTGGGGAAATTCTTTTAAATAAATTGTACTACTAAGATAATCACCCTGCTTAACTTGAACAAAGAAATCTGTCCTATTATGCATTGCAGCTTTAAGAAGTTTAACCATGAAGGAAGGCCTTACTGGCACTCTGCGTTCTTCTCCTTGAGAGCATCTTCTCCCTCCTGGATACTCTGCTCCAGGGCTGCCACCTTGCTCTCCCTCTGCTCCTGAGTCTCTTGTCCAAATAATTTACTGGTCATTCCCTTCAGGGAAAAGATTCGCACCGTCTGCACGCACACATAAAGAAAAGAATTGCATAAATTGAAAACGGTGCTTATAACACATGCTTATATTCAGGGCACCAGACAAAAGCCTTATTGTTGCTATTTGAGTAGGCACATTTGTTTTAATTTGCAACAAAGGTGAATGAGGAAGGGCAAGGGAAAAAAAAAACAAGTTTTCATTACACCAGTTGCCAGCTCTTCTTTCTGTTGTTTCTTGTAGGAGAGGTCCTGTGCTGCCATCTCGAGCTCATACTGGATCAACTCGTGTTTTCTACAGACAGACCTAAAAACATATAAATATTAAACAGGAAACGCAGAAATTAAAAAAGTCTTGAGTTTCATTTTTGCTCTGGTCAAAGATAATCTTAAAAATAGATTAAAGGAACCTGGTATGAACAGAAATATCAGAACAAGCAGCATACATTTTTAATGAAACAACCTTTACAGACAGATGCTCTGACAGGATGGCAGCGTTGCAGACGTTATAATCAGGCACACAATAAAAGAGGCTCTTGCAACACATCTGTTATTGCTTACAATTTGTTGTGTCTTGACAACTGTACAACAAGAACAGCAGCAGCTGCTTAAGTGTACCATAAGCTGCCACCCACATATTTCAAATTCATCCTTAAAAGCAAATAATATCTGCTGATAACAAAACGGGACAAAATTTAAGAGCCAGGTAAAACAAAGACCAAACTGGTAAATGGAGATAAACCTTTGAGCCAACTAAAAGTCAGAAAATTGTGAATTGTCTGTTTGAATGGGAGTATGCTTCATAAAAGTATTTTTTTTATTTCTTAAGGCTCTTAAAGCCTTAAGAGTGACAAGTGAAATATGATTTTCTATTATCCGTACATGATAACTGCTATCTTGATCCATACCTAACTGTTTTATTTGTCAGAAAACAACTGTTGTGTAATGCTTCATTTTTAAGGGTATGTACGTTTTTAATGAACTAAAAGAGGCTTCAAAAATGTTGACTATCACTTGTTTACTACTGTTATACAAATCTGTATAGGAATGAGCCACTCCAAACTAAGAAGCAAAAATTTGCTCTTTTTTTTTTCTTTACACTGTAGCAAATACAATTTAAACCGTGTGACAAATGCTAACTAATATTAGCTCTCCTGCTTCCTCCTGTAAAAATCTTTATACTTTGAATGTTCAAGTAGTTTTTGCTGGAAAACAAACATTTGAAGAGTAATCCACACCATAACTCTCAGTATTGTGGATTTGTGAAGTAAAAACACTTCACAAAACAGAAGAGAGTACGGTAGGAAACTCTGATTGCAGCATCACGGAGGTTTCCATTTTAACATTTTATGGTTGTCGCTTGTAGGAGTTTGCTTGATTTACCTGACCGCTTCAGTGTAGAAGAGATATTCCTTCAGTTGGTCTGCATAGTGCTCCTCTTCTTCAAGAATGTCATCTATTGATGCAGCATACCTGGACACGGACACCAAAGGTTATTTATCTAAGAGATAAGCTGAAACAAAACACTTTGTGTCAGTGTGTGCACACACAGTACTAATCAGCATCACAGATGAAACCAGAAAGTTTTACCAGAAAGTTAAAAGCTAGAGAGTCCCAGTCTACTACTTACGTGTCCATGTGGTGGCCAGCACTCTGCAATCCATCTCCCATTTCTTTTTCTATAGCACTCCACTCACTGAAAAACAAATCATTTTGGGAACCGTTTACCCCAACCATTCTCTTTATTTGATTCAGACAAACCAAGGGTTCTAAATAATTCAGGGTGACACTTTTTCTATCATAGATGTATTTGCAGACATGCTTAAGAAATTTGTGAACAATAGCTTCTTACCTGAAAACTCTGCCAAAGTTTCCATGGACTTTATAAACACCATAGAGTCTGTCTGCAACTCGCTGAAATAACAAACAGCAACACGTTTTTGTAGTTGTTTACTTTAGCTCTAAATGTCAGAAGCTTCACAAAAAGTGTTAGCCAATGCCTAATGAAAAGTATGGCTCAAAAAGCTCAAAGGCTAGAAGCAGATTAATTAACAAATTGAAAGACTGAATGTCAGTTTTTGTTTAAAAAATATTCACATCGCAAAGTTACCACAATAAACCTTAAAGAACTAAACAAAAAATGTATTAGAAACAAATGTGTGTATTTGATAACGTACAGCATGTCCAAACTTACCGCTCTGATCCTGAGTAACTGAGATATGACAGTGCTCAACTCATCGCTGTACTGTTTAAGAGCTGTGAACCGCCTACAAAACATGAAAAGTCTTTCACTGCTTTTCAGTTCAAATGAGCGTCAGTTTATCAATGCATCATTTTTTTTAAATATCAAGTGAAACTGTGATGAGCCAATTTTAAACACTCTTCTGTCTTGAAGCCACATTTTTTACAGCCCTCATGGATATTAAACTGAAGCCGCTAATGCAAGATACCGAAAACTTGTTTCCTCGAGTCCTTTAAAACTGGGTTCCAACAACTTCAGAGCAAGCTTTCATTCCTTCTTAGATGTGTTTGTTTATGAGCTGTTTTAGCCTATTTCATGTTATAAGAAAGCTTCTATTTAAGTTAATTACAGAACCGTTTTCCACCTACTTGTCAGGATTCTTGACTCTGAACATAGCACTTAAAGACTTTAATCTGGAATCCACCTTTTGTAAAAGAAGAAATATTTTTGTTACAGTGTTTTGTTAAGAAATACTGTACTTTTGTTGCATATCGAGTACAGAAGATCTTGTAATTTGATATGATTCAATATCATGAGGCAACACAAATATTACAACTACTAAGTACAGAAACTTAATCCAACCTTGTCTTGGAAACCTGTCTCGAGGACTGCTTCCCTCCATCCTTTTTCCTGAGGACATGTATTTGACACAGGACAGACAGGGATACAACAATGACAGGAAATAAGAGTCAATGGTCAACTATATCAATAGAAAAATAAAAAAATGCCCACACAGTGTTTAACTTCTAATTTAAAACCGTGTTTCCTGCTAATAGTCCTAAATGGAAATTATTACATTTTTTTACCTAGAAAAGTTTACCCTAACTTTTTCCAGAGATATTATTATGTTGAGTTTTACAGAGAATATATTCTTTGTTTGACTGACAATGAGGTCTATATGAGCATAAAACCAGCTATTGGGTTTCGTTTTCCTTATCACTTGCAAAGATATCTTTTAGTCCAGCCACATGTGAATCAGTTCAGGTAAAAAAAGTGTGACCTTTTAGAATGAGTATCCTGACTAGGAAAATTGTGCATAAAGTATTCTTTCAAAATAACACCAAAGAAAATTAGTAACAGAGCTAAATGAAAACTGGTCACTGGAACCCCTACGCTGAGCTTTAAGCACTCACAAAGCAATGCCTAGACCCCTTGTCTAGCTCAGGTTTTAGAGCCACATTAAGAATGTGGACTTCAAAAAGGACATTATGAGCTCTATGTTTGGTTACAAACCTCTGTGAGAAAGAGGAAGAAAATGCTATCGTTTGACAGGACAGGATGTGATGCAAGACGCAGCAGGAAGTTTTCCAGACCAACTCTTCGCCGCTCTACAAAATCTGGGTCGAGGTTATCCGCTGAAAGCTTGTGCCACACAAACTCCGCCTGCAGGAGATAAAATCAAGTTAACAAACCAAAAAGAGCAAAAAAAAACAATGCAACTTTGACCGTACTATGAATCAGGTGGAACTACTAGTCTATAGTAATACCATCACTTGAATTTCACTCACCCTTTTCTCTGGTAGTGGAGGGACGATGATGTAGGGATACGTGACCAGGAGGTACGTCCTGAGAAGCTCAAACTCACTGTAGCGTCTCCACAAGGTGTCAGGTGCAGCTGGTGTGCTTCCTTCTGAGACTGATTCAGCTGGCCTTCATGAAGAAAATAAATGGGATTCAACCATATTTTAACACGAAGAATATTGTAAGATAATTGAGATGTCAGCTAGAGCAAAATAAAAAGGAAGACAGTGTATTTCATTTTGATGTTTTAAGTGCATGTTTAACATGTTAGCAAAAACAGTCGAACAAAATTATTATATTAGGGTTTAGGGTAAGAAAAACACAAGAAAAAGAACACATATAGCCCTTTCGCATCTGAATCACCCTAAGTCAAAGACTAAAGAAAACCATACAACGGCTTTACCCAATCTAAATGTGCTTTGATTTTTTTTAAGTTGCTTATTCTGTGTTTGTGTAGCTGGCAGAATCAAAGACCTCCTATATACAGTAGATCCCAACCTTCTCACAGCATGATTAAGTAACTGAAACTCTTAAGCCAAAGTTAAAGTTAAAGGGGTGACAGGCATCTGTAGATACTTGCTGGTTTTTTTTTTATGACATGCTGATCACAGTCCCTGTTATTTTAATGATTTTAGAGGGTCTATTTAGTTCACATTATTAGAGCTCTTGAAATAAATAATTTAATTGATGCATCGCCATGTAGACAAACAATGCTGCACCGCAACAGAATCCCACTATAATCTGTTATTACACATTTCTTTTGATAAAGACCCCAATACAAGAAGACTATTACACTTAAAACCACAAAAATATGAAAATAGTTGAAAGTTGTTTTTGGCTCATAATGTCTGTCTATCTGTGCTTTCCCGTTTTGTTTTGGAGGGGCTATGTTGTTGTCAGACAAATGTTTGATAAAAACATTACTACAACATTGTTATTACTGAAAACGAACACAAATTAAATGATCATGATGCATTGAGATTAGGGCTGTGGCGATTCGTTGAGTTACTCGATTCCAAAAATTGCTCGAGGCAAAACTCTGCCTCGAAGTCTGATTAAACTCCTAATGATGCACATTATAGCGCAGAGATCAGATCGTTCCACATGGACTGTTGTTTTGGATGCACCTGTGCGAAGCACAGCAGTAGCGGATACAGTTTGAATTTAGTTGGCGCGATGGTGGAGAGCAAATATGCCTATAAACGGCAGAAAATGTGTAAAGTTTGGGATCATTACATTCTAACAAAGATGAAAACAAAATGCAGTGTATAAACTGCAAAGTAGACCTGTACCACAGCAGTATGAGCTCAATGATCCAGCATCAGAAAACATCCACATGCTGTTTCACCAAGCGTCACTGAAACAAGGTAATGTAACCTAAAGCCTGTATACATTGATGATCACTTATAAAACTGTATTTGTAGCGATGTCATTGTGCTGTTTGACTAGATATGATTTTTAGCTTTGATGTTTTTAATTAGTAAACTTATTCACGTTCAATTGCAAGAGAGTCTTGTCCACACGTAGCCGTTTATATCACAAAACTGTGATATTTTTCTACGTTTTGGCCTGTCATCCACAAATAAACGCAGATTTGACACAAAAAGTGGATCTTTTAAAAAACTACGGCCAAAGTGGAGAACTGCGTTTTCTCTGTTTGCAGTATCCGCATGTCGATGGATGAAAAAACGTTTTAAGTGCCGTAACGTCACTATCTGAAAGAAAAGATGCTCCAACATCACAGTTACAGCGTTAAAAACTCAGATTTAATGATGCGCAGTGACCAAATTAAGAAAAAAAAAAAACAAAAAACGTTTTCACTCTCCTGAAAAAGAGGCTTCTTTGAGTTTTTAGAATGATTGATAAGTAACTATTCCTAAATGTCCAGTACTGCTGAGCAGGGGTGTATCCAGGAGGCTAAAAAAGAGGGGCTAAAGGGGGCCCAGGGTAGGTCAGGCTGAGACTGTACCACCGAAATTAAAGCAGAAATGCTCTTCTAATGGGGACCCAATCTGAGCTGGTCACATTTTAGAGTTTTCATCTGTTAAAGGGTAACTTAAAGTTAATTTTGTTTTGCTAAGGTTTATGAGACAATGCTGCCTCAAACTCTGCTTGATTTTCAAAGAATTTAAGTGATTGGCAAAGAAGAAAATCACAAAAACAAATCAAAAACATTTACAAAAAAGTGGATGGACCATTTAGTTTATTAACTTACATTATTGCTGTTAACTGTTATTTTGTCAAATAAATAAATAATGTAAATGGGCTTAGTTTTGGAGCCAAATGTTGGGGTTGGAGTTCTGTTTTTTTTTTTTATGATAAAAGGTAAATGCTTGATAATTTTACAGCTACCAATTGTTCGTTATGCAAGATTTGTTTTGCTTACTTAAAAACTTAAAAAATGTATCTGATTAATCGAATCAATAAAGTGCTAGATTAATTGATTACAAAAAGAACTGCAGAACTACGTTTGGTAGACTCATTAAGGCCAGTTTAAACTTCTCCGTTTTGACGCAACGCCATTATCTGTCAACGCAAGGACTCTCCATCACCTACACAAGGATGGACGGAGTCAAGTCCCATTTTTTTTTAACTACCCGTCTCTGCCAACGGAAAGCGCATGCGATTGGTCAGCTCAGCAACAGCCAGAGATCGCTTCACCAAAACGGGGCTGTAATCAGTAATTAATGCAGCGTTTGGGCGCTACATGCTTTATATTGAAAGAATAATTTCTCAAATCTGGTCTTTTGACAATTTTGAACACAAGGAGGTGTAGGAAAACAACAAAAAGGCTGCTGTGTTTTGTTTGAGTTCTTAGAGTATTCTATGAGCTGCACTTCTAGTAAAAAGCTTTACAGCTTACAAAAAATATACGTTCTGTCGTTCATTGCTCCTTGAGGGGGAAATGTGTTCACAGGGTGAAGCAGAAAAACAGAAACTAAGCTGCAATGATAGGCAGAAGCCGACATGAAAAAGTTAGCACTCTGCTTTCCTGGTCAAGAATTGCTTTGTAACAGAAAAATCAATGGAAAACGGAGAGAAAGAAACGGAGAACCATGAACGAAAAATGTCTCCGTCAATACGTCTGCGTCTGACTGCAAATTGGATGTTGGAGAAGTATAAATTAGGCTTTATTTTTCGCTTTCCTACAATGATTTGCTGACATTGCTTCAATGTGCAGCTGCATCCTGTTGTCAGACATGTGTACTGCACATTTAGCACAGAGCTCACATGTACGTGCAGTTTTTTTCTTACAGAGTGGCGAGTCGTACCAGCGTATGTAGGTGTTAAATGACGTACTTGCTACGCAAACTATGTAGCCTATAGGTTGGCAGGTTTGCGTTTTGCAATTGTGGAGCTGGAATTCCTGCCATGGCTGACTGCAATGGTAACGCCTATATAAAACAGACTGTAAATACAATGTATGTAATGCAATCTATGTAATGTATGATGTAAAAGGGAAACACTGCCCTGGTCTAATGCACCACCTGGCTTGAGAAGCCCGTTCTCATAGACTTACTTTTTGTTATTTTTTTGCGTAGCACCTGTAGTCTGAATGCCATCGCAGAATTCAAATGAGACATTTTAATCTAGATTAATTCCAACATTACAGTGAGATTAATCTAGATTTTAAAAATGTTTTATCTATGCCCACCACTAATTCAAAGCCCTTAATACTTGTAGGCCGTAACATGCATGACCTCTATTAACGATGTTATCTAACAAGGCTTTGCCACAGTGGCATGAAAAAGTTTTTGTCTCCTCTGCAGATTGGTTCCATTTTTTGCCTTATTTTTGTCACACTTTCACAAATTTCAGATTATTGTTTCAATTGCCCTAAAGTCATTTTCAAACACTTGAGGATTTAAGCAAAACATTGAGTCCTTGTTCATCGAACATGGAACAGTGATGCACCTTCCCAAAAGTGACTGGACCATCAAAAACAATCCAAGAGCACACTGCCACCAGGTCTTCACAAAATAAGTCAACAGCCTCTAAAGCATTGCTGGCTTTATTTTCCTCAGCCAATAGCAACGTTCATCACTGAACTACTAGAAAAAAGGACTGGGCCTAAAAATAGCATCCATGACATAGGCTAAAACTACTTCTGCATCCCATCTGTACCACTTTTGGTATTAGACAAAATCAATTAAATGAATGATCTCTACCTGAACGTCCTAAAAGAATTTGTCAATCAGGTTGTGACCTTAAACTCATGCCCACTTGGGTTATGCAGCTGGGCAATGATCCAAAATCAAAAGTTCAACTCTGATTAGATTTTTAACAGAGGAATGTTTTTGAATGGCCAGTCAAACCCTAAAATTAAATCTGAATTAGATGCTGTGGTGTGATCTTAAACATGCCATCCATGGTTGCCAACACTCCAATGTGGCTGAATAAAAACAATCCTGCAAAGATAAGTGGGCCAAAATTCCTCCACACCAATATAAGACTCACTGCCAGTTATCAAAATCACCTGACTGTTGTTGCTAGTAAATCAATTTAATCAGGTTAACTTTGTTTGATATTAAAATTTAATTCACCATCAGAAACATCCAAGTGGGACAAAAAGGCAAAAGCAGAAAACCATCTGTAGAGGGTTCGACTGTTTTTTCCACTGAACTGCAAGTTTGTGTTGTATGCTTGTGGCTTTAAGATACCAGTGGCCTGTAACATGAAGGTAGCTGAACAAACTCTGGGTTACAGGATTGGTTTTGAGTCGACAAAACCAAACCGATGCAATCAGGCTTTATTGGTACCATGACACAGCTTTTCAACTTTCTCTGTCAACTCAGGCTTTGATCCTTATGCTATGAGTAATCCACACGCGCGTGCACATACAAGAGTGACGTCGACACTAACAACCAATCGCGTTCGATATGGATAGAGCGAGAGGCATACACTTTTTAGCAGAGGAGCAAGAGATGATTCTTCAGAAATATGAAGAATATAGAAGTATTTTTCAAGCACGCAGTAACACTGTATCTGCTGCCAAAGCTAGAGAACAATCTTAGAGTAAGATTGCTGATTGCGTTAATGCGTAGGTTAAAGAATTAATGTACATTTATGTAGGCTAATCATATTAAAAATATATTAAATGCTAAAATGAAAATGTATTCATATATATATATATATATTGTATATGTGTGTAGATGTATGTAAAATGTTAATGTATAGGCAATTGCTTCCTAAGAAAGATTGATATTCATTGATTTTTAGATGCAACCCCAACTCCAAACGTTCTTGGCATCAGATCAAGACAAAATCTAAAAATATAATTCAAAGTGGTGACTATTTACCATAACCTTTTATTATTGTTTTGAACATTTAATCACAAAAACTTGTTGGAAAGATAACAGAAAAAAATGTGAAATGAGGAAAACGGAGACAGCCACCTCCTCAAGATTACACTGTGGCAGAAGAGTTGGCTCTGAGCAACAATAAGGGGCGGCCGATTATGGCATGTAACGGCATGGCTTCAACGTGTCACATTTGTTATGTGCGGCTCAAGAAGTTCACAAAGTCCAACAATTTGGGCGGAGATGTCCACAGGATTTGGGAGAAAAGGTGAAGCCATTGCAACAGAGAACAGACGCTCACCTATATGTTTCTTTGCTCACAGCTGATTGGTCAAACATCAGTCTGAGATCTCGAATCCAGAACATGACCTGCCCCAGAGCAGGGTTAGCCGTTCAGCGTAAGATACCATGACAACGAACACCGATTAAAGCCCAGCTACTTTCATAGTACTTAAAACCCAGGGTTGGTGGAAACTAAGCTGAAACATAGCTGGCTAGCCACTTAATCCGGCTTCATGGTACAGGCCCCTGGGCATATTATGTCATACAAGCCAACCTGTTATATTCTTTTATGAAGGCATTTGCATAAAGCATATCTGGAGCGTTAACTGCAGAAAGCATAAGCAGGATGACATCAGGTAAATTGGAAAACATTTTGCTAACTATAGACCAGTCTTTTTTTTTTCTTTTTTTTTTTTTGAAAATCTTTAGTGGATCTCATCTGTAAAAAAAATAAATGCTATGAGGCTCAAACCTGAAGTGGCTCATGTTATCTGATGACCAACTTTACCTGATGTCACCTTAGATACATATTAGTTAATTGCCTACCGTGTTTCTATGAGGTAGACAGTGTAGGTTTCTTGCATATTAACCGTGTTCTTTCCTGTCCTCTTATCTGCCTCTGCCACGCTTATCTCCATTTTCTTCAACAGAGCCGTACTTCTCTCCACCATCTAAAAACAAAAATATTAGGTGGACGTTTGAGCAAGAGCAGCAGAGGAACAAAGCAACTTTAGGTGAGCAGAAAGCTATGACCATCTTAGTCTATTTGCATATCGCAATACAACTAAATACACAGACCGAGAAGGAAAAAAAAACACTTCATGTCGTTCAGAATATGCAAACTAACAGAAAGCATATAGGCCAGCTGGATGAGTAAGGCTCATTCAAAGTAAACAAAACTTTCCTTTTCGACTGGCTAACTGGCAAGCTAACAGCGAGAGCAAAGTATAAAAAGTGATTAAACCCTGTGAGGACACGCATTTGAAGCTCATTTTCCAAACGTTGAAATTCACAGTGAAGTTAAAATGTTTTCCATGAATCCACAAATTATTTTTAGAATAAAGAAACAAACTGTGGAAAAGTATCCCTTACTAAACGTCACCCTAACTCGGCTAACATAGGCCATACTGGGAGCGTTCCCTCTTCGGATAACTCGGGATTGCTTTTTAAAAATACACAATTTTGGTTTTAAAGAATAATAATAAAGTACAACCGTGTTTATGATGTTGTTCTCCGACTCCGTTGATGTGATGTCGGTGTTGCAAATCACGGCTACCTCTTCGCTACTTCCAGAGTCAGCCATAATCATCTGACTCCTGTCGCTGCTGTCAGCTGAGCTGGCAACACGCATGCGCACTTCAGAAACAGCCATGTTAAAAACTGTGCTAAAACAAATAGATTAAAACGTAAGGTTATACAGCATACCATAAAAGAAGTCATCCCACTTGAAATTTGAAATTAATGTAATAAGTTAATGATTAATATAAAACTCATTTTTGAAAAAAGAAAAATAATTGTATGAGTTGTAGTCTTCAGGCTATAAACACAACAGCAGCCTGTACCATGAAAGTAGCTGAACAAACTCGGGGTTACAGGATTGGTTTTGAGTCGACAAAACCAAACCGATGCAATCAGGCTTTATTGGTACCATGACACAGCTCATCAACTTTCTCTGTCAACTCAGGCTTTGATCCTTAAGCTATGATTATGTGATTAACCCACACGCGTGCACATAAAAGAGTCACGTCGACACTGAACAACCAATCGCCATCGATATGGATAAAGCGAGACCTATAAACTTTACAGCGGAGGAGCAAGAGATTATTCTTCAGAAATACGAAGAATATAGAAGTATTTTTCAAGCACGCAGTAACACTGTATCTGCTACCAAAGCAAGAGAACAATCTTGGAGGAATATTGTTGATTGCGTTAATGCGTAGGTTAAACAATTAATGTACGTGTATGTAGGCTCATCATATTAAAAATAAATTAAATGCTAAAATGAAAATGTATTCGTGTTGATATATATATAGTATATGTGTGTAGCTGTATGTAAAATGTGAATGTATAGGCCATTGCATCCTAAGAAAGATTGATATTCATTGATTTTTAGATGCATCCCCAACTCCAAACGTTCTTGGCATCAGATCAAGACAAAATCTAAAAATATAATTCAAAGTGGTGAGTATTTACCATAACCTTTTATTATTGTTTTGAACATTTAATCACAAACACTTGTTTGCAGAAAACAGAAAAAAATGTGAAATGAGGAAAACTGGGAGACAGCCACCTCCTCCAGATAACACTGTGGCGGAGGAGTTGGCTCTGAGCAACAATAAGGGGCGGCCGATTATGCATGTGGTACAGTAAGGGTATGGCTTCAACGAGTCACATTTGTTATGTGCGGCTCAAGAAGTTCACAAAGATAAGACATTCCTTCCGCGGAAAATCTGTATCTTTCATACAAGTAAGCATCAGGAAAGTCAAATGGATTTTGTCTGTCCCTAAAAACTCTTTCTCTACGAAGTGCTCATCTAACAATTTGCGCGAAGATGTCCACAGGATTTGGGAGAAAAGGTGAAGCCATTGCAACAGAACAGACGCTGGGAATTAGTTACGTCACCTATATATGTTCCTTTGCTCACAGCTGATTGGTCAAACTTCAGTTTGAGATCTCGAATCCAGAACATAACCTGCCCCGGAGCAGGTTAGCCGTGCAGCGTAAGATACCATGGCAACGAACACCGATCAAAGCCGAGCTACTTTCATAGTAGGCCTACTTAAAACCCAGGGTTGGCGGAAACTAAGCTGAAACATAGCTGGCTAGCCACCTAATCCGGCTTCATGGTACAGGCCCCTGGGGCCTGTTCCAGAAAGCTTGGTTAACTTAGCATGTGGTAAACCATTAAGTATTGGTCGATCAACCCAGAACATGCTTAACCAGAGTATGTTGGTTCCAGAACACCTGACAAGAACTGGTCAACCTACTCCTGAAACATAATGACCCTCTCAATCGATCACAGAATTTAAGAGTCTCAAAGGAAACTGAAGAGAAATAAAGGCCAGAATATCTCAAAGAACAGGAGTTGGAAGTACTAACGCTGACCTATGAGAAATTCAAGCCAATCTTCCGGACCCCAGGGCTCCATTCCAGAAAGCATTTAATGTGACATAACCAGATAAGTTTGAGGGTAAGTATGTAGATAACCTCAAATTTTGGTTCCAAAAACGGAGGTATCTTTCAAGGTATGTTAGTAACCATATCAATTTAACAGCATAACCTGCTTCGGAGCAGGTTATGTTCCAGGTAAGTTTGTTCAAGAGAAGATTCTGAGCATGACAAGCTCTTAAATGATGAACCTGTGGACGTAAAAAGACAGATTAGATGATACATCCACAAGAAACTGCAGGACAAATCCCATTGCACATTATAAACAATAAATAAAATTAACATATTAGTAGCATGTAAGAGTATTTCAAATAAGATTACAGAACACATTGTATGCAGCTGAATGAAATAATCCTGCATTATGAAACAATGGCTATTGCTTGGTACATTAAAAGGCCTATAAGTTGCAGCAGTGATAATTGTTGGGTTGAAATACATGAGTATATGCTGTAAACTTACATTTAACAAAGTCACTGAAAAGCAGACTCTGATGATGGAGGGTTCTCAAAAAAGCAATCAACCAGTAGTCGGCCTTTATTAAGGGACAGCCAATTCCTCGGCTGGGAGAGATGGTGGCAGCCCCCATCAGTTAGATGGGCCTCATCCTTCTTTTGATGAGCTACATGATAAGAATACACATAAAATAAATACTTAGATAAATAAGATAAATAATTATCTAAGATAAATACTTAGATAAATAGGCCTACATCTCCCTAGTGAATATTTGATTTCAATCTTAATTATTGGACATTTTTTTTGTGTTTCATTTTGACTTTGGACAGAGTTCTTGACTCCAGATGGTTGCATCTAATTAAGTTAGAGATCAATAGATGTATACTAGTCAGTGTACAATATTACTGTACCCTCAACAAATTTGTGTCAAAAGAAAATACATTTTGAATAATGATCCAACATACAGGAACACATTTTAAATTACACATTATATCCTCCAGCACCATATGACCCCAACTAAGAATAAAGGGGTAGAAAATTAAAAAAATAACATGAAGATTGTTGAGAGTTATTATATTTAAGAATGATATCTGCAATAAGGCTGAGCCACTAGGAATGTTTCATTATTCAAATTCAAGTACAGTGTAAAGTTTTAACCTGAAGAGGGAACTCAACCGATGTTCTTCTGTATAAAATTAATATTTTTTACCAAAATATATGAAAAAAGGAAAATAATGAAGAAACATTTATACAATTTATTGGCAAAAAAGAAAAGAAATTAGTTTATTGGGTGTGAGTTGGACCTTAATCTCACAAATGCAATCTCACGAAAGAAATTGCAGGAGATTAAACCTGGATGCTCAAAAGAAAGCCTGGATTCCTGCCTCAAAGTATCTCTCATAGTATTCAGGTTTGTTTTTATTTTTTTATTTAAAGATCTTACACACCAGCACACATGTATGAATTCGGCTGGTTGGTCGTTCTATTTTCGCCAAGTCAAAATTTTTTTTTTTGCTGATGCAACTTTATTGCTTTTTTCATAATGATTGGTTTGAATTCCTCATAGGTCCGCATTGGTAGGCTACTTCCAACTCCACTTCTTTGAAAAATTCTGGCTCTTTTTCTCTTAAATTTCCTTTGTGACTCGTGAATTTGGTGATCCATTGAGAGGGTCTTCATGTTCCAGGGTTTATCAGGAGTAGATTGATAAACCAGATTCTTATCAAGTATTCTGGAAATGACATACTCAGGCTAAGCAGGTTTTGGGTTGATTAACCAAGGCTTTAGAGTTTACACATTGGTAAGTTAACCAAGCTTTCTGAAACAAGCCCCAGAACAGCAATAGTGAACCATTTCTGGATCTATTGAGTTTTACTGGTGTTAAAGTAATACTAGATTTCTTTAAAAAGGTTTTCAGCATCAGTTAATATGAGTCTCTTAATCTATCAATTGCTCTGCATGTTCATTGTTTTCACCCTCAATAATTTTCTTTGACAAGACTGACATCTACTGGTGTTTGTATATAAGGTAATTATTTGTTTTGCCTCCAGCTCAGAGTTTAGCATGGTTAGATTCTTTTTCATGTAGGAAAACATACGGACTTTAAAAAATATGAAACACACAACTGAAGTGTATAAGAAGAAACTAAAAGAAAACAACTTTTTGTCAAACCGAGACGACAAACCCTGTAAAGTGAATTTTTACTGAGATTTAATAGATCAAAAGGAATTAGTTCATAATTTTGAAGTGGGAGTAAAGTCAGTTTAAAGATTCTTTTAGAAAAAAAAAATGCTTTCATTCAGCCTCATAAATCAATAATTTTTCTAACAGAACTTCACTGCAGTTACAGCTGCAAGACTAATGAAGACCCTTTTGGGGAAAAGCAAAACTTCACGTCTGTCTATAGACAATGGCTTTTTCAACCAGTTTGTGTGTGTTGGTTTTTGTAGAACTCCCCTTTGATTTTAGAATGTTGGTGAAAAAAAAAATCAATGAAAAGATACAAAGATTTTGAGTATTTTTTTGTAAATCGTTATAGACCAATTTTTTTTTGAATGGAATAAGGGATATCTTAGGCTAGCCAACAGAACCAGGATACAACACTTGAGTTCCTGTGGTAACACTGTTGTGCAGTGTTTAATGTTTAAAGAGAAGGGTGGGGCAGCAGTTAGTGAGGACATTTTTTTTTATAATTCCACTGAAAGAAGAGTGTTGGGATGTGACACAGAGGAAAAAGAGAACGGGTTGAAAAGTGAAGCTGCACATAAAGGGGAGAAAAAGAACCCCACTGCTGAACTGCTGTAAAATGATCAGTAGTTTATACTCACCAGGTATGGAGGGGTTGAGGGGGTAATGGTGGGATGTGGTTTGGGGCTGCAGCGTGTCCGGAAACCCAAAGCTTGTGCTGTGACCAGCCGTTGTCTCAGTAGCAGCATAGCTCCCATTCTTTCCTACCACTGACCTCAAACCAGTCACCACAACTTCCTGTCCGGACACATGGGCATTCACACATATTGACACACTCACATCAAGTCCAATTTGACTTACTATAATTGGCTACTTGACAACTTTTTACAACTGTCTGACCAACAGTGGCTATAATAGCAATTTATTTTGTGCGTGTGTCTTTGTATATGGGTTTGTGTGATCATGCATGAGAAAGAGAGAAAGAGGTGCAGGGAGGGAGAAAGTGTTTGCCTGTATAGCAATGATTCTTTTAGGTACACTTGCACACAGTTTTTGATGGAACTCAGCTGGTTGGTTGTTCCAAACATCTTGGAGAACTCACCACAGATCTTCTGTGGCTATAGTCTGCCTCATACCCTTCTGTCTCATGTAATCCCAGTCACACTCAGGGATCTTTGGGGGCCATATCATCACTTCCAGAACTTCTTGTTTTTCTTTACACTTGAAGACAATTCTTAATGACTTAGGCTTTTGGCTGTATGTTTGAGGTTGTTGTTATGCTGCAGAATAATATTAAGGCCAGTCATACTCCTTCCTGACGGTATTGCATGATTTATAAGTATCCACCTGTATTTATCAGCACTGAGATTTCCATTAATCCTGAGCAAATTGACAGAATTGCAGAAATGCAGCTCCAAAAGTTCAGGGAACTTCTACCATCTTTTACTGTTGCTGCAACAATAATGGTACTCATTGTACCGCTCTCCCGCCCGTCGACAAACAAACTGCCTTCTGCCAAACATTTCTCATTTTGACTCCTCAGTTCAGAGCACGTGCTGCCATTTTTCTGTACCCCAGTACTGATATTTTTGTCCATTCTTGAGTAGTTTGGCCTTGTTTCCATGTCAGATGTATACATTTTTGACTGCAACTTTTCCATGAAGACCACTTCTGGCCAGACTGCCCCAGACAGTAGATGGGTGTACTTGGGTCCTACTGGTTTCTGCCAGTTCTCAGGTGATGGCACCTCTGGACATCTTCCGATTTCTAAGGGTAATAAGCTTGATGTGTTGCCCATTTCTTTGTGCTTCATCAAAAGAGCTTGAACAGCACATCTTGAAACCCCAATCTGCTTTGAAATCTTTGTCTGGGAGAGACCTTACTGATGCAGTATAACTACCTTGTGTCTTGTTGCTTTGCTTAATCTTGCCAGGACATAAAACTATCTTCCACAATGTCACCTTGGTAGAGTTTGGCTGTTCCTCACCCATTTTTTTAAGCCTCAAACACAGCTGTTTCTGTTTCAGTCAATTACTGTGTTTCAACCTACATGTGACATTGTTGATCACTAGCACCTGTTTGTTATAATTGATTGATCATATACCTGACTGTAATCCTACAAAATCCCTGACATTCTGCAAGTGTTCTTATAAGAATTGATGCTGGTTTTAAGGCAAAGGGTAGTAACACCAAATATTGATTTAATTTTATCTTTTTTATTTTCCTAAGTTTACATTCTTTTAAATTGATATTGATCATAATATAGAGATATGTCTGAATACAATAATCCAACTAATCAGACTTTTAATTTAAGATGCTATCTCTGTAAGCATTCTTTGCTTACAATATTTTGTCACACCTACCAAAAACTTTTGCACAGTACTGTATCCCCAAGAATCTAGCTCAAATAGGACACAACCTCCCATTGGCAGACTGTGGAGTGGATTAGGTTAAAAGTAAGATGCTCTTTCACTGTAATTTGAAAGATTATGTAACAACACTAAAGCATGGCTCTGTAAAAAAAAAAGTCTTTTCAAAAAAGCAATCAATATAATTTAATTTGTTTGCCTACCTTAATGAATATTCACAAAGTAGATTTTGTTCTTTAGAAAGATTATTATTATTATCATTATTATTATTATTGTCGGAAATGCATTACAAACAATTAACTTAGTTTATTTGAGTCTGTCAGTTGGTTTGACCAGTTCAACAGCAGAGGGAAGCAAAAACCACATCAAGTAACCTATTGCACATTAGAGAAATAATGAGGGAACAGTGAAATGAGTAAGAATTATTCTGTCTCTTTCAGTCATTCATTTGCCATACCTTAATTAATCTAAAATGATAAATCTCATATTTTACTAAGCTCTTTTTGTGTTCCTTCTCTCATCTTTCACAAACATATTCATGTGATATTGCATCTAGTTATGAATATTAATTTACAGTTTAGGGCAAAATTTCTTGTTTAAATGATGAGGCAGCTTTTCAAACTATCCTAACAAAGTTTTACACCCCAGTGAAAGTAAAAAAAAAAAAGACATCACAAGCTCTTTTAAACCACTGTTTGTAGTGAGAAATAGCAGCCCAGCAACTGACAAGGATATATTCTGAGGCTTGTTAGATACTTATCAGTCTAGTAAATATAAATATGACTCAACTTATTTGCAAAAACTGCAGCAGTATGGTTGATTTATTTATATTTGCTGGTACAACACTGGGACAAAAACAATACAAAATGTTTAATTAAAATACTCAAAAATCAGACATCAGGATCAGAAAGTATATCAGTGTTAAACATTTTGTTTTTTGCATTAGAATATCAAAATTTGTTTAGAGCTAAAATAAAAAAATTGGATCAAAGCATCGCTGAAATCACTGAGGTCACAAACTCTATCCATCACTCTATCTTCATCATTCTGTACCTGCCTTTAAAGCTAATGGAAAAATGCATGCCATGTCCAATGAGCCCATTGTTGTGTAAGCCTTACAAAGTAAAACATGTCATGATGCAATTTACATAAGGTATCATATGAAAGCTGATCTTTAAGTTTTCTGCAATTATTTTCCATGTATAATTTCGATAAACTGCAATGTTTATAGTCATTTTATTGTCCTTGGTATTTTAATGTTAAATACATTGAATATATTTTATTTTACATCAACCCCAAGATAAAATGGTGAAAGATAATGAGAATATTTCGAAGGAATAAATGACTGTGTCATATTTCACCGTGGCTGCACTGACAATAAATTAGGATTTGTGTATTAAAAGCCAGTCATTTCAAACTAAGTCATTATGGTTAGATTTTAAAAGCCTTAGACTTGTTCAACTTTGAATACATCTTGTGGCCAATCAGCACTGCTGTGAAACATTACTTGTATAAATATTTCATTTCAGGTTTGAATTTGCCGTCCATCATCAGCTTGTTGAAAAACTCTGAGGTGCAATTTTCATTGAATCCTTCCCTGCCACAGCCAAGCTTACATATACATGTGTGTAAACATTTACCGTACTGTAAATAGGCATTCACACAGAGGCACACATATGCAAGCGCACATGCAGAGTGTGAGCAATGCAGTATAATAAGTAGCATGGCAGAAATGTGGTCAACTTTGCCCCACGTCCAATCATTGAGAAGCCACATGAAGGCCCCTTGGTATTAAAGGACAAGCCTTGGTTGGCTGGGAGGGAATCTGTCATGCAACAAGAAAACTGTTTCACCCTTTTTGCCTCTTTCATGCTCTCTCCTGCTTTTTTACTCCTCCGAGTTCTGTTGCTTTTCAAGTTTCTATCCCTTCCTTTGCCTATGTTTTTATTTTTAACTTCTTCTTGTTACTTCATTCATTTTTTGGCACATTAGCCTCAGTTGTAATATTCTCTGGCTTAAAATGCCTAGACCCCTGGAATGTTCCGTCAAAAAGATGGGCGGACCTGGGGGGTGGGACAGACCAACATGACCAATTAAGGAGGAGATTGAGGTACGATGGACAACTTCTAAATGGTGTAATAACAACCTACTAAAATGTAATTACAATGCAATAGCAATACACACTTCTAATGACAGGATGTGTATGCCAACGTGATTTCCTAAGTATGGCTTTGGCATAATGGGTGACTGTTAACATGGCGTGGAGATTATAGAGAGGTGTCTGAATGCAACAATCCAACCACACAGACTTGTAACGGCGTTGAATGGCATCATGGTCACTAAAAACATCTGCAATTGATCAGAACTCCAGGCTTGGAAACTGATAAGGTTAACCTGATTAAAATACTTTAGACCTAGTGCTTGTAATCAGGTAAGCTATTTTAATTTTACCAAGTCTAATGGTTTGTATGCAACTTTTTCACTTCCTATTTCCATTAACAGTCTGTTATAGATTCTGTTATAGATCCATCCATCCATCCATCCATCCATCCATCCATGCCTAACAAGAGCAGTAGATGTTGGCGTCCATTATTACAGAGCATCCCAGAATAGAGCCTCATTTTATTACAAGTCCCTCTGGTCGACGTGGCTACCCAAATTACAGGCCAGCCTTCTCACACATAAAAAAGGTTGCGCTGCCGAAAACCAGCCACCTCAATAAAGGATGGATTAGAAAATCCTTTGCTTTTTTCCCTTCCTTCCCTTTTTGAAAGGTTTTCAGTTCATTTTTTTTCTTCTTCTTCTGGTGTTTTGTTTTATGTTGGGGTGCAGCGGTCTTCTTCAGTGGTTCTGCTCGCCGACCCTGCGGCGGGAAAATACGCTCACTTGTGGGTTTCTGGGAAGGCGGTGGTGAATGAAACATCTGCTGGGAGCAGAAGATATATGTACATGTGTTTTGTTGTGCATGCGTGCGTGTATGTGTGAGCATATGCATATGGAACCCCTGCTGTGGGATTTCAGTTTGAGTTTTCAAAGGCTTTTGAGTAATAGCAGCACAGCAAAAGATACCAGGAAAACATCCTAAATTATTTCTTTTACATTAAAAACACACCATTAAAGGTTAAATACGTTAAACAAGACCATGTGCCTACTTAAACATGCTTTGTGTGTTCACATTTAAATCCTTACGCTCACTGACAAAACTGAAAGAAATATAGGTCAACAGTGAAAAAGTTTGTCATATTAAACTAAAATGGCATGTAACTATTAATGTCTTCCTAACTGAACTAGTCAGTTAGAGAAAGTATTATTTGGGGAACAAGTCTTTTAAATAGTAGCTGCCCAACAAAGAAATGCTGTGTTTTTGAAAAGAGAATAAAGCATTTTCAGAGATTTATTTAGGTGGCTTTATAAATCTAATCAAAAACAAAGTATTTTACTTGTCTTCCTGTAATTTGAATATGTATTTGTAAAGTAAATGTTTACATATTTCTGTGTTGGACTGGCGACATGTCCAGGGTGTACCCCGCCTCTCGCCCGTTGACAGCTGGAGATAGGCACCAGCCCCCCCGCGACCCCTGGAGGACTAAGCGGTTCAGAAAATGATGATGTAGATGGATGAATGTTTAAATATTTATGATATGTCTTTTTAATTTATCTCTGGAAAAGAGAGTCAGCTCAATATACGTTCAGAGAAGTCAAAAGTATTTACATTCAATACACAAGTAAAAGTATAGATACCATGGTTTAAAAAGATTTCTCTAGAAGTGGAAGTATCAAATCAAGCTTTTTACTCAAATAAAAGTAAAAAAAATATATACTAGATTCAAAACTACTTTAAGTATAAAAGTAAAAGTACTGTATTTTTTGTTGTTGTTAAAGAATAAAGCTTAAGATGCAGCACAGCACTACCACACCTCCTAAAAAAACTTTTACTAAAGTCCATAATGAGTATTATGTTCTTAATCTTAATCTTGTAACAGAAAGTGGAATGGCTGACTTCAAAGTCTTTAACCAGTCGTAGTGGTAACAGTCACGTCCCAAGCTTCCCGGTCTTATATGATGCTCAGATGCCTTCGTGGGAATCTTTTTACTATTTATTTATTGATTCACTTACCTGTACTATGCACATAAATCCCCATAAATCCAATTCTATCGAGTTAAAATGATAAGCCTAAATGAAACAAGGACTTACAATACTATTTTTAAAATGCTAGGAGTTGAAAGTACAGATATTTGGCTGAAAATATAAGGAGTAGAAGTAAAAAGTTGGCCAATCCATTTAAGTTTAAAACCAGTGTGTCGTTTTTTTCCCATTAATCTCTGGAAATATCTATCAAATATGAAAATGAATAAAATGATGCAAAATCATTGAAAATTATTGGCTGCTTTATAACATATAACCATAAAAAGCAGGTCTAAAATACATGGAGCTCAATCAACAGACTTAGAAAAAAAGAACTTTCTCCAACCTTGAATGACCGATCAAGCCGATCTGAGATGCACCCAACCCAGGTAGCTGTCCCTGCTTGGGTACAGGTGCACAATCAGCTGTTGCATCCATGCCTACGTGCGACACAGACCCAGCCTTCAGCTTTGAGTCAGAGCCAGAAGCCCACAGAGACGATCAATACCGCCAGAAAACTAGCCATCGGCATTAGATTCTCTTGATGGAAATAACTGAAGGACCAGCAAGATCTAAGGAAACACGCTGAGGTTGCATGCTTTCTGCTGGACAGTTAGGAACTTTTACCTTTTTGTTGTTGTTTTGTTTTCAAACTAGTGCCAGTCACAGTGAATCTACAATGAAATGTGTCAATTTTTCCATTGAGGTTATTCCATCTAACATCACAGTTTATTCATTTACAAAAATAACTGAATATTACTAATCTACAAATTCCTGAAAACTTTTACCTTTCACAAATGTTATTGTTTTCACATTTACCTCTTCTCTGACTGCGTTTGATGAAATAAAGTCTGATGTGCTTCTCATTTTGATGCATATATTTCTCTGGAGGTTAAACGATCTGACTTGTAGTGGTAGAAAACTGTGGAATGGCGATTTTTGGTCTGTTTGGCCATCCGTCAGTTGAACACAAAAATGCCGCTTGCTTGCAAGGATTTCGGTATGTACCGGCCCCTACACACTGTCACTTTAAACAACTAAAAATACCCTGATTTGTCTGTTAAACATAATATCACAAGAATGATTTTATTTTATTTTTGCTGAGTGACAATGTTATTATACCCTGACCCTAAAAACTGGCGAAATCCCGTTAAACTGAAATATTTTCTGAGATTGTTCTTGTAGCCATTTACCATCAGCAAAGTATCCTTAAACCATGACACCCCCATCTTCCTGCTTCTAATTTGGAACTTTTCCACATTATTTTCATTGTTCAGGCCGACATCCCCTTTGTAGTTCTTTCATAATACTGTATTTTCCTGACTATAAAACGCACATGATTATAAGCTGTTTTAACGTTTAATTACTATATGTAAGGGTTAGTGCTAAGGGGATTATTGGGAAAGTGATTGGTGTTTGGGGAAGCTACAATTTTATTAACATTTCAATACGGTGGAAACACTTTGGCCTTCCTCTCTCTGTGTTTTCAGTCAAACTTCAAGAAAGACTTCAATTTCAGGCCATATGCTTTTATTACTTCTGAAAGCTTTTTTTCATCTTATTTCATGCTGGTGTCTGCAACGTCTCACCATTGATTCAGTGCTGATAATGGTACGTGAAGCGGCTGATACTCTATTTCCTTCTTTAAAAGCCAGATCAAACGCCTTTAACTTAAAAGCGACATCATAACTTTTCAGCGTTTGTTTTCCATTATGAGGGTTTGTGCATGTAAACTTGCTTTCACAAACCGGCCGCTATATATATATATATATATATATATATATATATATATATATATATATATATATATCGTGACTTGTAAAATCCATAGATCGAGAAGACCCTCTAGTGGCCATTATGTTTAAAAATCCATAAATAAACCACACCAGATTGTTGGCCGCACGTTACAAAACATGAGAAAAAACAAGTGGTTTATAGTCCAGAAAATACCGTAATTACATTTACACTGACTTGTCCAAAAAACTTTATTCCAGAATTGCTGATCTTTGTCTATGTTCTCTTTGGTAAACATTAGTTTTGGACTGATTTTTTTTTGTTTCCTCCTTGCACAACACTCCTTAAAGTGAAATTTTCTCTACAATCTTTTCTTTGCACGGACATTAACATTTAAAATGGTAATATAATAAGTTTTCTTTAAGTCTCATAATGCCTTTTCATTGTTTTATGGAGTCTTCTTTTAGCATCTAGCAGTTAGCGCCTTAGGCGATCATGCTTGGATGGGCAGACGCAAACATGTCAGCAGTCATTTTGAATGTATTCTGATAGATTATTTTCTGGAAAGTGGAATGGCTGACTTCAAAGTCTTTTGAGACCGCTTTATTTTGCTTACAGTAATCATTAACTCTTTGTATGACAGCATGATGTTCCCTCTCTTTCAACTATTCAAGAGGGCACCAAGCTACGGTAAAGGCTTGGAGTTTTAAAAGGGTTAACCTCCTACCAAATGCTCAAGAAGAATGTTCCTTTTTGCACCTGCTGATACACTGAATATGGATTTTACATATTTTAAGTGGGAATAAATGTGGGGATCGGAGCATAGTAAGGGGGTGGCTAATTGGTTTTAAGTTCTGGTTGACTTTTGAGAAACCTCAAATCTGACTTTTACTTTTAAATGGGGGAAATAAGCCTCCTGGAAAGAAGTTGCAGTACTGCAGTCACCCAGTGAGGCAGCTGCGTAAAGTATCCCCTCTGTGCCCCTTGAACAAGACGCACTTCAGCTGCTTTTGCACTTTGCCTGCCTGCTTGTTTTCTGGGGATACCGTAAAATGTGCATTAATGGCATGCACAAGAAAATTGTTATTGACATGGATATCAGGATAATTTTTTAGAAAAAATTTACAAATTGATAACAAGAGCTGTAATGAAACGGATCATGATTCTGATTTGTGAATCTTATTTTAAAAGTCCTACCTTGCTGAATGTCAGCTTGCTGGTATGATGTACAGAAAATTAATAGCTGGAAGATAGTTACATATGTGGTTACATGGTACGAATATAAAATACTTAGATAATAATTATAAAAATTAAATTCAGTGGGAGAAAGGGCCGCTGCATATGCATTGTTTCTGTAGGCTACCGGTGTTTGGCACTGCACCAGACTCTTTGGAGCGCGTCAGGGATAAGTTGCAATGTATAAACGAACCTGAATACGGTATTCGGAAAGGCACAAATAACGTGTTCTTTCACAAATACTTATTTCGAACAAAACTGAGGCAATATTTGAATTTTGGAGCAAGAAAAACGTATATTTTAGAAAGCTGCGAGTCCTCATGAGGCTGCAGTGGACCGACCCCAGCTAAGTTAGTGTGTGGGTGGGTTACATTCAGGAGTGGAGATGGGAGAGTAAAAGACGTGACTGACACAGCTGTTCCACACAGGAACTGAGAAGGGATGAAGAAGCGAAAAAAAACGTAACTAGATGAATATTTTTGTTGAATACATTTTTGTAACCTAAATGTTGTATATGGAACATTTTCATAAAACACAATACATTGAAAAAAATATATCCACAGGGCTTTTAGATGGGTGCAGAATGAAAGTAAAACCTTTCCATAACAATTTATATTTGAAGAAATATATAATAAACTGTATATTTAAATTGGGGACGACAATGACGTTATGTTTACATTTACCATCCAGTAACAGCTGCAGGTTGCGGGTTGACACAGAAACAGTGACTTTCCTCCTGGATCGAGAAGCTAGCTCATTTGCTAACTTTGATAATGTTAGCTGTTATTTAAACTCTTTTAAAAGACATTCCTCACTGGACACAGTCCAGGTTGATCACTGCGCGTATTGCCAGCAAACCAGGCAACCCAACAACTGGAATTATATTTTTATTGTTGTAACTACAGCGTAGATAAACTAGATGTCACTATCATGCTGATGTTTCATATACAACCTTTAACTGGGTTCCGGAGGCATTTTAAAACATTTGGGAAGCAGAATATTTTCGGGAGACTATTCCATTACGCTGCATTAATATTAAGGTCTGCAATCAGATCTTCTCACGTTCACTATGTTTACGTAGCTCTGTTTGCTTCGTAATCTAGACAATATGCTGTTGACAGAGTAATATTAACGTTTAGTTAAAAAGGTTAAAACAAGGATCCCGTCATTTGTTAACTTAGCTGAAACTTCCCACATGGATTCAAGGAACCAAAAAGAAAAGAGCATGTATGCTGCTGAGCCATATCTTGGTCCACCACCTGCCAAAAAAAAACTTTCTCAAGTTCTGTGTGGAGCACATTTTACAGTCAGTGCTGCAGAAGTGATATGTATGTGCAAAAGTCAAATCGGCAGAGGCAGATATATCAAAGATCTGTGAGCATCTGCAATGCATAATAACAACCACTCATGCCTTGTCCATAAGTAGCTGGGAATATGACAAAATGAAGACATTTTCCTACAGTTTGGCCAGTCATCCTCACGTAAACGCAGACTTTCAGCACCAAATACAAATATTTTTAAAAACTTGGACCAAAGTGGAGATCTGCGTTTTCTCTGTTTTCAGTATCTGCGTGTGGATGGATGAAAACAGAGTTTAAAGCTGTAATGTCACTATCCATGACAAAAAAATAATAATGCTACAACATCACTTGTGCATCCTGTGTTTACACTCAGAAACAGCATTTATGCCCTCAGAGCTGAGTTGGTATCATCAATTGTTAAAGCGCGTTTTGTTTGTTTTAACAGCTCTGTTACTGCTGTGTGCTGAAGATAGAGGATAGAAAGTTACTCTGAGGGGGTAGGATTTGGGAGAACTACTGCGCCCTACAGGTTTGCAACGTCTATGAATGTGCTGAAAAACGCATTTATCAGGTGTAGATGGAGATTTTTTTTCTAAAGGAGCAGAGAGAAAATCTTTGTTTTGTTTTAAAAAAACCAAAAAAAAACCTGCTAAGAGTGGACATGGCCTTAAAGCATCCTATATTGGTATTGTCTTACCCGCCACAACCACGAATCCTCCCCTCAACACCAATTTATCATCACAACCATGTTTTGTCAATTCCTCCACAAGCACCAAATTATCCTCACAGCCACTGTGAGGATAATTTGCCCCTGGTATTGTCTGCCCCTGTTGGTCATTTACTGTACAGGGTCCAAGGCAGACAAACAAGAACAACAAAAACAACAACAGTAACAAATATAATGTATATTAGAAGTGTAAAAAAATTCTAATATTTTTTTACACATATTTTGACATTTTCTCAAATACATGCTGTAGACCTGTGAGGACAATGTTGCAGTAATCAATACGACTAAAGATAAATGCATGGATGAGTTTTTCAAGGTCCTGTTCGACATTATTCCTTTAATCCTAGAAAGTTATTCAGATGATAGAAGGCTTAGCTTGATATTGCCTTTATGTGACCCTGAAGGTTCAGGTCTGACGACATTATTACAACTACATTTCGCCTTCAGTAGTTTCTAGAATAGAATAGAATAGAATAGAATAGAATGGAATAGCATAGTATAGAATAGAATAATCCTTCAATTCTCCGACAAATTTGGTCATAACAGCAGCAAACACACACACACACACAACACATATACAAACAGAACAGGACAAAAACCAGCTGGATTACCTGAAGCTCTGTTCTGACTCTTGCTCGTTTGTCTTATGGGCCAAAAATGATTACTTCAGTTGTTTCTGTTAAAATGGAAAAAGTTGTGGGACATCCAGCTATTGATTTGTTCAATGCATTCATTTTGGGTCTGGATGGGATCAAAGTCAACTGGTGACATTGTAATGTACAGCTGAGTGTCATCTGCATAGTTATGGTAACTAATCTTGTTGGCTGTTATAATCTGGGTTAGTAGGAGCATGTAGATATTGAACAGAAGGGGTCCCAGGATGGAGCCCTGGGGTGTCCCACATATGATTTCTGTTTGTTCTGATGATGTCTGCCTGTGGACACTTTTTAGACACACATTTTAGGCTTTGGCGGAGTGTAGTTCAGGAGCTGCAGTCACTGGAGGATTTGTGAATAAAGTCTGCACATTATTAATGTTTGTGTTAATGATATCAGAAAATAATGATTCCCTTGCAGCTATCAAAGTTAAGTAATATTAGTTCAGCCTGTCTTTGTAGATCTCATAGTAAACCTGGTGTCAAGTTTTCCTCCATTTTCTCTCAGCTCGGTGACACTCCCTCTTTTCACTATGTACAAGAGGATTGCTAATCCATGTAGACTTTTTTTTTACCTGAGACAACTTTAACTTCAGTTGGAGCAATGGTTTCAATTATGTCTGAAACTTTAGAGAGAAAGTTATTGACCAGCTTGTTTAATGACTATGTCTTGGAAGATGAAGGGGATGGGGGTGACGCAGAGCAGTACATTTGTTTGAAGGTTTCATTTGAACTTTCCCAGAGAAATGTTTTTTTTTCTTTATTTTTTTAAAACAGTCTCACTTTGATTAGATAGTTTAGCTGGGATCTTGGTTTCAAAGAATGCAAAAATTAGAAGATAATGAAATATCAACTCCAGAGATGTTGGAGATTTTTAAACCTTTGCTAATAATTAAGTCTAAAGTTTGTCCTTGTTTGTGTGTTGGTTGATTCAAATGTTGGATTAGACCAAAGTTATGGAGAGTATCATATAATGTCTTAGCTCGTCTGTCTTGGAAAATAAGAAATAAGCCCTGTCTTTAGCAATAATGATACTTCTACCAGAGTAAAATGATGTTACTTTCCAAGGGTTAGGGTTAAACTTGTTCAATTTCCAACAAGTCAGAGTAGGAAGTTGAAACAGAAGTTGAGATTTACTGTGAATTTGCTCTCATACAACCAGGAATAACATACACCAAAAATCTACACTGTGCACATATTGTTGTTCAAAATTTCCTCATCTTTTGAAATAAAGAAAAACATGTTTTCATCTTTCTAGATAGCGTGCTGCTCTTGTTTACTCCCTTGTGATGCTCTCACATCATTATAACCACAGCAAATAATAACAGCATACACTGCAGATGCACACGCCAACAAACCAAAGCACACACCTCATGCCATCCTTTCATCACACACCACATTCACACTTGCAGTAAAATGCTGGCTTCTTAATGATGGGTCGGACCCTGAGATTGTTCTCAGCCCTGTTTCCGGTGGGTCACCACATGATAAAGAATCCACATATTGTTTATTGAGCTTACATCACACGCTATATTTCCACTTTAGTTTAAAAAGCAGTAGATATGAAAGAAACCACCAAAAACACTGTGTTCTATTACTAAGAGATCCTCTCTTTTTCTATACATCAAAAAGCTAGTGTAGTTTGACATTTGTCTTTAATCATTGAGATCCTCCATCCTGAACACATGGTCAAAATGCCTTACTGTAAGAATATACCTTTGTGAAAAAATAAGACATCTTATCAAAACCACTTTTTTTCAGATTTGAGGATATACGGGTATTGAATATAAAATACATCAATACTTATTATTATTATTCAATTCATAAAAGAAAATCAGATGAAAAACTTTCCAAATTTTTTTGTAAAATGTAGTTAAAAAATCAATACTTCTAGTGAACAATAAGTTTGGACATCTTAAATGGCGGATGCCATATGTGTGTGCTTTGGTCCCTTGGCGTGTGCATCTGCAGTGTATGCTGTTATTTTTGCTGTGGTTATAATAATTGAAAATGCTTACAAGGGAGTAGAAAAGTCTAGAAAGAAGAAAGTATGTTTTTCTTCATTTTGAAAGATAGGGAAATCTTGAACAACAATAAGTGAACAGTGTGGATTTTTATGAGGGGCTTTATAGGCCATAATTCATTCTCACACTCACATACAGATTTTTCTTCACTATATATATATTTTCACTCACACGTACATATATTTTCACTTACACATATATTCCCCCTCTCACATGCAAACACTCTCCTCTCAACACTTAAAAAAAATACTTGGTGAAAATAATACAATTATGGCAATCATTTCCAACCCAGCTGATTTGGTTCGATCTAGCAGAATTCTGTTGAGTGAACTAAATGTAAACATGTTGGGTGAACTTAATACATTTGGGTTGCTATAAGGCTCCAAAATAAAAAGCAGGGGATGTCACTTGAACTCAGACAAGGGCCTTTGTTTTCTGAGCACCTGCACTAACCACTTTGCTACTCAATAATTCAGAAAGCTTGTGCATAATAACAAATATCACTTCATTTCCAGTGTAAACAAAACATGATTATGTTTCAGTAATACAATTCCGTCACGTTATTTCATGAAAAAAGGGAATTGGCAGGTCTTTATAATATTATAATCATGTTTAGTTAACACTGGAAATTAAGTAATATCTATTATTGTATATATAAGATTTCAGTAGCAAAGTGGTTAGTGCATGTGTTCAGGCCCTTTTCTGAGTTTGAGTCCTATCCTCTTCTTTTTATTTTTGAGCTTTATAGCAACCCCATTGTATTAAGTTGATCCAACATGTTAACGTTTAGTTCACTCAACAAAATTCTTTATTGCTAAACTGACCCAAATCAGTTGGATGGAAATGATTGCCATAATTTTATTATGTTCACCCATCAAGTCTTTTTTTTAATGAATTTCTTAAATCTATATTTTAATAAAGATATATACAGGTATCATTTTATCAGTAGGCTTACTGGTTTCTGTTTTAAGAATTAAATGAACTTCAAAAAAGAGTTAACTTTTAAAATATTTTAGTCCTCAAAATATTACAGCCGCTGCTCCTCCACATCGAGAGGAGCCAGTTGAGGTGGCTCGGGCATCTGGTCAGGATGCCTCCTGGACGCCTCCCTGGTGAGGTGTTCTGGGCACGTCCCACAGGGAGGAGACCCAGGGGAAGACCCAGGACCCGCTGGAGGGATTATGTCTCCCAGCTGGCCTGGGAACGCCTCGGGATTTCTCCCGAGGAGCTGGCCCAAGTAGCCGGGGAGAGGGAAGTCTGGGCCTCTTTGCTTAGGCTACTGCCCCCGCGACCCGACCCCGGATAAGCGGAAGATGATGGATGGATGGATAGTCCTCAAATTGGCATTGTGCTTTTCCCATTCATTAATAGCTAATTTCACTTTCTCTTAGCCACGCTTGTGAGATGGAAGATGGTGTTTCACGGCTGTGTCGATTGTTTTAGTCGGACTATCATCTACCTTGTTTGTCTGGACAACAACAGATCCTCAAGTGTTTTGTCACTATTCATTGCTGGCATTCAGAACTTTGGTATACCATCTAGGCTGAGATGTGATCATAGACAGGAAAACTCTGGGTTTGGCCGTTTCATGCTTCATTGATTAGGATTAAATAGAAATAGTTGTATTACTGGCAGATCAGTGCATTCTCAGAGAATTGAGATATTATGGCCAGAACTGCATCGAGTTGTGTCATTTCATTTTGCTAATTTGTTCAATTTTATGGAGCAAGGTGCACTAGATTCTCTTAATGAGCTACATTTATTTAGTCTACATTACATCTTTTTGCCACAAATTTAAAAGGCTGCCACTGTATTTCAGAATCAGTGGAATAACCATGGACTTTCAACACAAGGAGGGCAAACTCCTCTTCAACTGTGACAGCAAGCTGTAATCAACAACACAGGAATATTTAATCCAACAGTGAATGGCATTTACTTAGACAGTGACGTTTCTTATCATAGGCCACCAGCAGATTTTTTGTTTGGGATGTTGTTCAAGTTCAGATAACGTCATTTAGATGGATGGTTAGATTAGATGATTCTGTTAGAGATGATTCAATGTGACATTTAATGATTGAGATCATTTGAATAACTGTTTATTGTTTTTCTTTTTGAATACTGCCCGTCTCCTAGGTTAGTTTCTGATTGTTATTGTTATTGATTATTGAGTTTCCTTTGTATTTTGATTAATCTTTGAGATTAGATAAAAAGGAGGAAAACTGTGGTGAAAAGATTTAGAGTTATGATTTATCTTTACTTTGTAATCAACTGTGACCATGTTTACTTAATGTTGTAGAATCAGTTTGAATGATTAGTCTTATTGAGTGACGCCTTTACCCAAGTCTTGGTCAGAGAGTTTTGATAATGATAGTCCACATTCTGCGTTACAATGGAAATGGCTCTTTGGACTGGGCATCCTTAAAGGTCTACATGGTTCACAGCTTTTTAATCGGGGAGAAAGGCGCCTTCAAGTCTCTGATTTTCACCCGGAGAGTCGTACTTTATCAAGTAGAATAGATAGACCAAGGTTACTAGAAATAATATAAGCTTGTTGTTGTAAAATTGAGACAGGTCAGTATTCTGCATTTTACTGTAATGTGTTACTGTCTTCCTGTATGATCAATTCAAATTATATGAAAACCTCCAAACGTTTAAAGGAATCTCTCTCATTTTTATTAAAGAGTCTAAATCTGACTACATAAACCTTAAGCAAAAAAGAAAATCTGAAGCATTTGAAAGAGTATTGCAGTTGATCCATTTAGAATAGATCACCAAAGAAAATCGTTGAGCAGATGCCTCAAGCTCCAGAGAAATACATAGCATCAAGCAATGAAACTAAGAGGTAAATAGAGACTCTTTAGATAGATTTAAAATTCAGCTATTAATAACCTCAATATCAATAATTCCCCTCACCAAAAACAGTTATTGCTGGAAATTAGCTGGAAATAAGATCTATACAGAAGATCTCGTAACTTTGTTTTTCTTAATAACAGTGCTCCCAACCGGAGACAGATGGATGATGAAGAGACCATCAACAACATCAGCTGAGAGGGTTGTAGGAGACCAGCACAGGAGGGGACAAAAACTGTCAGGGTGGGCTTGGATTTTGTTCATCACACCAAGTGCTCTTTGTCCATTTCGGAATCTGAATGAGTGAGTGGGTGAGTGAGTGAGTGAGTGAGTGAGTGAGTGAGTGAGTGTGAGAGAAATAGATATAAAAAATGCTTCAGTCTGTAATAAAAAAAAGCCTGTTAATATTGTTAATTTTTGAAAATTCAAAAGACAGAAATACTTACCTCTCAAAAGGTCCATGCACTCTGTGAATGACTTGGAACATTAGAATGTCTACATGAGATTCTTGTCTTCCAGCTGCCGCATCAGTCTCAGGCAACCAACATTTGCTAGATATTCCTCAAGAGGCTTGGTTGCTGGTAGCATGTCTTCAAATGACTGGAATTCTCTGAGCTTTAACTAGATAAAACAAATATCAAACTATAACATTTTGAAAAGATTGTGAGTAGACATACATACAAGAATTTTACCATCTTTATTTTTTCACGGATATCTCTATATGGCTTGGCAAATTCTGGTCCATTAAACAAGCATGAGAAAAGAGTTGGGGAAAGAAAAGCAGGATAACCTCCATGTACAAGGCTTACAGCAATGGCCCTGCCAGCAATTAAATACTTGTCCTCTAGTATAGCTAAAACAAAATCAGATCAATTCACAGTAAGAATGTACACAAATACAACCTTAAACCTATAGCACTGTGTATTTATATTTACATAAAAAAATGTTGATTGCCTTAGTTCAGTCTATTAAGATAGAGGTTACAGTCAGTCCGTACCAGAACTGTCAAAGGCCAAATTAATTTTGCCTTAATCTCCCTCAAACATTGAGGACTGGGACAAAGATTCCATTAAAAGTCTCAGAAATTCCCTTCTTGGACCCCATAGGTCTACAGCTTCTTCAGGTACTCCCATATCATCAGAAAACCTAACAGAAATTGTATGACATGGCTCATATATTCCCTGTTTAAAACCTCTAATAGCTCCATCTAGGTTAATATTGAACTTGGATCTTTTCTGATGGTTTTTTTTTGTTGCAAGTTCTTCCAACATATCTTCGGCTGGCAGGAACATCCAGTGGTACTTCTGACAAACAGACATTAGACAAACAGAAATTATTGGAAGTTTAAGATTACAGTTGTACGTGCGAAGACTGGATGTGCTCCGGGTTAGTCACCAAATCAGGAAAAAATGAGCCAGGATTATCAAGGTAACCCTGGCTTCTGGAATTTTTTCGCTTCGTAGAATACCCCCATGTCAGCCTGCTGCTCCTCTGTATAGCCATGCCTCAGGATTGTACCATTACATTAAAGAATAATCTCAATAACAAATTTGTCCAATGCTCTTCTGGTAGTAGTCCGCTCACCCCCAGGTTGCACACACCCAGTCTGAGAACCACTGCTTTACATTATACAGTTAAAAAAAACTTAAAACAAATGTTCATACCCAAAAAGTATTTTTGATTCAGAATGAATAAGTGAAATACATAAAATACAGGAATTTGAAAATGGAGCCTTCTTTACCATAATTACATAAAAATGATAACCAGCATCTGCACAGCAAAATCTGCACAGAGCTACATTTGAGTGAGTGAGTTAGTGAATAAAAAACTGTGAGCTTTTAAGCAAGATCAGTTAGTGAATTAAAACTTAGCTTTTTCAGCAAGATCAGTTTGTGAATACAAACGTTGTTTTACCTGCTTGTCCTTACATTGTTGTATTGTCTTGACTACTGTCTTATTGTAATTTCTTTCTTGTATTTTGATAATCAAATTGATATATGCTGTGTTCCAATTTTTAATCATGTAAAGCAGCTTGAATTCCCTTGTGTTGAAAGTGTGCTATACAAATACAATTGCCTTGCCTTGCCTTGCCTAAAACATTCCAAGAAACAAATCTTTGGAGACTTCTTGTTTGGCTTCCTTTCACTCTGTAAAATACCTTACTATTAGGTATTTAATAATAATTTGCAGAGTAGGTTACCTACTGTTCACGGTAATAGAACTTTGGTGCTAAAATTTAATGTCAGTGGCCTTTTGTTTCTGTATTGCATGACATATCAATTTCCCACCTATAGTGTAGTCAAAATATTTCCCAGAAAATCAGATTTTTGGACTTTTCATATACAAGCTGACTGGAACTACAGAAACATTGAAAAAACAGAATAGAAAAGAAGAGAATAGAAGAGAATAAGCCTTTAATTGTCCCACAAGGGGAAATTTGGTCGTAACAGCAACAAAAAAATACATAAGAGAAAACTCAGATGTACACTATGTGGGCTACTCTTCATCACTATTAAGATGTTTGTGTTCTACTTTGGAACAAGGCTAAATTATCTTGTCAGGACATTCCAATATCATCAATCAGACATGAGACTGTCAAGATAATCTTAGCAAAATGATGTGTATGTATGATATAGAGTATGAGATGATTAGGTATGTCCTGATCTGAGGAAGATCAGTCTCTGTTGCTATAAGAACAAGAGCCGTAACATTTGCTGCTGCCTAAAAAGGGCTGCATGATCTCATATGTCTGTAAAAATATTGGACTTTATTTGTTTGATAAAAATGGTGGTTGACCTAGAAAGAATCACACACAGGGGTCGGAGAGAAATTGAAGTTAGTGAGCTCTGCAAAGGGAGATAGAATAAGTTTTTTGCAGAGGGAGACCAGCAGACTACTGTGGTTGACCGTGTGTCTGCTCTCCTCCTCTCAGCTCGTCTCCTGGTCTCAAAAGCCCATCCTCTTTGCAGTCTCTATTTAGTGAAACTTCATTAGCAACTTAATAGAACAGGGTGTCACACCGAGGAACATATGTCTGAAACCAAATGACATTTAAAAAATACATTTAAACTATGAGATAAAGAAAGGTACCCTAAGTAATAAAAATAATAAAAATAATAAAGGTACCCTAAGAAAATAATAATAATACAACATTATTATTTTTACCTAACATTTCCCTGGAGGTGCTGGGTTCTTAACTCAACCTGGGTGTCTAGTGAGATGTGTTTTGTTAGCAGTGTGAATGTTGGGAAGGATTTAGATGTGCCCCTGGGGTGGGGGCTGGTGGATTGCCGGAGCCCCCATGGGGCTCGGGGGTGCCGCTGCCGTGGGCCCCGACTTGACGTGCTGGGGCCTCCCACCCCTGGTGGATCGGGCCGAGCGGGGGTGCCTATTGGAGTCAGCAGGGGAGCTGGCTCCCTGGGGTTGGCAATGGTCACCCCAGGTATTTTCTCCCCATCCCCATTGCCTCTGCCCACCTGCTCCTTCATTCTACCATTCACAAGGCCTTGGGACGTGGGCACGTCAGTGGAGTGCGGGATGGAGCTTCCGTCTTCGCTACCTGGTGGCGGCCTGGGTCCCGATTTTACTGAGCAACTTAGACACTTACACTAGCAAAATTTACATGGAACGCACATGTAGGGACCTGGCAGGGGGGGCGCATTGGCGCTGGGGGAAGGACCCCTTATAGGGGGCCCGTTGTGGTGGGCCTCGCCTGTGGTGCTGGCACGCACTGTTTAAATGCATCTAGACACTGAGGTCCCGGGGGGGGGATGGGGGTACCCGGCAGTATTCCCATGTCCAACCCCTCTGTTTTAAGTGCACATTAGAACAACACGCAACAACACCACATTGAGCGGGGGGGAGAGAGGCTGGGGGGTCTTTCCACACCCCTGTTCGTTGGACCATCAGGGGTCGGAGCCCGGGTAGAACATCAGGCCGTCTGGTCGGGGTCCTGGGCTGGTGGGCTGCTCTTGGCGGTGTGGGGGCCTTGGCGGTCTGCTTGTCCCGATCCTGGTGGGCAAAGGGGTCTGTCTCCCGGGTGCAGGGGCAGGGTGCTCTATTGGGGCGTCTGTCCCTGGGCCTGGGAGTATGGATTATAGTGTATGCATGGGGGGTATGAATGAGTGTATAGCGTCCTTTTTTCGTATGTCCTGTATTTGTAAGAATGTGTACGCATGAGAGGGAGGGTACGTATGAGTGTCTCTGTCTGTCTATGTCTACCTGTCAGGTTGGGTGTTTGGCTTCCCTCTGGCCTGATACGTCTTCTTCCCCTCAGTTACTCCCCGTCGGTGATGGATGCTCCTGCCCGCTGGTTGATGATGGTTCTCGATTCCTGGGGCCGGGGGTCCCGGTTGTGGCCCGGCTCGGTCCTGGTGCATGTCTGGCGGGTCCTGGGTGGTCCGGTGTGTCGGGCGGCCGCTGTTTCGGGCCGACGTCCTCCTTGGATTGACTGGGGCACCTCTTATGGGGGTGCCGGGGTTGTAGAGTAGGTTGGTGCCGTCCGGTGGATCGGTGGGGACCGTGCCTGGCGCCCAGGCCTCCTGCCGGTTCCAGGACTTCTGCTGGCTGGTCGGTTCATCTGGGGGGGGCTGTCCGGCATTGGCTGGGCCCCTGATCTTGGCGCCCTGTGTGAGGCGGGATCTGGACCCAGGAGCTGGAAGATCTGGATGTCCAGGTGCTGGCTGGGCGCGGCCTGGGGAGGGCGTACATCCGCTGTAGCTCTTGCTGTGGCTCCCTGGCTTGTGGGTGTGTGGGGGCGGGCCGGGTTGTTGGCAGTGGGTATTGGTCCGGGGTGGCGGCGGCGTGTGTTGTCCGTCAGTTGGCTGCGGATACCCCTTGCCTGCGGCGGGGGGCCCTTGTCGGCTGGTCCCTGGTTGGGGCCCCGCTGGGGGGCGGGGTGCCCCTGGTCCCCGTGGCCTCCGGGTCCTGATCCGGGTCCGCCCTGGCGTAGCCGGCACTGCGATCTCTCGGGCCCCAGCATTGCGGCTGGTGGGTGTTCCCCTGGGGCTTCCATCTGTTCCTCTCTTGGTGGGTGATCGACCCTGCGCTGATCCGCCTGTGGCCTCTGTATTCTGTGGGACCCTGGATGCATACATCTCTTGCCTCCTCCATATCTGTGTCGATTCCTGTAGGACGGATTGATGGTTCCTTACACCAGCTATCAATCACTTGCATGGGGAAACCTTTTTCAGACCTGCATGCTCGCACACACATAGGTGTGGGAACATTGGTGTGGACGGACATATCTTAAGCTGAGGTTATCATCATTAGTTAGTTGTTCACAGGAGCTTACCGGAAACATTTGTATTATGTTCATTAATCCATGCTTGTGTGTAGTGAATGTGCAATTCTTAGTTTATTCTACTAGATCCGAACTATTGGTTTGGTTCTGTACAGTTTGTTGTTTTTGTTTTGTATTACTGTTTCTCTGCCGCCCGGCAGAGGTGGAGGACTGGGATGTTTTCTTGTGTTCTTTGTTTGCCTCCCTGTCTTGTGTCATCGGTTCGCGCCTCTGCTGGTCCGGTTTCTTTTCTTCACCTTCTTCCTTTCTCCCTTCTTGTCTCGGCTTAGTGTCCATGATGTCAGGAAATTGAACCCACAGTAATCACTAATAAAGATTTTTCATACATATACATCAAGTGGCATACTACAGCGAAGCTGTAATACTATGCTTGGGAAAGTAAAACTGTTGGGTTTGTACTTGGTACTCAGACACCAATTCTGAGTAGCATACTGCTAGACAGGACACGTAAAAAAAAATAAAATAAATAACATTTCCCTAACATTGTTGATATTTGCCTGACAAGAAAATACATATGTGCTTACTTATATATTTTAATAAATGTAAAATGAGAAATAAATGACTTGTTTTTACCAATACATTAATGTTCCCTCTTTGCACTCCTGTTGATTGATACAAATATCAAAAAAAGCTATTTCAATACAATTATATAAAGACAAGACTGTCAAGAACTTCTCGTAAGAGATGGCATACTAATTCCTGACATGTTAATAATACAGCTTGGATTTAAATCAGCCAGAACAGTTACCGGAATTTTTCTCACTTGTTGACTTAAGCTTCTCTTCCATCTTTCTCTTGCCTTGTCAATCAGTTGAGGCAGGAAAGTAATTAAATCTCTCTGTTGGCCATATATGTAATTACAGTCTGCCTGTATGTTGCTAAATATGCCCCGACGCTAGTCTGGTCTCCTTGGTCATGTTTTTTCCTCCCACCGGTTGTGTTTGAAGGCCTTATAATTGGCAGAGGGAGCGTGTCAGGATTAGAGGCTGTTGGTTCCAAACACTGACACCCCTTTTTTCTCCCCCATGTGTCCCCAACCCTTTTCTCTAATCCCACCAAACCTATCCTCAATTGGGACAATCACAACCTTGTACCTGAAACCCATTTAGATAAACGTGTCATTTGTTATTTCTATCTATTATAGGTAATAGTCAGTTTTTCTGAAACATTCTTTGTTACATTTCAGTTTATTTTACTCAAAATTAAATGTGTAAAAAGAAATTCTTGACATAAAAAAAGAAAAATCAAGTCACACAGAGATGAACCCAGTAAATTCAAAAAGCATATTTCAAATGAATGTAGTTATTTATGGAAAAAAAGTAACCTGGCCCTAACTGAACCACTAACAGCATTCATCCATCTATGCATCCATCCATCTATGTCTCCATCTATTCATCCATCCATCCATCCATCTTCCTCCGCTTATCTGGGGTTGGGTCGCAGGGCAGCAAGTAGAAAGACCCAAACTTCCCTATCCCCAGCCAATTCGGGAGGAATCCCGAGGTGTTCCCAGGCCAGCTGAGTGGAATAGTCCCTCCAGCGTGTTCTAAGTCCTCCCCTGGGTCTCCTCTCGGTGGGACATGCCCAGCACACCTCACCAGGGAGGCACCCATACAGCATCCTGACCAGATTAGAGGCTGGATACCCGGCCCAAGCCTGACCTGAGCCCGACCCGAGGCCGACGTTACCCGATGGGCCGGGTTCGGACAGATACACATCATATCAGAAAAGGGAGGAAGAGAACCTGCACCTCCATCCAGGCTCTACGAGGGCATTAGCAGTATGCAATTTGTGAAAAAAAAACAGAGGGGGGGGATATTTATTTTATTTACTTGTTATTTATAAAAATAACAACATGTTTTTTCATGCTGCGCTGCAGGGTATCTTGAACATATGTTTACACTTTCAAAACTGACGGAAAAAATTGAAAAACAAAATTATTGTTGACATTAAAAATAAGATGAGATCAAATATATTACGATGATTAAAATTAGAGAGAATAGTTCACTTTATTTATCCAGTCATATCAAGAGAGATTTTTTTTTTCCTATGGCAGCATCAGCAGCACCTTATCCGCCCTCTCAGACCCACAACTCTTCATATTTTTTCAGCTGGGAAAAAAGTCCACCTCTTGACCAGAGGAGCCCAGTCGTGGTCAGGTGCAGAAAGTATTTTCAGGTGTAAGAATCCGTACAGTCGGTTTATTAAACTGTGCACATCTGTGTCAGGCTCGGGTCGGGCTTGGACGTAAATATCTTGATACCAGTTTTTAGGCATGAACAAAGAAAGGACAAGGAGGTAGAATATCAAGATTTCTCTTGTTCACTGGAATATATGTTCAAAGAGCTGAATTGATGATTTTAAGAGGATTTTAATTATTTTAGCATGATTTTAATGACTTTCTCCTAAGAAACAAGATATTTGTTTAGTCTTTTAAGTTAAAAAATATTAATGAATGGTCTTTATGGATGAGTCTGATTTGACACCTCCAAAATATCAATTATTCAGTTTGTCTTGCTCACTATGTTTATAGCTTAAATTCTTACACTAATTAATAAGATTATACTAATATGTTGCATTTTCATTAATGCTCAAATAGAGGTGCAAACGAATTTGTTTGTTACAAAAGTATTCAACAAATTTCACCATAAATGTTCATACTTTGTTTAATTACATTTTGTGGTGTGACAGGCTGTCCTGTGGCTTGACATCACTTCAAAGACAATTAAACAACTTTTACTATATTAACTAGATTAAATAACTCTATGCATTTGACAACATTGCATAATAAAACTATATAAAAATAATAAACATTTTCAAATATTTTTTCTCATTTTAGACTATTTCCACTGGAGTGAGTTGTAAAAGACGGCGTAAATAAAGAATATAATTGTAAAAAAGCTGTGAAAAAATATATCTGCAGAATGTATGATCATTCTTTAAGAATACTTGTTAAACTTAAAACATACCTGATTTATATTTGATATTGATATTTAAATATTTGAATTTTATAGTAATGCCATGCCACACCGCAGGACATATTTTGCCTAGAGCTGTGAGAAAAGCTTAATAAATTACATCATGAGAAAAAAATCTATTAACTTCTAATGATTTCAAAAACAACATAATTTGAACTTTACAAATTCATATAATTATCAAGCAATTTAGAACTTTGTTTTAATAAATGCTGTTTCACCCTTATTTGTCCTCTACCCATACATTGATGTGTGTTAATGGATTAAATGTTCTGCAACAGTTTTAATATATGCCCCTTTTAGGATCCAGAGAAACACAATGAGAGACATTATCCACACATTAAAAATGCACAAACTTTTAGTAGTAGTGGCAATGACTGCATGAGCAAAGTGACAACTCATCTAAGAGGTCACAAAGGAACTCTGAACATCAAAAGCTCTGTAAACCTCACTTGGTTCAGTTTGACTTAGTGTTCATGAAACACATAAATATGGTATCATAAAAAAATAAAAAAGGGTACTGGGGAAAATTATCATCCTTGGAACATTACCAATCACAAATAAATCACTGGCTTAAAAGAACACTGAGGCCCATGTCACATTTTCCCCAAAACATCTTTATGATTGACTTGGGACAATTAAAAATATTCTGGGAAGTGATGAGACAAAAAGGGAACAATTTGGAATTTGTGAAGCCTGATATATCTGGAGTTAAACTATTACAGTGTTTCAGTAAATGAGTATTTTACCAACCATATTATGTCAAACATTATGGTTATATTATTATGTACTGAGCCTACTTTGCATCTTAACGTCTGAAAAAGTAAAAAACATCCTGAAGGAGAATGACCGGCCATCAGTTTGTGACCTTATAGGGTCAACCTTGCTATGTATCAGGACAATGATCCAAAAAACACTTTAAAGCAACTTTAGTTATTGCTCCTAAACTGGTTTCAGTGGTTCTTGAGCCACTGAAACCAGTTTAGGTAAGAAGTTATGAAATGCAGTCTAGCTGAGTCAAATATAAACCAAGCTTATGTGTAGTTTATATTTATTGTGTTACTGGTAGTGAATTGTATTTTTAGTATTATTTTGTTTAGTTAGTTAGTTAGTTAGTTAGTTAGGTAGTTAATTATTTAGTTAGTTGATGCTAACCGTACTTAAGCTAGAATGAAAAAGTGACACAAAGATGGTGTTATTCTGTGTCTGTGCAGCTGCCGCTTTTTCTCTCATTCTCTCACCCCATCTCTCCTGTTGCTCCTTCAATCATGAAACTTATCATTGATCAGTTTATGTTTTTTTCTGTTTCAAGACCCATTCCTCTTGGTTGTTTATCGCCCACTTTGTGTTAGAAAGAGAAAACCGTGCTAAACAACAGGAGCACGTTTAAGTTTGATAAGCTGCTCTTGATGTTTTTTAAATGAATTTCTAGTATCAGACAAAGATTGCTGGAGCCATGATATCTATTACTTTTCTTGTAAAGTGTCTTTAGATTACATCTTTTGTGACATCTTTGGCTATATAAATAAAATTAACAGAATTTGCCTTCTGATCACTTTTTCATCCAGATTTGATCAGGCTCATTGCAAAAACTGAGGTGGCACTGAGAAGACAGAACAGACAGCACAGAACAGAGGTGCTGAGTTGTGAGGGCCTTCGATGCTGCTTGCAGCTTTAAGCCTTCTTTGTTTAAGAACTGCCAATAATCATACGTTCATAGAAAAAAAAAAACATGCTAAATACACCACCTTCTCTGAGGACATTCTTATTGCACAGCTGGAGCTAACAATAGCTGGCTACAACAGGGTTGTTTAGAGCAGTTGTAATCCTGCTTTCAACCAGTAGAGAGGAGAAGTGGGAAACATATTAATAGTTAATTTAAGAAATGCTTAAAACAACAACAAAAATAAAATAAAGGCTGTGGAATGGTCTAGTTGAAGGCCAGTATATATCAAATTGAGATGCTGGTAGTTCATGCTGAAAACAACTCCTTTATCTCTAATGTGTCTAATGTCTCTAACATGGCTGAATTAAAATATTTGTAAAAAGAAAAAAGGGAAATAATTGCTCTGCAGTAATATAACTAATATTACTAATTATTGTCAATGCTTGATAGGAGTTATTTCTGCCAAGGGTGGCACAACCCTGTTCTTAAACATTTAAGTGTTACAAAAAGAGGTGAAAATCTGCATGTACTTTTTTGTTCAAAGCTGCTATCTGTCTCTACTATATACTTTCATCACCTTGTAATATGTCAGTATTATTCAACAGCAATCATTGGATGTATAACAGAATGAATAACTTGTTTAAAGATCCTTAAATGGATGCTTACATTTATCAAAATCTACCCAGTATCACCTTCTTGGCCTTGTTAAGGGCTTCGTAAAAATGCTAATTATGTCTGTGTGTATTTGACTGGTGCCAGCAGGACGCCTGTGGTGAACTGTCAACCTCTCTCATCTCACCATACAGTCCTCTTATTTAAAACATCCCTCTCAAAAAAAGGCAACCAATAAAAAAATTAAAAAAACTTGTCTAGGCCCCAACCTCCAAACTAAGTTTTGGCCTTGGACAAAAAAAAATTGTAAGGATTAAAGATTAATGGTAAATATGTGATATAAAACCCGACAATTTCAGATTTTAAATCTTGCTGTGTGTGTGTGTGTTTTTTTTCTTTTCATGGCACTACAGAGCTAACTGTGTCCCAGTGGTGGTAAAAACTCTTGTGGGTTTAAACAAATGAAGGCTGTTTGGGCCATCAAAGCTTTTAAAGTTGAAATGATGGAGCTGAAGGTCAGTGATGTCAGCAAAGATGTTGACTTTGCCTGAGTCAGAGTAGTTTCTGGTCAGTAGAGCCCCTAATTTCTCAGTCTCTCGGTTGCTTTCTCCCAGTTTGTGTGTCTCTCTGTCAACTTTTCAGGTTTTCACATAATCTCTTGTTTTCACACAGATCTAGAAACTGCCGCCCTTTAATCTAGGTTAAAGTGCTGGTTTGAGTAAAGGGACATTCATTATTAAATGTAATGACATTCAGTATCATAGTGAAACTGGTGCAAAAGTACATATTTATTTACCTTATTCACTTCTTTCTTCAGTCCTACCTAAGAATTAAACATGTTATACAATTACATTTATCTATTGAAAAAGTCAGGAGTTAATGTATTTCATTTAAAGGGACTATTATCATGCTATTTTACAGCTTTCAACATCTGGGATATGTAAAACTTTATCGTTGGTGTTATACAGTATTAATTTTTCCTGATATTTAACTTGTATCCTGTAGTTTATGTTGGACCACGAAGTGAAACGGCTCGTTTATACGCTCCGCTCCCCCGCTCCGGCTCCGGTGCAGAGCCAGGAGCAGAGACAGAGACAAACAGTGCTGGACTTAATCTCAAACAGTATTCTGACAAATAATTTGAAAATCACAAAGTACCACAATGGACCTCTGTTACATTAAAGGCTCAGAAGTTTGGTTTATTTTTTGTTTTTGTAAAAAAACACAGTCAATAAACCCTATTTCAGTTGATAAATTTACAGGCCCAAACCAACATAGCTAAGTCCACTAAGCAAATCTTTCCAGCCCAGTATATAAAAAAGCTGTGGATGTTGTTTGCAACCGTTTACTGTACATTCTGAGATGCTACAGATAAATTAATTAACCACACAGAGCTGTTATAAGATTACATAAGCAGCTTGATAAATGGCTAACAGACATTAGCATTTGCATGAACCCACTTACTTCTCATTCCATCAGGCGCCTTTGTTGTTTGATCCAGCTGCTGTTCTTTAGGAATGTAGAATACAATCCTGTAATCCATGCAGCCAAACAGGCGTTTTCACAGCAAAAGTAAAAAATCCAAAAAAAAAGTGTTTTAAGCTGCCAAAAAACAAAGAAGCCATGAACTTTGAGGAGGAGCAGGGTGTGTTTGAACTCTATCACAGGTAAAGAATATACTATGTGGGTAAGTATTTGTATCTATTAAAAATTATTAAGTCAAATAAATTTCTTAATTTCTTAAATTTAAAATCTTAAAATCTGAACATTGGTGCAATGAGATTTTCAAATCATCTACATATAACTTTTTTTTAAGTACCTCAATTTCCAATTTTAATTTTGCACAATTAAGCAAAAGGCAATATACTAAATATACTAAAACAGAAAATTCAGGCCCTAATTGAAAGCATGCTGATACAGCAACAGTTGTGTGTCTTGTATTCAGCTGATCTTTCTCCTTTCATCTTGTTGGGATGCATTATTCTACCACAGATATTTTCTGTCTTTACATTTTAAATGTTGGGCCTCTGTGCTAACAATAGTCTGTGAAGTATGATCTCAAAAGCAGTGTTATATTTTACTCAAACTTTTGCTATCTGGTGCTGTTTCATCACACTACCCATTGCACATCAAATTGCAGGACATTGCATACTCAGCAGATCACCATGGCCTGCCTTCACTTGTGTTTGAACATCTTATTTGTAAACATATTAAGACACATCATTGCTCGAGCTTATTCAGCATTATTATGTCGTCGGTTCTACATATTTGTTAAATTTTTAAAGATGTGGTATATTTTCATGTTATTTCATTTCATTATATATATATATATATATATATATATATAACAGTTCTTATATATATATATATATATATATATATATATATATGAACTGTTAGCTCAGAATAGCTAAAGATCAAATTATGTGTAGTATCAGATACATAGAAAGCTGTGCTAAAACCAGAAAGCTATATTCAATTCTTTTTACAACACTAAAATGCAAGGTACACAAGCAGTATGACAGGGTGACAAGCATTGCACTCACTGACAATGGAGTATTAGGAAGATAAAAATAATAACTTACCAAAATATAGTATACCCTATTGTTGCTTGGCCAAATTATTCTTTTTTCTTAGAGAGTGAAACCTAAAACTAACATTCCTTCATTCTTGATTTGAACAGTCCTTAAAATGTGGATTGTTAAAGCTGCGTTGAGTAGAAAAAAAATCACAAAAAGCAGCAATCATAAAAAAAGATACTCAGGAAGCAATATAGGGCAATTTAAAATGATAAATGTTTGTTACAGTTTCTACTATACTCATTTACCTTACCTGGATGATAAAGAGTAGAAATTCCAAAAATACCGTAGTTGTTTATGTCGAAAAGTGCCTTACTGTAATTGACAGACAGCTAAACCAGGGTGCTTATTTCCTGATAAAGACTGTAGTCAGAAGAGTCCAATAGTCTAGCCGATATATTAATTATAATAAACAGTGCACTTTTCTGTTGACAGTTCTACATCTATAAAGTCGAAATTATATAAGGCGCCGCTCATAAGATTCTGGTCCTAAGTACTTGTATTTTGAATGTGGGAGGATGCTGATCAGATGCTTTGTGAGCTATTACTAAGAACTAACCTTGAGCAGTAATGTTTGATATAAACTCTCTTTTGTTCGCAGTGACTAGTTTTGACCCAAAATGCTTGAATTAACTATTTTTCTTCAGCTTTAAATTTGCTGATGTCTCTGTGGCCTTTTCACCCTCTTTGCCATGGTCTAGATGGCACGTAGTCATAAGCCACTGTTTTGAATGCACTTTCTAAAAACTATTGTAATTGTAGGAACAATAGTGAAGTATCCAAATGGGCCTTTGAATGGGAATGTCTTCATTCAATAAACAGCTGAACAATAGGACACCATGTAATTTCCCCAGTTTCTTTTTGTTCTCTAAATAAATATTTCTACGTTTCTGCAGAAGTGAGGCCAAGGGTGGGTGGTGCTGGGTGGAAGAATATTTCATTTATTTTCTGTTAGTTGGGCTTATTTTGTACTTTTTGTAAATGCATCAATAGTGATTGCTGCATTTGTTTCATTATGGGGGACTCTTTGGGTAATTCTTACTTTCTAAGCGCTCTTTCTTTCTGTTTTTGTCATTTTTTCCCATATTTGTCAGTGGATTAACTGGATTTCCTCCTTCTTCTCATCTTATACATCTCATCTAAAAAAAAAAAAGTTTCTCCAGTCTTCCTTCACACTTGTTTTCTGTTCCTGTGCATTACAGCCCCCCAAACTCTGAAGCCCACACCCCAGACGTCTGTCTCACCGCAGCTTCACACAGCTCCAGTGTAACACTGTGACTACACACTGAAACTCACAAACACATGCACCCACATTCTATAAATACCTTTGCTGTGCAAAACACACTGCTGCAGTATAAATATTTCAGTATAAATGTATAATGAATTTATTGATATGTTACTCATGCCAGCAGGCACTGTTTTGAACCACAGAGTGGTAAACCAATGTGGTGGAATTGAAGTGGTGCTGAGGGATTGTGGGAACGCATGTTCCAAGTTAGGGAGCTGACCAATCAGTGGGCTGGAATATGGAAGCCGCATCACAAAAAGAGCTACTGATCAGTACCAGTCCTTGTAGTCATCCATCTGCTTTTTTTTTTGTGCTTTTTTTATTTTCTGCTTGCTTTTTGCTAGCATTTTGGAATATTTAATCTTCCTGCATCTTTTAACATTAAATAAATTAATGTTTACCTTTCTCGTTACTCTTTTCTGTTGCTTGTTATATCTTTTTACTTAATATATATCTTCCTGAGAAATTCTAATGTTTTGTTTTTGCAAGCTACAGATTTTTTAAGCTAAAAATGCCTAATTTTTGTACAGTATTATTTTATTTCTATAGCTGGTCAAACATTCATATTCATCACTTTTTAAATCAGCCACAGCATTTCGATTGGTTTGAGGTCTGGATCTTGCCTGGGGTATTGCAACACCTTTATTTTTATTTTTATTCTGCTGTTCTGTTACTGATTTTCTGCTTTGTTTTGTATTATTGTCAAAAACACAGCTATGGCCAAACTTCAGCTGTAGGAAATATAGCCTTACTCTATAATATTTAACACTTGTAAATATTAAGAATTTATGAAGCTCTTTTCTAGTCATACTTAAAGACCTGCTATGTAACTTTTACACCATAAAAACATGTTTTTGAAACGTTTTGATCACAAAGCACCAGTTTTGATGTTCATTTTCCGAGCTGTCACCTCATGGGAGCGTCATCCTGCTGATTACCGTACTGTAGAACTTTTCATCCGCGGGCCGCTTCGACGGATATAGCCTACTGACTGAGCTTTGCTTTACGGCAGTATGCTGTGCGCTACCTAATGATATATATAAAAAAAACAGGGTTTCGAGACTTGGGCCATGGAAGATCCACCAAAGAAACCAAAGAAGACGTTATCAGAAGAAGTGAGGAAAAAGAACTGGGCTGCAAGAGCTGAAAGCTGCTGGAACTTCACTGCTGGAAGCTTGTTAACACAAAAGCGGGTAAACGGATGTATTCACCAGTGAGCTGGACGGTTAGCTGAGCCAGCTTCTCAACCCCAAAGTAGACGCTATTAGAAGAAGTGAGGAAAAGAGACTGGGCTTCAAGAGTAGCTGAAATCTGCTGGAGCTTACCTGCTGAAGAATGCTCGTTAACCTCTGATTCATACCAGGCAAACCCGTTCTGTGCACCGCTATGAATCGGGGGTAAAGAAAGTTGTAGCATTCTGAGCCGCGCTACTGGACTGGTAAGTAATAAATGATTGCTCAGTGGTTATTTGGGCATCATGATGTGATACAGTGCTGGGAAAACTGTTGGATGGTATACCAACTGACATGCCATCAATTTGATATCTTGTTGTTTTCACTGGTGAGCTTCTAAAACTGCCAGTACACTTCTTCACATGGACTACAAAGACATTTGTTTTTATAATTGTGATTTTTGCCACAAGCCATGAGAAAGCGAAAGAGGGCAAATATCTGCAAAGTTAAAGAGTGTGTCTTTAAAACTCTTCACACTAAAGCCATATTCACCCTGTGCCACTCACAAACACACACATTTTTAAGCCTAGTTTATAATTCTCCGTCAGCAAGTTTCCTCCCAGACGCAAACGTATTAATGGAGTTGTTTTCCTTTTATACTTTTCTGTTAGTGTGTCATTGTTGCAGTTGGTGATTGCATGATATCCAAGCACTGTGGGTGTAAAGAAGTCCAGAATAACCAGCTCTCTACCATGAGTTTGACAACTGGCATAAGTTGTTGGTGCTGATGTGCAATGTTTTGTTTTATGTATGCTTGCAACTGATATTCATTAGTGTCAATCTTACTTCTCCTTGACATCTTTGTATCATTTTATTTACCACAATATGCCTTGTGTTCAAAACTTTTTTTTGAGATGAAATAGTCTAAACTATTAATTTTGTTGTTTGAGGAAATATATCCACATACAATTATGAAATACTTACAGCGATGCAGCTTATTAATTTTCCACCAGGTGGCACTTATGGTAAACATAAATGTTACTAAATTGTTTGTTTTTTTTAGACAAGGGAAATTTATTCTCACCAAATGCAAAAGATGTGGCTACAATGGTAGGACAGGCAAATATGACTGACCTGCTTTTTCTGAGAATGGTGTGAGCACATGCACAGACTTAGAACTATTGCACTTAGTTTATCCTGGCCTTCTTACATACAATTTACAGAGACCTTACACCACAACATGAGAAGGTTAAATCTGACCAGATTTACCAAATGATGTCATTGTGGGGGATGATAATATATGCCTTTCCTGCATTTACCAGCATTGTTTGAAAAAACTTTTGCAATGGGCAGAAAGACAACTAAACCTTCAACTATACTTGCTAGTGGTAAATGCTCTGCATTTTATCTTCACCTGGCTCCCACATAGGCAAAAATGTACGAACTAACTTAAATACTCCTAGTCCCATCCTAATGATACAGTTTTCTATATTGACTCTTATCAAGATGGACGTTGATGACAAACTTTTTGTTCAATAAACAAGCTTCTGGCATTATTCTGAACACTATTCTTTGCAGAACTAGAGCTCATTTTTTGACAGAGACTAGCCTTTAGTGTTTGTAGCATTTAGTGCACAAATATTCATCTGAGTTTAGATGAGGGCTTGCAAGAGCCTTTTCAGAACCTTCATAAATATCAACTTTATTCATTCTGAATCACATTTTACATTCTTCGTGTAAAGCTCTACTTCCGCCAGCAACAAAACAGTCTCAAAGCCTGATACTACCACTACCATGCAATGTTTCACACTGACTTTTTCGGTCAAAGTGGACTATGTAAACTTAGGATCAGGGGCTTTTTTGTTGGTTAGTACCCACAGTCAGTGGTGATTAAAAAACCTTATCTGTTGTGGTCACTGACACTCATGTTCAAGCAGTTTGGTAGCTTGAGCCTTGGTGGTTAATGGGCCGTGGTTCCTCTGCATCCTAACCAACATCTGCCAAAGACAGATCTGATGCTTCTTGCAAAGTGATGACACTTTCAAATTACTTACGCTTTTGTATGTATGAACTGATGATCTTGGGAAATTATTTAGAAATGGACATAAGTTTATCTGACCTTACATAAATCTATAGTTTGAATGTTAAAATTTTAAAAATGTTTATAGCTGCACGATATATTGAATCATATTTGTCATTGTATCATCAGTGTTTGTAATTTCATAGTTGCAAAGGTCTGCTTGGATGCAATGTTAAGTTGGATATCACATTTCAAGCATAATAAATTCACACTTTGCATGCTAGTAATTTACTTAACCAACTGGATGATCTCTAGCAATATTTAATACAAACCATATGTTGATCGTTAGTGTCCAAAACAATTCTGTTTTGCTCTTGGCTCATATGGAAAAAAGAAAACACACTGACTATATGGCACTTTTCAGGGTATTTAAATCAACCTTTTAAAGCAACCTCCGGCTATCAGTTCATGTAAAAAACATCCATCCACCTATTATCTATGACACTTAACCTAGAAGGGTCGCATAGGGGGTCTGGTGCCCATCTCCAGCGGTCATCGGCCAGAGGCAGGTTACACCCTGGTCAGATCCCCAGTCCATCGCAAGTTTTGAAAACCGTCTCAGTTAATTTTGTTCAGCATAAAGACAGATGTTTATGTTTCATGATGTTTGTTTAAGCCATAGATTTTTGCACTGGATTTTTTTAAGTGACCAATATAGTATTTGACAACAGGGCAGTAAAAGCTGAAAACAAAATCCAAATCAAGACTTTAAAACTTTAACTTAACTTCAAAGAAAACCACGTCAAATGTGTTTTAAGTCCAGAATAACATTTGATCAAAGGTTCGGTGCCAGTGCTTTTATGCAACCGTGATCTAACAGATGGTCCCTCGCTGTGATATTTAAATCTAGACAAATTATGCAAAGAGACATGCTGTAGTAAAACTTTTTGCAATCCACATTTTTTAAATAGTCTAATGAAACACATTTTGAGGAAATTGGATGCAACAAAGAAATTTGTCCAGAAAGAGTGGATTCAATTAATCACAATCTCCCTGTACAGCAACAGAAAGGCTCAAAGTTTAAAGTTATTACGTCTCTAAATGTTGTTACAAGGCTTCCTATATGTCTCTGTCTTTGAACAGCAGAACATGTGTTTGAGAAGGAGCTCCAGAGGGCACATTTCACCTTTAGAAGATGTGATAGATCAGGAAGTTTAAAGAAGTTTATTTATGTTACTGCTTTAATCAAATTTGTAGATGAATATTGAGCAGCACTTGTTATTTTCTACGTAAGACTAATGTCTTTTTAACTCATCGTATGTTTTGTGCGGGTCACATTACACTCTGCTTAGGTTAATAAAATTGAAATTAATATTTTCTCAGAGAGCAAAGACATATTTTAGAAGCTAATGCTGGATATGTTTTACCCTGTCTGCAGCATTTTTACAAGTTAATAATAAAGAATATGTGAAAAACATGTTCAAAATTAGGCACAGACATTCCATTTTGTTGTTCTACAAGGTGATTTCAGTGGGACATTTTGTGTAGACGATGTGTTTCACATCATGACTTGTACAATTTTTGACAGATAACCTGTTGGATTCAAATATTTGATTCCTTTCTCATATTGTTAACACAGACAGCCAGATCAACTGACAACACATTTTCTTAGGCAAATGTTCCAGGTGCTGCAGAATGGCTACATTAACAATCAAGAGTTGTCAGAATGCATATTGTACTTATCAAACATTACATATTTGTAAATCTTCATATTGAAACGTTTTTAAAGGACCTTCCATTAACTGATCAAAGGAAAGTTAGAAAAAGGAAAGGTAAACCATATAAAGAGAACAGAAGGAATTTGTACGAAACAGACGTCATCAGTATCAACAGTGTCCTATGAAAAGATATATTATCCTTTAAATTGTTTTTTGTATTTTGTAACCAAAAACCACATGTCTTGATGTATTTTATTAGATTTTATTTAAATAATAATTAGGTTCGAAGTTTGTATCTCACTACACAGGGAGGTCTATGATGGACTGGTGACTTGTCCAGGGTGTACCCCACCTCTCGCCCGTTGACTGCTGGAGATAGGCACCAGCCCCCCGCGACCCCTGGAGGACTAAGCGGTTCATAAAATGGATGGATGGATATACAGGGAGGTCCAAAGTCAGTCCTGAAGGGACGATATCCTCTTCCCTTGTTAATCACATCTGAATCAAATGGCTTGTTAGAAGACCTAACCAGAACTTTGACCTGCAGAGGAGAAGGTTGAGAGAGATAACAACAGAAAAATGGTTGGCCACCTAAACTAACAGGCTGAGGAAATAGAGCACTAATAGTAGAAAGAGCAATAAGTGTCACTGTAACTCTGGAGGAGCAGCAGTGATTCACAGCTCATGATATAGAATGATTTTATTGGTAAACTATCAGTCTTCAAAAATCTGGCCTTTGTTGAGATGTATGGTGCCAAGAAATTCCTAGTTGAAACCAAGCTGTATGGATTCCCGTTTGCAATTTGCTACAGGCCATGCTGGAGAAACAATAAATGTGAGTTATCAAGAAAAAACATTTCCTGGTCAGATCATACCAACTTTTCTAGCCAAGATGCAAAGCACAATATGTATCAGAAAACTAACTGCACATCACCCTAAAAATATCATACCCATTCTGGAACATGGAGATTTCAGCATTGTGTTGTGCACACCCATTAATGAGAGGATAGATGTAGCTAAATAAATTAAAATTTTGAAAGTCTTGGGGATGGGATGCACCTTCAACCTCAAACAGTATGAGAATCCAAAACATACAGCTAGAGCTAAAAAGCAAATGTTGAGTAAAAAAATGTATCGACTGTAATAATGGCCCACTCAATGTCCAGAGCTAAATGCATAAACTACATCTAACCTGACAAAGGTTGAGTTATTTTGCAAGGAAAAATTATAAATGCAAATTCTGTGTAGATGTGCAAAGTTGTTGGAAACATACTCAAAAATGCATCTGAAATTTAAATTGTGGTTCCACAATTTTTGGTTCTGTATTCCAACAGATGCTACATTTTATCAGATTTCTATTTGTATGAAATGACCTTTTTCATGTTTTGCCTAAGGTTTTAGAAGTGAAATGAACTTAGATGAACATGAATTCTATAAAAAACAACACTGTTACTTATACAATAAAATAAAGAAATAAAAAAAAATTGGTGTCACTGATCTATTTTTTGATAAAGCACTGGATTAAAAGCTTTATACATATACAAAATAAAGACTATATCATCGGTAGAGCTTTATTTCAGATTTTTTGCCTTTTTTCTGATTTATGGATTACACTGACACATGATTTACAAAAACACAGAGGGTTACAGTTTAGAAACTGTAGATTATATATGTGCACTCTACTTTTATATCCCCTCCAACAATGCCTTCCTTTCTTAGCTTGTGTTTTGAATTGTTTGTCAAATGTTTCTGTCATCTCATTTATTATTTTATGGCCATGTCTTTCATCCAGCATTGGGAACTTTCTACTTTACAGCCAAGGTAGATCTCCTTCTCTGCTGTGTTAATGCCATGTTTTTTTTGGCCTTATTTGTGGCCTTTCTTTTTTAAACATGTATCTGTTTGATGTGTTGCTGCAATTTGTAGTTGCACTTTTATTTTCTCTTCCACCTCTTACATATTTTTCCAACCTCTTTCTTGCTTTTTTTTCCTGTTCAAACTTTTTATCTATGCACTCTTCTTACATGTTGTTTGCTTCTACCAAATTTCAATGATTTTCCATTGCTCCCTTCTTTCTCACTTGCCCTCCTCCCCTGTTATTTTTTTCTTTTTTCTACCAGGACTTCTGCAGCCCAGCTGGCATGGGTTTCTAGTGGTGTAGTAAAATATAAATATAATAAGGACGTTTTTGAGCTGGTGAATCCATTCTGAGCAGAGAAACATCACCACAGAGCCCACATATGTGGCACATGCTCAGGAGGGAAAGAGAGAGAGGGATACAGAGGGGGAGGAGTGAAGAAACCCTATGACATATGTAATGGGAGGAGCACTGGACTGCATTTTTTTGTTCATAGTATCAGGCTATAAGACTTGAGTAAAAAAAATCACACAAATCAGATTCAGTTCTAATAGAAAGATTTAATATTAAGAAAAAGTTTTCATTGTTGATTGTATAATCGGTTGTAACATTCAAGTGTCATAATGAAGAAGATTTTCACCCACAAATGAGCTTTTATCTCCTTTTCAATTTATTTATTTATTTAATTTATTAAACAGGAAAATATTAAAACAACCAGGCCTGAGTTTAAAACAGCTTTTTTGCAATTGCAAGTTCCTGTTCTGCAGAACACATAACTCAGACACAGTCATATATACCAAGACAGAACAATTATACAGTCTCATACAATAAAAAGAGAAGCATGTGCAATCAGTTGCCTTCAGAAGTTGGCTGATTAGTAAACAATCCACATTTGTGTAATTTTTCCCCACTTTTAGTACAGCTGCTCAAATAAATGTCAAAGGTTAATTATGAGTCGTTTGTCAACAAGTAGCACTCCATGTGGCACTCCACAAATGCTTATGAAAGGAGACAAGAAGAAAGCACTGATAAAAGACATAAACATAGCTGTTTGTAGCAAAAAATATATATTAATAATTGGTTAAATAATTAATTAGCTCTGATTGACCTCAGGTTTTGGAAGGTTAAATTTCCCTAGCCACATCCAGACCTCAATAATTCCAGCAGCAAATCATGCCCCAATCTAAATAAACTCAAAAAGATAACAAGCACAAATTCAGGCACTAGTTCTAATATATATGTCTGAAAATAATTTTAAAGTATTTTCTAAAGCTTTGGAACGAAAGCGAACCACAGTGGGAGCCATAATTCTCAAATAAAGAAAACATGCAAAGGTGCTGAACCTACACTGAAAACAATAGAACACAGGTCCAACTTAAATAAACTACTGTAGTTTGTTACAAGTAATTGATTTTTAAGTTAATCAAATTTTACTTGTCAAATTTTCAGTATGACAAGTAAAATTTGGAGCGCTATCTGCCAAAAGGGCGAGTGAATGTTTACACCAAAGTAGTTATGCAGATTAATCCTAATTTCTAAGGATTTGTATGATGCTTCTCTGCTGTCTGAATGTTATGTACATAAGTGTAGGTGAAATGTGAACAACACATCATACTAATAATAGGAGGAATTGACTGGGGCTGACTGAAACTGGTGATTTTAGTGTGCAGTTGTTTATTTTAGACAGAAAATATTTTACATTTTCATCAGAGCACAGGTAGGATCGGCCAGCGGTGGCTTCAAGCGATATATCAACATTCTGGACCCAGCTGGGTTAATATCTGCTCCGACTGAGCAGCCCCTGGGCTGGCTGTGCTAGCATGCTGGGCTGGGAGCGCTCTGGGTTGAATGCAGCTCTGTTGCTGAGATAAAACAGAAACAATAATATGTGCTACATGTAAGTGTCTCAAAGTATCCATTAACACCATAAAATGGCACTACATTTGTCCCTAGTCACTTTTCTTGAAAAATAGTCGCTATAGGAGTCTAAATATACAAACACAGTAGCTGCGTTGGCAGTGCTTTTCCCTTCTGGATGAGATGAAGTCATGTCACTGTACGTAGTCATGTATAGTCATTTTAAAGGGGGATGAGCACTGCTAAACTAAAACACATCTTTTCATTTTTTTTAAATACCTAATTTACAGACATGGGCAAAATGACAGTTAACAGTCATAGATTTCTATTTCCGTCAATTTGCAGTATAACACCCAGCCCAACTTGACAACTTAATCAACTTAATAAAGTAACTTGGAAAAACTTAATTTAATTACTTGTACCAAATTAAAGCAATTTATTCAAGCTTGATTCTCTCTTTTCTTTTTTTCAGTGTACTTATGTGTGACTGGCCATCAATAGTATTTAGAGAACAACATATTCATTATTACAAGCTACATTTTTCTTAGTTAAGGTTTGTGTCAATGATTCAACAATAAGTAAGAGACAGTTAGATTCCATCCATTATATCCATAAGATAATTACATGGCAAAAAACCAACTGTTTACACCCAATCCAAAATCATTTTGCTAATCCAAATACCTATAGGGGAAAATTATTCTGTAGACTAAAAAGGCAAAAGCAAAACATTTCAGACAATGTGCAACCTTTTACATCTGGCATGAAAAAAAATAACCTCACACTGACAGTAAAAAAAATGGTGGCGGAAGTGAAATGGTTTGTGGCTTCTTTACTGCATCAGGTCCTCACTCACAAAAAATCTTGAATTCCATCCTTTGTAACCTTAATTTCCAGGTTAAGGGGTTATGCAACAGCACAATGATCCACAAAGGGTTTTAAAGTGTCCAAGTTAAATTCCTTACTTAAATTTGATGGCATGCTAGGGCATGGTGTTGAAAAGGCAATTAATGCCTGAAACCTTCAAATTTGGCTGAATTGAAATAATTCTGCAAAGAACAATGGGCCAAAAATCTTCCATGGTAATGAAAATACTGTGAGATACTGTATCAAAAAAAGCTGATGGCTGATTTAAAACATTTGCCTGATAGGGCAAATGTTTTGTGGCTCGACCATGGCTCAGGAATTATGAGTTTGGCTTGTAATCGGAGATTTGCCAGTTTGAGCCCCAGCCCCGACTGTCTCGGTTGTTGTGTCCTTGGGCAAGAAACTTCATCCGTTGCCTACTGGGGATGGCACCAGTGTCCAGCAGTCTCACCTTGGCAAATTGTTGCTACAATGTAGCTTGCCATCACCAGCGTGTGAATGCGTGTGTTGATGACTGAATGTAGTGTGAAGTGCTTTGGGCTCCGTAGGGACTAAATGAAGAGCTTTACAAGCACAGACCATTTGTGGTTTTAATGTAACAAGATACAAATAAATTCAAGGGGTATGAATGATTTTGCAAGCCACTGAAAGTGTTATGTTACAGTTGTATGTCAGTTTCAAATGTCTTCCTTGGGTTGCTGACTGGTTATTGTAGATGTTTTTGCTTACTGTATTTAGCCATGTCTTTTAAGTTGTCCTTGGTAAAATGTTAGTTAACTTTAGTGTTTAGTTTTGTCTGTTTTTTTTATTTAACTTTTATTCCTCTATTGAAGCCCTTTATTTTTTGTCCCAAAGGGCCCTTGTTTTTTGACTGGTTAAAGAAAGTGAAATAAAAATAAATACTCTTCATGTTATAAAATATAAATGTTCAGAAATATCCTGAGTATTAGAGATGTTTCTTGAGGGTTGAATGTTCTTTTAGTGATATCTTTAATGCTTTCATGAGCTCGTAATTAATACCCAATCATTAGTTGCGTGCTATGGGTTACTTGTTTCTTTGCTTCTATGTGAATTTACGCTTCACCAACTCTTTCATGCATATGTATTTAATGTCAGAGCACAGCTTAGCCTGCTTCAGTCCCCTGGGAAGCTTTTTGTTTGCTTTAGCCATGTGGTGGCTAGCCTTACCCGCTAACTCCAAGACACATTTAGCCTGCACTCCTTTTTTAAACCTTTCTGCTCCTATTTTTCTTCTGTCTGCTCTGACCGAGCACTCTACGCTGAACTGGCCTTTAGAAAGACGGGTACCGGTGCCACTCTGAACCATTGACAGACACTTTTGGTCATTGTGGTTTTCACTGGCTGCCGTGTCAGCTACACTTTAGCTTCCAAAGTATTGGTGCTGACCAAGTGGCACTCATTCCCCAAAATATAAGGCAAAACGTGTGAATGATTTATATTAGTTTTGCACAGCCAGGACATGCTATCACCTTGTCATAGACGATAACAGATAGTGAGATTTATATAACCTCGGATTCCCATAGCTACCCCTCGCCTATAAAGATAGCGGTAGGTGTTTATTGTGGTCTTGTGCTGGAGTGTGTGGAGGAACAAAAAGGTTGGAGGAGGAAGAGGAATAGTGGTTTTAGCCACTAGCTGTTGTTACCTTGAGTTACCTTTAACCCCAATTACAGAAAACCACCACAAACCACAAATATGCTAGCTTACTGGGAAAAACAACTTAAACTCACTTGTTTACAAAATAATGTGCCTTATGGAATTCACTGCCACATAATCGTTTTACGCCACTTCTTGGTTTTCACAAACTTCATTACTCACTTCCTTCTTCCTGACTTGAGAAGAGATTGGGTTCTTAAAAAAAGGAGTTTTCAATGTGCCATGGCTATCACATGTGTTTGGATATTCTAAAACGTAGGATAGGAAAAAATACAGAAAAATAAATATTGTTTGGTACAGGTAATGTCCATCTTCCGGGGGCATATTTTGACCAGTATCACAATATGGGGACAGTGGGTAATTTACCATACTATTCATGCTGAGCTGATCCACCAGACATTTTCCTACAGCAGCTTTTCCACAGATTTTTTCAAAGACATGACTTGGTAAAGGTAGTGAATATAAACCAGAGTCTATCACCCTACATATTTTTTCTCATTTAGAATGAGCTAGAACCCCTTTTCGGTAACACTGCAAGGTGGGCTTGAAAGACATGGATATAAAATGACAAATGGGATTACAGAAACATTTGAGAAACAATTAGAAACAAGCTAAAAACAGAATGCATTGTTGGAGGGGATATAAAAGTACAGTGAATTTATGTAATATACACTTTCTAAACTGTAACACTCAATTGCTGTTGATTTTTATTTAGGCATTTTTTCTTTCAATATAAACCCTTGGCCAGCTGTGGCTACTGGGGTGCTCTCCAGATAGCGCTTGGGTGGAGGTAAGTGTCTTGGTCTTGTCTCCTCTGGCCACCCTGTGTCAGTGCCTTGGCTGCTGCTGTTGATGTGCTGCTGCCGGTGTAGATGGCTCCTTCGAAGGCATTTCCTTACCTGGCTCATCTGTACTCGGCTCAAAATCCTTTTGTTGCTCTTGAGTGTGTGCTCGCATGGGCGTTGGGTTGGGGGAGGCAAAAAATGTGACTATGTTTTTAATTCTATGGAGGAGGGATGGGGATGTGGGTTGCATGGGGTCATATTTAATCTGTAAAGCATTTTGAGTTCACGTATTTGTATGAAAAGCACTTCATAAATACAATTTGGTTTGAATAAGTAGAACACTGTTAATCTCAAAGAAATGTATGCTTTCCTTTTAATGGTTTTCTCATTATTGTCAACATTTTGTGGCATCAAGCTTATGGCATTTCCATCTTTTTCTTTTCATCTTCTCAGAATTTTCTTTCATCTGTATCTTCCTCCTTTTGCAAAACTTAGAACCTTTGTTGGTTAGGGCGCCGGGTATGCGTGGGTAACCCTGATGCCCATGTACAGGCTGTGGACTTTTAGAGCCTCAGTGTCAGTAGATGAAAGCAAACAGAGATTCTGGGGCTGGCACCCATCTCCCTCTGTCCTGCCACCATGGCCTCTTATTTCACAGAGAAAATTAATAACTTTGACAAACATCAATGAGCAAGGGCCTGATGCTTGGTTGGCTTGTCAGCTGGCCTGGTGAATGTGTGCCTTGTGCACATGTCTGCATATGTAGGTCTTTTTTTTCCATGCTTATGGACCTTAATGTGTGTGTCTATGTGTTTCAGCTGATACCTTTCAGTATGCAAACCATTTAAATGCTTGAAAAAAGGTGACAGGAATAGCATAGGTTAGAAAAACTGACAGTTTGATTAATAGTTTTTGGAGGAAAATAAGATTATGGTTGGAGATCAGGATTTCATTTGGTTTGATCTGATCAGAAAACTGTCTGCTTGAAGGGCCATGTTGTCCTTTTAGGGGAACATAAGTTAACTAAAAGATGAATAGATTTTGGGAGAGATGACTGGATTGGAAAATGTGACCACTTCAGAAGCATTGTCGACAGCCACACTGAAAAAAGACGGTTTTCCCTTGAACCACTCCTGTATTTATGATCTTCAAAGGAAGGATGAGACATACACTCTCACGCACCAACTGGCACCCACAAAATGGTTATGCTTAAAGAAAATGGCATGCTTCTGCAAATGCAGGTTCACATCTTATTTGCATATGGATTTTAATGGCAAATAATAAGCAAAAAAATGTGTACTGGCTTTGTTTAAAACACTTTAAACAAATACAATGTAACTGTTAATTGTGTTTTTTGCAAATTATGTTGTACTTTAATGCTCAAAGAAAGAGCTTAGCATGTTTTTTTTATGAAATGTAGTGGAAAATCCTTTTTATTTCTGTCTAGCAGTTTAAAATCAGAAAAATAAGAGTGAATTATTAGAACAATGCTCGGCTTTTGAAGAAGGTTTGCCGTGTTCAAACATCACACAATAAGTGTGATGTGCTCCTAATTGCTCTAAAATAATTTGAAATGAGCTATTTCACAATACAGAACATATTCCACAAGTTGAGGACATTCAAAACCACTGCCAGCACCTCCAGGTCTGACCACCTAAAACGGACCTTAAAACCCTCATCACAGGGCCTAAAGGAGGGATTTTCTACTGTTGATATGAAAGGGCATGCTTGTACAATATTAGAGAGACTAAAAAATGTCCTTTCAATTTATGGTGTACAAAGAGAAAACAATGTCTTACTCCCCCCAAAAAAAAAAAATCATGACTTCCAGACTAAAATGTATCAGAGCAGACATACACAAAGATCAAGATGTCTGGAACAAGGTTCACTGGACAACTGAGTCTAACACCAAATCACTTGGTCACTAGAACAGAGAACATGTTCAGATAAAGTAAATACAGCATTTGAGGGAAATAACCTGATGTCGTTTGTGAAGCTCAGATCTGGAAGTGTCATGAGGCATGCTTCCACAATCACAACTTCAGATTAACTTTACCAAAACTTCACAGTATGCATGTGACTCCATTACACCGGCCTGGGCCAACAATGGCCTTTTCAGGACCTTTTCAGGTGGTAGGGTCACTGAGTTTAAACTGTGGAAAGTCATCCTGATTGGTTTTTATTCAATGGGAAAATGAGCAGACACAGCCCAACAACCAACTTTATAAAACAAGAAGAGTTGCTTGTAAATATATGGCTTTGTTAATATTTTTTAGAAAAAATTATTTTGAATCAATTCTTATAAAAATTCTGAGAAACACATCGGATTGATTCAGAAGTTCAAAAATCGATCTAATTGGTTAATGTAGTTAGCATTTTTTTTAAGTGGAAATAGGAAATACAAATCCAGACAGCCGGTTTAAGGCTTAGTTCTGAAAGTGTTAATACAGTTTTTTTTCCTCATAATATGTTACTCACCTAGTGTTAAATCATTGAATTACAGGCATGTAATTAAGCCTGTAATCTGTAATTAAACCTGTAATGTGGGACAAGCTTTCATCAGACATTAGAGACTGGAGGACGGCTACGAAAAGTGTCTAGTTGATTTTTTTCAGTGAAAGGGTTTAAAACAAGCTTTTAGAGAGAAGTGTGTCCTAACCTTTTCACCAGTTACAAGACACTATTTTGTTGAAAAAAAAATTGTTTCATCAAGAAAACATTTTTGAAATGATAATGATTAATTACAATAAAATTTTTTTCACAATGATTAAAGAAGTTAAACATCTTTATGTGACTACTTCTTGAAAAAAAAAACAATGCATTATGTTAGTTTGAATAAGTGCAAAAATTCACACTTTCTTTTTTCTGACCATTGCGATTACTGATAGTAATAGTTGATAGTAAAGAACTGTGAACTTAGATCTTGAAAGTAGCCGTTTTTTATTGTTGGACTTAATACCGAGCTAAATCTAATCATCTACATCTCCTCTAAGAGAGTTTGCATTAAATTTCACCTATAACACCCTGACAAAAACATGTCATTCATGAAAAGTGCAGTGTTAGGTCTAACAACTAAGATAACCCTTGCTAATTGCCGAGCCTTCCAGATGATAATAGGTGGTTTAGACAACCTTTGGACAGAGGTGAGCTGTCTAATATACCCTGTGTCTCCTCTAGAAGCTGGGTATTTTTTTTCTTTTTCAAACATTTCCTAACTTTTTTAGACATTGTTTGGGGTTTATTTTAAACAGTGTACACACAGATTGAAAAAGGGAAAAATAACTAGAAAAGCAAACTGAGAATGCAGACCTCCACTTGATGTGTAGGTAGTGGCTTTTCTCAAAATGGGTCATTAAAGTGATGTCTGCAGCCTGTAATATTTAATGTATAGCAAGAAAAATTGGGAAATTGCCAACACAAAGAGGAGCTTTGCTTTGCGTCTCAGCTTCCCACAGGCCGAAGATGCTGCTCTGTTCCCCCCCCACACACACAGCTATCTAGTTTATTTATTTAAATGATTTATTTGGTTTTGAAACACAATCTCCTTGGCAGAGTTAAAAAAATGTCTTTGAAAGAGGCAAACAGCTGTGTTCGTGTTGTTGCCGTGCTCTTCCAGCAGTGAGCAGAGATTTGGGGCTCTTCCTCAAGGGGAGCTGCGTGTCAACTAACTGATATGGGAGACGAGTGGAGGGTAGCGATGCTGATCATGTTGTATCAACCCAAAAATGTATTTGTTCCTGCTCCCATTACGCCCATTTATTGAAAATTTAAACTAAATCTGCCCATAATTTTATTGTTATCTTACTTACACACAGACAACAAACTAGGCTTTCTGTACGCAGAGCGAATTTTATCTTTATCATAGCCTCTCTACTTTATGAAGGTGGAAACTCTTAAATCTTGATGGCAAATTTCAATTCTGTCATACTTGTTTGTTTGTTCTCACCCAGGAAAGTTTCAATTTACACAAGTGTCTAAAGAGGTTCTATTTTAGCTGGAGGGTAAACACAGCTATAGCTGGCTGTTTACTGTTTGGGAATCCTTCTCTTTGCCCTCCTCTGTTCCATTTAGATACACAAAAAAGCAGCGGTGTAACAAGAAATTCTTTATGGTGTTTACACCCACAAATAATAAAACACAAATTGTGGAAAACCCTCAGCTCTGCACAGTTCAATTCATTCAAAGAGGCAGCACTGAGAAACAGTGGTGAGACCACTGATTTTATCCTGGTAAATATTTGAAAAGCTAATTTGGAGGGGCCAAGTTTGCTGATGTGCATGTTAGTGCTAGTTTTCATGTATGTCATGCATATGAAGCCAGAAAACTAGGAACTAATGTATGGCATTAAATACATACAGTGCCTTGGAAAAAATACCATTTTCTTTAGACCTTTCACATTTTGACATGTTACAACAACAAATTTCACTGGATTTTATTTGGATTTCATGCAATGGCGTATTATAAAATAATCAATGATTCATGATTTTACAAATCTGAAAAGTTCCACATGCTGATCCACTGAGACAGTACTTTCTATAACTATTTTCCCCTGCAATTATATCTGGATAGGCTGGTGCCTATCTCCAGCTGTCAACGGGCGAGAGGATCATTTTCCTTTAATTTTATAATTATGCACTGCTTTGTATAAAGCACAAAGGCTAATAAATATAGACATTTATTTGTAAAGTGACAAAATGTAAATATAATTCAAAAGATACTGTCTGAAAACGTTTATGAGGCATTTTACATGGATGCAGATTTGCTGGCATAATAAGCAATCTTTCTGTATATTTGGGAATGGTTATCTCTTACCCTCACCACTGTATCACTCAGACATTCAGTCATTTAAGCAGTATTCTACTTCTCTCCTGATAAACATGCCCAAACCCACTTGATAACATTGGATTGGGATCCAGTTGAGAGAGACTGGCAGCCTACTATCAGATTAATTGATTTTTTTGTTTATTGTTAAAAAAAGAACAAAATTTTTTATCAATATGGAAAGCAGTCAAGGACAAAGTCAAAGCAGGAGCGGTGTGAAAACCTTGTGCTCTTCTGCCTTCCAGGCAGTTGAGGACAGGCCGGACTCACCAGTGCGTCCTGTGCCCAGGAGGGGCGGGTTTGGGTGGCAGAGCGCAGGGACAGAGAGCGCAGAGGGAGAGAGGAGGAGGAGAAGGAGGGGAGAGCAGGTCTGACAGGGCGCGGTCTGAAGTGGCAACAGATCACTGCGGATCACCCAATTCCCTTCAATTCAACTGGAAAGCTGCAGCTTGTCGCATACGGAGTAGTCCAGACCAGGGCATCGAGCAAAGAGCGCACACGGGGCTGATGTTCTGTCAGATTCCCTGGTGCACAAGAAAGAGGAGGGCAGAGAAACCACAACACTGCAACTTGGATGTCAGCAGCCGCACTCTCTCTCTCTTTAACTCTCACACCCACCAAATCGACTTTGAACCTGTTTGTTTAAATACACGGACTTTACAGCCTGCACACTTACTGCTGACTCCGTCAGGGGGTTCAGAGTGGAGTTCCTCTAATCTGCAGAAATACAAAAACTTTTTTTGTGTTTTCGATGGTCCCTCGTGCAGACAAGGGGATGAACTTATTTCATCCAATCTTTTCAGACACGATGCTTTATTTTTTGCGGACAAATGGAAACTGAACCGGAGAGGCACTGAAGACATCTATCTCTCTCTCCCCCTGGGAGAGTCCTCCCTCTTTCCCCCGGGGCGATGCGGATCTCCTTCCTCCTTCTCGCAGCCTCTCTGTGCGCCTCTGTCCTCCTCTTTGCACCTGCCTCGGAGGGCTGCGGGCCGGGGAGGGGATACGGCAAGAGGCGGCCCCCCAAGAAGCTCATCCCGCTCGCCTACAAGCAGTTCAGCCCAAACGTGGCGGAGAAGACCCTTGGAGCGAGCGGGCGACCCGAGGGAAAAATTACGCGCAACTCCGAGCGCTTCAAGGAACTCACACCGAACTACAACACAGACATAATCTTTAAAGATGAGGAGGACACGGGAGCAGACAGGCTCATGACTCAGGTAAAGCTGGGGAGATCCGTGAAATGGCATTATCAATGGTGAAGCGATACATGTCATTTTCTAGATAATTTTGTCTATCAGGGGTATCAAATTACACTGAGCTGAACGGACCAGATTAGCCACACACTGCTGCTTCTAATTGTCTGCTGAATGTTTACTGTCAGCTAAATGTTTAAACCAAAGCAATTGATTCCATTAACTCTGGGTTTCACCCCTGGGTTATGCTACCTGAAATACTTACGCTGAGGCTGCATTGAAGTGTTGCCTTCATTGACCGCAATCTACTTATAATTTTCCATTTGACTGAACATAAGTGAATCTCGGAGGCAGTCTTAACCCTCGATTCATATTTTGCTTCTTTTGCCGAAGATACATCTATTTTTATCCTGGTTTCCTTCTGCCAACTTGAGCAGTGGTTATTTTACGCAATAAATAACCTCACATATTTGCAAATCATTAAAATGCATGTCCACTCCTTGAGTTTCAGCCTGGTTTGTGTAGTCGGATTGGATGGATCTCAAGCAAACACCGCAATCACAGTTTTGTGTACTTTGACCATTCACCTGACACAGTTAGGACTTGCAGCAATTATTCAAAGTGAAAATTTTGATGTGTTACTCTCAAAACCTCAATATTGTAGTTTCTGTGAATTACTTATTTTTGTTCTACTTACTTTTTTCAGATTATGTATGAAAACTTTGCTATTAATTGGGTTTGTTTTTCTAAATACCAAAAAAGCTCAACTCGTTGGCCTCACATAACGCTGTGAAACATTTTTTGTTCTTCATATCAACATATAGCCCTGTTGCTTTCCTGGGGAAAATGCCATTAAAGGAGATACTACTTCAACTAGCTAGATGAACTGTCTTTATGACCCCATAGACAACACTGGCATAGCACTTTCTGTTTAACTCTGTTTCTCTTCTAGATAAAAGTAGTTACAGAGTCACATCTAACACAAACTATATGTATACTCTTGTTTATTTGTTTGTGGTCTGTTTGCTCTGTTTTCCTAATTCATATCCAGTTCTCGCATATAATCACTCATATTAAACCAGGTTCTGCAAAAGATTTCTGGAGAGACTTCTTCTCACTGTTTTCATGTGCTTTCCCATAATGAGGCAAAGCTATATACACAGTCACTCAGTGTGATCGTATGTGATGCCCTAGATTTACGCATTTTTACCTTTTGGTATTTTAAACTAAATTTGGAATATCTCTTCAGCACATCCAGGGGTCTGCTGTAGGGTTGTTATTGGTAAAAGAGAGTCAGTCCTTTCCACTGTCACCTCATACTTGATATGCCAGTGCAGCACAAATGAGTGAATCTATGCAAATGTCTGGGGTTCCTCAGATAGAAAACTTTGGCATTATAAACTTTTCAGGATTTCTACACAAAACTTCAGCACGAGTTTTGATATCAAATATGAGTTATGTTAAATACTCCCAAATAAACATTTAAAACAAAAACCAGAGGTACAAAAACCTTCTCAGCTGTGTTCTCTATCTGTGGAAAGGCTTGAAAGGATTGTCTCTGCCAAACTCATATTTGTTTTCCGATTGCTTTTAACTCTAATTTACCAAAAATATTTTGAATTTTACAGTTATTTTCTAAAATTATTTTATTCGTTTTAACTTCAATAATGTCTTACAGTATGCTATTGACACTTCATTGCCATAGTTTTATACATTACTCTTTCTAAACCCCTTTGGTCAGTGGGTAATTTTTAAATATACTATATCGTTAAACTTTGAATACTTGATTGATTGAATAATTGATGGAATTTGACCACTCTGTATTATAAATAGGAACCAATATAAATGTTTGTAAGGGGTTTTTGAGGGGTTTCTTAAAGTATTTTTTTTTTAAATAAATTTTTTCTAGCTAGTTTTGTCGAGTACTGTGAAAAGGTATTTGTTGTGAATTGGACCTACATAAATAAACTGAACTCAGGCTGAAAACAGCCAATTCCTTGATCATATTTCACTAATTACTTTTCCTTTTTCTTCTTACACCCAGCGTTGTAAAGACAAGCTGAACTCTTTGGCCATCTCCGTGATGAACATGTGGCCTGGTGTGAAGCTGAGAGTGACAGAGGGCTGGGATGAGGATGGTCATCACTCAACAGACTCACTACACTATGAGGGGCGTGCTGTTGATATCACCACCTCAGACAGGTGAGAGCAACACAATTTATATACCTTTTGAGTCTGATTGCTCAAGCAGCATTCAAACTCTTTGCAGTTATCAATGATCTGTTAAACCAATGAGTAAACCATTTATCAAGCTTTCAAAAAGCAAACTAGATGTACTTTTCATCTAAAATCTAAGTGTGTAACTAAACATCTATTGGCTTTTCCAGAAATTTTTTTATAATTTAGATTCAGAAATACTCTTTTTCATGACAGGGACAGAAATAAGTATGCCATGTTAGCCCGCTTGGCTGTAGAAGCTGGATTCGACTGGGTCTACTACGAGTCCAAAGCCCACATTCACTGTAGCGTCAAGTCAGGTAAGAAGTGCATTGTACAAGACATCTGTGTATTTGAGAGTGTATTTTTGCATGTGTGGCCAGCTGTTGTTACCACTAATAAGGCCGATGCTAGACACCTTGTGGGGTGACTCCCTACTTGTATAACATCCCTTTGAGCAACTGTGTTATCACTTTTTTAGGGTGTTTGTGTGTAAGGCCTACTGGGAACCAATCAAAGCAGGTTGTGCACCTGTGGTCTTTGCTTTATGCAGTCTCACCTTGTGGTCAGGTCTCATGATAAATGTATTAGTTCGTCAGATTATTGTACACACAATACCTGTTATACATAACTCTTCTTCCGTAATGTAGTGCTAAAATAGATAAATACAATACAGTGGCTTGCAAATGTTCATACTCCTTGATAATCACATTTTGCTAATGTACTTCCTTAAAAGTATTTTTTATGACAGGCCAACACAAATTAGCTAAATTTAAAATGACAAATTATTAATAAAATGCTTTCAATTTAAATGTTCTACTCAGATACCCTTTAATAAATTTATGATCCAACCAGTTACCTGCTGAAGTCATCTAAATATTAAATGCATAATTAAATATCACTGCTTAATCCATCATAATTAAAGCCATGTAGCGATCACAGAAAATATGTAGAAGGTGCCCTGGTTAGATGAGACATACATTAAACTTTAATGGAAGATCAGGCTAGAAACATGATATTGGTGGTATCATGGTGTAGGGATGTTTTTTTAAGAGTGAAAGGGAAAATGTAAAAGTAAAAGTAGGCTACAAAAGACTTGTGACTCAGGTGTAGTAATGTAATACTGTTGTTGGTCTACTAAGTACAGTCCTAAATATCTATGTCTGTTCAAGGGATACTGATACTTGTGCAAAGCACTGTATATACATCTTCTGTAAATTTGAATCCCTTGTTTGCTTCTGCCATGAGTTATTGTTAAACCCAAATACCTTATCAGATTAGGACTTTCTAAAAACAATGAGTGACAACATTCCACCTCCTCCAGATCTAACTTTTGAGACATTTTAGAAACCCATATACCCACGTCTGGTACCACCAGTCATTTGATGCCAAACCACACTCAGCAGTCTGCCTAGGTTAGTAGGCTGTGAGATGATTAACTCTTTCTTTGTTTTTGCCATTGCTTTGCCTCCAGTGAGTTACTTTCAGCTCTCTTATCTGAATCTTATCACAACCCTCCTTTCTGTGCAGCCTTCAAGCTTACAGACCCACACACACCTTGGACAAATATTTGGCTGACTTAGAACTGCTTTAAGACAAGCCTCCCTCACAAACAAACTCACACACAAAACTGTATACTGATTTATATTGATTTTGTTATTTTTTTTATTTTCTGATTTAGCTTGATTTTTTTAAGCTCATGGGAAACAAAAATAATGGTTTCCCTTGGTTTAAATCTTTGCAGTCCAAACAGTATCTAGAACCATGTCTAAGTCTATGTACTTTCCTGTCTCCGTGACCTCGGTCCGTGCTCTGACTGTGGTGATACAATCAGCTGGTTATCCATTAGCTCTGGCCGACTACACTTTCTTGCCACCTCATCTCACTGCATCTTAAAGGGACCATTAATCCATGCATAGTTATCATAATATGTTTTGCAGAGCATAACCATTCTGGATAAAGAAATGCACCTCAGAAGTAAAAAAACAACAACAAATTATTATTATTATTATTATTATTATTATTATTATTATTATTATTATTATTATCTACTGTCTAATGCAGTTGAAATCAGTTATTTATATAATCTGTAAAAAAAAAGTTTTGTTTGTTTCTGTTTAGGAGAGTTATAATTACCAAAATTGTTTCTATTTCCAAGCACCAGAATTATTAAGAAATAACTTTTTAAATGTTTATTTTATTCCTTTCTCTAAATTAAAAAAGTTTACCTCTCCTGATTACGACACTTTTAAATAATTTAGGACATTAAGCCCCTATGGGCCCTTCCGGGTGCCTAACGATTTACAGACATTCATATGGCATAAAAGGATAATAAAACAGGACACGTGTTTATTTTCAACTGTTGCTAAAAGTTTAGACCCTAATGTTTACAAAACACGACCAGAGCCGTATTTTAGTACAGACAAGAATGTTTAAAAATGATTGATAACTTATCAGGGCTAAATAGACAAAAGGAATTAGAAGAAATAAGTAATTTATATTATTGTAAATCCAACTGCTGGCGGCCATATTTGTATTCCAATAGAAAGGGAGAAGCTACTAAATGATAGCACAGTACAGCATTCTATGTGGTTTCTTTGGTTATTTTCAATTAAGTAGTATTTGTGTTTGATCATAGAACACAAAAAAGTAATTTGACCATATTTCCATCTTCTCCATTCGGAGACAAATTTATATATTCGGATATTTTTATATAATTATTGATTTTATGTTGTGCACAATGGCAGAAATTGATAAAGCACTAGTTACATGTCATATCCAAAAGCGTCACTAGATGGTTTTTGACTCCAGTAATGGAAATAAGTTGTATTTTCCATCCAGTTTGTATTTAAAATAGAAGGTACCAAATTCAATTTCTGGCTGGTGGTATCCTTACTACAACCTTTCTGGAAGCTTTTGCCTTTGCTCAATTTCTTTCAAATTTGGTATATGTATAGTGAATGTGTTCAGTGGCATCATTGTGCATGGAAACATTGTCAGCATGTATTTTTCCTGTGTCAAACATGAAAACATTGAAAAGTGAAATTTACTCAGGCATAGTATCATACATAATACTTTTGACACTTGGAATACATTCTCGGAGGTTTGTAGATGTTCCTAGACATCAACAACATGCATATTAACCTTATGAATGTGGAGCAATTCTTGATTTAATTTGGTTATGTCTTTTAGGCCTTTTTTCCTGAAAATTGGGTCAGGGCTCAACAGGTTAAGGATGGTCATTGCATGGCTTTGTAAGATTCTTATAGATGAGAGATTATGGGGCAAAAAAAAAAAAAAATAAGATCTCTCTCCTTAATAATCATAACTCTTGCTGCAGCATTTTGGATCAACTGGAGGCTTTTAACTACATTTTGTGGACTTCCTGATAGTAAAAAAGTACAGTAGTCCAGCATTGAACTAAGAAATTCACTGACTAGTTTCTCAGAATCACTCTTGGGCGGAATGTTTCTAATTTTAGCAATATTCCTGAGGTGAAACAAGTGAAGCATAGACACGAGTTTAATCTGTGATTTAAATTACATGTCTTGGTAAAAAATTACACCAAGGTTCTTTACATTACTACCAGAAGTCCCTTTAATGCCATCTAGATGACGTGATTGACTAAGCAGTTTTAATCTTTAGAGCTTCTGGCCCAACGACGAAAACTTCCGACTTGTTAGAATTTAAAAGCAGATAGTTTACTATTAGCCTCCAAAACCCTGTTGTAAGGCGGATGGGTAGTCCTCAACTTCTGTGGGGGCCAAACCCTCAACCTATGATTGCACCCTAAAACAGGGTGTCTTTTAAGTTTAGTAAAGTCCAATATAAATTACCTATTAAAGACTGCTCAAAAACGTTATTACCCCAAGCGCCTTGTTTTCTATTTGTTTCCTGTATTGTCCTTTAGATGTTATGTGAAAAATATGTTTAAAAACAAATGTGTAAAAAGCACATAGTTAAGATTCTAAATTTGTATGTCTTTTTATGTATTTCAGACATTTCTGTAATCTACCTAACTGTTTGGTTTCTTCAGGATTAATGGATGAATATAGTCGCATATCATCAGCATAGTTGTGGAAATGTATCCTATGCTATAATAAATTCACCAGTTGGAAGAGTATATATAGTAAAAATAATTGGTTTAAGCAAAGAGCTCTGTGTTACTCCACAGGTAAACTTTGAATGTGAAGAAGATTAATCATTCACATGAACAACCTGGAATGTCTGTCAAATATGATTTAAGCTACCTTAGTGCTGCTTCTTTGATCCCTGCAACATGTTCAACCCTTTCTAACAGAATATAGTGATTGACTGTGTTAAAACCAGGACTGAGATCTAACAAGACCACAAGGGTCACAAGTCCATTATCTGAAGGCATGGGAATACCATTTGTAACTTTCACCAGTGCTGTTTTAGTGCAATGATGAGCTCTAAAACCTGACAGAAATTATTCAAACAGTTAATTACTTTTTAGATGCTCACATTCTTGATTAATAACAATTTTCTCAATAATTTTTGATGAGCAATGAAGGTTAGATGTAGATCTATAATTTATTAAGTCATCTTGATAGTTATAGCAACCTTAATTGCCTGTGGTACGTATCCATTTACTAAGGATAGATTAATCATCATTTAAAAAGGAGGCAGTAATCAGAGGGAATGCTTCCTTAAATAATTTGGCTGAGATTAGCGTCCATCATACAAATTGAAGTTTTAGATGATCTAATATTTAAGATTGCTCAGATTTTTTTCTTCCTGCTAATGTTTTTGTATATGCTGAAGCGGCAGGGCCAGGCTTCAAACTTTGAATAAATCCCAAAATGATAAAAGTAGGTATATCTCCCTTTTAGAAAGTTGCAAGCCGTTTTCAGATAGACATTCTGGAATATCTATGGACAATTCCATCCAGTCTTTAACCCTAGCTGTCTTTTCAAAAACACCACTTGACATTGCCTTTCAGCTGCTTTCACACGGCAAGAAATGTCCCGGAGGATCCTGATGAATCTTCAAGTGGGTGTACAGCGGGTGTACATGTAATTTCTCCACAAAAAGTCAGAATAGCAGAACTCCTCACAGTGCTCGTCTTTGGTGTGACAAAGAAAAAGCTGAACATAATATACAAGCGAAACGAAGGAGAAGAAGCCTTTGCTTTAAAGTGGTCCCTCACTATCACTTTTCACGGTTTTTATTGTACAGTACAATTGTACATGCTTTCTTTACAGGTTACTAATGAGCATTGTGTTCTGTGTCCTGATTGATTGGAGGCAATTGTCAGTCTCCTCTGGATGTAGTCTCTTGCGCTTGCCAAATTTATCATGTCTGCTTATGAAAATCTTCTCTTCCATAAAAAAAAACAAAAAAAACCCAGAACAAACAACCCATAACTATGTTCTTCATTAGGAAACAGACTCATTCTCTGAGAGCTTCAGTAGAAAAAGACGCACCAGAGCGGATGGAGAAAGTGCAGCATATTGTAATACTTTTAATGTTTTTTTTAATCTACAAATTGGTGAATATGACTCCAGTGTAAGCGCTTTCAGTGGTCAGTATGACTAGAAAAGCATGATATAAGTCCAGTCCATTTACCATTTAACTTTACAGTGCAGTGGGAGGAAAATATGTCCTGGAGAGCTTCCCTTCGAAAGAAAAAAAACAACTTATTTTGCATACAATGTTGAATGTGTATCACGGACAAAGCTCTAAAGACTGTCCAGGTTCTGTTGGCTTTGTAACTTCAATATTTTCTGAGATTCCAATCACAAACTCAAAAAACGAAGTATTTCATATTAAAACAATGAAAAAATGAGAAGTGATATGTGTGCTGCGTAATAGTCTCCAGCCAATGAGCTAAAGTAAAATCTGAAAAAAGATGATAAGAGTTATTCCTCTATAACAGAAAGAAATCCGACTGATGGGACTTTATTTATCTAAAGCACTGTCTACTAAGATTTTTTAGAATGAAATCTGTTTCATAAATTAATTTTAACATTATAAACATTTAGCCTTATACACTGGGCTAATTATTATAATTAAAAGGAAATAATGTAGGTTAACCATCAATATTTTATGTTTTATTTCATAGGTCAGTACAAAGTTTTCTTGATGGCTTTGAATAAACATAAGAATACAACAAAAACTTAAATTGTGAAAAGAGACATCTTTATGCTGTGAGACTACCATAATACTTACTAAAAGACGCATTGTTATTGTTATTAATATTAACATTTTAAAGAAACTTGAAGTAAAATATATGAAATAATAAACAATCAGTCGTGAAATGTGTCTCTGAACTTTGGTTCTGGTCATGCACTTGACTTGACTTGGTATTAGGAGAGCCCAAAGGCAGACAGAGAGCAAATAGTTTGAACCTGAGTCATATGGCATACAAATGTTAACGATCCCCCAGTGATCCAATTTAGGTAACGTTTCTTGAGTTAGTATCAAAGTCTCATCTGCTTTATGGTTCACTCATTGACCTGGAATAACGTGCAGGTGTAGTGAACAAAGAAGGTCAACCTCTGAAGTGTTATTGCTCGATTTAAACTTATTTTCCCCCCCTTCTTTTTTCTCTTTATTTTTTTCAACATCAAACTAAGAGAAAGATTTCACAAAATTATATGAAATGAATAAAGTCATTTTTTTCCTTTTCTTTCAATCCATTAGAGCACTCAGTGGCAGCCAAAACTGGAGGTTGTTTCCCTGTCGATGCTCGGGTCATAATTGAAGGTGGGCACACCAAACAGATGCGTGACCTCCTCCCTGGCGACCGTGTTTTGGCATCCTCCTCAACAGATTTCAATGCTCCACTCCTCTATAGCCCTGTTGTGTCTTTTCTGGATCGTCAGCCCAATGCCAAGAGGACTTTCTACGTTATTGGGACGGATGGGAGACATAACATTACCCTCACAGCTGCTCACTTGATCTTTGTCACAGATTGTGCCAACAGAACGAATGGATCAGAGCAGGCAGAAATGTCTCAAAAAACAAAGATTTTTGGTTCAGTTTGGCAAAGGATGGTAAATGAGGCAGGTATGAGGACAGTTTTTGCCAGCCAAATCAAGCCTGGTCAGTGCTTGTTTACATCTTCTGGCAGATCAAACTCACATCCAAGACTCTCAGCTGTGACCTTTGTTGAGGAGCAAACAAGCACTGGGTTATACGCTCCTCTTACCCAGCATGGGTCTATAGTGGTGAATGGCGTGTTAGCATCTTGCTATGCTGCCATAGACAGTCATTATTTGTCCCATTGGGTCTTGGCTCCTTTGAGACTTGTTTACAGAATAATAGGACCCTTACAAGTGCAGAATGATGGGCTGCACTGGTACCCATGGATTCTGCAACGGCTGGGGAAAGTGCTGCTGGGCACTGAACACTTCCACACTTGGGGTTTTGACCAGTGACATAAAAGGGAGGAAAAGGAAGACATATCTGACTGAGGGCATGTTTTATTCACCTGCATAGAGGGGCACAATAAAGATAAGCACAACTGCATTTAGAAGAAACGTGATTTAAAGTGTAAATATGTTTTGAACTTACCCCAAGTGCCTGTATTAACTGGAATTCTATAAATCTCTTACATAGACCATTGTGTAAGACATTTAGGATGGAACATTTTCAACTGCATTATTGTTAAAAGACTGAAAACTAATGCTCTTATTCAACCAAAAACACGTATTTTCATTCATTTGTTTAATTCTGTCTTACAACTGTCACTACTTGTGCTGTCTGAGATATAAATATGATCCCAATTTGTGAGACTGGAAAGAGAAGGTGAACACATAAATATCTGAAGAATAGCAAGAGGGAGATTGAAAAAAGAGAAGTTTATAGAGCTGTGGAACTTTTATATGTAAATAGGTATTTATACACTTAAACCAAATTAAAGCTTTACAGCTAGCATTATCTCCTCATTCACTCCTTTTCAAATCTAAGCTTTTATTTCAGGATTTTTATTTAAGTCCAAACAGTGTGATGCAGAGCAATAACAGATTCAAAAGTTGTATGACATTTGTGAAAGGCTTATATAAAGCCAAAAAATGGCAGGGAATGAATATGTGTACAATAACAGAGCTATATCCTATACAAAAAATGTATGGTGCTTTAAAAACCAGCCTATCTTTTTATTTGTTGCGAAGTCTTCCATCAGCTTTGAAACTACTTGATTGTCTTCCTCTCATTCACAGGCTTAATTTAGAATTTGTATTTTTTTTAATCAGATGTATAATTAAAGAGATTTGTTTTCATTGTTTTAAGATGTCACTTTTCAGGTCAGTAATATGACTCAGGCTCTATTCAACTAATGTATTAATTCTATGCATCTTGTTAAATAGTGGTAATCCTCACAATTAGTGGATAGAAAACAATTTTTAATTTAATAATGCAAATATCCTGTTTTGTGCTTCACATGTTTTGAAACATCCACATCAGAGCAATACATTATCATTAACAATATTAATTTCATAGAAGGCTGTATAAAAATGTACAAATATCTAATATATTTTTTAGATTACCGAAACTGTTTCTGGTCTTGACTTTAAAATGCTCAATGAAAATACATCACACAATTATCTTATAAGTCCAAGGAATTTTTTTTTCTCAGAAATATTGTCAAATATGTATATTAAAGCTATTGGATAAACTATTTAAAGATTTATTTTTAGAAAAATGCTGTATGTATTATTATTTTGGCAACTCTGTTAATAAATTTTGTATTTGACACGTACAATTTTGAAGAAATAATCTTGATCTTTCTTTTTTTCCCATTTTGGAGTGTAATACATAGCTGATTACTTACAAATATGTTTGGCAGCATTTTTATTATTTTAATGTTCAGGGGAAAATGACGCATTTCCAGCACATATGTAAAGCACCCAGACGAGTATTAATAGCATATTATTTGCTGTGATAAAGATTTATCGCTGTAACCAATACAACAAGGTTACAGCGTTAGCTGACTGTGGTTAATGGTGGTCTACTTATTGGTTTTAGTACCATGGACAGCAGCACCAAGTGAAGTTCCACTTTCCTGATTATACATGATAGGGGTTGTTTTGTTTTTCTTTCAGGAAGAAAAGTTACTCTTTGATAACAGCACACTCTGCTGGAACTACTCATATTTTTGAAGGGATTTAAAGGCAGTAAAATGCAGCTCCTTGCAAAACCATTTAAAACACTAACTTTTCCCAATTTGTTATGTTACAACCACAACTTCAGAGTGCTTTATTGGGATTGACAAACTAATACAAATGATCCTGAAGTAGTGGACAATCATGAAGTGGGTGAAAAAGGATACAAGGTTTTCAATGTACATTTTCTTGTTCAAAATTTGACTGTTAAGAATGTCATTTGTGTGGCATGCATTTTTATTCAGTCGTCTTTTCTCTGATACTGTTACATAGAATTTTGTGTATTAATTTGCTTTCAGATTTCCATTTAGCTATACTATGTCAACTATACACTGCAGACAGGTCACTGATAAAGTTGTGGAGAAGTTCACAGAAGGATTAAATCCATCATTAAAAAAATGGAAAGAGTATTCCACTACTGCCAACCTAATAATAGATGGCTGTCCACCTAAACTAACAGGTTAGGAAGGTTACCAGTAACTGAGAAGCAACCAAGAAGCTCATGGTAACTTTAGAGGAGCTTGGGAGATCTTATTTGGAAAAGTTTGTAATACACTCCAAAAATTAGGAAAACTGAATGAGGAAGTTAGGCATGAAGAGTTCAATTCTTAAAGTTAACCCTTGAGTTAAGTATAACATTTAAGTTTTCTGCTCAAATACTACAACACAACTTTCTGTCTTACATGCAAAATGCAATTTTTGGTGGAAAGTAACACTGTGCATTACCATTACTCAGGGAAATGGGTCAGACTTGAAGATTGGTTGAGCTAAATTGAAGTAAATCTGAGCTGGAAACCTATTAGAAGCTAATAGGTTAAAAACAGTTCATGAAGAGCAAAAATTTGCACAATGACCCTAAACTTACAGACAGAGCTACACTGGAATGGCTTAGATAAAAGCATATTAAGCTGTTAGAAGGTCTCAATCGAAGTCCAAAGCTAAATCCAGTTGATAATCTGTTGCTACAGCAATATTGCAAAGAAAGTTCAAACTCTAAATGTGCAAAGCAGCAAAAGACATACCCCAAAACTGTAGCTGGGGGCTCTGTGTTCTGTTGCTCTGAGGGCTGAATATAAAGGCAAAAATAAGATGATGGAACACACGTTAAAAAAAAAAGTGTGATGAACCTTTTACTTCTCTAATATGTCCTACATTGTGTTGGTTTGTCATATGCAAGTTATTTGATTCTTACATTTGCAACATTATCTAATAGGGAAAGGTTCATCGGTATGAAATACTTCTGCATAGCGCTGTAGAGCAGATAATTAATTTGTTGAAATTATGCTGATCAATAAAAGTAGCCAATAGAAAACCAATCCAATTCGTTTTCCTCCTAAACATGATTACACTCACTACAAAGGACGATAAAAACAGTAAAGCAGATTCTAAGTAACCTTTATTATGATTGGTCATTTAGGTACGGGGAAAATAACTTTTCGTCATATCTTGATATCACCATTAGAGACTGATCCATAAAGCTGAAGACAGAACCAGACCCAGGTTAAACACTCCAATTCATACACAGAATTTGAGAAAAAAAAACATGATTTACCCAAATATAAAGGTGGTTATTCTCACATATGATAATTGTTTTTTGTTTTTTTAATATCCATTGGAAAAAATAATGCACATCCACAGTGTCTAAATACTGAAAAGCATAAAAAAATCTGTGCACCTGAATCTGGTTGCATTAACTTGAATCCTGCCTCCATTGTAATTAACTCTGTTTTGGACCACGATACCTAGAAACATTTTGAGGCACGGCAGATGAAAAAAAAAATAATAAAAAAAATAGGATACATTTCTGAGATAAAAATGTTGAAAAAAAAAACCCAATTTAATGCCCACACCATATCTCTTACCAAGAATAGTCATAAAAAAGTAATAGAAAAATATAGAAAGAAAAAAATTGCTTGTTGCAATTGCCTCAAAATTGACCCAAGTATCACCGCCTTAAATTAAGGGTGTTCACACAACAACACATGGAAAGTCAGCATGCTCACAGTTACTCACATACAGATATGAATGCCTTCTTAGAATATGTATCTGTCATCACAGCTTGGAAAAAATTACACTTATACACAACAAATGTACTATAACACCTGGATCCATAATACCAGCCAGTGGAAAAAGACCCCATATGTTCGCCTCCGTTAAATCATAAAACTTTCTCTTTGATACGGTTAACTGTACTCCTCTGTAAGTGGAGATGGTATTGTTAATAACATTTGCCTATTTATAAACATTTGTATTCCTCAAACAATGGACATACTCACATTCTCTCTCATGCCTATAACGCACTAATAACCTAATGAGATTTGAGTCTTTTAAGTTAGGGATTGAATGAACGACTTGGTTAGTACTACAGGTCTATGCAACTACAATGAGAGCAGTAAACCCCACATAAGTACAAAATACTCCAGATCATCTTCAGTTGGCAATTACATTGACATAGTTACATTAGACTATACGTAATCATCGCTCGGCAGCGTATAAAAATAAAAGAAGTTGCTCTGGTGCATAATCTTAAACATCTGCATCAGAGTTTAGAAGTCTCTATGCAAAGAGAAAGAACTGTTTTCGGCACATTTTTTTTATGAGTTAGGAAGGCTCAGTTGTTATATACTGGATTGTATTCAGGGTGTCATCTATTATACTACCAGCAGCAGCTTCTCTTTGATGCTGGCTAGCTTTATAGCAAGCCTGAGCAATGCATATCTGGAATTATGTGAAAACAAGGCCATTCCACACAACTTCAAACTATTTCAAAATATATAGAATTGTCTATTTTTATAACTTATTAGAAAATTGATTTTGTTGGATTCCTGTTTGTCTGAATTTGCTGTTTTCTACATTTGTCATCTGATTTTTCACAACAGGATCATACTACTTATGCCACCACAGACTTGAAACTAACACGACAACCAAGGGCCTGTTTTTCACAAGTAAACAATGAAAGTAGGAATATAGGATTTAATGAACATGTCCTGAAGGCAATGCATGAGGAATTTAATCACCAATCATGTAAAATCCACAAGCAATTAGACAAGCATCTTGTCTGATTTGGCTTAAGTGTTTTTCTTTTCTTCTATTGTAAATAGTCAACTAAGTGAAGGTTTTTACCCGTTTGGTCAGCTAGAGAATAGCACTTTTGCTCCCTTTTTTTCTTTGTAAAACAAACTTTAGATCTTATATTCAAAAGTAAAATGAAAGCACACCCTCTTTTACTTCAACATATTATAACATAATTTAACTCCTCAAAGAACATTTGGTCAGCTGGAGATTCTCAAAGTATGATTACTCTGAATGACACTACCATGGTGTTACCATATTTACAAAAAAAATATTAAAACAAGCTCCAATTGGTTTTGATAACAACTGGAATGATTTAGCTACTGCTGCTAAATTAATGTAATGCACTGATTTATCCCTGTTGTAATAATATTACACTGCTATTTTGATTTTGTATCAGACACAAACCAGAGGTAACAAAAAATAAACTGCCTCAGAATTTATTTTGTTGTGAAATTTTATTTTTGTTTTCAACTTGGACCTTATTTCTAGCATTTATAAAGTTCAGTTACTCACCCAGACAAGTTGGAAACCACTCGGTGTCCTTCGGAAGTTGTGGAAATAAGTCCAAACTTGTCTGGGTGAGTAAACGAGCGTTATGAATGCTAAAAATAAGGTCCAGGTTGAAAAATATGAACTTTCCCTCTAAGAGTCATGGCTGGTGCTCTTTCCCATGGCATGTTACTGTCAAACATGTTACTGTAAAACATACAAACAGCCAAATCTGTCCATCTTGCAAGAGTGGCATCAGGGTAAGTGCCTTATTTTCAGCCAGCTGACTGGCAGTTTGTGGTAGCATATGGAGGACAGTCAGCGTGGTGTTTAATATTTTTCCCCTGCAGTAAAATAATTAAAAAACCAGGAATAGTAAAAGCAAAAGATTTTGTGTGTTTTTAAAACCATATTTTTTAAAAATTTCTGAACACCATGACACTGATATCTGGTTAATGTCGACAGTGATCTGAACTGGATGTATTGCACTAGCCTGACCAACAAATATACTTGAAAGAGGATGTACTTTTGTTTTACAATTATGTGTTTTTTTTAGGGAATTTGACTACACTTAGCAACATTATACATATGTTACACTATTCCCAATCCACCATAGAAAAAGCTGTATAACAAATCCTAAATTTCAGTTTATGAGACAAAGATTGAATAACCGGAAAAGGATTTCAGTTGTGTCACTGTATAGGTTACTATAATTACATCATATCCTGAAAGGAATCCTCATTTACAGATTAGCATGATGACAAACAGACCCATGAAATGGCTACATCTGTTCATAAAAAACAGAAATGAAACAGAAATAAAACGATCCACAGTGTAGCAGACCTTAGCAATGCATGACTTCATCCAGGGCTGTCACAGCTCTGTTTATATGGCCAAAGTCCTTGTTAGGATACAGTATTGGGAGGAGAGAGAGAGGGGAAGGACATAAATAGGCAAGAGGAACAGAATATTGATAAAGGAACATGCCCCTTATTTCACAGCCTCTGCGTGAAGTTTTCAGGAAATACTCCTTTAGCGGCATTTTCTTTATTCTGCTTCCAATCGTCCTGCTTTAGTCCCATCAGCCAGCCGTCATCCTACAGGAAGAAAAGCCAATAATCTGAGCTTTATTTATACCTATGAATCTCAAATACATTTTTGACTTTGAAACTATTTATTTGAACCAGTTCTTTTGTTTTGTTTGGATAACCATTTAACCTCACCATAAAAAAAGATTAATTAATTTATTTTGAATTTTCTCAAGATAACAGTTATATAATCTGGTGGGACAAAGATTGATAAAATTACAAGGACTATTTTGTAGTGGTGTTAGTATGAGGTTTTGAAACTGAAGTGGCAACCACTGAAACACAACTGGGTGAACAAGAAGAAACGATTTAAGCCATAGATAAAAATCAACCTCACCTATAAAGACAATTTGTGAAGTGTCCCTAAAATGTTGGTCCCTATTGAGAAACCAGTTATCCAAATGAGATCTATCCAAAATTATGACGGAAACTTGTTAATGACGGCTGCAAAGAGCCACGGTCGCGATGCCTTTTACAAATATATTTAAACCAAATAATCTGTATATGTAATTTTCAACCCATCTTTGACTACATAACATTCACAATAAGGACTTAGGGGTTGGATTTATACACCCCATACTTCTTTAAAAAACAAAGTAGCCAAGAAGTGCAGAGGATGACATTTCAAACTTGAAAACAGTTTAACTAAATCATTTAGATCATAAATGTAATGATTTATTTATGTATATGAACTTTGGCTAAAACAGAATATATATTTTAGTGATAGTAACGTCACAGACCTGCTCTTCAGGGTTGTCAAAGGTGACCACGAGCACCACATCACCAGCCTTCATTTCCAGTTCATCTGTATCATTGGCGGCATAATCGTGCATTACTTGGACCTTTACAACACAAAAGTTTAAATGTATGTTTAATGATTCTCAGCTATGCATGGATTTTTTATATTCATTTTTATTTATTTTATTGTTACCTTGAACAGGAAGCCAGGGGGCATTTCTTCAGTCTCCGATGAATCTTGTGTGGATACTGCTGAAACGGTAGGAGTCTGCAGGTGTGACACAAAAAGAAGCAAGATTTGCTGACAAGAAAAGTAAACTGAGGTACTCTCTTAAATAAAACAAGCATTTTTATTTCCATACATCACAGAGAAATTGTGATGTACAGTGTAAAGGTATTTCTACCACAGACAATGTTTTACAGGTTTTCAGGTTACAACCGAAAGGCAAATTTATTTTGTTTGGATTCGAATCCCAACTGATTGTTCCATTTGTTCCTAACAGACCACTTTCCTCTCAGACTGCAGTTGGTTCATAGGATATCCATTAGGAACAGATCTTTTAGTTATCAGGCTCTTCTTGGGTAGGCCAGCACCAAGTTACAGTCCGTGATGCAGACACCCTGTCTACTGTATGATGAAAATTAAAGACTTCTTATCATTTCATTTCTATTCATATTCTTGAATGGGATAACTTGCACAATTGGTGGTTGACAAATACTTTTTAGTCTAACTGTACTTGTTTAGATATATTCCTCTTAACACACCTCCTCTGTTACCGCTTCTTCTGCTTCAGGTTCAGCAGCAGCAGATGCTGAAGACTCGCCCTGAAACCAGAGAGCAAATAGCATTAGGAGATTACAATGGGAGAAATTGGATAGACCAAGAAATTCGAGGAAATAATGGACAAGTGAAGACTCAAACAAAACAAGAATAGACAAAAACACGAGCCAAGAAATCTACACCATGAACTCCAACACACAGAGTAAGATTAAATCATTTTGCATAATTCATATAAAAAAGCTAATGTATACCAACACTTGTCTTTTTTTAACAGCAAAACCAATCAACTGTTTTGTTGCAAAGCATATTTCTTTTTTTGTTTGTTTCTCTTATGATTTTTTTTTTGGCAATCTGACATCTTCAACCTCAGTTGATGCATCTACGCTTCTGGTCAAGATGCATCCTAAATAAATCCATGTCATACACGTCTTTACAAAATACAGTTATTATACTTAGTTTGTGCATGCTCAATTCTCCTTGTTAATGGTTGATGCATCCATTGTTTTTGTCCAGATGCATCTTTCCATTTCTATGCCCTCAGTTACCTGACCCTCTTTTTCAGCCAGCTCAGGAGCAGTTGAGGTGGTGTCCTCCTCAACCACATTAGATGGAGCGTCATCAACAGGTGTTTCAACCGCAGCTGGATCCTCTTCAACAGGCTGGTCTAAATTGTCATCCCAACCTTCCTGGGCTTCTTCAACAGTACTGTAGTCAGCCGGCTGGCTCCCATCATCCTCCCATCCCTCCTGCGATGCAGTCACAGGGTCATAGCAAATGGGATGGGTTCCGTCATCCCCCCAGCCCTCTGTGGCTGCCGCTATGGGATCATAGCGGATGGGTTGTGTACCATCATCACCCCAGGCCTCTGTAGCAGCAGCGACAGGGTCATAGTGCTTCTGGTTTTCTTCCTCCTGCGCATCAGCATTCTCAGGCTGAAGGGTAAGGGTCAGGTTTCAGGTGGTCAGAAAACAAAAGTAACACATTTTTCTATACAAAATGGAGGTTTCTTTTAATGGTGTGTTCACATATCCCCAAATGTCAACGTCAAGAGCGGCAAGCACTGTGGATTCTGGGCAAGCCATCAGCCAAGAGCGCTGCTCTACATCACTATAAAAGGTAATCATGCCTATCTTTTTGCAAAAACAAACCTTTGTAAAGTTAGGGCTGTCAAAGTTAACGCACCAACGCAGGTCGATTAACTCTTAGAATTAACTCTTTTTTTAAAGCAAATAACCCATGCACAGAGCACTGCCCTGTTTATAAATCAGCCTGCAACACATCAGCTCTCATTCCTAACCAGCCAAACTGATTGTTGTGCAGCAGCGTGTGTTTGTGATCCTAAATGACTTGTGAGTATATTATTATTGGTGCATCGGTTTTGTGTTATGATAATAACTTCATACGTTTTCTGTGGGGATTTTGTCCGCTTCTGATGACAGCTTGCTGTGTGCACTTTACATGCTCCGTATTTATGTCAATTTATGCATAATGGCTCGCTGTATAGCTTCAGTACATTTTATAGTGGGATACCACTGCGTTAGGAGTATGAAATTATTCAGTTAAAGTGATGTTTTCGGACTTAAATCTGTGCTAACTATTAGCGGAAGTAGCTGTGTACATCTTCGCAATAAGACCGTTCTTTTCCTGTTGTGCTGAACCAGGGTTTTATCTGCTCAGTGTTTACTTATGGGAAATGGTAATTTGTGACATTAGATTACTAAGTCTATATTACATTAGATTGATGTGATGTTTAACACAGAGTGATGATATCCAAATGTTAAAGTGCAACTCACCCCAAATGTATCTTTTTCTGTTGATAAACTGTATAAATGAGTGTATAATGGCACGGTCTATATGTCCGGTCATGATTTTATTTATTTTAGTAAATTTTTGTGAAAATATTAATTTTGTACCAAAAACAGTTAGTTTAGTGCCCCCAGCTGGTTAAAAAATTACGCTGCACTGGAATTCACAAGAATTGGAGTTCCAGATTGCTAATGGCTCAGTTCGGGTTTCTGACATAGGATTTCATTGCTGACAACAGCAAGTCTCGGCCACACCTCCATAGTGAGGTGCCATCAACTGCCTGCACCACAAAAGGACTTAGAGCGACTGGCTCAAAAACTGGGAGCTTCATTATGCATGTTGTTACCCCTACTTGCTGACGTTTGCGCATTACCTATGACAAATGGAATAAGTTATATCAGTGAATGGAAAATAAAATATGGGCTAAGAATTAATTTTTATTGCAATAACTGTGAATTAGAGTTTTGACTAGGCAAAATGACAGAGCAGATATCTGTATACAAATTAGGTCTGCATTGGCAGAAAAATCACATAGCATCTGCACTTGATTAACAGTGACTGGCACCATGTCCGGGAAACAAAGTTTTTAACTATGGCAAACTAAATTATATTTTTATGGATCTAAAAATAGAACAACATATGCAAAATAATTTCCTCTAGTAATAATGAATTTTGAGATATCTATAACTTTCATTCTGCCCAGTCATAACTAAATTACAGATATCTACAATTGTCATGTAAGATGCGTGATGAGTTGAATGTCGTTATCAATGATGTCATTGCAGATATATGAAATTCATTTTTGCCTAATCAAATTTGTTTTAAATAATTTAACAGCCATACAAAAAAAGAGGGTTTTTGGACGAACTTTGAATGTTTTCCATTCTTTAAACACGTTTTCAAGCACCGTCTAAGCACCAGCACTGTTTCAAAAGTACTGGTGTGACGCCGCTATCAGATAAAACCTAAACAATACCCATGCCTAATCAGAGGGGCATCAGAGTCTCTGTGGCTTTGTATGCTTTGGTTGCGTCAATTTTTGAAACGTTTCCTGCATTCCAAGTGGCAAAAGCCAAAATGAAGAAGTTCTGCTAGCTGAACTTTTGACGCTCTTGACACGCCGCATCAACCAATCAGAGCGTCTCACCGTAGTGACATCACCCGCCACAATGTGGTCTAGCCAGCCAAAATTCGCCAGTGTTTAAAACATCTGACAGAGAAAGGCCCAACCAAGCGATTTGCAAGCTTCAGCCTTGAAAAGTATAGGCGTTGAACTAGTCGCTTTGTGAACTTTTTTTCTACACTGACAAAACATGCAATGTGAACACACCATAACAGTCAGACTACTATTAAATATCAAAGTAAGGACAGGTAATCTAAAAAAAGACTTTTTGACATTTTTCAGGAGTTTGCAGTAAAGGTAAGTGCAACAGAACAGTTTACTTAGTTAAATAAAATGCAATATAATTAGCAATTGTAGGGATCTTTTTTGGACCCCCAAATGGGACATGGGCAACAAAAAAAGAAAAGGTTAGTTTCTCAATTACACCAGATAGTATCTTGTTCACTGCATAAGAATATAAATCCAAACAATTAAATATGTCTGATAATGTCATCCAAAACGCAAGGGAGATAATCTTTAACTAACTTTTTAAATCATAATGTTATTTTTTATAAAAAAATATATACTTAATATATATTGAACAATATATATATATATATATATATATATATATATATATATATATATATATATATATATATATCTTGTTTAATACTATTGGATGCAAAAAGAAAGTGTCTGTTGCAGACAAAAACTGATTATTTTTTTTATCAATGTCCCTCAAGAGCTCTGTAGGTTATTCAAAATAAATAAATCCTATGTCCACTGAAGACTAGGCTCAAAATTATTCAACCCCATGAAAAGATTATATTGCAAACTGTAGGTTTGTACATTTTGGAAAAAAACAAATTTGCAGTGAAGGTTGAATAATTTTAGAATCAAATGTACACAGGAGAATTTCAGAGATCAGGTTAGGTTTGACATTAAAATGAAAACATATGGAGTTTATAAGGGCTGGGTTAAAGCTCTGTTTCCAAACAAGTTGCATACTGTGGAAGATAAATAAAAAATCCTTAAACTGAATTTAAACATTTGCACGTAGTTAAACAATATCCTTTACATAAAAAATAATAGCTGCACATGTGTAAGTTGCTTGTCAAAACTATTATTTTGCTGCAGGCTAAAGAAATAAAAATCTCTGACCAAGATCTTCCAAAAAATATAAAGAAAAAAACTAAAGAACTAAAATCTTTTCTATATAGTTTACAGGCTTGCACTTTGCATTCTTAAATCATAAAAAAATACATGTTATGCAACTTTTTGGAAAAGAGGTTGTATGTCTTTATAGTCAAAAATGGGTTTAGCTGTTAAAAAACAATGAAACAGTAAATAATGAGGTTAATACTTTACATACTTGAAATTCAGAAACTCATAAGTAATAAAATATATTATAGAAAGAACGTATTGATTTACAATTCAATTTTTTTATTTCAATAGGATACTAAAACATATCCTAATAGGAAAAGGATATTTTAAAATACTTATGTTGGGTTCCAAGACTCTTAACATAAAGTATTAACCTTTACATATATTGTTCAGTTGCAATCAAAAAGTAAGGGAAAATAGGTAGGGTAGCAGTTAACAAGCAGAAATGCAAAACAAATATGTTTTTTTCACCAGAAAAAAAGTTCAATATTTGCATTAGTGGTATGGTTTTAGGGCTTTTGCATAATCAGAACATATCTAAATGAACATTGCTCTACGTTTAGTTCTGATATACAACGACCCAATGATTTTTGAGACCTATCTCTCTTACAGCAGGAGGCGTTCAAAAAGTGGTTAGGTAATGGTCACATGGCCCAGGCAATGCTTGGTGAAGCTTCTCATTAATTCTTGACAAAGTTTGTATCAAGTGTGAGTAACTTCACTAAGCTTTTACGATGAACACAATTCACGTGTGTCACATGTGAACATGAATATCACATGTATTAAAACACGTGAACACACGGGGATATGAAGGAAAACTAAAGAAAGGAGGAAATTCAGTCACAAATGTTTTTCACACCACCGATAAAGAGCTACAACTTATTTTTATTTTGATGTAAACATTAGGTGTCTGAGTGCTAATCCTTTGTACATATACATAAACAATTTTATTGCTTTAACATGTCTGTCAGCAATCAGTTAATATTCTGTCAATTTGAAACTGAATTGTCTCAAGCTCATTCCCAATCTCAGTTTGGGGTGCAAAGCAATATTTTCAGTGTTATATTACTACATCAAGCACTGCAGACAAAGACAACACTCAAACAGATTTTGGGGGAAAAAAGTGAAAACATAACATAGAAAATAATTTTTATGTTGTATTTTAAGAGGAATAATACAAAACAAAAACACAATGGAAGGAAATGGGATTTGTGTGCCTTACGTATGAGTGAACAAAGTTGATGGACTACATACAGTGTACATAAATATTCAGATCTTTGTAATCATTAAAGAAAAATCATAATTATGAACACATTTGTATTTCTTTTTGATTACTTTTTAACATATTATGCTGTACTTACCCATGATTCCCAGTTAGCAGGCTGTGGAAAACATAAAAAGGCAATATGAATATGAAAATTTAATTTTTCATTATATTTTGCATTTAATGTGAAACTTCCACAGCAATACCCATGCTCTAAAACCACAAGCCCAAAGCACTGTATCTCCAGAAGAAGAAGAAGATGAGGAGAAAATGTAATTTTAAAGCATGGAGGATTCGGTTGAATTACACACCTGAAACGAGTTTGTGCAAAATGTGTTAGCTGCAAAGCTTCACATGATAATACAATGATGCATAGTGCAGTTTTGTTAGGCTGATTTTAGCTTCTCTTTTACCTTTTTTGTACAGATTTAACAATCAAATTATAACTATGTATGCAGTTTCTTTAGTTAAATATTATAATGATATACTATAATAATATAATAATATTATTGTGTTCTTTTCAAAGCAAAACATTGTAAAAGAACAACTGAAGTTCACCCAAAATCACACCAGTCTACATTTTCTGTTATTGGAAATCTAAAATAGTTGAACAGAATCTTTGTACAAATATCCCAACGTATAATTGATGGTTGCATTTCCATTATAATAAAACCAATATTTCATTTTTGAATGATTTTCCCACACTTCAAAACAAAATAAGTAAACAATTACTTTTTTAACTGTTAAACATAAACAGCAACAATACTTTTTCAGGAAAACCCAACCAAATAAACTTTTCCTAATCTTTAGAATTAACATTTTTAATTGCATCATTCAAATATACAGCTTGTATTACATTGCTAAAAATAATGAATATTTCTAAAAAAAAGAAAAACAACATATATATCAATAAATATATATACAGACGTGGACAAAATTGTTGGTACCCTTCATTAAATCAAAGAAAAACTCATAATGGTCACAGAAATAAATTTAATCTGACAAAAGTAATAATAAATAAAAATTATATAAATGTTGACCAATGAAAGTCAGACATTGCTTTTCATCCATGCTTCAACGGAATTATTTAAAAAATAAATGCATGAAACAGGCCTGGACAAAAATGATGGTACCCACAACTTAATATTTGGTTGCACAACCTTTTGAGGCAATCACTGCAATCAAATGATTCCTGTAACTGTCAATGAGACTTCTGCACCTCTCAGCAGGTATTTTGGCCCACTCCTCATGAGCAAACTGTTCTAGTTGTTTCCGGTTTGAAGGGCGCCTTTTCCAGACAGCACGTTTCAGCTCCTTCCAAAGATGCTCAATAGGATTGAGATCAGGGCTCATAGAAGGCCAGTGTTTTCCTCTTAGCCCTTCTTGGGTGTTTTTAGCTGTGTGTTTTGGGTCATTTTCCTGTTGTAAGACCCGTGACCTGCGACTGAGACCATGCTTTCTGACACTGGCCAGCACATTTCTCTCTAGAATCCCCTGATAGTCTTGAGATTTCATTGTACCCTGCACAGATTCAAGACACCCTGTGTCAGATGCAGCAAATCAGCCCCAGAACATAACCGAGCCTCCCCCATGTTTCACAGTAGGGACTGTGTTCTTTTCTAGATATGCTTCATTTTTACGTCTGTGAACATAGAGCTGATGTGCCTTGGCAAAAAGTTAAATTTTTGTCTCATCTGTCCACAGGACATTCTCCCAGAAGCTTTGTGGCTCGTCAGCATGTAGTTTGGCATACTCCAGTCTGTTTTTTTTAATGATTTGTCCTCTGGCTCAAACAGCGAAGGATGTTCCGATCTGACACTGATGTTCCTTGAGCATAAAGTTCAGCTTGGATCTATTTTGAAGTCTTTCTAGGCTCTTTTGTTACCATTTGGATTATCCGTCTCTTTGATCTGTCATCAATTTTCCTCCTGCAGCCACGTCCAGGGAGGTTGGCTACAGTCCCATGGATCGTACATTACTGAATGACATGTGCAGCTGTAGTCACAGAAACATCTAGCTGCTTGGAGATGGTCTTATAGCCTTTACAGTTAACATGCTTGTCTATGATTTTCTTTCTCATCTCCTGAGACAACTCTTTCCTTTGCTTCATCTGGTTTATATTGAGTGTGGTACACACCACGTCACCAAACAACACAGTGACTACCTGGAGTCCTATATATAGGCCCACTGAGTGATTACAGGATTGTAGACACCTAGGATGCTGATTAGTGGACATACCTTGGATGAACATGTCCCTTTGGTCACATTATTTTCATTCTTTTCTAGGGGTACCATCATTTTTGTCCAGGCGTGTTTCATGCATTTATTTTTAAATAATTCTGTTGAAGCATGGATGAAAAGCGATGTCTGACTTTCATTTGTCAACATTTATATAATTTTTATTTATTATTACTTTTGTCAGATTAAAGTTATTTCTGTGACCATTATGAGTTTTTCTTTTATTTAATGAAGGGTACCAACAATTTTGTCCACGTCTGTATATATCTACTAGGTTACTCTCTTGTAGTTTTTGATATGTTTCAGTGCCAAAGAGAAATAAATATCATAGAAGGGATACAGTCTGGAGTTCATGCTGAAGGTGATCCGTGGATCTAGTGCCAAAGCATGAAGAGGTGCTCACCAGAAGCAGGTCAATAAAGAATTTCATGCCATAATCCAGCTGGGACTTAGTTGTTTTGGGAAAAAAAACATAGCAGGCAAAAACCTCAAACTGTGCCAAGCTTCCCAAGCGATTTCACATTCTATTCAGATCTATTCCGCTAATTTAGCATATTTTAGCTAATCCAATGTTCTGCACAATATGTAAAGCATGTATATATGTAACAAAAATGATTTAAAAGTCTGAGATCTGTTTGACTGAAGTCTTTGGTTTGAACAGCAATATGATGGTGGGGAAGTCTATTTATAATTAGTGTGAAATAAATAAAAAGGCAATCTGAACAGAACATAAAATCTTTTGTAAAGACTGGTACATCTAATGCTAGACTCTCTATGATCACTATGTTCATGCTAAGAATGGTCCACCTGAGAGACTGTGGAGACTTTGGTTGCTTCACTGAAAGAGTCCAGGTCCATATCCAACAGGTTGTTGACTGCAGGACTCTCAAACTGACAATGACAGGAACAGGAGCACTTATTGCTAACTGGGTTTAAAGTTTACAGAGTTAGGGGAATAGAATAGAATAGAATAGAATAGAATAGAATAGAATAGAATAGTTTAGGAGGTTATGAAATTTGAGGTGATTATAGGTTCTGACCTGGAAAAGAAGGTTTTCTTTTAGAGTTTATTGAGAGCAGCGTCTCACTTACCTCAGTAGGGGAGGTGACACTAATATCAGGAGTTGCTGCGGCATCAAATAGGTTTATGATGTTCTCAGTTTTTAACTCCTTGGATGGGGTTACCTTAGGTGGCGGAGGCATTGCTGGTCTTAACTACAATTTGGGGGGAAAAGAATGGTCAAAACATTTCTTTTTTTTCTGTGAGCCAAATTAAAGAAGGAAAAACAGTTTTAGTAGCCTTCCTTGAAATGTATGTTTGCAGGTTAAGAAAAATAAAATTGGAAATTGATCTAAGATGTCTGTGAAGGGCTGGACAATCTATTCATAACTCTTTTCACCTGGTGTTTCACACCTGGTTCACATTGCTAATCACTCTACAGTCCATATTAACTCAGCTTGTCTAACGCTCCACATATGTCTTGATCGTTTTTGCACCCTTCCCTTCCTGACCCTCTATTTGGCTTCACCCCATGATCCCCTCCCTCATCCCTTCATTGCTTCGACCCCTCCCTCATCTATTAATTACCCTTGAGAATGTACATTTCTGTAGTGCAGTTTAGCCATCCCAAAAAAAAAATATATTCTTATTTTGAGAAAAGTGAGACTTGCACAACAACTGCATGATTTGCTAACATGATATAAGGTATTCTGGTTATAGTTGTTGGTAAAAAATGGAAGTGCTGATGTTCAAGCACAGCAGAAAAAATAGCAGAGCTTTTGTCATGAGTGTTGAGTAATCCTTGTGGTGAATTAAAGGCAGCCCGAAATTGTGACACATCGCTTTTAAATCCCTCAGTGGGGTGTCAGTTTGTTGGCTCTCTAAACTACTAAACTCAAATAACTTTATCTTCACTTTTCCTTGTAAATTAAAAAACTTAATAGAAGTTCATGAACTCAAAACTGGAAACTTTGCTATTACTACCTTTGTCCTAAGTGGACTTTCAATTCAATTCATTCAGTTCATTTATACAACACCAAGTCAAAACAGATTTCATCTCAAGGCACTTTACATGAAAAGTTTCCTAATCTCTGTTTATCCCGAAGTAAAGAAATTGCCTTGTTTTACTTTTCCTTCATTTTTGTTTTGTTTTTTGTTTGTTTGTATTGTTTTTTTTTTTACATAGGCTATTTCTTGATCACTAACACAGAAATTCATTTTTAGAGAAAAAAAAATTTACAAAAAATTGCCATTTACTTTGGATGGAGATTTGGGGATCGGAGGTGGTACTCCTGGTCTGAGAGTGTGGTTAGAATCCTCTATCTCACTAAATAAATAAGACATAGGACATGGATTAGATAAACACAAAATATAGATGTTATTGTAGCAAACAGATGCTTAGCAACAGGAGAGAAGCAACAGATCAGTGTTAGAAAGTTGAACAGCCTTGACGAAGATTGCAGAGCATGCTGTACAAGAGTCTAGCAGAAATTATAACTGCAAAAGCTCTCATGAAAAAAAAGGGGAAACCTGCTCCCGCCATTCATCTCCTATGTGCAAACCGATTTGGTGCCCCTAGGTAACCTTTATATGTGAGTAGTGAGACACATGATTTTTATACAGACAATATTCTGCACTTTGATAAACACAAACTCAGTTCATTGTGTAGTAAAAGAGCCGAGCACAGACCTGCACATCACTGCTGCAATACCATGCAATGTCCAATCAATGGTAGTTTCAAATGACCAGTGGAGATACATTTAGAAAAAACAGCATAATAACATTTGAATACTAAATGATAAAGAGTTAAAAAAATACAGGAGGTATGTATATATATATATATATATATATATATATATATATATATATATATATATATTAGGGCTGGACAATATAGAAAAAGAGCATATCGATAAAAGAATAGTCATATTGATCGATATCGATAATTATCGATAAAAATCACATAATGTAAAAAATACATTTTAAGTGCCTCCCCAGTAATTTTGTTATTCTTCAATTAACTAATTTTAACTAAGAATTTAATTAATTAATTTTTCAAACACTTCTTTTTAACATAAGTAAGCTTGTAAGACACAGAAACACACCAAGAGACCTGAGTAACATCAGTTAACACTAAGAAAAGTAATTTTATTAATCATTATATTTATATACATATTATATTATATTTAATCATGTTAGTAATTTAACTAACTATATATATATATATATATAATAAATATATAATATATATATATATATATATATATATATATATATATATATATATATATATATATATATTAGGGTTGCACCAATACCGATACTGGTATTGGGTATCGGCCCCGATACTGCATAATGTACTGGTATCGGTATCGGTTAAACTTAACCGATACCATCAACCGATACTCAAAATGGGGAAAATCTGAAACAAATTCACCAAAAAAGAGAAATTTTTCACTTGAAATTTTATTTTTGTGGTAATTTTATATTTTACATCTGTTATTTCTCAGTTATGTTTAGTTTGTAAAGTCTGGTGCCTTTAATCCCTGTGGCCAAGCAGCCAGGGCACATGATCTATCGGAGCCATAGTGACAGGAATCTTCACTGTCGCAAATAGTATCGGATCGGTATCGGGTATCGACAGATACACAAAATCCAGCCATCGGTATCGGGAATGAAAAAGTCATATCGGTGCATTCCTAATATATATATATATATATATATATATATATATATATATATATATATATATGTATATATGTATGAAGCGAGATGAGAGGAATGCATCAAAGTGACTGAAAAACTTCTTATTCAGGGATTTTCCTCCACAGAATTAATGGTCACAAATTAAAGTTTTTTTTTTTTTGTACAAGTCTTCCATTGTGAAATTATGTTAATCTGATATTTCTGGGGTGGGAGGGATGAGGAATTCTACAGCTTTCTGCTTCCAGCACTGTGATGGAACGGTAACATGGCTCAATGACAAATATTTTCAAAAAGGTAGTTGTGGTTTCTGTTATCCCTCACTGTGGCATACTAATAAGCAACATCCAAAAGCATAATAAGCAATCACATAAATTAACTTCATACAGACCTTCAGTTTTGCTAAAAAACATTTACTGGATGGATAGATAGATAGATAGATAGATAGATAGATAGATAGATAGATAGATAGATAGATAGATAGATAGATAGATAGATAGATAGATAGATAGATAGATAGATAGATAGATAGATGTATGGATAAAGATATTACACAAGGAAGTGAAGCATCTCCATGTGGCTATATCATTATTGATCATTTCAATCTGTTGCAGCATTAAATAAATGTGCAGGTTTTGCTCTGGTCCTTTTAAGTTTCAGCTCAAACACACAACTTGTAGATCAGACAATTATTCACTGAAATCACTTGCACAATCAAGCACTGGTTCCTCTTATATCACCCATGTTTGCAGACAGACTGACATACACCAGCTATACAGACAGATCAGGTTAGGACAGACAAACATTGTGTCACAGCAATTATTACAACTGTCACCAGTTACCTCCTGCATGGTCCTGACGATGCAGCCCCAAGGTCACAAGTCCTTCTGAAAGGGGATGTTAAGGTGGTGGTGTTCTAGGTTATTGTTTGTTTTTCCTCTTTTGTCAATTCGATGTGTCTTTCTCGATGCAATCTACTTTTTTCATATTAAACCAATATAAGGGTCAGACTGATTCAATACTGTAAGATAGAGGACTTTCGGGCACGGTTGTGCTATATAATTTTTTTCTGGTTCTTAAGGCTTGCTGCTCTGCATGTTTTAGATGTGTTCCTATTTCAGCACACCTGATTTCATTTGATGGGATTAACTGAACAGCAAACATGTGAACCAGAGGGTTTAAAGAGGCGAAACATCTAAAACATGCAGGGCAGTATGCCTAGAGGACCAGGATTGGGAAACACAGTGCTATATAAATCATGTATTATCCTCATCCTAAGCCTGTAGATAGTCCAACCTGAAGGTCAGAAATGATCATATTACATAGGAATTCAACATAACTACAAGGAAATAAAGAGTTCATTGCAAATGCTCACAATAAACTTCCAGGTCAGCACATTTTTTGTCAAAAAAAGCTAAAATAAAACTCTCTCTCTCTCTCTCTCTCTATATATATATTATATATATATATATATATATATATATATATATAGAGAGATATATTTTTTTTTTATATATTTTTTTTTAAATATGAGAAACAAACCTTGTTGTCTCTGTATCCTCCAATTTCTCCAACACATCATTTAAATCCTGGACCAACTGCAAACATATGACAAAGTAAAGTGTGAGATGTGATATACAATACAAATAGTGTTTCATACTATTAAAGTCTTCTACATGATGTGATGCCACAATTATTATTGTGTGATTTTTCTCTTCTGTTTTGTATTTCTGACAATGCAAGTGTAACTACTGTTAGTTCCTTGCATTACTGATGCAGGACTGTTTTTGTCTCACATTGTCAATATTTTCCATTACCTGTCACCTGATATACACTGTCAGTAATCTAATCTGCTCCTGCATCTACCCTCCCCCCAATCTGTACTGGACGTCTGTGAAGGGGTCTTACCCGACTGATTTCCTTGTGAAATTTCTCCTCAAAGCCCGCCAAACTCTGGAAGGTGCTGACATAAAATCCAACACGACTGGAGAAAGCGGAGAGAGAAAAACAAATACTGTTTACACTACTGAATCTAATGGAGATAACTGCAGCACTGACATCATTTAACAATTTAAACAAGTACTCATAAACAAAAACAATACACACCTGTTCCAGAGTGATGGTAATTCTTCTTGCAAGTCAAGATTAATTTCCTCAAACACCTTCTGGGCTCTTTCCAACTCTTCCTCAGCCTGAAATTCACACACAAAGACACACTTTGCACTGATCCTGCACCACTGACAGCCTTTCAAAACACTAAATAAGAAACTGGTAATGGTATTTATTTTAAACAAGATAAGATGATTAACATCTCTTTTAAAAATAAATTAGTTTTGGTTGTGATTTTCACAGCAGAACCTCGACTAAAACTGTAAGTGAATATATTTGAATGCAGGAGCATTATAGGGTATGCAGAATAAAATATGAATCATAGTGTCTTG